>OY728121.1:139656829-140856829 GCA_963277665.1 Viscum album | reverse complement strand
ACACCCCATCCCGAATGGGATCCCAACATGAACCTCCTCCCCCTCCCCTCTTCCACCGGTTGACAGACTTATTTTTCGATTCCTAGTGTGATCTCCTCTAGTAGGCTTCTCCTATACTCCTCCTACAACTTTCTCCCAATTTTCTTGGTTTCTATTTTCCCTTATGGTGAAAATGACCTACTATGGACTTTAATATGATATAGGTATTATTTTTGGTTGGTTTTTGGTTTATAGGATCCTTAGGTTTCAATTTGAGGTCATTTATTACAACGTTCATTGAAGGAAGCGTCTTGTGGATTCTTGGGTGTGGCCTACACACATATTCGTACACATTTATGTATATATTTATATGTATACATATCCATTTTGTATATTTTAACTCATGGTGCAAGGAATATATACATCGTAAAATGGGTGTGCATATATATCAAGGTGTATATGTGCTTAGGGGGTGCAGATAGGTCCTTGGGTTCTCCTCACATTATGCTTGGATTTTTGTCATGTTCACACAACATTGGGGTATGTGTTTCAATCCAATTACTTTTTGAATCATTCCATTATATTTTTTATAATTTTTAAATATTTTTTATAAGTTTTATTCATGCTTTTGGTGTGTTAGTATAATTTTTTTATGTCTTTTCCATGTTGGTATTTTGGTGAATGTGACCTTTAGATATGGAGTAGTGTATTCTTGAATGTTGTATGGCTTTGTTTAAAATTCATTAAAATTGGTTTACATGTGTAATTGTGGATTGGGTGTGTTTTGGGTACCTTTATATGATTTAGTTCTTATAAACTCTTATACATTAGTGTGAGAGCCCCTATTATTCATTGTGATGCCCGCTATGCTTCATTAAAATGTACTTTGGGCATTTAAATGGATATCCATATATATTATAGTGTTATATGATTAAATATATATGCACATAGGGAGTGAATATATAGATAAACATGCATATAAATGGTAGATTCCATTGAATTCTTGTTTTCTAAACCTTTACTTCCTCAAATGGTTTTTTTATAAAAATCTAGATGTTTGGATCGAAAACCCCAAATGTTTTCCAAATGAATCTTTGAATTTAAAATGACTTTAAATTAAATTTTAAGGTGTTACTTATAATTTCTCACCCAATTGGAACCTTATATGAAATATTTTACAATAAACCCACTTGTATTACTATTTAGAACCTTGGTTGTGGAGATAATTTAGAATTTTAAATGCTAAGGCCCGTTTCATATTTTAAGGTGTTTCTTGGAAAATGATTTGAACCTTCATAATGTTTAAGACCAATTAGAACTTTTGAACTATTTTATGTGTGATGGGAACCACTATGTTTGTCCCCCATTGAGAGGGTATCCATATAGATGGTGTCGGGGTGGTAAAGGCATGCACGTTGGCATCTGAGGGTTATTTTCTAGGCCAAACATGTGATGAACTACTCAATATCCCTTATTCTATTATAATGGGATTCCTAGAAATCAACCAAAGGGATGATATATGGTTTCTATCTATATCTTTATTAGGCAGAATAGATACCCTTGGTAGAGATATGATTTGTGGGTTATGCCACTGGTGAGTCAAGTGTATGCATCCAGGTTAGTTATTTTCTACAGAGTTAAATCATATTATTATGGATTCAAACTGATTATATCCAGGTTATTCTATAGTGATATTTAGGAAATGAACATGATTATTTTTTATCTATATGTTTTCTATATTCTTTTATGTCACTCTAGTTCGATAATATATTTGTATATGACTGTTTCTCTTTGTACAACTTTTATTTTGAAATTAATCATTTCAAATAACCTTATTCTTTTGGTTAGTTAGTTTCCATTTTTTATGATCATGCATGGGTTGTGGTTATTATTCCTAGAATTGGTTTTCAAAACTGGGTTTTGGAATGTAATTCTTTTATTTTAATGGAAATTCATGTTTTTTACAGAAGGTATTTTTGGAAAAGATGTGTCTGGCTATTTTTAATGTTTAAACCTATATTTTATCTATATTTTCTAACTAGTGGTGGAGGATTATACATCCCTGGGTATGCAGTGTGAGTCAGGAATCGGGCCAACTGATAAGATAGGTGTAGAGGAAGTGGAGTTTCAAGTGATTGAATCAGTCTCACCTCCATGGTAGGAGTGAAGGGGCTGCCTAGGGAGCTGGAAGGGGAGGCTGTAATAAGGGAATATCCATGGGAGTTGCTATTACATTCCATGTAGTGAATGGATGAAAAGGTGGTAGTCATCTATGCTTCTGATGAGGCTATAGAACAGATGCAAGTAGGATCAACTCAAGTTGATATGAACAAGGAACAAAAAGAGTGCATCGACAAACAACACCTAATTTTAGTCAGAGGATTCAACAATAAGAAAATAGATGAGGAGGAGTTCTAGCGATCTTGGGGTAAGATGGACAATCATTTCAAAGACATTATTAGAGATGACCCTAGAAAAGAGGTAACATCTTTCTCCTGGAAATTGTTTAATGATATTAAGTATAATGGGTTTAAGATGGTCTTTAATAATTTTTCAATGTTCTATTGTGTTTGAAGGTTTGGTTATACTTGTTTGTTTCACACTTTCTCCATAAAATTGTTCTTATTAATAATATTAATATATTTGGTGGTTTGGTTCTTACCTATTGATCTCTTTATGATCAGACCTAACTTGTTCCACTTGGAGTTTGTATACTTGAGTTATTTTACAAGTTTAGGTTCTCATTCGGGTTCACTCATGGAGTGTGTCGGTCTTGTGAGTGGTGGTGACCTTGTGCCACATAGAGGTATGCCGTTGTTTTAATTATTTTTTCCATTACCAATTTGGTTCTTTTAATTTAATATTGTAGTTAAACATTATTTATTTGTTGTCTTATGGGATAAATTGTTTCTAATTATGTTATCCTTGATGCTCGACCCAATTTATGAGTTAGGATGGATCGAGAACGCCTCTCAAGATTTGTTATAGACCGGATTGGGTAACTAATTCAGGATTGACCCTGGTTGGTTAATGAGAAACAGTATAAAATCAATCCCTTTTTTATTATAGGTATTAGTTATATTGGAAATAGGATCATTTAGACTTGGGAGGTAGGTATATAAAGTGCATCATGAACTCTTAGTCGTCCAGAGCATCGAGTTACTTGGGGTAGTTCGAGACTTGTTTTTTTTTTTGGTTTTTTAGGTTTTTGTAATTGTTTATTTTTGGTTTTTGTGTTTTTGGGAAAGAAAAAGGAAGTGATATGATGTTATATGGTGATATTACATGTCATAGTAAACCATTCATAGCCTGAATATGCTATTCAATTAGCAACCTGTGATCGGTGAATTCTTACCACATGGTATGCTAAACCATGTGGTTGAGTTATGCAATGACACTAGTTACCCATTATAGAGGATTTGATTTCAGTGATTATATTGGTTAATTTCGATTGGTGTGACTATATTTTGAAATGAAATTGATTTTTAGAAATGAGTATGGCCTTTAAAAAGGCTTTTATTTTTGCAATGGAAGAGAAATTCTGGTACTTGAAATGGTTTTGGAATTGGGAATAGAAATAGTGATTTTTGAAAGAGTATTTTGTTTTTTTGTGATATTTTGATTTATGATCTTATTTTTTTGGATTGAAATGTCCCTTTTTGGTTAGATTTTGTGTTTTTGTTTATTTGGTTTTGTTTTTATTATTTTATTTAGATTATGTTTCCTAAAAAATGTTCAAAAGGTTTTTGAGGGTCTCTTCTAGTTTTCGGTTTAGTATAGACTCTCAGTGGAGTGGAGGAGTCAAATCCATCCCAGTTGTTTCCTATTTTACATGGTGATCAGGGTCTATTACAGGATTGGAATGGTTTGAGGAATTCAAAAGTGTTTTTTGATCTTTGGGAACTCCTAAATCATTGAGGGTATGAGCTATTCTATGTTTGTTTGAGGGACTGGGTTTGGATTGGTGGAAGGTGACTGTCTTATCATCATCGCGAGTTGGCATGTCTTGAGAAATATTTAAGACTAATTTCATCCAATGGTTTATAACAGAGGAGGTAAAGGATGTTAAAGAGATCTTGGGTGTTCATAAAGGCTAGAAAACATTTAAGGCCTATACTGACCGCTTTTAGGAGTTGGTTCCATTTTCTCTAGATATATCAACAAAGAATCAGCTGAAATCACCTATCCTCATATATGGTATTTTTCCAAAAATTATATATTGGGTTGTCTCATCTGGTGATGTTATTTTTGTGATGTTATTGGATGAGGCATTTTTAGCTGAGCTAGTTCCCTGTGGGAATTTTAGAGTAGGTGGAAATCTAGTTTCTCTTGGTGCTCGTAAAAATTCCCCATATGGTGAGAAGTGTGTGTTAGAGGAACTTTTTCCTGGGGAGCTCCTTTTTTACTTCTAATTTCTCATTCAATGGACCGCCCGCTCATGTTCTTATAGTGTGGTATTTTTAGTAATTCTTTGCCATATTTCCATAACCCTCTAATGTCTTGTCGACTCTATGGTCATTTGGGTCATCTAGAGATGTTTTGTAAGTTGTGTTACCACAAGAGGAACTATAAATATAAGGTTATAAGCTTCTGAATGTGGGGAATCAGTTGATTCAAGTCACTAGAGCTCTAGACATAGGCTTCAAAGTGAATCTTTTCACGCAGTCAGAAATTGGTAAGTCTGGGAGGCCTTGACATAGACTTTTTATCTGATGCCGGAGTGGGAAAGGTTTTTTTCCCTACTATAGTTATCTTATTTCTAGAATTATTCTTATTTGAAGTTCTTTGCATCCTCATTTTATTATAATTATTGTGGTTTGGCCTTTTGAATTTGAATATTTGAATAATTATTTATCTCTTGGAATGGATTTGGTTTTGATTTGGGTTGTCTTGGAGATTCTTATGTCTTCTTTAAATGAAAAATCATTATTTGGTTCGATACTTGGTTTGATTTTCTTTCATTGGGCCCCCATTTGTTGGGGGATGGTGTGTGATGGATAGTTATTAATGGTGGGGAGGCCCTATCTTCCCCATGGTTTTCCTTATTTTTTTCTCTCTTGAGTCGGTCGGGTGTGACTTGTGGAGTTTAAAGTCACACCGGTGTCACAATGTCCTTGTTTTGTTTTAGGTTATTGTTTCATTCCTCTTTTATCTTGATAATTTATGGGGGAATACATTTTTAATGGTGGGGATAAATTTCACACCCCAATATCAGGTTTTCCTTTTATTTATTTATTTATTTATTCATTATCTTATTGTTGGGTTTTGAGCCGAATTCTGTGTAAAATTTTGTGTTTTTGGGAATTTTTGGAAGGCATGAGGGTGACACATGGTTGGTGCATGGTTAGGGAAAATTGTGCACCAACCTATGGAAAACCTTGTAACCCATGAAGTGGTTCTTCCAAAGCTACATGGTTCGGCACACAACTATGCACCAACACCAAGATCCCATGCGACTTGCCTAGTAAAAAAATAATAATAAAATAAATTAAACTAAATTAAAATTAATAATAATAATAATAATAATAATTTTTTATTAATATTAATATTTTCATTATTTTTATTAAAACCTAATGGGTTCTCCACCCCCCCCCCCACACATAATTCCCCCCTCCCCCATGGTTCACAAAACCCAACCCAAAGGGCTCGCGACACATGCCTCCTTAACATCCCAAATCCCTCCAATCAGCCAAATTATTTTCTGATTCCTGGAATGAGCTCATCCGGTAGGCTTATCCTCTCATGATAATTCTTATTTTCTCTCTATTTTATTGGTTTGTTTTCTCCCTTTTGGGGATTGTGGACTATGGTATACCCTAATCCTATTTGGGGATTACTTTTTCTCAGTTTCTGGTTCTTAGGATTTGTGGGGTTCAATTTAAGGTCAGTTCTTATAGTGTTCATTGAAGGCAACTACTTATGGAGTCTTGGGTGTAACCAACACAAAAATACATACTTAGGTATGTATATATATATATATTTATTTATATATACCCACATTTTAAATTTTCCCTCATGTTGTGGAGAATATATACATTATACAAGGGGTATATTCATATATATCATGGTTTATATGTTTTAAGGGTGTGTGACTTGGTCCTTGAGTTATCCTCACACTGTTCCTGGAGTCTCATCATATTTACACATCATTAAGGTATTGGTTTCCATCCAATTTCGTTCTGAATCATTCCATTAGATGATTGATAATTTCTAAATAATTTTTAAATTATAACAGTGGGAGTACTGTGACACAAATTTGTTCATTTATGGCTAGAACCTATGGTGGGGAGGACCATTTGTTGGATGATGAAAGATGTGATGACATGATCATGTATTAGGTTTTATGATATATTGTAAATACCATATTAGTTTTTCATTAATGGTTTTGATAATTACCTTGAGATTTAGTAGTCTAGGAACCATGTGTTTAAAGTGGAATTTGGAGGTAGGTTGGGTATTTGGAAAAGGAATGTGGTTATTTCAGTGTTATATTCATGATCAATTTTTTTCAATTATTTTATTTTTCCCAATGGATTATTATGGAAGATAATTTATATTGTGTGGAGTTTTTAGGATCTCATGTTTTGAACTAGTTGAAAATTTCATTTAGAATTTTATTTTTCATTTGATGAATAAGAAAATTTGTAATTAATTCTTCATAATAGAATTTTTTGAGATGAAACAATGAAATATTTTGTTTTTTTATAAGGATTAAGGGTATAGAGGTGTATTATATGTCTTTATGAGTTTCAGGATTCAAACCCCCAGTTTTGAGAAGGATATGGTGTGGCACACAGTTAGTGCTAAATGTTCACCTCAACCATTTTTTCATATATGGGTGTCAAATAATTTGTACAAATATTCTCATGAGACTTCAAAACTATGAAAAACTCTATAGAAAATTACATAGATGAAGTGAATTGGATACACACAGGTTGTCTAACTATTCATCTATACATGTGATGGGAAGAGGCTTTTTGATAGAAGCTCCAACCAGGATATTGAAGGATTGTTGAAGCCTATATGTAGCTCTGGAAGGTAATGCACCTTTGGATAGTGGGTGTGTAGGATTTTCTGATAGTTCCTAACCATGTGGATAAACCGTACAACCCTTTAAATACATATAATTTACTATTTTTTCCAACCATCCTTAATTATTTTCCTTCCCCTTTATCTATCATTTCTCACGCATAGTTGGCCACTTGAGCTCCCCTCCCCTCTCTTTTATTCCTTGAGCTACATCCCTCATACAATCTCAGAATTGAGGATTCTTCGTATTGTTGGATATTTAATGGTATTTCTATGATCCCCCTTCCTTATTCCCTCTATTTATCTCAAAATATATGGTTTTATGTTAATGAGAGTTAATATTCCCTATTTATAGTGTTTTTTTCTATTTATTTTATTTATCTTATTCCATATTGAATTAAATCCTCATATTGGATTAGTGAAGCTTCCTCGGTATAAGGTATGTTGTATAGTTACTTTTACCTTAATGTATCATCATTTATAAATTTTTGGTGTTATTTCGGACACCAGACATTCCACGCATTTCTTATAAAATATTAAACACCATAAATTAATTTCATAAATAATTCATTATACTCATTAACATGGTTAGAAAGTTGTGAGATCATCTTGGATGACCTGTTGGGTGTGTCCTACTTGGATCCCTCATTATCTAATGATGGTATTAGACCAAAATACTACTTATTAAGGTTTAGGTTGTATCATAATAAGGTAAATTAATTAATGATAATGAATGAATTTATTGAATTAAAATATGTCTTTTTAATTTAATTTTTGATAACTCGAGTGTAGTTTGCCTCTTGTTATTAGAAGTTGTAATTGAAATAAATGAATTTTCAAATGGTTAAATACCATCACATGTACCTTTTCATTATAAATGAGTTGGTTGATAGAATTTATTGTATGAGTTGATGATAAAGTAATGAATTGAATCATGATGATTTTCAATTGTCATGGATGTTCTCATAGACATCATTGGTTAGTAAGGAATGAAATGGAATGGTGGTGTAATCTGAATTGCTAAATCAAATTTATTGTATTCCATGGACATGAATTGGTAATTGGCATGGAAACTAACATGGCCCCATTTTTATCATTTTCAGGTGAGTATATTAATGAATTGAACATGGATAATTTAAATTATATGTTTCATGAAAATTAACATGACCTACTTATCCCTTATAATTTATTGATAGTGGATAATGTGTTAAGGGACCGATATTGGATAATGTGGTATGAAAAAAATGATGGTTATTGTATAATAGAACCAATGATAATCCAGTATATTCTAGAAATTAAGATGTTCTGTATCAAATCATTGGACCCATATTGATTGGAATCTATCAGAATATCTCATTAGGATCCAACCAAGTCCTTAATAAGTTTCCCTTAGACATTCATCTTGGAATCGATGAGGACGCCTCAACCATGGTCCATGAGTTCTTGGCCATGCAGGACTATATTATCTGAGTTCTTAGGATCTAGGAGGAAACCTTGGTCTATGGCATTGGGTATTGGCTCATGTAGGACTGATATTTGATATATTTAGATTATTCTATAGCTGATGGTTATATAACAGTTTACACTCCCTGTTTATATATTGCTCATGATAGAGCTTATACTTATAGACAAGGTAATATAACATTATCTTATTTACTTATTAATTTTCATATACCTAAACACTATTAAATTTATATTCACATGGATTCATTTTCATTAGAAACCATTGGCGGTGGAATACTAAGTTTTACTCATATCCAGCTCAGGCCATCATTGAAATCATGGAATGATATTCTTACTATAAGTTAGGGCATAAATCATTCTTCTGTTCTGTTATATCATTTGAGTAAAGGATTGGTGTGGGAGTAGTACTTGAGAGTGTACTCAAGTTTCATTCTGGTGTTGAATAATTTTATTTATTTATCATTTTTTAGTATACACCTATTATATATATTTCATGTTGTGCGTTGATTACTTTTTATCTATGGCTTAGAAAGTTCATTCATGGTTTGTTTATTGTAACATTCCTAGTTATATATATTCTATTACTTGTTGGTTATGATTATATTTCACTTTCATTCATTTATATATGTTTCCACTATATTTAGTACATATCTAGTGGGTATATTATCCCTAATATACCACATTCAGACTCTCAATGCTATTTGGAATCCTTGTCATACTTGGAGGCACATTTGAGGCTTATCTGCAATTAGTTCGGTTACAGTTTAGAGAGTAAACTATATCAGGTTGTGAAAAAAAGTAGTAAGGGGGAACACATGATGCAATTTCATATTTCACTTATATATAATATTCATATTAAAGTAGCATGTTAAATTATTTTATTTGATTTCATTCAAGTTATTCAAATTCAATTTGGTTTTCTTGGGTTACATATTAAGATGTTTGGTTTATTCAACATAGTATAGTTTGGGTTTATTAGGATTTAATGAGGTTGAGAATTATCAATTTCTCATTTTTTTAGGTTGGTTTACATTAGGTTCATTAGATAAAGTTTGTTTCATTTATGTTTTGGAATGTTTTTTCTAGTTTAGTTCTATTTGGGTAGATTATATAATGTTTGGTTTATTTTGAGTTATGAATGTTTAATAATATTTAGTTGGGATCAGTTTAATTTGATTCATTTCAATTTGGATTCATTTTAATTATTTTTTGTTAGGATTAATTATATTGAATTTAGTTTAGATTTATTTTTTTCAATTCAATTATTGTTTGATTAGATTTAGTCATATTAGTTTAATTTTAATCAGTTCAATGCATTTTATTTCATTTTTAATTTATTCTTATTGTTTTGGTTGGTTTGGTTTAATTCAATTCTATTCTTGTTTGTTTTTTTCCATTAGGTTTGGTATGTTTTGAATTTGTTCATGTTAGTTGAGTTTATATCTATTTTAACATTTTGATTTGTTTTGGTTCTGTTTTATTATGTTCAATTTGTTTTGGTTTTGTTTAATTTAATTTGGATCCATATAGCCTGATTATATTTTCTGTTATTTAATAATTTTATTTTTGAAGCTTTTATTATGGTTATAATTAGTTTATGTAAGGTTTTATAAGTTTGGGTTGAGTTATTTTCATTTAGTTTGGGGGAAGTTGGATAGGATTTTGTCAGGTACGTTTAGTTTCATTTAGTTCATATCTATTGGGGCTGTCTATTTTTTTCTAACTTATTTGATTAAAAAAGATGAGTCTCATTGATTTTATATCATATAGGGTTAGTTATGACATTTTAGTAATTTGGGTTAGGTTTTTTTATTAGTATCCATTTTTTTGGGTTGGATCAAGTATATATTATACTATTTGGTTCTATTGGTTAGGATTATTTATATTTGATTTAGTTTGTTTGGTTTTTATTATGTTTGATTCTATTCGGTTGGTATTGTTTATGTGTGGTTTCATTTTTCTCATTTTGTTTTTGTTTTTTCAATTATATATTTTTAGTTATCTTTTATTTTGTTTCATTTCAATTGTCTTAGTTTAGTTCAACCTATTTTATATAATTTGAGTTTGGTTTAGGAGGGTTTTGGATGGTTTAGTTCAGTTTATTCTAGTATGGTTTTATAAGTTATTTTTGGATCCGTTTAGGAATGTTTTGTTCGAGTAGATTTAGTGTTCTTTTGTATTTTTTATAATAATTAGTTCCTTTTGATTATATTAGTTTAGAATATTTTTTTGTCAGATCTAGTTCTATTTTTATTATCTTACTCCAATTTAGTTTGCTTTATTTTGGTTCCTTCTGGTACTATTAGATTTGATTTAGGTTCAGTTTGTTTTTTTGACATAGATGGGATTAGTTTAGTTCATATCAGTTTTATTTGGGTTTATTTATGTTTTTTTTAATTTTTATTTATTAATTTTGATTCAAATCATATCATTTTCAATTGATTTGATTTTATTTCATTCACTTTTTTTATTTTAGTGTAGTTCCAATATGGTCTGTTAATTTTCTTTTTTGATTCATGTTAATTAATTTTGATTTAGTAAATTTTAGGTTAGATCAGACTATGATGATTTAGTTTGGATTATGAAAATTATATTTTGGTATTTTTTGGTTATATCAATTTAGTTCATATCCATTAAATTCAATTAATTTCATTTCATTTGTTTTTATTTCCTTTCATTTCAAATCTATTAAATTTCATTTTTTAGTAAATTTTGATTTAAAATTTTTATTTTTAGAAAATATTGGTCTTGATTAAGATGGGATAGGTTGATTTGGTTCAATTTAATATATTTTGATTTGGTGTTGGTCAAGCTGTGTCTATTAAAGGTAGTTATATTTTGTTTACAGTTATGTTCTATTAGTTTAATTTTGTTTCATTCACGTCGAATCAATTTAATTTTCTTTCTTAATGATCTTATTGGATTCAGATAAGCCAGTTTGATCAATTTGGTTCCATTTGGGTCTCTTTAGGTTAGATTAATTTTCTTATATTCAAATTATATAATTTTGGGTTGAGTTCATTTTATTCAATTCAATTAAATTTGGTTTAGTTTTTTTTAGTTTTTTTTAAAATTTATTTTCATTATATTAGTTTGGTTTCATTTAGTGTTCTTCGATGATCTTCATTTCAGTTCAATTCTTTTTGAGTCGGCTAAATTGGGTTTAGTTTAGTTATGTTTTGTTCACTTTGGTTTGGTCTGATTCAGTGTTGATTCATTTGGGTTATGTCATTTTGTGTGTATTCTATTCAATATAGTTTGCATCTATGTAGTTTATTTTAATTCCATTAAGGTTTAATCTCTCCTGTATAAGTTTTCAAGGGTAAGGTTAGGTCAGGTGTTAGAGTTCTTTCACCATAACTATGATTTTCTAGTATTTTATTATTATCAAATCATATGTTATGTTTGATATATTATTTTTTTACTGTTATCACACATTTTATTTCCTTCTATAAGTATTTTGTGAAAATTTCAATAGATTATTTATCTTATACATATGTTATAGTAGTTCCTCAATTTAATGAGATCCTGGAGATGTCATGATAATATTTTTAAAACTATGTCCTATGATCTAGACAAATTGATTTAATAAGACAAAAAGGATATATAACTATCAAGTGTAATAATATTATAATCAGGATTATTCACATTATGTTCACCCTCTATGATCTCTAAGATAATTTGACCATGAGTACATACCCCCTTAAACAAATACCACATTATTTTTGTTTCATTATATTTTTTTATTATTAAGTGTGTTTATTGGTTTATAGAGATGAGATCATTATTATTGTACATCATGACTCACATACATTGTTTCATGATGAAAACAATGGATTGCATATTATTTTCAAGATAGATTGTGGCAGGTATTTTTTTAACTAATACAGAATTGAATGAATGATCAATATAAAATTTATCCCTTTCTAGTTATGAAAAAAAGTGTCACTATAAAATTAATTAATATGGATGTGCCTAACCAAAATCCTTGGACATGTTGTTTTTGGGTAATCCCATATTTAAAATTAAGGTAATGCTAGAATAATCAGTAAGGGTGATAACACATCTATGAATCCTTCATGATCAGATATTTAAAGATAAATGGATTATATTTCATATATATTTACATAGGAAGGTTATTCTTTATATAAATTTTATTTTCCTCTATGGGGGTCATGATGTGTTACTAGATACTAATATTTCTCTATTGATGGAAACAAATCCACCTAGATGGTAACCTATAGCGTCGCACACTATGGGAATCCAAACATTCTATTGATTTACATGAATCAAAGTGTTATGATGGAATCAATCTCAGTTTTTGGATGATTCCCATATGAATTTTATTGATCACACACAAACCCAATCAATATTTATTAATGATTTAAAAATTGAGTTGGAATTTATAAATCATGTAATTAACAACTTTTCTATTATTGTATAAGTGAATAATAGAATTTATGTATAATAAGAGTAATTTTTTGAGTTAGAAATTTATAGGAAGGGATTAGGCTGACTTAATTAAATAAATCCCAAGAAATAGATTTATTTTAATTTTTTTTATATTTTAATTTTTTTATGATAAATTTATATCACATAAAAAATAAATATTTATTTTTAAGAAATAAAATGGGAGTGTTTTTTTGGTTTAGTTTATTTAGGGTAATTAATTATTTTTTAACTTAAACATATATTTAAATTGAAAATATGTCAAAAAAATCTGAATCTATAATAGATAACATATTAATCCTTATCATTCTATCCTCCCTTCTCATGTTTTAGAGAAATATTATAGCTAAATTTTATCCATCATTTTAATTTCTCATTGTTGAATAAATACATTGGTGTGTACATTTTCAATTTGATGTGAAAAAGTTCTTAATATCATCCTAGAAACACTAGAGGAATTAATATTTGAATATTTGGAATCAAAGAGTATATGGATTCCACAAGAGGGAATCTCAATTGAGTTCTTAAAGTAATGATTTAATTAGAGATGAATGAAGTATTACATAGATTTAATCAAAAATATTTTTTAAGATAAAAATTTCTCATTATATTTATTTATAAATCAATCATGGATGTCTTATATGAGTACCTAGGCCTTACTAGTATATATATTGAGTATTAACTGAATATTCGTATTAAAATTTTTCTATCCAGATATTTTACCACCATTTTATGTGTTTATATCAATATTTATTAGGACAATTATATTTTAGTTTAGGAAAGTTTGGTTTTGGATTCAGCCTAGTTCAGTGTAGTTTTATAGTATTCAATTTTTTTATTCACATTCATTATATTTAATTTTTATTTTGAGTTTAGTTCAATTTAGTAAACTTATATTCTAGTGGGGTTGGTTCATTTTGATTTTTTTTAATTTATTTCAGTTCAATTTCACTCTGATAAATTTCAGTTTATTTAGTTTTATTTTTTTATTTCCAATTAGAGTGGGTTGGTTCCAGTTTGGTTGATTCAGTTTGGTTTTCCTCAGTCCAAAATAGTTTGTTTTGGATTTAGTCTATTTAGTTCAATTCGGTATGTTCTCAGTTATTTTTAGTGTATTAAAAACATATATAGTCTTCCCAGTTCACTTATATTTTTTTTCGATTTGTTTTATTTTCTTATATTCATGTCAGTTTACTATTTCTCATGTCCATTTATGTTGGTTCATTTTTGTTCTTTTTAACAAATTTGTATTATTTAAATTTTTTTATGTTTGTTTAGGTCTATATAGTTCAATTCAGACATGTTTAGTAATGTTTGGTTTTATTATATTTAATCCATATCTATAAATGTCATATTTTTTAGATTTTTAGATTTTGTTGAATCTGGTGTTTTTTTGGTTTTTTAATTATATTTTAGCTTCATTTGGTTTGACCAGTTTGATTAAAATCAGGTTGTTTTAGTTTTGTTTATTTGATGTTTTTTTGTATGGATTGGTTCAAATTTATTTAGACTAGTTATGTTCAGATTGATAAGGTTTAGTTAGTTGATGTTCGGTTTAGTATGGGTTGGGTTAGGTCAGGATTAATGATTTTGGTTGGGCTAATTTTGTGTTTGTTGATTCAACGTTGGATGTCCAATTTCATTCACCTCAATTTGGTTTGATATAGTTCAATTGGGGTTATTTTTAATTAGTTTAGTTTGATTTTATACTACTCAATTTATTTTTTTAGTTTTTTTTTGGTTAGGTTGAATTGGCTTGGGTTGGTACGATTTGATATTGATATGTCTTAGTCATAATTTCTAGATTTAATTTAATTTTGGGTTATCCAATTCATTTCAATTTGGTTTGGTATTATTTAATTTAGTTCAGTTTGATTCACATCTGTTATGTTTAGGTAGGATAGTTTCTATTCAATTCAGTTCATTTGGTATGGAATTTTTTATTTAGTTCAATTCATGTTGGGTTAGTTCAATTCATATTGCATTGGTTTGAGTAAAATTTTTATTTTGTGCTTTTTCCATTTTATTCCATTTTGTGAAGTCTATTTTCTGTTCATTCAATTCTATTTAGTTTAATAAATTTTTATTTAGTCTTATTCGATTCAACTTTATTCAATTTAGTTTTGTTTATTTCAGTAGGGCCAAGTATGTTCTTATCATCTTAGGCCAGATTATGTATGGTTGATTTAGTTGAAGTTAGTTGGGGTGTATTAATTTTTCTTTGGTTTGGTAGATATGGTTTGATTCAATTTGTTTTAGTTCATATTTTCTTAGTTTATTTAATTTGGTTGGGGTCAGTTATGTTTGATTTGGTTCTTTTTGTGTTTAATTTTTTTTGTGTATCTTCTATTTCATTAATTTTGGTTTGTGTTGGGTTAGCTTATTTAGTGTTAAGTAAGTTTATGTTTGTTCTATTTGGTTTTATTAATTATTATTTGATTTTAATTGGTTAATATTGATTGAAATTGGTTTAAGTAAATTTGGTTCAGTTTGGGTTGGTTTAGATTTTTTTATTTGGGTTTGTTTGATTCAAACTAAGTCAATTTAGTTTGATATATATTTTTTATTTTGGATCAGTTTAGTTTAGTTCAGTATATGTTGGATCATGTCGGGTTGGTTTGGTTTAGTTTATTTAGGATCTATTCAATTCAATTTTTTTCTTAATTTATATATAGATTAGGTTTGGTTTATTTTTTACAAAGGGTGGGGGTTAAACAATACTTATATGTTTAGCTCATTTTAGTTGGGATTGGAAACCCTTATAGTTTTTATATCCAATTTATTTCACATTGGGTTGGATTCATTCATTTCTAGTCCAATTGAATCATTTTAATTCCATTTTTTTCTTATCCATGTATGTTCAATTTTATTTGATTAGGGTCAGTTAAATCTTGTTTGATTCAATTATAATTGGTTCCCTTCAATTCAAGTTAGTATAGAACAACTTCATTATTTTTTGTTTGTTTTGAGTCAGGATTGGTATTTTAAGTAATGTTAAAAAAAAAATTTCTTTTGACTCAATTTATATTTTTTTGAGATGTTCTGGGTTAGTATGGTTTGATACAGTTTAGGTCGCCTTGATTTGATTTGGTTTAGGTAGTGTTTAGATAATTTTGGTCAGTTTTATATAGGTATATTCATTTTGGTTCACATTGATTCTTCCATGTTATATTTATATAGTTTGATTCAGTTTAACTCAATTTAGTTATAGTCAATTCAAATTTTTGTTATTTTGATTATTTTGTCTTGACTGTGGCTAGTTTGTTTTTATTTTAGTTTAACCTGATTATATTTGATTTATTTATATTTTGATCAATTCAATTTATAGTATATATGTTCATATAGATTTTTTAATTTTCAATATTTTTCATGTCCATTCAAGTTTATTTAATTTCGGTTATTTTGGGTTAATTCATATCATCATAGATCAATTCTTTATTTTTTTCTCTTTTGAATAGTTTTTTTGAATATATTTTTTAGTCAACATTTATATTGTTTATCTTATTTTAGGCTTGGTTAGTTTAATTTAATTTAATTCAAATATTCATAGAATTATTTGACATAGGTCTATCTATAAAATTCAGTTTAACATTGATTGGGGTTTTTAGTGACATTTGAAAATGCTAATTCAATTTGGTTTATTATAGTCAATTTAGTTGTTTTCATGTCCACTTGATTCAAAACAATTCGGTTCAACAAGGTTGGAATTCATTTAATTCTGTTCAACTTGGTTTGTTTTGATTTTTTTTGGTTTGGGTTAGTAGAGTTTTATTTCATTTTATTCTCATTGGTTTGATACTATATGCTTCATTCAATTCAGTAAGGTTTTGTTTTGATGGGGTTGAAATGATTCATTTTGGTTTAGTTTTATATTTTCTAGTTCAACTATATTGGGTTCTATTGTGTTTTTATTTATTTGGATCTATTTTGTTTTATAAAATACTTTTTATTTATACTTGTTTTTTATTTGGGCCTATTTTTTTCGAATTAGGTTGGATTAGTTTCAAACAATTCAATTCGGTTTAGTTAAGATTATTTTTCATTTCTTTGATTCAATTCTAGTTAGGTTAGTTAATTTTTTTCAAATTCACTTCAATTCCATTACTATAGTTCAATTTAACCAATTTTTGTTTTATTAGGTTCTATTAGGGTTGATTAATGTCAACATTACCGAATTTTATTTGATTTTTTTTTTTAATTTTTTCAATTTAGTTTGGTTTGAATTATTTTGGATTGAATTGGTTTTGTTTAGAATTGTTAATTTCTATTTGACTTGATTGAAAATTTGGAATTTCAGTTTGATTAGGGCTGAGTTGATTTCAACTTATTCTGTTTGGTTTGGGTATTCTCAAGTTATTTCAGTTCAATTGGCATCTTCTCAGTTTTGTTTAGTTGGGATTAGTTCAGGATAATTTTTTTTAACTATTTTGATCATTTTTTTGGTTTTATTTATTTTGGTTTAGTTTATATTTTATTATGGTTAGTTCTTACAAATTTAGTTCAATTCAGTTTGGGTTAGGTTATTTCACTTCAATCAGTTCAGTGCGGGAAGGGTAAGGTCTGTTATGTTCGATTTGAGTTTAGTTAATTTGGTTTATTTTTTATATGGGTTATTTTTATTCTATTGATGTTTGGTTTTATTTACGATGGATATATTTTGGATTCTCATTATTAGTTTGGTTCTGTTACATTTATTTTTTTATTAATATTTGGTTAAATTTTGTTTGATTTAGTTATATTTAGTTATTTTCATCACAATTAAAATTAGATTGGTTTGGGTTATGTTAGTTCAATTTAGTTATGTTTCATTATATTTTATTCAATTTTTTTTCAAGTTCGACAGTATTTGTGTTGTTTTAAGTTAGACCAGTTCAATATTATTTTATTTAGTTTGATGAGGTTCATTTTATTGATGTTTTTTTGGGTTATTTTAATTTTTTTTGGTTTGGTTTGGTTTGACTTAGATTGGTTTGATTCTTTTTTTGTGCTATGCGGTTCAGTTTTATTTCGGTTATGATTTTTATATGTGGTTTTTATCAATTTAGTTCATCTTTTTTAGGTTCATTTAGGTTTAGTTTTGTTTAATTTAATTTTATTAATTTAATTTTCATTAAATTCTATTTGGTGTTGAATAATTTAGTTCATTTTGGGCCTATTAAATTTTTTAGCTTCTATTCAATTTGGTTTTGTTAAATTAATATCACTTTGGTTCTATTTGGTTAGAGTTATTTTTGATCTATTTAGTTTAGTTTGGGCCTATTAGGAATGGTTTCAATTTTTTTACTTTTTTTCAGTTCCGTTCAGTAAAATTTATTTTTGTTTAATTTTATTTTATATATTTTTTATTAGTTTTATTTATTTCTATTTATGTCATTTTAGTTCAATTTGGGATTGTTTAAATTAGTTATGTTCACTTTGATCATGTTTGATTAGATACAATTTTGGTCCAGATCATTTTTTTATTTTTCTATTATTATTTTTTGTCTAGTTTATTTTAGTTTGATTTAGTTTGGATTAATTCAGTTTTTTAGTTCATTTCAAATCAATTCAATTCAACTTGGTTCTATTATATTTGGTTTATTTTTTTTGGTTTGGTTTGACTAAGTTATGTTAAGTTGAATTTAGTTCTACTTGATAATGTTTGTTTTGGTTAAGTTCTATTTATCTATATTTAGTTCATGTCAGTTTGAATCGATTCAATTTTTTTCAATTCTATTCCAGTCAGTTTGTTCTATTTTGATTTATCTATATTGGATTCAATTCTATTATGTATCGTTTATTTTTTCACACCTATTTTTATTATATTTAGTTTAGTACATCTCTTATCATGCTAGGTTAAACTATGTTTTTGTCATTTCAGCTAAATTATATTCCTATTTCTTCTATTAATTCAATTTTCATCAATTTCAGTTGATACTATTTTGATCTACATAGTTTTATTTAGTTCAAATTAATTTGATTTGGGTTGGTTCAATTCATTTAACTTCTCTTTTTTTGGATAGGGATAGGTTGGTATGGTTTTTTATGGGTCTATTCATTATGTTCTATTCAGTTTGGGTGTTTAACGTTTTATATAATTTATTTTTCATTTTGTTTTTAGTTGGTTTGATTTGGTTCAAATTAATTTCATTCAGTTCATGTACTTTTGAGTTGGCTATATTTGGGTTTGTATGGGAGGGTTTGGGTTAGTCCAATTAAAATATGTTTAGTTTTATTTGACTAAGTTATGTTTAGTTTAGTTCTACTCTATTTATTTTAGTTTAATTTGGTTCAATATTTTTCTAATTATTTTGGATTTATTTGGTTTTATTTGGTTATAATCAATTAATTTTAATTTCATTCCATCCTGTTTGATTTGGTTTGGTTTGATTAATTCAGTTTGGTTGGGTTCGGTTCAGTTTTGGTTTAAGTATGGTTGGTTTAATATTCTATTGGTTCAGTTTGGTTAGAGTCCATTTTAGTTATTTAGGTCTGTTCAATTTGATTTGGTATAGTTTAATTTTATTTATTTTTTAGGTCAATTTTTTTGGTTTGATTTAATTCATTTTAGTTTGGTTTGGTTTAAATTGAATTTTCTTGATTAGATTTCAACTGGTTCAACTTTTCTAGGTTTAGTATGGTTTATGTTATGTCTGTATAACTCGAGTGGATTTAGTTCGATTTAGTTAGGATCTATTTTAATAATTTCAGTTCAGATTATTTTGGTTCTTTTTATGTTGGTTTTGGTCAATTAAAGTAAGTTTAGGTTGATTTTGTCTGAGTTATATTAGATTTTTTCTATACATACAGGTTATTGATTGTTAAGAAAAATAAGATGAATCATATTGTATGATTCATACATATCATAATCCATGATATGAATATGATGTATATCGTAGTAAATGATATGTTCATGTCATTAGAGTAATATGATGCCTATATCATATTTTATTAATTGGCATATGATATTGGATATTGTGTGAATCACTACTTTCACGTCTTCCAAATGATTTTCCAATGGTTATGAATCAATGTGTTGATTCATTTGTAAAATGAAAATTATATATTATAATCATTGAAATGATCAATGACCATAATACTCTAATATGCATATGTTAAGGGTAACATAAATCGGCTACCAAATATTGGTATTTAACACTCACATTTCTTCATTAAGTGAAGGGAGCCTATATAAAGGACTAAATCCAACTATGAGCTATGTGTGATGATTATTTCAAGGAAATTTAAAGCTTTATTCCTCTCTATTATCCATTTATTTTTTAGGATAAGTTTCTATTAACCCATTTGAGTTTGCATATATCATCTTGTAGTATATGATGATTCTAGTTATCAGTGTAAAACATATGGATGATAGAGTATTTTGGTTATTTCTAAGTGATATTGATCTAATAAACTCTAATTATATGTATATTATAGACATGAAGTATGCTGTTTTATTTTATTCTCTTCATTTACATATTGACTTTGTAACGACATGATCTTTTATCAATGTAATTTCTCCCTTTCAGTAGTAATTTCATATAGTATAATCACATAAAATCACATTAGGTAACACAATTCCATGTCATTCTTAAATGAACTACTAAATTATACACGCCCTTTAAACATAAATTTTCTACTTCTATCATTTGAATTTTGAAAATCTCACATACACTGTTGCGATCAGTAACCTGTTTGGAGTCTGATAGGACAGACATAATTTTTTGTGAATAGTAACACACCATTATGAATAGTAATATTAACCTTATTAATAGTAATATGACCCTTATGAATATTAAATTTTCCACATGAATAGTAACCTTACCAATGATAGTATAAATAAAATTTATCCATTCTATTAGTGATAATATGATAAAAGTATATTATAGTGTTGGTATTTTTGTAAGTCAGGAATATTTAATGAATAATTTAATAAATAAAAAATATTTATTTTCATAAAATTTATTAAAAACATGTATTTTTATGTCTTATGGTTATATGTTAATTTCCTGAGACCTTAATTAATTTTTTAATGTGTTTTGAAAAATAGTTTTTTTATTTTTTGTTTTTCAAGGAAATTTTTATTTTAAATAAAAATTAAATTACTCAAATTTTAAAAATTATTTTCATAAAGTTGAGTTAATTTTTTAATTCTACATTTCAAAAAATGGTTATATTGAATTTTTTAGTTTTTTTTAAATACCTGATTTTTTAGTGAATAGATAAATTTGATAATTTTCAAAATATGCTAATGTAATGAATTTTAGCATCATGCTTGAGTCATGGATGATGTAAATAGACATTGGTTTAAACTAAAATTACATCTTTAATATATTTATTAATGGAATAATCACTTTTTATTTTAATGAAGGAAATTAATAAACTAATGAATTAAATATTGAGAAACACCACTCCCCTCCACTATAAATACCACCCCTCACAACTTCATTTCCTCAAACCTGTCAAGCCTTATTCCAACAAAAAATTCTAATAAAATCACTTCCCATGATCCATACTGATGTCTATAATCCCTTGGAAGCATAAAAAGACCAAAACCTCTCCCATTAAGAGTATCTCAAAGAATATATATTCAAGAGGCAATTTCTCTCTCCTTCCTTTCAATTTTCATTCAAATTTCATTTATTTTCTTCTATTATCCTCAACTTCTCTGATCCAAATGTCATGATAACTCCAATATTATTGATATAATGGTATTTTATCATGTTAAAGGAATATTATTCATTATAATCCTCTCTCTCACTCTCTTTTTTAAAAAAAATCAACTTGTCCCCTGTGACGTGTTAATTTACCTACATCGTGGGTGATGCACTTCCATTTTCCTTAAAATCCTTCAAGGATATCAATAAAACCATTAAATGGGTGATAAAATATTGTAATATATATGTTATAACCCCCTTTATATTCCATAAACAAGTCTTATACATAATACTAAATGACAAAACTAAACATGTTAGTTGTAATCCATAAACCTGCCAAATTAACCCAAAATGATCATCATTAAACTTTAACTAATTATTCATAATCCTAAAAAAATCATTATTATAACATTTAAACTCCTGGAATATCATTAATATAATTTAATATCAATTATATATTTTTATCAATGTTCTACATTAAATTCCATTCATGTCCACAACTGAACCGTTCATGAAAACTAAGAAAAAGAACACTCATGAACAATGAATTTAAACTCTATAACTCATAAAAAGTCCTATAAATGAACATAATAAAACCATAATGAATAATAATATATAAAAGGTTCTATAGTTAATAATTAATTATTATAATGTTAATATACAGGACATTGATGTGAATAATGTGTCTGGATACAAGGTCATGGGAATTCTCGAACCCAACATTCTTTCTTCAGGTTATCCCCTTTTCACTCCATTATCTATATGGTTACTAATTAAAAATATTTTTTTCATCATTATATTTCCTTTTTTAATATAGAAATTTTTTCCACAGGAGTTTATTTCAAACATAATTTTTTCCAAAAGTACTCTTCTTTCAAAAACACAACTTTTACTTCTCACTTAAGGTTGATGGTACTTGTATCGAATATTTTATTCCCTCTATCACTTGAGAACCCAAATATTATGATTGCATGATTTATTAATTGAAAACAAATACTTTTCATGGTTTTTTTATGTTCAATATTGATATATGTTCAATATGGCATGCATGATAATGTAAATTTTATGATGTGATGAGTGCGCCCAAAATTATATAGGGTAATGAAAACGTTATGATGTTACAGGTGCACCTAGAATTATATAGTTCTCTAATTATTTGGGTAATGTGAAGTACATTATGATTAAAGTGATGTATGCATGAAAATTATGCTATTTTTGTTCACAACTTTGTGCGGTAGATGGGCACTAAGACCTGATATTTCATTTGTATGTATTACCACATTCCATGCTATTATCTAATGATTCTTCTCATGATTATGATTATGATGTCATGATTATTCTCACCCCATGGTTTATTGTTTCATGTTATTACTTATCCTATTATTTGGATTTTATCTCACCACTTTTGATATATATACTTAGGTGACTACTTGTACTAAGAAGAAGTCAAGAGCCAATAATATGCTAGAGAAGAAGCAATTAAATAAATGTTTTGTGTTGTAGATTTTAAGTATGGTCATAGTTTTCCTAAGACACTAAACCTTTGTATCCTTGTTATGTAATTTTTTATTCTTTTTATCATTAATATTATTTAAAGGTAATGTAAGAAAATAAGGGTCGCTATAGTTGGCATTAGAGGCACAGTTTAGTTAATTTGGGAATTAGGGTTAGAGAACTTATGTGAAAACCCAAGTATGAGACTAGGTATACATAAGAACACAATAAGATTTTCTAAACATAGGTATCCCATAATATATTATTTTAGTTTTAATTTTCAGAAAGTACTAAATTATATATTCATGACTTTTTGGATAATGTTTTATCCTAACCTTTTCTATTTTATAAAATAGTGGGAACCAGGAGAAACAAGGCCAACAACCCGTGTGAGGGAAAATGCAGTGATTTCCCAAACGACATCCCCAATGATTTGGGATGTGGAGTTCAAAACATCATGGAAATTATTTCACAGTTGTATCATTTTATGTATAATATCCTGAATAATGTGGAATATCCTCCTTCACCTATGGGGGAGAAACTAGCTGTTGAGTGTTTTATGCGGCAACGACCACCGATGTTTAGTGGATCTTCTGATCCACTATTTGTTTAATATTGGGTCAACTCGATGGATAATATATTTTCTATTATTCACTATTCTGAGATGGAGAACCTTAATCTAGTCTTTTATCATCTTGATGGAGAGGCTAACCAATTGTGGGATTTGATTAAGAACACCAATACTAGATATGTAATCAAAGAGATGGAGTGGGAAGAATTTCTGATAATATTTCTTAACAAGTATTTCCCATGAACTCTTCATACGAATATGGGGAGAGAATTTATAGTGATAAAGAAAAATGATAGAGAAGATGTCACATCCTATGAATTGAATTTCACAAGTATTTCAAGTTATTCTTCAGAATTTGTTATTAATAATGATAGAAAAATTGATAAATTCTTTAGTGGATTAAATCCAATCCTTCTAAAGGCTCTTGCAATTTGAGACTATGGGAGTTATAAATAAGTCATTAAATGTTCTCTAGAAGTTGATATGTAGTATTGAGAATGGAACCATGGACATGGTGATAAGAAAAAAATATGGAGTTTCATGCCAGAGGATCTAATGAGAATGGTGGATAGAAAACTCAACCACCCACATGTCAAAAATGGGCTAAGAGGTATCATGGAAATTGCCTGAAAGGGATGGGTAAATGATCCAAGTGTGGGATAAAATGCTACCAAGATATATAGTTTCTAAAATACATGATAAGGTTGGAGAATTAGGTGGAGTAAAGGAGAGAACCACTAGTGGTCCAATGATACAACTGTAGGGAGCAAGGGCACTATGAAATTCAGTGCACTAAACCACAAGCCCTTGTGGGTAATCAGTGTCATCAGCCACCAAATCCAAAAGGGAAATGGAAGAATTTTGCCATATCTACATCAGATGTTGAGTAAGAAAATTTAGTTATATAAGGAATAAATACTATTTAATCAATAATGGAAAAATTATTATTTGATTCAGGTTCTATGAATTCCTTTATATCTTTCATGTTTTCTAGAACTATAGATTCAAAGACCCAAAAACATGAAGTAGTGATATTTATAAAAACACCAAGTTGTGAAATAATTGAAACCCATGTGTTGTAATCTTCTCCTATTGGTGTATTCAGGAAGATTCTTCCATCGAATCTCATGATACTTCCGTTGGTGGAACTCGACACTATAATGGGAATGTATTGGCTCCCATTATATAGGGCACATATAAACTATTAGAAAAAGGAAATATCTTTTCAAATTACAAACCATCCAATTATCCTATAGAATTTCAAGAAAGATCAGGAATCTCATTTAAAAAATCCTTAAATTTTGTGGGTGTTGGTTCCCATTGAAGAATCATACCTCACTCAAATGTTTGAGTCAAAGGAAGGTGTCAAACTAGAAAAAATTCCCATCGTGAGGGATTACGGTGATGTATTTCCAAAAGAGTTTCCTAGAATTCCACTGGATAATAATGTATAGTTCTCTATATAACTCATACCAAGAGTTAATCCTTTCTAAATGTGTCCCTATAGGATGGATCCTCTCGAACAGGAGGTGTTAAAGAAGCAGGTAGAGGAGAATTTGGACAAAGGGTTCATATGCCCAAGTGCATCCCCTTGGTGTTCTCCAATGCTCTTTGTGAAGAAAAAGGATGGATAAATGTAGTTGTGTATTGATTATCCGAAAATCAATAAGATCACCATGAAGAACAAGTATCCTCTCCCAAGGATTGACGACTTATTCGATCATCTGTGAGGAGCTCAGTACTTCTTAGAGGTTGATCTTTATTTTTTATATCATCAGCTAAAGGTGAAGAAGGAAGATATTCAGAAGACTTTCCTCCCTACAAGGTATGGGCATTATGATTTTCTTGTTATTCCCTTCAGAAATAATAATTCTCCTACAATATTCATTGATTTTATTAATAGATTATTTATACATTACCTTGACAAATGTTTAGTAGTTTTTATCGATGATATTATCATCTACTCGAAGATAAAGGTTGAACATTAAGAACATCTAATACTAGTGTTGGAGACATTTATAAAGTAGATGTTGTATTAAAAGCTCATAAAGTGTGACATTTATATGAACCAAGTCATGATCAAGGGAAATGTGATCACAAGTGAGGGAAGTTTTGTGGACCGTTCAAAAAAATGTGATTGAGGAATGGCCCAGACCCTCTGGTGTCAATGAAATCCATAGTTGTTTTGGATTATCTGGGTACTATAGATGTTTTGTGAGAAATTTCTCATGATTTTCATTCCCACTAACTATGTTAATAGGGAAATTGGTAAAGTATGTCTGGATGAAAAAATGCGAGGAAAGATTCAAGGAGGTAAAGAGAAGGCTGACCACTACACCTGTACTAACATTACTGAAATGTGGAGAGTTTTTTGTGATATACAATAATAATTTAAATAAATAATTGTGTTTTTTACTCAAGAAAAATGATAATGTGATAGACTACACCTCAATAAAATTGAATATCCATGAGAAGAACTACCTGATACATGATCTGGAGCTAGTGGCTGTGATATTTGCCTTAAAAATATGGCATCACTACCTTTATGGTGATATGTGTGACATATATACCGATCAAAAGAAACTAAATTATATATTCACACAAAAGGAGCTCAACATGCTTCAATGGATATGGTTAGAGCTAATAAAATACTACTATTTCTCTATTAAACATCATCCTTTCAAGGAAAATGATAGCAGATTATCTAAGAAAAAAAGAACCTTCTACTTTATCCATGACTTGGATTGAGAAATAACATATATTCATGGATATGAAAAGGATAGATTTGGAAATTATAAATGCAGGGAATACATCCAACATTTCAAAAATTATTTCCCAACCATATATCCAATATAAGGTTAAAGAGGCATAAGGGGATGATTCGAAGTTGAAAAAGAAGGTGAGCACAGTAAAGGAAGGGAAGATGACAAAGTTCCATATCAATGAGGATGTTGCGATTCAGTTTAGAATAAGGATTTCTGTGCCTTCATCACCAATGATAAAGGAGATATTAGACAATGCATATTGATCAAATTTCTTTATCCATCATAGTAGCACCAAGATGTACCAAGATCTCTGAGAACGCTTCTTGTGGGATAACATGAAGAAGGATATTGTAGAATATATATCAAGGTGATTGATATGTTAGTATGTTAAAGTAGAGTAAAAAGGTCCAAAGGGGTGATGCAATCATTTCCTATACACATGTGGAAATGTTAGAATGTTACTATGGAATTTCTCATGGGTCTCTCAAAGACATCAAAAGGAATTAATGTGATATGGGATGTGGTGGACTGACCCACCAAGACTGCCACTTTATCACTATTTGGTAAAATTTATTGATTGAACAACTTGAAATGATATATGTGATGGAAGTAGTGACACTGTATGGGGTTCCACTCTCCATTGTCTCTGATCATGATCCAAGGTTCACATCTAAATTCTAGAGGAGTCTCTAACATTCCTTGAGTACTAAATTAAATTTTCGCATGACCTATCACCCTAAAACGGATGGCCAATCTAAAAAGACTTTTTAGATGCTCAAAGATATGATATGAACTATCTATTTATAATTAAAAGGTATATGGGATCTGCATCTCCCATGGGTTGAGTTCTCATATAACAATAGCTTCCAATCAAGTATTCAGATGGATCTATATGAATCTCTATATGGAAAGAAATATAGAACTCCAACCTGTTGGGATGAAGTTAGAGAAAGAAAGCTACTTGGACCTGATCTTACACAAGAGATGGCAGAGAAGGTTCAAGTCATCCAAAAAAATATCAAAGCTACTCAGAGTTGTAAAATTATCTATGATGAAAACCATCAAAGGGACATGGTGTTTGATATTAGAGATAAAGTCATCCTTCAAATATCACCATGGAATATAGTCATACGGTTTGGAATGAAATGAATGATAAAAACAAGGTACATTGGCCCATTAGAGATCCATAAACACATAGGATCCATACCCTATGATCTTTCATCTCCATTAAATATGTCTCAAGTTCATGATGTGTTTCATGTATCACTCCTAAGAAATTACATTCCATACCCCTCACATGTACTGAACTCAAAGGTGGTGTAGTTAGAAGCTGATCTATATTATGAGGAGTATCTAGTAAAGATTATAGACCACATAGATAAGGTTCTACACAAAAATAAAACCCACCTTTTCAAAGTGTTGTGGAGGAACCATAAGTATGAAGAAGAAACTTGTGAACTATAGGATGAAATAAAGTAGAAGTACCCTCACCTATTTATGTAAAATGAAATTTCAGAGGTGAAATTTCAAAAGGCGAGCATAATATGATGACCCAAACATTTATCAATGAAATTTCTCCCTTATTGTAGTAATTTCATATTGTATAATAACATAAAATCACATTATAAAACAAAATATCACATCATTTTTAAATGAACTACTCAATTTTATGTGTCGTTTAAACATAATTTTCCCACTTCTGTGATTTGAATTTCAAAAATATGGCATACACAATTGCGATTAGTAAGCTATTTGAAGTCTGATAGAATAAACATAATTTTTTGTGAATAGTAACATACCATTATGAATAGTAATGTCACCCTTATGAATAGTAATTCATACATGTGGATAGGAACCTTACCCCTGATATTATAAATAAAATTTATCCATCCTATAAGTGAAAATATAATATAATTATATTATAGTGTTGGTAATTTGGTAGGACAAGAATATTTAATGAATAGATTAAAATTTTAAAAAAACTATTTTCATAAAATATTTTAAAAAAATTATTTTCACGTTTTATGATTATATGGTAATTTTTGGAGATTTTAATTAATTATTCATTGTGTAAGAAAAATAGTTTTTTAAAAATTTTATATTTTTCAAGTAAATTATGATTTTAATTAAAAATGAAATTACTCATATTTATAGAATTATTTTCATAAAATGGAGTTCAATTTTCAATTATTTTTGTCAAAAAATAGGTTAGGGTTAATTTTTTGAGTTTTTTCTAAATTACTTGAATTTTTGTTGAATAGTGAAATTCGATAATTTACAAAATAAGCTAAATAAATGAATTTATGCATCATTGTTGAGTCATGTATGATTTAAATGACTATTGGTTCAAAATCACATTCCCTATTTACATTATTTATCCATTTAATCACCGAAATTTGTTTTATTTAGGGAAATTAATAAACTAATGAATTAAATATTGAGAAAACACCCTTCCTCTCCACTATAAATATCACCCCTCACAACCTCATTTCACCACACCTCTCAAGCCTTGTGCCTACTCAAAATTCTGATCAAATATCTTCCCAATATCCTTCCCCATTTCCAAAAGACCATTTTCTAATAGAAAGACCAAAACCCCTCCCCTAAATAGGCTCTCAAAGAAGATATGTTCAAGAGGTAATTTCTCTCTCTTTTCTTTCAACTTCCATTCAAATTTCATTTCATTTATTCTATAATCCTCAACTTATCATAACCCAATTTCATGATAACTCCAGTATGATTGATATTATGGTATTCTATCATTTTAATGTAATATTATTAATTATAATACTCTCCCTCTCTCTCCCTCTCTCAATATTTGATTATAAAAATTAAATCGTCACCTGCGATGTGTTAATTTACCTACATCATGGGTGATGCACTTCCATTTTCCTTCATCTCCTTCAAGAAATTAAATAAAAACATTAAATGACTTAAAAAATATTGTAATATTTATATTGTAACCAATTTTAGGTTCTGTAAACAAGTTTTATACATAATACTAAATGATAAAATAAAACACGTTTGTTGTATTCCAAAAACCGCCCAAATTAAACCAAAACGATCATCATTATATTTCAACAAATGATTCAACCTAATAAAAATTCGTTATAATGTCATCTAAACTCATATAAGATCATTAGTAGCATTAAATAAAAATCTTTTATGTTTATCAATGTTCTACATGAACATCCATTCACGTGTACATGTGAACCGTTCATGAAAACTTAGAAAAAGAACACTCCCAAACAATGAATTTAAACCCCATAACTCATACAAAGGAATATAAAAGAACATAATAAAATAATAATAAATCATACTCAGGTATAAAAGGTTCTATATTTGTTAATTAATGAATCTAATGTGATTATATAGGACATTAATGTGATGAAAGTATTCAGATACAAGGTAAGGGGAATTATCAAACCCAACTTTCTTTCTTCAGGTACTCCCTTTTTTACTCCATTTTCAGTATGATTATTACTTAAAAATAATTTATTAATCATTATATTCCCTTTTATGGGATATAAATGTTTTCCACTGGTGTTTATGTCAAACATGATGTTTTCGAAAAGCACTCTTCTTTCAAAAACACACATTTTACTTCTCATTCAAGGGTAATGGTCCTTGTATCAGGTATGTTATTCAATATTTTATTTGCGAACCCAAGGTTTAAAAATGTAATATTTATAAAGTGAAACTCATTCCTTTATGTTAAATATTGATATATTTTCTATTTGTAATGCATAATAATGTAAATGTTATGATGTGATGGGTTCACCCAGCATTAAATAGCACAATGAAAATGTTTTTATGTGACGGGTGCACCCAGAATTATATAGAACTCCAAGTAATTGGGTAATATGAAGAAGCTCAGGATAAAAGTGAAGTATGTGTGAAAATGATGTTAGTTTTTTTCACAACTATTTGTGGTAGATGACCACTAAGACCTAATGTTTCATTTTTATGAATTTCCACATATCCTCATGTGAATAATTATACTAAGGAGAATTCAATATCCAATAAGAAGCTAGAGAAGAAGAAATTAAATAAATGTTTTGTGTTGAAATTTTTTTGTATTTTCCTAGTTTTCCCAAGACATGAAACCATTGGATCCTCAATATGTAATGATTTTATATTTTTATCATTAAAATTATGTAAAAGTAATGTAAGAGAAGCTAGGTCTCTATAGTAGGTATCGTAGGCATGATTTAGGTAATTTTGGAATTAGGATTAGAGTGCCTTAGTGAAAACTCTAGTTTGAGACTAAATATATTTAAGAAAACAAGAAGATTTGATAAACATAGGGATAAAATAAGATATTATTTTAGAGTTAATTTCACAGAGGAATAAATTATTTATTCATAAATTGTTGACTTATCTTTTCTCCTATCCTTTTCTATTTTTGAAAATGTTGGGAACCAGGAGAAACTAGGACAACAACCCATTTGAGGGATAATGCAACAATTTCCCAAATGACATCCCCAATTCATTGGGAGGTATATTTCAAAAATTCAGGGAGATCCTTACCCAGTTGTCTCATGTTATGAATAATAACTTGAAAATTTTGGATCACCCTCCTTCATCGAAGAGGGAGCAACTGGCTGTCAAGTGTTTTATGCTGCAACAATCACCGACGTTTAGTGGATCTTCTGATCCACTAGTTGCAGAATAGTGGGCCATCTTGATAGAGAAGATATTTTCTCTACTTAACTATTCTAAGAAGAGAAGGTGACTCTATCCATTTATCATCTCGATGGAGAGGTCGATCAATGGTGGGCCTTGATTAATAACACCAAGATGAGAGATGAAATTGAAGAGATGGAGTGGGAATACATTAAGATAATAATTATTAACAAGTATTTTCCCCAAATTTTTTTTATAAAGATGGGGATTGAATTTATAATGCTAAATAAAAAGGACGGAGAATCTATCAGGGCCTGTGACACAAATTTTACAAGGCTTTCAAGGAATTCCTTGGTATTTATTATCAAAAATGATAAAAAAATTGATTGATTCTTTATTGGATTAAAACCAAAACATTGAAAGGATCTTTGAATTTGAGACTATGAGAGTTATGAATAAGTCATTCGATGTACTCTCAAATTGGATATGGAGTTTGGAGAATAGTCCCATGGAAATGGTGATAAGAAAAGAAAGATGGAGTTTCATGATGGAGGATCTAATGAGAAAGGTGGAAAGGAAACTCAATCACCCACATATAAAAAATGTGGGAAGAATCATCATGTGAATTACCTAAAAGGGATGGGGAAATGATTCAAGTGTGGGAGAGAAGGCCACCAAGATCAAGATTGTCAAAAAGACATGATAAGGTAGGATAATTTTGTGGAGTAATGGAGAGAACCAACCAAGGTCCAATGCCAAAAATGTAGGGACAAAGGGAATTATGCAATACAATGCACCAAACCTCAAGTCCTCAAGGGTAATCAACATAATTAGCCACCAAATACAAAGGATCAATGTAAGGCTTACACCATTAATACTACAAAATTAGATAAATAAAATGAATTCGTACAAGGTACACTTCATATTCACTCAATAATTGAAAAAGTATTTTTTGATTATGGTTCTACGCATTCCTTTATATATTGGAGGTTTACTAAAACAATAGAATTGAAGCCCCAAAATGTTGATGTAGTGATATCTGTAAAAACACCAGGTGGTGAAATAATTTCATCCAATGTATTGGACTCTTCTCCTATTGGCGTATGTGGGAATATTCATCCAGTGAATCTTGTGCTACTTCCCTTGGTGGAATTCGACACTATAATTGGAATGGATTAGATCTTGTTATACATAGAACATATAAACTTTCAAAAAAAGGAAATATCCTTTCATATTACAAACCAAGCCATTATACTCTAAAAATGAAAGGAATATCCTGAATTTCCTTTATAAAATCATTCAACAGTGTGGGTGTTGGTTTCTTGTGAAGAAGCATACCTCACTCAAATGGTTGAGTCAATGTGAAGTGTCAACTTAGTGGAAATTCCCATCATGATGGAATATAATGATGTATTTATTGAATAGTTACCCATAATTCCCCTGGATGATGAGTTAGAGTTTTCTGTAGAACTAATACTCAGAGATACTCTTATCTGAAAGTGTCTCTATTTGATGGATCCTATCAAGTTTGAGGAGTTAAAAAAGAATCTTAAAGAGCATCTGGACAAAGGGTTTATACACTCTAGTGCATCACCTTGGGGTTGTGTCATTACTCTTTGTGACGAATAAGGATGAATCAATTCAGTTGTGTATCGATTATCGAGAACTCAACATGATCACTATAAAGAAAAAGTATTCTCTCTTAAGTATTGAGGACTTGTTCGATCATCTATGAGGATATCAGTAATTCCCAAATGTGGATATTCATTCTTAATATCATCAGATAAAGGTGAAAAATGAAGATATTTATAACATTATCTTCCATATAAGGTATGAGAACTATGAGTTTCTGGTGATGACCTTCGGACTTACTAATTCCCCTGAAATCTTTATGGATTTGATAAATAGATTCGTTAAACATTACCTCAACAATTTTTTTGGTAGTTTTTATCGATGATATTCTCATATACTTCAATAGAAACAAGGAACATGAAGAACATATAAGACTAGTTTTTGTGACATTGAGAAAAGAGAATTTGTAGGAAAAATTCATCAAGTGTGACTTTTGCATGAATAAAGTCACATTATTGGGACATGTGATCACAAGTGAGGGAATTTATATGGACCCTTCAAAAAGAAAGGTGATTAAGGAATGACCCAAAACCCCTAGTGTCACATAAATACGTAGTTTTAATGGATTAGATGGGTACTACAATTGTTTTGTGATAAATTTATCATGATTATCAAGCCCGCTAACTAAGTTAACAATGAGAGTGGTAATATAAGTCTGTAAAAAAGAATGTGTTCAAATATTCACGGATCTAAAGAGAAGGTAGATCATGGAACCCGTACTCACATTATCGAAATGTGGCGAAAGTTTTGTGATATAAAATGATGCTTTGAAGAATGTCTTGGGTTGTTTACTCCTACAAAATGATAATGTGATAGCCTACGCTTCATGTCAGTTGAAGATCCCAGAGAAGAACTACCTGATTCATGATATGGAGCTAGTAGTTGTGATTTTTTTCTTTAAAAATATGGAGATATGAACTTTATGGTGAGAAGTGTGAAATATATACTGATCACAAGAGCCTAAAGTATATATTCACACAAAATGATCGTAACATTCTTCAAAGGAGATGTTTAGAGATAATAAAATACTACGATTTCCTTTTTCACTATCATCCTAGCAAGGTAAAAAACATAGCTCATTCTCTTAGCAGAAAAGAACCTTCTACTCAATCCATGTTGTGGATTAACATAGACCCTACCTTCATGGATATTCAAAGGATGGATTTAGAAATCCTAATAGAATGGAATAAACCCTACCTTTGACAAATTTTTTCCCAACCATTTATCCAGGAGAATATTAAGGAGGCACAAAGGGGTGATCTTGAGTTGTAAAAGAAGGTGAACACATTAATGGAATGCTAGTAGCAAGAGTTCCATATTGATGATGATGGTGTGATTCAGTTTTGAACAATGCTTTGTGGGCCTTCATCACTTGGGATAAAAAAGGAGATATTGTACAATGAAAATAGCTCAACATTCTCTTTCCATCTTGGTATCACCAAGATGTACTGAGATATATGAGAACACATCTGGTGGGATAACATGATGAATGAGATTGTGGAAAATATCTCAAGGTTCTTGATCTGTCAGCAAGTTAAAGTAGAGCGACAAAGGTCCAAAGGTATGATTCATACATTTCCTATACCCATGTGGAAATGGGATAATGTCACTATAGAATTTTTCAGGGGTCTCTTGAAGATATCTAAAGGAAATAATGTGATATGGGTTGTGGTAGACCGACCCACCAAGACTTCCCATATTATTACTATTCGGGAAGATCTCAGGCTTGAACAACTTGAAATGATATTTGTTAAGGATTTGATGAGAATTCATGGGGTTCCACTTTAAATTGTCTATGATCATGATCCAAGGATCACATATAAATTCCAAAGGATTATCTAATATGACTTAAGTGCTGAATTAAATTTCTGCATGCCCTATCTCCCCCAAACTGATAGAAAATCACAAAGTAATATTCATATTCTCAAAGATATGATAAGATCACACCCTTAATAATTAAAAGGTGGATGAGATCAGTGTCTCAAATTGGTTGAGTTCTCATATAACAATAGATTCCACTTGTGTATTTAGATGGATCCATATAAAGATCTGTATGGAAAGTGATAGAGAAAAACAACCTATTGGGATGAAGTTGGAGAAAGAAAGCTACTTGGACCTGATCATGTACCAGAGATGAAAGAGATGGATCAAGTCATCTAGAAGCATATCAATGAAACTCAGAGTAATAAAAAGGGCTCTTCTAGCAACCGTTGAAGGAATGTGGAGATAATTTCTTCCTTAAAATATAACATTGGAAGAGAGTCATGTGGTTTGGAAAGAAAGGTAATCTAAGCCAAAGGTACATTGGCCCCTTTGAGATCATTGACCAAATAAGAGCTAGGGCCTATAAAATTTAACTTACAGAGAATATGGCTCTTGTTCATGAAGTTTTTCAGGTATCAATCCTGAGGAAGTACACACCAGATCCCTCACATGTACTGAACTCATCAGTGGTACAGTTGGAAGATGATCTCTCTTATAAAGAGTAGCCAATAATTATTCTGGACTGGAGAGATAAGGTTATAAAAAACAAGACAATTCACCCTGTAAAACTATTGTGGAGGAACCATATGTAAGAATAAGAAACTTGGGAACTAGAGGTTGTGATGAAAGAGAATTATCCTCACCTATTTAGGTTAAAAAAATTCTAGGGTGAAATTTCATAAGGGGGAAGAATGTAACATCCCAATCTATTATTATAAGGCCCCAACCTTATACATTACTTAATATGTAATTAAATTAATAATTCACATTGAGGATATTTTCAGGTTTATAGTTTTAGAGAATTAGATCATAAATGTTACATCTCAAAATAATACACATTAGACACTTCTACAAAGTTTCCCTTTTTTTACAAAACATAAACTCTTTAAAAAAGAGTCATGTATAGTTCCATGTTTAAGACAACATGAATTTTCCTTGATCCCATCCTTGACCCTATTACACATTATGTCCTGTGAAAAACATTTCAAAAAAACATGGGGTGAGCATAAAAATCTCACTAAGGGATACACAGAGAAAGAAAACTGTTAGTTTTTCAAAACATCAAGTAAACCATGAATACTTTATCAAAGTAACACTTTTTTCTTTTAAGAAGTAGTAAATACTATTCACTGAATAAAAGATCATTACATACCCTTTTGTAACCAAAATATTACCATAAAAACCATATAAATAACACATAACTTATAAAGGTAACTTGGGACATAAACATACTTAAATGGAATAACCATACGGTCGACTTCCACACATATCACTAAATGGAATAGCCATACGGCCAACTTCCATACCCAATGAATTGGAGGTTATAACGTAACCACCCATCCTGGTATTCACGGCACCACCCGTCATATGGCTTATCACGTAACCACCCTTAAAATGTCCAAGTACCATTATAAAATCATAGGACATAAAACAAATATAATGGAAAGAAAAAATTTCCAAATTTCAAGCACAATATATAACATAAATATATTGACATAACAAATAAATTTTAAAAAACCATTTTAAATTCCAAAATACATAAAAGAGTATATGATATTTATTCCATTTTAAAAACATAACGACTTGTTGAGGAAGCCAAAGAGAAAATAATACTCGCGGCGGGGGAAAAGGTCGTTGTCACCACGTACGTTAAAAGAAACCTTATTTTTTGTCATTTAGTAAAATTCTTCATAGAAAAAGATTCCATTTGAATGAAATGAAAAATAAAAGGTGTTTTATACAACGTATAAATGAAAGTTGTGTATAAAACAAAATATTACTCAATGAATGGAGATTGAGATGAAGTCCCTTACCTCGTGTCTGACTTGACTTGATCGCTATTTAATCTCCTGAATAATAAACTAGTGATAATTTATACTTGCTTAAGAACTATTTTCAAGCTTACCATTCCTTTTATATCACTTATTTCCATTTTATAAACATTATGTAATCATTTAAGTTAATAATGATCGTTTTGTCGATATCGGGTTCTTAAGTCAAAAATGGACTTATTATAATTACATGTTGTTCATGTGGTAAAAGATTCCTTATATCCTGAATTATATTCATGATTTGGATATAATATATATCATATATATCCAGCATATACATGTATTTACAATAGTACATTAAATTTAGAGGTAAGAAATGAAATGCACCGTTCATGGAGACGGTAAGTTGTACGTACGCATGAACGCTACTTTCATTTATATTTAATATTTAATGGAGTTAAATCATAATTATATAAAGGTATATTATAATTCCTGTATAATATCATGTATAAGATCATTAAATCCATCCTTTATACATCCCACATATGGCATTAACGAATCAAATCACTTTGAGGGGGCGGTAGTCCGCACTTCCTAAAATGAAATTATCGTGTTTACCCATCATGGAAACCATAAATGTATGCCATAAATGAAAAATACAGAGGCATAAGTAAAACATAAAAATAATATATATCATATATAAAAAGAGTTACATCTTAATGTCCACCATAAAAGGTGTTAAAAGAAGATTGAACAATCATCGTTTCGTGAGCCAGAAATTCACCAACCGCAGAAACAGTATGTTCTTTAACCATTAGACGGAGGTGTGTGTAAGTGTAAATAAAATACTTCTCATAACAACATCCTAGTATATTTAAGATACATTTTTTTTGTTACAAAAGGAAGGAATAAAAAGATTTTAGGGGGATGGAGAAGCAAAATAAAACAAAATAACACAAGTGAAGACAATACCTTTAATTTAGGTAACACATCTTGGTTTGAAAAAAAAGAGTTCATGAAGAGATTTTTGCCTAAGGTAAGGCTTCTAGGATTAAGATAAGGATGTGGAGAGATAAAATGAGAAGATATTGGCAGAACCAAAGGCTTGAGAGGTGTGGGTAAAAAGGTAGAGGTGGGGGCCTTTTATAAGAGGAGAGGAGGGGCACTCTTGGAAAGTTATAAAGTGTTACTTTATTATATAAGGAGTTACATATTTTAAAGGTCCCACAAATATATATTTCGATGATAAGGTGATAAGAGTTTTAAATCTACACATTAAATAGGTTTTTGACAATTTTAGTTCTTATATTTTACATTATCTTTTCATTTTATTGAAATCGTTAAATAATGAGGTAATCATTGCATCATCATGGTGTCATAAATAATTTAATTTTTTTAATGTCTAAAAATTATAAAAAAAATATCATGATGTAGGAAATATTTTTATCTTTATAATTAATATTTATAGTCAAAAATAAGACTTGTATAACCCCATGTAAAAACTGTTTTAGTAAAACAATACATGTTTGTGACAATTTTACTTTAACTTTAAATAAAATGTTATTAATGTCAGTTTCTTACCCAAGTGCATCCATGGGGTCCCCAAGTTGACAATTGGATTTTTTTGGTCTGACTTGACACATCCAATAAGGGTAGGACATGTGCAATGTCATTTCATATTATTAAAACATTATTTTTACCTTAAATTAGACATATTAACTCTAATCGTGATTAATAAAACTTAAAAGTTACTATTCACCAAAAAAATTATTTTAATTACATTGAAACACAATTTACATTCTAATGAAAATCATCTATGTCGGTTTTTTGAAATTCAATTCATAAAAGTGGTAAATTTTCATTTAAACGAAAAATCAGTTTTTTAACTACCACTTAGTAGTTTCACTATTCATCAAAAATTGAAGCTTTTCAGAAAAATACTAAAAATTCACCCTAAGCTATATTTGACATTCCGAATTCAAAAATGATGTCTATTTTAAAAAGACATATAAGTTTCATTAATTAATTTAATAATTAATTCCCACTGTCAAAACAAATAGCGTGTTTTTATGAAACAATATATATCAAAAGATTGACACTAGTTTAAGTCCAATTTCAAAGTGAAATTAATTCCAATGACCACAATTGGATTAAATGGTAAAAATATATTCTAATTGAACTTTAAAACAAATTCAAAAGATAATATAATCATATAAATAAATTATATTAAAAAGAGGTTTTGAATTAAAATACAAAACTTTTCACTATTCATTAAAAAAAATGAACTTTATCGGAAAAAAACAAAAATTTACAAAAAGTAAATTTTGATGTCCCGATTCTAAAGAAGAATTTTATTTGGTACAATAGAATGTATAAGAGTTACCAAAACTATATTTAAAGAGAGTTTTCCATCAAAAGGCGATAAGTCGGCCTTTTAGTGAATATTAGAGTATCTATGCCTAAAATTGAATTCTTTTCTTATTTTAAGCCTTAATATTTTATTGGATAAATGTAAAATCATTTAAAAAACATATATAATCATATTTTAGTTATTTCAATTCATTCCCACAAATGCCACAACTACGTGTTAACTACCATTTAAAATAATATTATTATATTACTGGTGTGCAATGTAAGTTTTCAGAGAAACTCGTTGTTGTGTATCGGGTACGCTATCAAACATAGCAACCCCTTTAAAGTAAAATTAATATTTAATTCACAAATATTAATAAATATGAAAATTTATTATTCTTAATTTACCTGGGATGTTACATCTTTCCCCCCTTTTAGGAATTAGGTCCTCGCAATTTTATTCACTTATCAAAATAAGTGGGGGTATTTATCCCTCATAGAATTTTCAGATTCCCACATTGCCTCTTCTACCATATGGTTTTTCCATAAAACCTTTACCTGGTGAATTACCGTATTTCACAACACTTTCTCTCTACGGTCTAGAATCTGGACTGTTTGTTCTTCATAAGAGAGATTCTCTTCCAATTGAACTTACTCTGGGCTCATAACATGAGATGGATCTGGCATATACTTTCTCAACATCGAAACATGAAAAACATTGTGTACCTGGGACAAACTTGGAGGTAAAGCCACTCGGTAAGAAACTGATCCAACTCTCTCCAAAATTTCATATGGTCCAATGAACCTTGGACTCAGTTTTCCTTTCTTACCAAATTGCATCACACTTTTCCATGGTGAATCTTTGAGAAAAAAACATGATCACCTACCTCGAAAGAGAGATCCTTCCTCTGGTTATCTACATAACTTTTCTGCCTGCTCTGAGTTGTTCTCATGTGTTTCTGAATCAACTGAACTTTTTCTGCCGTCTCTTCTACCAATTCTAGTCCCATCAGCTTCCTTTCACACACTTCATCCCAAAAATCTAGAGTTCGACACCGCTTCCCATATCATGCCTCAAACAGAGCCATCTGTATACTAGAATGAAAACTATTATTATATGAAAAATCATCCAAAGAAAGATGTTGGCCCCAACATCCCTATAATCCATCGAGCAAGCACGTAGCATATCCTCCAAGGTTTGAATTTTTCATTCTGACAACCCATCTGATTGAGGATGAAAAGATGTACTAAAATTTAATTCAGCACCCAACGACTTCTGAAGGCCTTTACAAAAGTTATAAGTGAACCTGGGATCACGATTAGATACAATAGAGAGGGGAACTCCTGAAACCTGACTATCTCTTTAACATACAGCCGAGCAAGTTGATATAGAGACAAAGTATCTCGAATAGGAAGGAAATGAGAAGATTTAGTCAATCGATCAACTATAACCCTTATTTCATTATTACCTCAAGATGTCTTTGGTAATCCCACAATGAAGTCCTTGGATATATTTTCCCATTTTCACTCCAGCACCGGTAATGACTGTAGCATCCCTTTTGGTAACTATCACTCTGATTTAACATGTTGACAAGTCAAACACTTCACAGTAAAATCAGCAATATCTCTTTTCATTCCATCCCACCGGTAATACTCCCGCAGATCTCTGTACATCTTAGTACTGCCAAGATGAACTGAAAATGGGGAACTATGAGCCTCACATAACAACTCATTCTTCAAATGTGAATCACAAGGCACATATAATCTCTTCCCAAACCTCAAAACAAAATCATTATCAATGTTAAATTCAGGCAACTTACCCTTCTGAACTAGCTCTACCTTTTTCTGCAATCCACTGTCTTTCTTCTGCACTTGCTTAATTCTGTTTGATAGAGATGATCTCACTGAAACCTGAAACAAAACATAAGAACTTATTGTACCAACAACTTATATGCCAAATTTCATCAAATCAAAAACCAAATGATATCGTTCCAAATGTAGAATGGTTAATGAAGCATTACTTTTTTGACTCAAAGCATCAGCCACTTTATTTTCTTTTCCTGGATGGTAATGAATTGTACAATCATAATCCTTGATTAATTCCAGCCATATCCTATGTGTCATGTTCAATTCTTTCTGAGTGAATATATACTTTAAAGTTTTGTGATCAGTATATATTTCACACTTTACTCCATACAAACGATGCCTCCAAATTTTTAGAGAAAAAACAACAGCAGCTAATTCCAAATCATGTGTAGGGTAATTTACCTCATGAGTTTTCAACTGATGTGAAGCATAAGAAATTACCTGATCATTCTGCATAAGGACAGAACCAAGTACCTTCAACAAAGCATCATTGTAAATAACAAACTCACCATTCCTGGAAGGAAGTACCAAAACTAGAGCATTGACCAATCTTCTTTTCAACTCATGAAAAAAATCATCACATTCTTTTTTCCAGATAAACTTAACACCCTTCCGAGTTAGCTTAGTCATTAGACTAGATAACCGTGAAAAAATTTCAATAAGCCTCTAGTAATAACCTGCCAAACCAGGAAAACTACGGATATCAGTTACATTTTTGGGTCTTGGCCATTCTTCAACAACTTTTTTTTAGCAGGATCAACAGTTATGCCATTTTTTGAAACAATGTGACCAAGGAAAGAAATTTGTTGTAACCAAAACTCACACTTGCTGAATTTTCCATACAATTTATTTTCTTTTAAGGTTTTCAAGATAACCCTTAAATGACATTCATTCTCCTCTTTACTTTTAAAAAACACCAAAATATCATCAATGAAAACAACCAAAAACTAATCCAAGAACTCATGGAAAATTCTATTCACAAGGTCCATGAATACAACAGGTGCATTGGATAACCCAAAAGGCATAACTACAAATTCATAATGGCCATATCTATTATGGAACATAGTCTTCAGAATGTCTTCTTCTTTTACTTTCAACTGATGGTACCCCGACCTCAAGTCAATCTTTGAAAAATACTGAGCTCCCTGGAGCTGATCAAACAAATCATCGATATGAGGCAAAGTATACTTGTTCTTAATAGTGATGTTATTCAAGGATCTATAATCAATGCAAAGTCTCATTGAACCATTTTTCTTTTTAACAAACAAGATAGGAGCACCACATGGTGATGTACTAGGTCGAATGAAAACACTATCTAATAACTCCTATAATTTCTTCTTTAACTCTAAATGTTCAACTTGAGCCATTCGATAAGGGGGTTTTGAAATTGGCTTATAATCAGGAACTAAGTCAATAGTAAATTCAACTTCCCGATCATGAATAATACTAGGAAACTCATCAGGAAAAACATCTCAATACTCATTTACCACTGGCACATCATTAATATGAACAGTTCCTTTATTTTCAACAATATGTGCAAGGTAACATTCATTTTCATCTTTTACTAGTTTCTCAACTTCTTGATATGTTATCAAAAGCAAGGGTTCATTTTTGTACACAAACTGAAAATCTTTCTGAAAATAAACCATTTTAGCTCTACAATCAATCTTAGCATGATAAAAAGAAAGCCAATCCATGCTCAAAACAACATCAAACTCTACTAGAGGAAAAAAAATAAGGTTTGTAGCTAGATTCTTTCTGCACACAAGGATATGAAGGTTCTTATAATTTCTTTTTGTCTCAACGTTTCCTCCGGGTGTTTTTACCATAAGTTCAGGATTCATATATTGAGATGAAATTCCTAATTTACTAGAAAACATTTCAGAAATGAAAGAATGTGTAGACCCTGAATCAAACAACACATTGGCATAATCTGAACAAACAAACAGTGTACCTGATACTACTTCATTCGATGGCCCAACAACTACTGAAGTAGTTTCAAAGGATTTCACCACCCCTTTCTGATTGTAGTCTGGCCACATTCCCCCCCATTGAGTTCTTCGTTAGACACTAATTTTCATAATGACCCATTTCATTACACTTAAATCATCTTACCACTGGCTTTTAATTTCCTGCTTGATCATCTTCCTTATAGTTACAAGCAATATGACCAGACTTACCACACCAAAAGAACTTTCCAAACATGGATAAACATTCTCCAGGATGCATTTTACCACACTTCTCACAGGATGGATATTTGGTTTTCTTACCTCCTTGCTTCTTTGATGAACTCTTCCCCTTTGCCTGCCAACTGTACCTCTTATTCTATTGTTTGTCAAAGAACACCTGATCATCAGCAAACTCCATTTCCACCTTCTCCGCACATCGAACAAGTTTTTCATAAATTTTGAACTCACGAGAAGCTAAAGCCCTTCAATACTTTGGATTTAACCCTGAGTAAAACCGATTGATTTTACTATCAAGGTCTCATGTGATATTTGGATCATACCTTTCTAGTCGAGTGAAATTTTCTTCATAAGCATCCACTGAGTCATCCTCCTACCTCAATTCTTAGAATTGTTTTTTCATCCTAAGACGAACAACCTTAGGATAATATTTCTCATGAAACATACCTTTGAATTCTTCCCAGTAAATATCATCAATCTCATCACTATCCTTGATATTTTTCATCATCGACCACCACTGATCAGCTTCACCTTAAAAACAGTAAACAACAAGACTAACCTTTTGATGTTCTAAACAACCCATGACATCAAAAATATTCTCCAATGCTTTAATCCACCATTCAACTATAACAGGGTCATATGATCCTCTGAATGATGGGGGATGTTGCCTCATGAAATGTTCCACCACTGACATGTTCCTCTGTGGCTGATCTGGATGATCTCGTGCATGGATACCACCACCATTTATAGCCTGAGTCAACTATTCCATCACTGCAACAAACTGTTCAGTTCCAATTCCAACCATCTCAGGTTGCTGATTTGGAAGGTTGTCTTCCTCATGATGTCATCCCAACATAGCTGCCATGTTTCCTCTGTGGAAAATCATTCTAAACATAAAAATATCTTAGTTGAATAAATATGGTAATTTTTAAATGCTATATCATTTCAATCATACCATAAATTAATTTCTAAAATAACAATTTTATAACTCCTAAATTTGTCTAAACCGACCTCTGATACCAAATATAAGGCCCCGACCTTAAACATTACTTAATATTGAATTAAATGAATAATTCACATTAAGGATATTTTTAGGTTATGATTTTTATAGAATTATATCATAACTATTAGATCTCAAAAGATTACACATTAAACACTTCTAAAAAGTTCCCCATTTTTTTACAAAACATGAACTCTTAAAAAAGAGTCATGTCTAGTTCCATGTTTAAGACAGCATGAATTTTCCTTGATCGCATCCTTGACCCTATTCTACATTATGTCCTATGAAAAAACATTTCAAAAAAACTTGAGGTGAGAATAAAAAGCTCAGTAAGGGATACACAAAGAAAGAAAACCGTTAGTTTTTCGAAACATCAAGTAAACCATGAATACATTATCAAAGTAACACTTTTCACCTTTAAGAAGTAGTAAATACTCTTCACTGAATAAAAGATCATTACTTACCCTTTTGTAACCAAAAGATTACTATAAAACCCATATAAATAACACATAACTTATAAAGGTAACTTGGGACATAAACATACTTAAATGGAATAATCATGTGGTCAACTTCCAATCATATCACTAAATGGAATAGACATACGACCGACTTCCATACCCAATGCATTGGAGGTTATAACGTAACCAGCCATCCTGGTTTTCACTGCACCACCCGTTATATGGTTTATCATGTAACCACATGTCAAATGTTCAAGTACCATTATAAAATCATAAGACATAAAACAATTATAATCGAAAGAAAACATTTCCACATTTTAATCAAAATATATAACATAAATATATTGACATAAAAATCCATTATAAAAAACCATTTTCAATACCAAAATACATAAAATAGTATAAGGTATTTATTTCATTTTAAAAACATAATGGCTTGTTGAAGAAGTCAAAGACCAAATAATACTCGCGGCGGCGGAAAAGGTCGTTGTCACCACGTACGTTAAAAGAAAAAGTCCTTTTTGTCGTTTAGTAAAACGCTTCATAGAAAACTATTCCCTTTGAAAGAAATGAAAAGTCATAGGTGTTTTATACATAGTATAAAAGAATGTTGTGTATAAAACAAAATATGCCTCAATGAAAGGAGATTGAGACGAAGTCCCGTACCTCGTGTCCGACTTGACTCGATCGCTCTTTAATATCCTGAATAATAAACTAGTGTTAATTTATACTTTCTTAAGAACTTTTTTCAAGCTTAATATTCCTTTTATATCACTTATTTCCATGTTATAAACATTATGTAATCATTTAAGTTAATAATGTTCATTTTGTCGATATTTGGTTCTTAAGTAAACAATGGACTTCTTACAATTACATGTTGTTCATGTGGTCAAAGGTTCATTATATCCAGAATTATATTTATGGTTTGGATATCATATTTATCATATATTTCCAGAATATACAATTATTTATAATAGTACATACCATTTAGAGGTAAGAATTGAAATGCACCGTTCATGGAGACGGTAAGCCATACGTACGCATAAACGCTACTTTCATTTATATTTTGTATTTAATGGAGTTAAATCATAATGATATAAAGGTATATTATAATTCCAGTATAATATCATTAACTCCATCCTTTATACATCCCACATATGGCATTAACGAGTCAAATCACTTTGAGGGGGCGGTAGTCCGCACATCCTAAAATGAAATTATCGTGTTTACCCATAATGGAAACCATAAAGGTATGCCATAAATGAAAAATACAGAAGCATAAGGAAAATATAAAAATAATATATACCATATTTAAAAATAGTGACATCTTAATGTCCACCATGAATGGTGATAAAATAATATTGAACAATCATCGTTTCGTGAGGCAGAAATTCGCCAACCACAGAAACAGTACGTTATTTAACCATTATACGGAGGTATGTGTAAGTGTAAATCAAATAATTATCATAAAAACAAACTAGTATATTTAATATATTTGTTTTGTTACAAATTTAAGGAATAAAAAGAGTTTAGGGGGATGGAGAAGAAAAATAAAACAAAATAACACAAGTGAATACATTACCTTTAAATCGGGTAACTCCTCTTGGTTTGAACAAAAAGGGATTCTTCAAGAGCTTTCTGCCTAAGGTAAGGCTTCTTGGATTAAGAGAGGGATGTGGAGAGATAAAATTAGCAGATCTTGACTGAACCAAAGGCTTGAGAGGTGTGGGTAAGGAGGTAGAGGTGGGGGCCTTTTATAAGAGGAGAGGAGGGGCACTGTTGGAATGTTATAAAATGTTACTTTATTATATAATGAATTTCTGATTTTAAAGGTCCCACGATTATATATTTCAAGGATAAGGTGATAATAGTTCTAAATACACACATCCAATAGGTTTTTGACAAGTTTAGGTCTTAGATTTTACATTATCCTTTCATTTTATTTAAATCGTTAAATAATGAGGTAATCGCTGCATCATCATGGTGTCATAAATATTTTAATTTATTTAATGTCTAAAAATTATAAAAAAATATCATGATGTATTAAATCTTTTTAGATTTCTAATTAATATTTATATTCAAATATATTACTTGTATAACTTCATGTAAATTTGTTTTTTAGTAAAACAATACATGTTTGTGTCAATTTTATTTTAACTTTAAATAAAACGTTATTAATGTCATTTTCTTACCCAAGTGGATCCATGGGGTCCCCAAGTTGACCCTTGGATTATCTTTGTCTGCCTTAACACATAAAATAATGGTAGGACATGTTTCAATGTTATTTCATATTATTAAAGCATTATTTTTACATTAAATTACACTAATTACCTCTAATCGCAATTAATAAAACTTAAAAGTTACTATTCACAAAAAAAAATTATTTTAATCGCATTGAAAAAAAATTTACATCCTAATGACAATCATGTATTTTGGATTTTTTAAATTCAATTAAAAAAAGTGGTAAATTTTCATTTAAACAAAAAATTATTTTTTTAACTACCACTTAGTGGTTTCACTATTCATAAAAAAATGAAGCTTTTCAGAAAAATACTAAAAATTCACCCTAAGCTATATTTGATATTCCGAATTAAAAAATGTTGTCTATTTTCCAAAATTAAAAACATATAAGTTTCATTAATTAATTTAATAATTAATTCCAACAATCGAAACAAATAACGTGTTTTTATGAAACAATATATATCAAAAGATTGACACTAGTTTATGTCCAATTTCAAAGTAAAATTAATTCAAATGACCACTATTGGATTAAATGATAAAAATATATTCTAATTTCACATTAAAACCAACTAAAAAGATAATCTAATCATATAAATAAATTATATTAAAAATAGGTTTTGAGTTAAAATATAACACTTTTCGCTAGTCATTAAAAAATGAACTTTATCGGAAAAATACCAAAAATTTACACAAAGTAAATTTTGATATCCCGATTCTAAAGAAGAATTTTATTTTGTCCAATAGAATGTATAAGAGTGATTAAAACTATATTTAAAGAGGGTTCTCCCTAAAAAAGCAATAAGTCAACCTTTAAGTGAATAGTAGAGTATATATGACTAAAATTGAATTCTTTTCTTATTTTAAGCCTTAATATTTTATTGGATAAATGTAAAAACATTTAACAAACATAGATAATCATATTTTAGTTATTTCTATTCATTCCTACCAATGCCATGACTACGTGTTAACTACCATTTAAAATAATATTATTATATTACTAGTGTGCAACGTAAGATTTCAATGAAACTCGATGTTGCTTATCAGGTACACTATCGAACGTATCAACCCCTTTAAAGTAAAATTAATATTTAATTCGCAAATATTAATAAATATGAAAATTTATTATTCTTTATTTTCCTGGGATGTTACAATTATCAATACAATTTATCCCTTCTTGTACTAATGTCATATAGTAAAATCACATTAGGAAACATTATTCCAAGTCATTCTTAAATGTACTATTAAATTTTATGTGTACTTTAAACATAATTTTTAAACTTTTGTGATTTGAATTATGAAAATATGACATACAGAGTTTCGATCAGTAAGCTGTTTGGAGATTGATAGGGAAATATCAATTCTTAGTTAATAGTAACACACCCTTATTAATAGTAATGTTACCCTTATGAATAGTAATATGACCCTTATGAATATTAAACCATCCATGTGAATAGGAACCTTACCAATGATAGTATAAATAAAATTTGTCTATCCTATAAGTGGCAATATGATAAAATTATATTATAGTGTTGGTATTTTTATAAGTCATGAATATGTAATGAATAATTTAATAATTTAAAAAAATTAAAAAATATATTAAAAATTAGAATTTTTATGAATAATGATTATATAGTAATTTTATGAGACCTTAATTAATTTTTCAAATTGTTAGAAAAACAGTTTTATTTTGATTTATATTTTTCAATTAAATTATGATTTTAATTAAAAATTAATTTACTCATATTAAGAAAATTAATTTCATAAATATGAGTTCATTTTTAATTCTACACATCAAATAATGGTTAGGGTAAATTTTTGAGATTTTTCTGAAATACCTAAATTTTTATTGAATAATGAAATTTGATAATTTGCAAAATATGTTAATAAATTAATTTCTACATCATGCTTGAGTCATAGAGGATGTAAATTGGAATTGGATTGAACTCACATGACCTATTTACTATATTCAGTCATAAAATCATCACTATTTCTTCTCTTGAGGGAAATTGAACAACTAATGAATTAAATTTGGAGAAAACACCCGTCTCATCCACTATAAATACCAACCCTCACAACCTCATTTCCCCACACCTCTCAAGTATTGTGCCTACTAAAAATTCTTCTCAACTCACTTCTCAAGCTTCTCACTGCTCTCATAATCCCTTTTTATCATAAAAATACCAAAACCTCTCCCCTAAGTAGGTTCTCAAAGGAGATATATTCAAGATGCAATTTCTCTCTCTTTTCTTTCAATTTATTTTCAAATTTCATTTAATTTATTCTATTATCTTCAAATTATATTATCCAAATGTCATGATAACTCCATTATGATTGATACAAGGGTATTATATCATGTTAATGTAATATTATTCATTATAATCCCCCACCCTCTCACTTTGTTTATAAAAATGTAATCATCGCCCATGATGTGTTAATTTACCTACATCATGGGAAACACACTTCCAATTTCCTTCAACTCCATAAAGGATTTTAGTAAAACCATTAAATGGATGAATAAATATTTTAATATGTATTTTTAACGCCTTTTATTTTCTGGTAACAATTTTTATACACAATACTAAATGATAAAACAAAACATGTTCGTTGTAATCCAAAAATCTCCCAAATTAACCCAAAACGATCATCAATAAATTTTAACTAATGATTCATCCTGATAAACATAATCATTATAATATCATTTAAACTATTATAGGATAATTAAAATCATGTAATAGAAATTCAATATGTTTATAAATGTTCTACATGAACTTTTATTCACGTCTACAAGTGTACCTTTCATGAAAACCAAGGAAAAGGACACTCTTAAACAATTAATTTAAACTCTATAACTTATTCAAAGGCCTATAAAAACATAATCAAACAATAAAGAGTCATACTCATCAATAAAATGTTCTTTATTTTTTAAATAATGAATCTAATGTGATTATATAGGACATTAAAGTGAAGAAAGTGTTCAGATACATGGTAAGGGGAATTCTCAAACCAAACATTCTTTCTTCATGTTTTCCATTTTTCACTCCATTTTCAGTATATTTATTCCTTAAAAATAATTTCTTAATCATTATCTTACCTTTTATGAGATAAAATTTTTTTCCCCTGGAGTTTATGTCAAACATAATGTATTCCAAAAGTATTATTCTTTCAAAAACACACCTTTTACTACACACTCAATGTTGATGGTCCTTGTATCAATAATTTTATTCCCTATTTCATTTGGTAACCCAAAGTTTATGAATGTATGCTTTATGAAGTAAAACAAATTCTTTTCCATGGGGTTTTTATGTTATATATTTATATATATTATTTATTCAATGCATGATAATGTAAATGTTACGATGTGATGGGTGCGCCCCAAATTATATAGTGCAATAAAAATGTCATGATGTGAAAGGTGCACTCAAAATTATATAACACTCTAATGAATTGTTAAATTTGAATAAAAACATGAGTAAAGTGAATTATGTGTGAGAATTATTCTATTTTTGTTCACAACTATGTGTGGTATATGGAAACCAAGACACGATGTTTCATTTTTATACATTTCCACATTCCATGCTATTATCCAATGTTTCTTCTCATGATTATGATGATGTTGTTATAATTATTCTCACCCCATGTTAAATTTTTTCATGTTCCTATCTATCCTATTACTAGGATTTTATCTCACCCTTTTTATGTATATCCTCATGTGACTACTTGTACTAAAAGATGTCAAGAACCAATAAGTTGGAGAATAAAAAATTAAATAAATGTTTTGTGTTGTAAATGTTATGTATGGTCCTAGTTTTCCAAAGAAACTAAACCTTTGGATCCTCTGTGTGTAATGTTTTTATGTTTTTTATCATAAAAATGATGTAAATGTAATATAAGAAAATCCTGGTCGCTACAGACTAGATGATGATATATTAGACAATTTATTGGGTTTCTTCTAATGTTATAAGCATGACTTGTTCCAACAAAAAGAAATGTGGCATCATATCAACTTTCATTTTTAAATCAATATATGTTTATATTGATTTTATTTAGAACATTGATTTTTATAATGTGCTTACATTTACATTGTAAGATATAATATAATATATTTTCGTGTAAGTCATTGAACAACATTAACTTGGATTATGATATATGATATTATAATATTTGATTCTATGTTTTTCATAGTAATGGGGTATGAAAGAATGAATATTATCATATGATTAATTAAATCCATCAGTTTTACACTATGATGTATGTAATGATAATCATTATCATTTGTTAGTATAGTTCATCTATATTTCCTAAAAAATAGTGGATTATGTTATAAAAGTGATATAGTGTATATTATTAAAAAATAGGCTTCCTATGAGAGATCTTGTCATATGTTGTGATTGAACGACAAATTATGATAGATAATAACACTATCTGTCATAAAATAAGTTATAAGTAAAAAAATTATAAATTTAATATTCTGTTTAAAAATTCTTATTGTTTATAATTATTTTATAAAATATAAGTACTATTCATTATAAATGAAATATTTTTATGCCAAAATTAGATATGAAAAGTTTATATAAAATATCATCCTTGGAAAATAAATAAAATATAATTTTATTTATTTATTCTTATTAAAATATTATTGTTTATGAATGGTTTATATAGTAATAACATTAGGTATGCTCTAATTTATATTATAAATTAATAATTATGAATTTTCATTCTATGAATACATAATAGAATAAACAATGAGATAATGAAGATTTCATGTGATTCAATAGTCATGGACTTAATATTCATTCGATGTATATTAAAATGGTGAGACTATGAAAATCCACTCAAATACTAAGTTTGATATTCCCTCCAAAACAAAAACATGTCAAGACCTTGATCATCTAATATAGTTGGTCTTGTTAAAACTAGGTGCACATGGATTATCCTGTATAGGGAATGTTGTGTATGGGCGACACCAATGAGATTAGGTACCTATATTAAATTGTGATTTTTGGATTACACTTTGTTCAAAAGCCCTAATAGGATTATGATACCATATAAATATATTTGATTTTATCCATATGATGTATTTTTAAAAAGGGTTGTACACTTAGGTATCCAAGAGTGTTACACCCCAGTTGATAATTTTTAAATGTGTCATAAAGATATGGTCTCAGTTGTAACACATATAAAATATTTCATACCTTATCTACTTTTAGTGGTAAATTTGGTTGATATGACACGTCAAATACCTTGTTATGAATCTAGGAGGTCGTGATAAACCTTGTGGATAACTTTATACCTCATCAAAACCTACTCAAACCATGTCAAGTTGATACTTTTAGGAACACATGGCCTCCATCCTCAAACTCCAAAGGTCTCTTTATACAATCTACATTTTACATTTGATGTCTCTAGGATGTTCTCATATAGTTCTTGATCACTTGAACCTTTTTTTTATTTACTCGAACATACTCAAAACCCATAAGAGATGATTATTCAATCTCTATCCAGCAATGGGATGACCTATAACTCCCCACATAAATTAACTTTAAAGGTTCCATGTCAATATTAGAGTTGAATCTATTTTTGTACACAAAATCTAACAAATTTAGAATATCAACCCAACTCTTACCTATGTTGAGAATGAAATCTCTCAACATATAAATGAGAACCTAGATGGTCCACTTGGTCTAAATGTCTACCTAAAGTTGGAATATTATAATAAAATGTTGTTAAGTCTAAAATCCCCCTATAAAATCATCTAAAAACAAGATGTTAAATTGAAATCATGGTAGGAGACAGTCATCAAGGTGACTATATGAAATCATAACATATTTTATATTTAAAAGCATCCTAATATGTTCACCAAAATCTTTATCTAAATGTGAATGATGCGATCAAAATTTTTCATCTAGTAAAAATCACCTAAACAATGTCATGAACCTTCAAAGATCATATAAGTAAAACAACTAAATCAATTGATAAATTTTCCCACTTCCATTGTAGAACCTTAATGCATTATTTTCTAATTTTTGGGAACCTAGATATTGACCTTCACATTTTAATAAATAATTAACTATGAAATGAACTCAGTAATACTTTTCATCAGGTTTAGTTAATAGGTACAATGATTAAGATCTCAGTACATCGGTATCTCACTGGTATTAAATGAAAAAGGTGAGTAAATTAAAAACATCAATAGATCATCACACACAATTTTTTCCTATAAGAAAATGATGTACGTACTACATTTATAAAATCCCTATGGTGTATCTCTAAAGAGATTCTAATATTATTAAACATCTAAATTCATATCTCTATGTTTGGTCTCCTTTATATGTTAGAGAAATGTTAGTGCCAACATCATTACTTGAGGGTAGGAAATGCCTTATTCCACTATATGATATAACAATAATGAAGTCAACTAATCAAACACCCCCATCATACGAGCACAATATTTTATACTCAGGTAATTAGATATAATGTTTTCTTTCCCTAGTGTATAAAATATATTGAAATCATATCCCGTAAGAATTACAACTATCACCTCTAATTAAAATTGAGGTCACTCGATGAAAATATAAAATGGAGTTTCTTTTTATCTGATTATACCACAAATCATTCACTAATATGATAATGTATCAAACAATGTAATGTAAACTCAAAAAATGGAAGCTCTAAGTCATGGTTCGTGCAGTTCTTATCACTCGGTCTCACCAGTTTGGACATTTATTTAATAAAAATACAAGTATAAATTTTCACATAACCTATCCCAAACATGGAAGAATTGAAATAAAAATCTTACACCACTCCTTCCTCTAGTAACAACAATAACGGGGAACTGGTCAACATCTTCTTCAACTCCTCAAAATAATTATTAAATTTATATAACCGAGTAAATGGTTTACCCTTTCAAAAAATGTTAGTCACATAAGATGAAATTTGGGAGATTTTCTTCATGAATCTCATATATTTTCCCACTATCCCAAGGAAACTATGTACATACAACATTTTCTTTAGTGGATTTGAATCCATCACTACCTCATCTTTCCTAAGATTAACTATAACCCAAAAATTTGAAATTATGTGTCCATGGAAATGAACATACCAAATCATAATCATACACATTGATATAGTTCCTTATAAATGATGCTCATTACGTAAGTCTAGGATCATCCTTATATTCTAGACATGATCCTCTTCTAATTAAAAATCAATAATGATGTCAATTTTGAAGACCACCATAAACCAGTAAATGTATATATGGAAAATATTATTTATGATTCCCTTGAACACTAATGGGATGTTATTCTTTCCAAATAACATCCCTAGGAACTCATAGTGACCACCAGGATACCTGAACACAATATTTGAGATATCCTCCTCATGAACTCAGAGCTAGTGATACTAGAACATGAAATCAATCTTTTAGAGCCATATTTCTCCATTCATCCAATCAAGGAGAATATTGATCGTTTAGAAGGGGTATCTATTTTTAAAGATCACATGATTCTTGAAAAATAAAAAATATAGATCCTAAATCTCCCTTCCATATTCACTATGAATATAACAGGATAATCCTAGGGGTTACACTATTTCTAACAAATCCTTTATCTAGAATGTACTCCAACAACACCTTAAACTCCCTAAGATATATTTGACCCATCTAATAAGTCTATAAGGATATAAATGTTTTCCTAAGGTAATTTTTGATATGAATGATGGTCTTTTGATGAGGGGGTAACCCTAGATCATATTTTAAAAAAACCCTTATAATCCTCAACCAATGTAGGTAATTTTTACTATAGATAACTAGTGGAATATTGTTCTTGACTCAACAAAAAAATGAGTGATCGATTGTAATCTCAAAGCGTTGGTTTTTATCCAACCACACACAGATCTAATTCACCATTAAATTTAAACCTCTACCAATATTCATGATGATATATAACTCCATGGTGATATATTTATACCCTATCATGGACTATAGATAACCATTAAAGGTTGAGTATGGAATTGTAATGTCTCATTTTTATTAGAATTCAGCCTCAAGAAAACATATCTCTACATAAACTAATCTTAAACTAATGGAAGATATGATTGAGAGGACGATCAACTCCATTTGGAGTCACTAGATGAAGTGGTTAGTATAATATTTTTAATAGGATCTCTATCTCATAAAAAAATTATACAAAAGTAAATGAATGACTTGTATTGGTATTTATATGTAAAATTGAGATGGAAGAAAATATAAAAATCATATATCAATCCATGTCTGGTTCTACCTACTCAAATCCCTCCATCACTTATATCTAATTTCTATATTGAAATCCTACTCATTGTCTTATCATGGTCATCCTAGTGGTGGTGGTGGGATAATTGGATAAAAAAATCTCCCACACATAGCTGATCTTCTACCATTTTTGTTTTTGATAGGGACACCCTTTCCATGTTATGGTATTACCAGGGTAATATGTATCCTCTATCAAGTGTTTTTTCCATTATACATCCCTAGAAACCCACTTCTACATAGATAGGGGTGAAAAATATCTATATATCTTATTCAAACACACGTGTAAAAAGATATATCAACTTCTTGGGTAGAAAAAACATTGGATCCCTTAATTGCCTAACTCTTAGACTGGAATTGTGATGATGGATTCTCTAATGACACCATGATGTCAGCAGTTACTAACTAGATTCCACTAATGATTATTCCCTAGTTCCTAGTTAAAATTATCCTAGAAACTCTCAATCACTAATTTATGCTAAAGAACTCTATCATAAGTGGGAATTCATAAAGGTATAGTCCCAAATAAAATATCACATGAAGGCCTTATTAAAACTTTCTATATCAAATTTATATATCATGTATCATGTCTGGTGAATAGATTATAAGATTAAATAACTACCCAACATACATTGATACCATCATGATACCTTAGTAAAGTTCTAGTATATCATAGACTTTAATCAACCACAAAATCAATGGTTATTACTCCTCCCCAAATAGAAACATAAACACTATCTACAGTATGGAGTCATCATCATGAGTATACACATTATGAGTATACATGATCAATAATCATTAGTTTCTTAATAAAAAAAGTTGAAGAGCCATCATAATAATAACTATATGGTCAATACGAGTCCTAACAAGATATAAGACTCATGAAGCCAACTCTAACCACCCCTATGAAACCAAGGGATCCATATTTCATTGATACCATGAGGGCCACTATCTTTGTAACTCATGAAGAATTATCAACTAAAAAGTACTATATTCCCACTATATGGTTACTATCATAAATGATATAGGAGGATCTACTCTTAGTTAAACTATTAGGGGATCAACCCTCTGCTCCTTTGGGGGGATCCATATTAGGTCCTTAATCTAAAACACACCACTCAATTGGTTAAAGACTAGAGGATGAATCACTTTCATGGGATTAGTGTGAACCTTCCTCTAATGTTGAGATGGATATCTATGGGTACCATAATATATTTCAAAATATGAATCCCTAATTATTAAATTATATCTGTAAGAGAATACTCAAAGAATTTTTGATTGAATATAAATCATCTATACTACAAGATATACATAATCTCTCAGTAAACCGTAAAATGGATTGCTTAGTGATTTTATTCCACAAACATGTTATCAAAATTATAATGAGATATTTATATAATCAACTTAATCCAATCACTGAGTTTCATGGTTTATTAATTTAATTTATTACCCACTAACATCATAAAATCTAGTATCCTTTAACAATCTTCACTAGACAACTAATTCCAACCTCTTTTCATAAGGATCAAACTTATCTGATTCAATTATAACATGACCAAACCTACGAAAACCCTATTATGGTTGGTATTAAGACCAATTTTCCTCCCCAATACTATCTATAATAATATAGGGGCTGATAATAGGTACTAATATGGGGTATCTCTCATACGGGAAACCTTAACTTATGATCATGAAATATCTGGTTAAAGACCCCATCTCTAGTAGCCCATAGCAGGAAATTACATTATTATATTTTCATAAGACATAAGGAAAAGCATCCTAAATGACCAAATAGTATAGTAGTCTGGGTAAACTAGATGCATACATGAAATTCACATTACATTTTAAAATATAAAATATACAAATAATTTTCATTTCTAATTCCATTATTTCCCTTAGTGTATCCATTTATATCAATCACAAAAGAACTACCACATATCTTGGGGAAAATTAAACAAAAAAGGGGTGATCTCATTTGCTTAGTAAGGGTAATCATACAATAGATGTTATGAATAAATAAGGAATAACGAATATGGAAAGGTAAGTAACTGGAAAAAATCAATTTAATCAGTACCTTGAGCATAATATGGCTTGAATAAATGATTCTCATATAATTACATATAAATAATCATATAATCATCAAACATAACCATGGATATTCTAACTAATCAAATAATTTCCTGGAATATCCATAACTGATTTCAAAATGATGGAATGGATAATGAGGGAAATCAAAATCATTCCATCAAGGATTTATTCCAAGACATCTAATACCATCAAGGCCATATGCCAAGACATCTATATAAATTGGTAAGGCCTTATTAAAAACCTAATATAGTATTTATCATGAAAACTACCAATGCATCAAAAGGTTATGATGGACCCCACACATCACTTACTAATCCCAATTCATTATTAATATCAAAGGGGTTAAACATAATCAATATAAAAATTAATATTAGAACAAGTATATCATATATTAATAATTTCTCAACCAAAAAAGATAATCATAAAAGATTAATAGAAATGTGGAGAATGGTATCAAAATAGTACATCCCCAGTCAGATAGTTCATATACCATCCAAAGAAATGTGAACAAAGGTATCATTACAGCACATCCTCAATATATTATTCAAACAATTATGTTGACCTAGGTGAAAATTCATCAAATATATTACTAGAATATTTTTTTAGGAAAATAACATTTTCACTTTAAAAATATTTTTTAAAATATAATAATTGTTCATGTAATAAAAAATTCATTTTCTATGAAAATAAATTTATAAAATTTCCAAATAATATTCATATAATTGACATTTAATTATAAAATGATATTATTTTAATTCCATATAAGTTAAAAAAGCTTTCCTTTCACAGTTTTATATGAAAAATAAAAAAGTACCTTGTTTGGGAAATGACATAAAGATTCATTTTAATTTTTTTGTAAAAATTAATAATAGGGTAAAAATGAAATTAAAATATCATTGGATATTATTAAAAAAATTGATAAATTTTTATAAAACATGGACTATAAATAGAAATATTCTCTAGTGGAGACATAAACATAAACAATCCAGAATAATAATGAGATTTTGAAATAAAACCTTACCACTTTAGTAACATTTTAATTGGAATTCCCATGAAAGAAATTAATTCAAATGAAATTTTAAATACCATGAAGAAAATTTGTTTCATGACATAATTTATCAAATAGGTAGTTTATACACCACAAAAAAGTGGTGAATATGGCATATGTACCACAAAAGTAAATGTTGGTCAGGAAAACCATACCTTAAACTTCCTTTTAGTTGAAAATTATTTTACCTCCTGTATAATAAATATATATTTATTACAAATTTCTTATATAAACATAACAATATGTATCATACTCATATGTATCATACCATATATAATATGTTATCATCCATTTATTACAAACTCTTTGTTAAAATCTATGTTTTGTGGGATAATCGCTTCATTTTTCACGTATGTTTTGATTCAGTAGATCTGGTCCTTGTAATTTTATTATGGTTCCATATTATCTATAATATTATTAATGGTATTAATATAATATGTATTCAATATAAATATAATTATGGTTATCTATAAAATTATTGATATAGAAAAATTAATTACATTGTTCATGAATATGGTAGGTCGTACTTATACATGAATGTTGTTTTAATTTTTTGATAGATTAAATGAAAGAATGTTAAAGAATAATTTTCCTTTTTGGAATTATTAATTTTAATATATATCATATATATTCATTAGTTCCATATTTATAACCATCTAAGTAATGTGGTGATGAAAAATGAATTACACCGCTATGTGGAGATGGCAAGTCATTTGTATGCATTAGTGATGTTTTCGCTTTTCATAGGATCGAAATGAGATGGAATTTGGGTGTACCATAATAATAAAAACATATTAGTATATTTATTATATTGGATTTATTATTTTAGTATAAAAAAAACACATTAATTAGAAGTAAAAGGGGAAATAAACTTGAAAGTGTTGGTAAAGATGATTACCTCATTTACAGGGGACTTCCTTTAGATCTCCACTTTAGGGATCTAGGGTTGGAATTTTGGAAGGATTATAACATCTATAACATGGATAAGGATGTTATTAAAAGTAATGGTAAGGGATTGGTCAATATAGAAGGCTCAAATTGGTTTAAATGAGTGAAGGAAAGTGTAACCTTTTATAATTGAGGTGAGGGGAACTTTTTAATATTTACCAATATATTAAAATATATTAAGACAATTATTGAGAAAAAATATTCAAAATGGACTATAAATGAATAAAAAATGAAATTTTAGACCTTATATTATTACATTTGTTATTAATTAAGATTTTTATTATTTTTAAATAGTTTAACAAAATGTCAAGATGGTGTGTGTTGTGGGATAGCCCATGGTTCCAAATTTTATTGAAAATAAAAGAGAAATAGATAATAGATGGAAATGAGGATTAAATAAAAGTACCAAGGCACTTGAAAATAACAAAAAATTCATCTATGAGATCGACCACCACCCCTACCCCTTAGATGACGGCCAATCTTCCATGTTTTGGGCTACTTCCATGTCTCATCCTCATCTGCTGGATCTGAGCCCCCCAAAATAGACTTACAAGTCTCATTGCATTTAAAAATCTGGACACTAAGATAATTTATTAATTCCTAATTTAATAACTCTTTTCAATTTAACCTATTTAATATTTCCATAAGACTAAAATTATTTTTACCCGAACCTAGAGGAGTAACTGTGTCAAGACTCTAATCAACAGAGGTCTCTTGCATAATAGCCTCATGACCCTTCCCATGTCTATCTAGGATAGCCTCAGTGGACCCAAATTCAGTATAAGTAAGGGAATCTATATGGTTTTTTGCCTTCAAACATGAGTCAGTAGTATGTTTTCACTTCCCTTTTCAATAAAATAAGGTAGTCCAAATGTCATCCTGATTCAATTGCATATTGACTGTAACTTGAGTAGCGCATTTGATAAAAATATTTTATTATATCCTAAAAATATCATGGTAATCTAGATAATTCATTTAATGTATTAAATATATCAAATTATGTTTGTTTTAATATTTTTAATATTATTTATTCCATCATTCTATTAATTAAATCTTTACTCCAAAAGTGTTGTGTAAGAATTTATGTCAATTATTTATTAACTAAAAATTAATGATAAATTACCATGTTTAAGATAAATATTTTATCATTAAAATTACAATTTTTGGTCAAAAAATTACTTTGTATAACCCCATATTAAAATATTATAGTTATTAAAACAAGAGTGTAAAATGTTTGACTTTTCATTAAAAAAATATTAGTCATAATATCATTCAGATGGACATAAATGACATATAACAATATATTGGATGCATATAGAAGAAATTAACTCATCAAATAAAATTTAACTCTATTTTAGGGTCATTTAATAGACCTTATATTTTTATTTTTAACTTTACTTACCCGATTTTACTTTTACTATTGTAACAAAAACTACTAAAGTTATTATTCATATTGACCAAAAATAAAAGGAAACTATTTATTAAATTTGGAACTACTAAATCCAAATAAATATTATATATTTCAAAATAAAAATCAAATAAGTGTTATATTTTAATTTCAAATTAAACCAGAAAAATAAAATGAAAAACAGTTTCCATAAAAATTCCCATTTAAGTAAAAGAAATGATTTTATTCTAAATTCAACCATGGAATTCAATCCAATGAATTAAATTTTATTATTAATAATATAATATAACTAATTTTACTGTTGGGAAAAAATAACTCATGGTAACATCGCATCATATTTGGGTTTGGGTTTGTTGACTATGCAGGTTTCCATAGTAAATTGTCAAGTTCCAGAGATGTTGTTGACAATCCATGTTGAAAAAAAACCATTACAAAGGAATATAAGATCTAGAGGCGGTACAAAAGAACAGATACAAGGTGGTTCCTTATATGGATTTACTTGAATATATCATCAAAAAATGGAAAAGGCATGAGTTTCATGAATATGGGCATCTTCATGTGGATTTCTCAAAGACCTGATGAATGTTGATGGTATTCTACGTGATTACGATAATCTTCATGAATGACATTGTTTTAGAGCATTGTGGCAGGGAAGGGAATTGAAAGTGAAGCTTTGTAGTGAAGGCGCAAAGTAATTGATGGAATGATCCATGATTATCATGAGATCTATGATCTGAAAACTTCCATGGTGCTTCATGATATATAGTAAATTTCAGCTGAAATTTTTGAGCATTGCGATTTGTGCTCATGTGGTGATAACTTCTCGTTGTAGGTTCGAGGGTCGGTGGAATAGCCTATAAATAAACCTCAACCCCTAGAGAGAAGTAGATACTTTTTCAAGAAATTTTTTTTTCTCTCAACTTGCGAAGGATATTCACGAAGGAAGTGTGCTTCAAAAAAGAAGAAGCTTCGTGGCGGCTAATTTAACTCGGTGAAAGTGGTGTGTTCCGCATTGGTTCCATGAGCTCTGTGATTAATGTCACTCTGTGAAAACTTGACCTCCATAATGGACTAATATTTTCAAAGGATTTATATTTGTGAGGGTTTGAGCACTGTGTGGCAATGTGCTCCATGAGGTAGTGTGCTCAGAAAAGGTGTGTGCTTCGCGAAGAGGCATGAACTTTGCGAAGGCTTGTTTGAGCTTCACGAAATTTGGAGCTTCACATAGTAGGCTTCTTAGTGAAGGAATTTACAAAGTGTGTTGTCTAGTGAGCAGTGAAAAATGGTTATTCCTCAATGGATAAAAGTTTAACTTCAATAGATCATCTACATGCAATGGAGGATGCATTAATTAGTGGTAATGAAGATACCTATAGGTCTATAAAATTTGAGTGGATCTTATGAAGAAGCAATGAGATCAATTCAGTTGAGTGAGCAGTGTGCTCTCAATTAGTGAATTATAGAGACCCAAAGCTTTACATACATGGAAATTACATTAATTTTTCGGAATAATTAATATATAACAAAAACAAACAACGAATGACGGTAATAGTTTAGTGTCTTTGGAAACTCGGAACATAATATTCTAATCATGGTGAAAGATCTTCAACATCTCCCATAAAGATCTTCCCCTTTTGTTTTCTTACCTAAAACCTCTCTTTATATCATGGGGAAAAGAAAACATATAAAGGGTGAGATCAAATGCTCAGTAAGGGTAAGCATGGAGAAAATAAAACAAACCATATACATTTGAACATAAAAACATGAACATAAGGTTTAAACATCGAAGTCTTGAGCAATGACATAAAACATGGAAATACGTAAGGCATAGATCAGAATGAAATATAAATCATGATAAAATAGCTTGTAAATAAATCTTGTAATTGTGGAAAAACATTAAGCACATTATATTATTTCCATAGTAGCCAAGGCAATGTTGCCAACACCATTTTAGTGGACAAAGTCTCTTTCTGAATCGAGTTCACTCCTCATTCCAGTCCTGTATCACTGAACTGGATTAACTTACCATTCTAGCCGTGTCTATATCATGAGATATAAATATTTACCCAATGCATTGGAGGGAAATATAGGTCCCACCCATCTCATAATAAAATCATTCTTTTGTGTGCCACAAAATAAACATACACCAGTCATAATAACCCAACGAATAAAATGGGTTTCATAAACATCATTCCATTATAACATAATCCATATAAAACAAATGGATATCATTTCATCATAAAAAAGTGAAATCATGTAAATCATAGAGAAATTATACTTGAAACAAACACATATGCAATAAAGTCATCTTAGATGGAAAATTATTTTGATAAAACACTTGAAATTAATTCTTGATGAAAATATCCTTTCTACTTAAAAATCATTTCATCTTCACAAAATGCCATGAAATTTTAAAAGAAATGTATTTTTTTGAAAAAAATTCAGGAAATATTGTAGAGTAATCTTCATTAAAATAAGTTTTTATGAACCCGTAAAAATATGTTCATGTTGTATAAGTTAAAAAAACATTCTCCTCGTATTTTTGTTGGAAAAGTAAAAAAGTTCCTCATTTTGTAAACAAAAGAAAGATTACTTTCATAACACAATGTAAAAGTAAAAGAGGGGTAAACATGAATTTAAACATACATGGAATAATATTAAACAATTTATGAAAACATTTTTATGGACATGAATGAAAAATATAACCACAGTAAATACTTACGAATAAGCAATTTCAGAAAAAAATGAGATTGCAAAATTATCCCTTACCTTAGTTCTGATATGATTCGTACACATCCAAACCCCCTATATAATTATTTAAATAATTTCATTGACTTATTACAAAATCATATTCATTGTTATGATATCATATATGGTTCACTTATGACTTTATATTACCCGTTCTTTTGTAAATTCAATGTTTAAGCAGCGTTTTGGGTAATATCTTTCATTTATCGTCCGTGTTTTTACTTGTAATTATTAATATGATTACTTAGATCATGATTACATAATTAAAGAATATAAAAAATTATTTATATATAATATATATTCAGAATATATATATATATAATAGATCGATAAATGGAAATAAATACACTGTTCATGGAGACGGTAGGCTGTACATACACATGAATGTTGTTTTCGTTTCCTTATTGAATTGAATGGAATTAAGTAGATGAAATACATATATATATAAATAAATAATGTATAATTAATATGTCATATATTTCATTATTACTTATTATATATACTTTATAATCATTATTGAATTTTTAACATGGAATATGAATCTCATCGCGTCGTGGAGACGGTAATCCGTACGTACGCGCGAGCGATGATATCGTTCCCATATTTATTGAATGCAATTGGAGTGGATGATATAATATCATAGAATCAGTATGATATTATAATAACCATATATATTTATTCTTTACACCATTATACCCATCCAATTAAGGTGGTGGTGGAAAAACAGATTACACCACGTCGTGGAGATGGTATTCCGTACGTATGCACACATAGTGATTTTGTTTTCCATAGGCTAGATAGAAGGTCAAATAGGGTAATTTAATATTTATAATAACATATCAGTATATAATTAATACTTATGTTATTACTTTCAAATGAAACAACTAAATAAGAAGAAATTGAAGAAGAAAGAAACTTGAAAGAATCTATAGAAGAGATTACCTCTTCTTCAATGCTCCTCCTTTAAACTTCTTCTTAGGACACTAGAGTTGGTCTTTTGAGAAGACCAGGACCTCTATAATGTTTCTAGGTAATTGGATAAGAGTAAATGTCTGGGGTTGGCCGAGCTTGATGGCTCAAAGTGGTGTGAGGAGGAGAGGGAGGAGGTGCCCTTTTATAAGGGTGGAGAGGGGCACCTTTGGAAAAACTAAAACTATTATTTTATAATAAAGTCATATTCGGTTTATAATAGCTCCAAATTGATTTATTTTGAAGATAAAGTGTGTATGGGTCGAAATAATCTCAAACAATAGGTTTTATACATGTTTAGGTTACTATTTTAACCTTATCATTTAGATTTAACTCTAAGTTATGTAATTTAAGTTTTACCATGTCTTCTTGTTTACTTACACTATACTGTTAATAAATATACTATAACAAGCCAAAATAACCCCATGTGGTTTATTATTAATATATATATATATCCTTATCTAAGTCATTTTGCCAAACATTATATTTTTAGGAATATAATAGCAATTATTAATATAATATTTGCTTTAAAAACTATTTTATGTCAATTTTGACACTATTTGGTAATTGATTTTTGTGAAAATTATAACAGCATGATTCGTTCAAAAAAAGTTAATTTAATCGATAATAACATGTCATATTAACCTATAAAATTATTTTAATTCATAAAAAGTCTCAAATTACATTTATTTAGGTATTTGTTACATCAATTATGTTAAAATTTCATTAATAAGGTAATTATTGCATCATCATTGTGTCATCAATAAATTTAATTATTTAATCTCTAAAAATTATAAATAAAATACCATTACATAGGAAATATTTTTAGATTTATAATGAATAGTTATAGTCGAATTTATCTTATGTATAACCCTTTATTAAAAATGTTTTAGTTATTAAACGTTGATTTTAACTATTTTAATTCTTCTTTAAACAAAATAATAATAAATGTCCTAATCTAATCCACGTGGCCCAAAAGGGTAATATTTTATTCCTAAGGTTGTTTTTGGTCGAATTACACTTGTCCAATAGAATTATTACATGTGTTAGGGTAATAGTGATATCATTTTTAACCTTAATTATCCTATTTACTTTTAACCGTGGTAAATAAAAGTAAAAAGTTACTATTCAACAAAAATAATTTTTATCTTATTGAACCGCATTTTACATACTAATATCAACCACGTTTCTTGGATTTTTGAAATTCCACTCATAGAAGTGGTAAAATTAAGTTTTATGTAAATTTGAAAATTTTTCTAGGAGGTGGGTAAAAGACGGTCAAAAGTTCAATAAAATTTTTATATAACTAAAATTATTATAAAATGACTCAAATGAATTAAATTGAACTTATATAGGTATTATGTATCAATTTTGACCACAAATAAATTTAAATAAAATAAATCATTATTTAAATAAAAATTCGGTTTTTAAATAGTAACCCAGTGTTTTCACTATTCATCAAAATTTGAATGTTTTCAGAAAAATACCAAAAACTCGCCCTAGGCTAATTTCAATATTCCGAATCCAAAAATGAAGTCCATTTTGAATGATAAAATTTATAAAATTTCAAAAATTTCAAAAATTGGGTATTATTATTCATAACTGCTAGTTTATATAATATTATAGTAACATATCATTGTATAGTGAAACTCAGTGTTGCATACTACACACACTATCGTGGAAGGTCGTGATTGCGTGTAATGAAAGCCAAGTCAGGGATGCGTGTAGTGAAAGCTGCTTTTTCTGTAGTGTACAACACAAGATATCAATGAAATTAAAAAGAATATTTTTCATAAAATCTCGGGGTGTTACATTCTACCCCCTTAAAATGAATTTCTCCCTCTAAATTCATCGGGGTTATAAATGGTTTACTACTAGAAAGTTTATTTAATAGAAACTCACATCGTAAAATGGAATACAAAAACTTATCTTTAAAAACTATAGTATGAAACGTAACAGTTACCCAAATTAACTAATCACTGGGTTTCCACATAGGATAACATAGGTGAAAATATGGATATGGAAGAGAAATATAACCATCATGTTCTGATGGAGAGTGGTAGAGAACATGTCTAGGAAAAATCCAATAATCACAAAGCCATAAATTTTTGATGATCTAAGGTACTATCTGATTCATCGGATATAAGGGCACTAGGACAACATTTTTGGTTTTCAAGATCATTTCCCTAAAGTTGAAGAATTTGAATTAGAGTAAATACTTACTTTATTTCAGTATAATATCACCGTTGTTCGTGCCTTGAACAATTTCCCCTTCATCTCTTAAAGAAATGAAGTTGAATTTTTCATTCGTAACGTGTTATCAGATCATGTGATAGAATGATGGGTCATTCCATCTGTCTCAAATAAAAGGTTAGAAAAAGTTATCAAATATAAATAAGTCCATCTATAGTGAGATTAATCATATATGGTTCATAAAATGGACTTATAATTCATATATCATACTGCATAATATAATAAAACTAGTTTCTACTAACCAGGGACTTCCTGTAGGCCTGTGGTAGGAAATAAAGGCCTGTTGCACTTCGGTTTTGGGTTCGATTCCCACAGCCTTGTCCGACGCGACGAGTGTCACCCGTCCTGTAGGTTTTCCTTTTTCTAAAACTACATTATTATAACATTCCATAAATAATATCAAAAAAAGTTCTAGCCTTGAACAATACTGACTTATTTCCAACATATTCCATTCTAATCTTTAGGTTTGTCCAAAATACTTATCTCCAAGCTCATAGTATAAAGAAAAAAATTACTTGAAATGTCATCTACCGAGCATTAAATACCATCATTTATCATACGATATATCTTTTTGGTCACATTCCAAAAATGCGAATACCTTATTCAGGTATTCTCTTGAAAAATGAATTCCCATTGAACCATAGTGAAAACATGAATGCTGTGAAAATTTAACACTTTCCACATACTAAAATCCCAATATTTCTATATAATCAAACCATGATATAACTTTGTCCTTATATTATTCATGAGCTCATGAATACTATCAAACATATTATTTTCTCTTTATCCCTTCGTTATGAACATATCATCTGCTTTACAAAAATATTTCAATCACTTTTCATGGTTACCGATGCCATATTTTTATGGAAAACCGCAATGGACCAATACATAGATATTCCAATATACCATAAAAGTACCTCAACAACATTATTATTTAATACCAATACATAAACACTTCAATCCATTCTCTTCAATGATTGTCTTGGAATAATTCCTTCCTTGATTTAGAAGTAACCTCTTAGGTCAGGGCATTGAGTTGGATAAATCCCATGTTCTCCACGGATAAGACATTGGACTCCATAACAGTCTATCACTCTATGACCCTTTTCTCAACATAGATAACATCTTCCCCTCCATTTGAGGTATTCCTCAAGGTTATTCTTCCCTTCATTATAAATCTCAATCTGCCTTTCTTTATGCTCCTCACCATGAGAACATGCATAAAATTCCATCTTCCGCTTATTTTATGACTTAGAAATACAACTAAAGTTCAACTTGTTAATCATATATGGAGATGACTAATTCGGCATAATCACAATATCTTTCTCTCTAGGAATTACAAAATTTTGTTGATCATAGTCACCAATTTGTCCATTGGAATCAATGTTAACTAAATTATTTCTCGTTCCCTCCATTGACTAAGACCAGAAACCATAGTGTTAGAAATAGTTAAAATAACGAGGAACCACATAATCATAAAAAGTCACTTATGGGATGTCTAACTTATCAAAAATTCTTTAATCCAAGACACCTTAAGTTCACCGTAGGTTATTCATGATCTTCAACATAATTCTAGGACTCTAAACTATATGTATACTTAACCTTAGGGACAACCCTAGAAATACTTTAGAAATATTTCTACGGATCTCAATAAAGTTCTCGCATCCTAGTTTCCAATGTTTGACTAAACCAAACCTTTGATACCAACTATAGAGACTAAAATCATTAAGTACATGGAAATTGCATTACTTTTAAGGAATACCTAATACATAAAAAAACAAACACTAAACGACCTTAATAGTTTAGTGTCTTTGGAAACTCAGAACCAAATCTTCTAATCGTGGTGAAAGATCTTCAACATATCCCATAAAGATCTTCCCCTTTTGTTTTCTTACATAAAACCATTTTTTATATCATGGGGAAAATAAAACATATAAAGGGTGAGCTCAAATGCTCAGTATGGGTAAGCATGAAGAAAATAAAACAAACCATATACATTTGAACATAAAAACATGAACATAATGTTTAAACAATGAAATATTGAGCAATGACATAAAACATGGATGTACGTAAGGCATTGATCATAATGGAACATCAATCATGATAAAATAGCTTAGAAATAAAACTTGTAATTGTGGAAAAACATTAATCACATGATATTATTTCCATAATAGCCAAGGCATTACTTCCAAGACCATTTTAGTGGACAAAGTCCCGTTCTGAATCGAGTTCACTCCTCATTCCAGTCCTGTATCACTGAACCAGATTAACTTACCGTTCCATCCATTTCTATCTCATGACATATAAATCTTTACCCAATTAATTGGAGGGAGATATAGGTCCCACCCATCTGATAATGAAATAATTCTTTCATGTTCCACAAAATAAACATAAACCATTCATAATAACCCATTGAATAAAATGGGTTTCATAAACATCATTCCATCATAACATAATCAATATAAAACAAATGGATATCATTTCATCATAAAAAAAGTGAAACCATGTAAATCATAGAGACATTATACTTGAAACATACACATAAGAAATACTGTCATCTTATATGTAAAATGATTTTGATAAAACACTTGAAATGAATTCTTGATGAAAATATCATTTCTTCTTAAAAATCAGTTTCTATTCACAAAATGCCATGAAATTTTAAAATAAAAGGATTTTGTTGAAAAAAATTTACGAAATCTTATAGAGTAAGCTTCATGAAAATAATGTGTTATGGAACCGTAAAAATCCGTTCATGCCGTATAAGTTAAAAAAACATTCTCCTCGTATTTTTGTCGGAAAAGTCGAAAAGTTCCTCATTTGGTAAACAAAAAAATGATTCCTTTCAGAAAACAATTTAAAAGTCAAATAGGGGTAAAAATGAATATAAAAATACATGGAATAATATTAAAAAATTTATGAAAAATATTTTTATGGACACGAATGAAAAATATAACCCTAGTAAATACTTACGAATAAACAATCTTGGATAAAAATGAGGTTGCAAAATTATACCTTACCTTAGGTCTGATATGATTCGTACGCATCCAAAACTCCTGTATAATTATTTAAATAATGTCATTGACTTATTAAAGAATCATATTCATTGTTATTATATCATATATGGTTCACTTATGACTTTATATTACCCGTTATTTTGTAAATTCAATGTTAAAGCAGCGTTTTGGGTAAAAAAAATTCATTTATCGTCCGTGTTTTGACCTGTAATTATTAATATGATTACTTAGATCATGATTAAATAATTCCAGAATATAAAACATGATTTATGTATAATATATATTCAGAATATAAATATATATAATATATTTATAAATGTAAAGAAATACACCGTTGTTGGAGATGGTAGGCCGTACGTACGCATGAACACTGTTTTCATTTCCTTACTGAATTGAATGGAATAAAGTAGATGACATACATACATATATATACCTAAATACATTATAATTATTATGTCATATATTTCATGATTACATGTTATATATATTTTATAATCATTTTTGAATTGTTAACATGGAAAATGAATCTCATCAGGTCGTGGAGACGGCAATCCGTACGTACGCACGAGCGGTGATATCATTCCCATATTTATTGAATGGTATTGGAGTTGATGATATAATATCATAGAATAATTATTATGTCATAATAACCATATATAGTTATTCTTTACACTATTATACCCATCCAAGTAAGGTGGTGGTGGAAAAACATATTACACCACGGCGTGGAGACGGTATTCCATATGTACGCACGAGTGGTGATTTCGTTTCCATAGGATGGATAGAAGTTGAAATATGGTTGTTTCATATTTTTAATAACATATCAGAATATAATTAATAATGATATTATTACTTTATAATGAAACAACTAAAGAAGAAGATGTTGAAGAAGAATGAAACTTGAAAGAATCGGTAGAAGAGATTACCTCTTCTTCGATGCACCTCCTTTAAACTTCGTCTTAGGGCACTAGAGTTGGTATTTTGAGAATACCAAAACATCTATGATATTTATAGGGAATTGGAGAAGATAAATTGTTAGGGTTAGGCTGAGCTTGATGGATCAAAGTGGTGTGAGGAGGAGAGGGAGGAGGTTCCCTTTTATAAGGTAGGAGAGGAGCACCTTTGTAAAAACGAAAAATATTATTTTATAATAAAGTCATATTCGGTTTATAATAGCTCCAAATTGATTTTTTTAGAAGATAAAGTGGATATGGGTCTAAATCATCTCAAACAAAAGGTTTTATACAAGTTCAGGTTACTATTTTAACCTTATCATTTAGATTTAACTCTAACATAAATAATTTAACTGTTACCGCATCTTCTTGTTTTCTTACAAAATATGGTTAATAAACTTACTATCACAAGACAAACGAACCCCAAGTGGTTTATTATAAATATATATATCCTTATATAAGTCATTTTTTCAAACCGTATATTTTTATGAATTTAATATCAATTAATAATATAATATTTGTTTTAAAAACTATTTTATGTCAATTTTGACACTATTTTGTAATTGATTGTTTTGAAAATCATAACAGCATTATTAGTTTGAAAAAAGTTAATTTAATCAATACTAAAATGTCATATTAACCTAAAAATTTATTGTAATTAATAAAAAGTCTCAAATTACATTTATTTGGGTACTTATAACATCAATTATGTTAAAATTTTATTAATAAGGTAATTATTGCATCATCGTTGTGTCATCAATAAATTAAAAACTTTAATGTCTAAAAATTATAAATAAAATACCATTATGTAGAAAATATTTTTATTTTTCTAATGAATATTTATAGTCGAATTTATCTTATGTATAAACCTATATTAAAAATTTTGTAGTTATTAAACTTTAATTTTAACTATTTTAATTCTTCATTAAATAAAATAATAATAAATGTCATAATCTAATCTAAGTGGACCTAAAGGGTAATATTTTATTCCTAAGGTTTTTTTTTCTAATTAAACTGATCCAATAGAATTAGGACACGTGTTAGGGTAATAGTAATATCATTTTTACGCTTAATTACCCTATTTACTTTTAACCATGGTAAATAAAGGTAAAAAGTTACTATTCACCAAAAATTATTTTTATCTTATTGAACCACATTATACTTACAGATATTAATTGTGTCTCTCAGATTTATTAAATTCCACTCACAGAAGTGGTAAAATTAAGTTTTATATAGATTTGCAAATTCTCCTAGGAGGTGGGTAAAAGACGGTCAAAAGTTCAATAAAATTTTTATATATCTAAAATTATTATAAAATGACTCCAATGAATTACATTGAACTTATATAGGTATTATTTATCTATTTTGACCAAAAATAAATTTAAATAAAATAAATAATTATTTAAATAAAAGGTGAGTTTTTAAATAGTAACCTAGTGTTTTTATTATTCATCAAAAATTAAAAGTTTTCAGAAAAATACCAAAAATTCACCCTAGGCTAATTTCGATATTCCGAATCCAAAAATGAAGTCCATTTTGAAATATAAAATGTATAAAATTTCAAAAAGTGGGTATTACTATTCATAACGGCTAGTTTATATAATATTTTAATAACATATCGTTTTTTAGTGAAACTCAGTATTGCATACAGCACACGTTATCGTGGAAGGTCATGACTACATGTAATGAAAGCCAAGTCAGGGATGTGTGTAGTGCAAGATACTTTTGGTGTAGCGTACAATACAAGACAACAATGAAATTAAAAATAATATTTTTCATAAAATCTCGGGGTGTTACATGAATGGTTATACACCAGGAGAGACAGTGATTCTGCTTTGAACTTGTAAACTGCAGTGTACTTATAGTGGATTTCGTACATCGGCACATCACCAGTGTATACTCTTTGGACATAGCCCATTAAGGGTGAACCAAGTAAAATTTTTGTGTCATGTGCATGATTTAAGATTCATTCATACTCAACAATGGGTAGGAGAGAGATAAGACGGTTTTGTCTAGCAATAAAACAAGATCAAAAGGGGCAGTTGTTTTAATTTGTCATACCCTGATTCACCCTCCCTCTTAGGGTATCTAGCCCAGTGAACATAATATTTACATTGAAACTATTTTAAAATAAAGTTCAACCTTTCAAATGTTTGAAATAAAAATATTGTTTTTAATAAATATTGACATATTTCACTATTCAATGAAAAAATAATATTTTCAGAATAATCCAAAAAATGTCACCCTAAGTTAATTTCGGTATGATGATTTCAAAAATAATATAATATTTAAAAATAATAATTTATAGAATTTATATGTAATAATTATAATATTTACTAATAGAATACAATAAAAATAATTTTTAATGAAAATGTATTTCTGAAGAACAAAATTATATTACTAAAAATCAAGTGCTTATTTTCAAATAATTAATTAATACAGTAGAAATGAGTATGAAAATTTTATAATATGGTTAATTATATTGATTCCTGCATATTAAAAGTCTAAGTTATAATGATCACATAATAATATCTCATTGCTCATTTAAGTTGGGTGTTATGTATCTTGTACATTATCAAACATAGTGTTTTTTTGAATTTCAATGTGTTAAATTCTCCCCTACTTAAATAAATTATATCCTCAAAATTTTAGCAGGAGATCGGTAACCATGGTTTTGTAATTTGAAAGTAACTTTGTAAAAAAACCTACATCGTAAGAACGGTTAATAAAATAAAATCATGAGAAAAGATAAAGGGAAGTACAAATGTCATTTGGAGTAATAAATACTTGGTTTACAAGTACAAGAACAATAGTGGTAAGTGAAAACATTGATATGGGAGAGAAATATAACTCCAAAGGACTGATATATAATTATAGAGAACATGGTCATCAGAAAATTAACCATCGCAATCCCATATATCGATGATGGCTTAAAAGGACATTGATTTCTCAGTAAGAAAAGTAAAAAAAAGATAATATTTCTTAATTCAAGTTATTTTTCTTCATAACTTTTGTGAGTATTTTACTCTATAGATGAGTAACTAGATAAAATAAGCATAATCTTATCATTTGTTTATGCTTTGATCTAATTACACTTAATCTCTTACACCAGGACATTGATATTATTAATGATTTTTTCATTCCTGAAACACTTTTAAGGATTCGAACGATCTATATATCATTCCTTTGGTCTATAAATATTTACAAAAACCAAAATGATTAGAACAGGTTATCCAATGTGATAATTAAACAATAATAACCAATGTTCCACTAATTCCATTCCATATGAGTTCAATAATAATGAACCTCTAAAATATTACTGAAAATAATCAAAATTCAAAAAAAAATATTAATAAGGTCACTAAATCAACTTATCATTAATCCTAAATAATGTAGATATTAATGTCACATGTACATAGATCATTAATATACATTACAAAAACATGTTAATAACTTGAATCACCATAAAACCTTAACAAACACAATAATGCTTCCTTATTCCTTAAATAAAACATAGATTATTGGATATATTAATTAAAACCAAAAAAGTTTCTAACTCTATCCATGATAGCATAAACCAATTTTTCTAAAAATCATTAATCAATTCCAAGGTAGTTAGTACTATCCAATTTAATTTTACTATATCAATCATCTCTTTCTCCCAATATAATTATTTAAACCTCAGGATTATATTAAGTGTTATCCTCCCTCAATTAAATGGTTTCAAAGAGGTTCAACTAGTCACTGAATCTCCTTTCATGGTCATCTATTCCATTCATCATATGGTCTCAAATCCATTAAGAAATAGTAATTTAATACAATAGTTAGATGTTTCATGATTATTATGAAAATAATTACATTGATAAAAATATTTAAAACATATTTCATGGATCCAAATACACATTACCAATGATCATTCCACTTTATTTGTATCAGTAACCTAATATTGACCTTGATTACTTATCTTTTTTTGAGGTATATTCCTTTCACTCTTGGGGAATTAATTTTTCATGCTCTATATCTTTACAATGGAATCATTTCACACTATCATATTTTTTCTTTCCCTTTCAGTTGTGATCATGGTGTCCTTTTCCCCCAAACTTGAAGAAAACTCCTTTTTCTTTGAAGCATGTACCAAGGTGTTTACTTACACAAGTATCAAATATTGGAAAATAGTTATTTGCATTATTCGCTTTATCCTTCTTTTTCTTTTCCATCCTCCACTTATATTTCTCACCTTTGAAGTCATGAGACTAGGATAATTAATTCCATTTCTTGATAAAACATGATACTATATCCTCTAATGTTGAGAATGTTTGGGATACTAGTGACCTTATAATTGTTTTTTAATCCCATAAAATAAAAAATCAATCATACTCTTTGGATTATGTACATAGTATATAGCATACCTTTCTAACCCTGTAAAACCTTTTTCATACTTAAAAAATTCTCATCTTTCTATCTTAGAAACATAAACTGTCTTTCCATATCTTCTTATTTCTCATGAGGAAAAGATTTTTCCAAAAATATTACCTTGAAATCCTTCCATTCCATGCTTGTTATTTCCACCTCATATTTAATTCTTTGAATAAATGAATACCACTAATTTTCATCCTTTAAGAGATTATAAACTTCCATGACAACCTTATCCCTTTCATATTTCATTTTTAGTCTACAAATCATAAGTAGTATAATCATTACTCATATATCCTTTTTTATTACCTTTACATGTTCCCCCCTAGGAAAACGATTTTCATAATTCTCATACATTCCACATTTAAAATATTCTGTCATCAATGTTACATTAGGGAGACTATGATTACTAACAATTTCATTAGCCAAGTTTTTCATTTTTAACATGTAAATTAATTTCTTTTTGTAATTATTTTCCACAACCAAAACATCTTCCCATTATTCAAAGGCATTCACATGGGTGTTTCTTCTCACATTTTCAACATATAAGAAATTGAATATTCTTTCCTCTATTATATCAAATACCCAAGATCTCAGTGAACTCTATCATTCTCTTATTTTCTGATTCCTAATGTTAGTTATGGTGCATGTTTTTAAACATATATCTTGATAACTAATTAGTCACAAGAGCAATATCCTTTACTCTATTAATCATCCCATTTTGTTTATCATCAACTCATTTTATATCAAATTATATATTAAAATAGTTCCTTCTAGTTCCTGAAATTGTCTAAGACCAAAAAAATAAAATTATAGGTATCAATATATAAAAATAATAGTGATATATTAAATAATTATAAAATATTATACAAATTATGTTTAAATCATGACACCTTCTTCCCAATCTATGATACCTTATGTTTCATGTAGATTATACATGGATATTACCAAATCTATACGATGGTATCATATTCCTAGAATTATCCTCAAAGTCATCCATTGGGTTATATTCCCTAATCATTGATTTACTAAATATTGTTCTCAAGGTTTCTACAAAATTTCCTCTAATTCAAACTGTAAATACACCACCTGCAATATTCAAAAGTTGGTGGTTACATTATTGAATTGGTATAAGGTACAAGGGATTATATACCAAAGGATATAATAGTTTATTAGCCCTATTAAACTAGATACATACTTGAAGTTTACATTACCTTTTAAAATTCAAAATACACAATGAATTTTCTTTGAGAATTCCATTATTCCCCTTAGTGTATCCTTGTATATCAATCACAAAACACTGGTATCCTAGGGAAAATAAAACATATGAAATTAGTGAGCTTATATTTTCAGTAAGGGTAGGCATACAAAGGATTCTCCAAATAAATAAAGAATGACCAATATGCTAAGATAAATAACTGAAACACAATACATTTAAACAATAACATGAGCATAATATGGAAGGAATAAATTATGATCAAATAATTAGATATAAATATTCACATAAGCATGAAACATAACATTGGATGTTATAATTAATCAAATAATTAGAAGGAATATACATAACAGAATTCATAATTACAGAATTCATAATATTGGACACATAAATCACACCATCTAGGCCTTGTGCCGAGACATATATATTAATGTATAAAGCCTCATCCAAACCCCAATCTAGTTTGTCTCATGAGATGTACTAATGCATTAATGGGATATAGTGGGGACCTACCATCACTTACTAAATCCAATGTATTCATCATATGAAAGAGGTGAAACATATTCAACATAATTTTTTTATTGAAACTAGGATATTAAATTTTAATAATTTCCAAATCAATAATAATAATCATAAACCATCGTGAGTAATATGGATAATGTTATCAAAATAGTAAATCCATAGTTAGATAGATCAAAAAACATCCAAATAAATATGACTAAGGCTATCATTAGACTGAATCCTCAATATAAGATTCAACAAAGGATGTTTACATAGGTGAAAATACATTAAAGAGAATACCAAAACATTTCTCATGGAAAATATCCTTTTCATTTTGTAAATAATATTAAAAATATAAATGCTATGCATGTAATAAAGATACATTTAAATAGAAAATGTCTTTTTAAAATTATAATGGAAACCTCAAATAATCTAAGGTTCATGATGGTGGTAAATTCCATTCATTCCTTATAAGTTAGAAAACATTCATTTCACACTTTTTTTATGAAAAATAATAAATAACCTTGTTTGGAAAATGAAATGAAGATTCATTTTAAAATATTTTGTAAACATTAAAACACGGTTAAAAATTAATTTAAACAATAATTAAATATTAGTAAAAAAATTGAAAATATTTTCAGAAAATAAGGACTATGAAGTGAAATTTTCTCTAGTGGAGTCATAAATATAAACAACCCCAAATAAAGATGAGATTGTGAAATAAACGCTCACAAACATGGTAACTTTTGAATTGTTATCCAAATGAAAGAAATAAAATCATGTTAAACTTTATATACTATGTAGACAAATATATTAATGATAAAATATACCAAAGAGGTAGTATATACACCACAAAAAATAAATATGTTTTGAATATGGAAAATTTCTCACAGAAGTAGAAGTGAGAAGAGAAACCCTGACCTCATACTTCCCTTAAGTTTATCATGATTTAACCTAATGTATGATAAATATAATTTTATTATAAATTTTTTATAGAAAATAATCATATGTATCAAACCATATATAAAATTTTATCATCAATTTATTAACAAATCGTTGTTAAATTTAATGTTCAGTGTGATAATCACTTCGTTTTTTATGTTTGTTTTGGATTGGTAGTTATGGTCATTATAATTTTATTATATTTACATCATCTCCATAATATTAATCATTGTATTAATATAATATATATTCATTATAAATATAATTATACTCATCCATAAAATATAGATATTGGAAAATGAATTACAACGTTCAAGGAGATTGTATGTTGTACGTACGCATGAACACTGTTTTAATTTTTCGATGGATTAAATAAAATAAAGGTCAATAATAATTAACCATTATAGAATAATTATTATTTCACATATATAATATATATTAATTAATTAAATATTTATAAACATACATGTAAATTGGGGATGAAAACCAAATTACACCGCTACGCGGAGACAGTAAGTCGTATGTATGTATAAGCAATGTTTTCTCTTTTCCAAGGATGGAAATGAGATGAAATATGGTTTTACCATAATCATAATAATATCTAAGTGTATTTATTATATATTATATATTATTTTATTTTTGTAACAACACAAAAATAGGAATTAGAATATGAATTAAACTTGAAAGGGTTGGAAAGGAAAATTTTCCATTTTTTGGTGGACTTCATTTAGATATCTACTTATGGGTTGGTTTTTGGAAGGACTAGAACCGACATAACTTGGATAAAATGTTTATAAGAGGAATGGGTATGGTTTGGGTGATCTATATGGAATAATTTTGGGTAAAAAAATGAACTAAGGGGTCCCCTTTTATAATTGAGGTGAGAGGCACTTTGAGAATTTCTCAAAATATTGAAATATAATAAGACTATTTGTGAGCCAAATGCACCCAAATGGAAAATAAATGCATATGGGATGAAATGCTAGACCATATATTACCCTATTTACCTTATTTTATATTTTTTAAAATAGTTTAATAAAATATTAATCCCATAAAATATCATTATTGTCAATTTTGATACTATTCATTATGTTGACTTTAAAAACATCATGAAAACAAGTAAAATTAAAAAAAAAATTATATCCTAAATGTTTAATTTTAATTTATATAATTCTTGGATGACCTAAAATATATCAAATTATAATAATTATAATATTTTAATATCATTTATTTTATTATTAAATTATTAAAATCATTACTGCATTAGCGTTGTGTAATAATTTAAGTTAATTATTTCTTCACTAAAATTTAAAAATAAATTTCCATGATCAATGTAAATATTTTAGATTTAAAAATACTATTTATATTCAAACATATCCTTTGGATAAATCCATGTTAAAAGATTATAGTTATTGTAACAATATTGTTACATGTTTTATTTTTACTGAAATAAAACACTATATAGGTCATAATCTATCAAAATGACAATAAAATTCCATATAACCAAATATTAGATATTTATGGATGAAAAGGAATTTTAAAATAAATATTTATTCAATTTTTAGGTTCATTTTTTATTCCTAATTAATTTTTTAGCTTGACATTCCTAAATTACCCTTTATTATGGTAATAAAAATTACTAAAGTTACTATTCATTTTGAAAAAAATAAAATGGAAATATTTAATAAATTTGGACTTCATGAATGAAAATATTGATTACATTTTTCAAAATTCAAAACACATAAGTGACATATTTTAATTTAAAAATTAATAGGAAAAATGCAATAAAAAACAGTTTTTAGAAAAATGTCATTTTTAAGTATAAAAATTATTTTATTCCCAATTAAACAATGACATTGATTCAAATGAAATTATTTTTAATATTAATTATATTATATAACTAATTATACATTAAAATATTTCTAAAATAAAATATAAATTTTGAAATGGTTGAAATAAAATTACAGGTTTCAATAAAAATCAGTAATTTTTAGTATTCACCAGAAAATCAATTTTTTCTGTAAAATCCAAATATTTGACCTTAAAATAATTTTCTAATTGTGATTAAAATATATATATGTATATATATATATATTATAATATAATTTATATAATATCAATAAATTATTTATAATATTTACTCACAAAAGGAAATAAATATCAATTTTGAAGAAAATTTATTTTTGAAGAATAAAATTAACTAACTAAAAATTGGGAGATTATATTCAAAGAATTTTTTAATAAATTAAAAATGTGTTGAAATTTTTTATAATATGGTTAATACTATTCATTCCATCCAATTTAACAAACTAATTTATAATGATTACATAAAAATATTTAATTTTTTGTTTAAGATGGTTGTTGCGTATCTTGTACACTATCAAACACAGTGTTCTTTAAAAATATTGGGGTGTTATAATCCACATATCTCCATGATAGAATATATAATAATGAAAACCCTTGTGTAAATTAATCAACTATATTACATCATGCATATTACTGGGAAAAATATTCCAACAAACAAATACAAACCAAAGACAATGATAAGTGAATGTATAAAGGTCAAAATACCATGATAAGGACTAACCTAGGAAAATTGAATAGAAGAAATAATTTTAATGTAAAAAATGACATGAGAATTTACAGAAAAATACACCACTATTATCTTCTATGCAGTAGATCCACTATCCCAGTAGCTCCATCTCTTACAAAACCACTAGTAATATATGTGTCATCAACACAGACAAAACATGTGTGGAAAAAAGTCCCTTGATGGGGTGAGTATAAATATACCAATTGGAACACCCCAAAAACACCAGATGAAATTAGGATATAAATTCATCTAAAATAAATATATGAATTTAAGATAAAAATAAACAATGGTCAATAAGGTTATCATTTATAATATATTTGATTCAATAAATTCTAACACCAAAAAGTAATATAAAATACATAGAGCACTATCGAAATTGAAGCTTCAAAACCATACAAAATATTTAAATTCCAAAAAATCCCTCATTCGTAGTATTAAAAGAATTCCCATGTATCACTGAAGATTATGTCATCCAAGAGGGTATCTAATCCCTATACAGGACTGGTATCCTAGAATGTGTAGTGTGCATCTCCTGAGATAGTTATTGATTCCATGGTTGGAGTATTATATCATCATACCAATTATAGGGTTACCTACTATACTAGATATATGGAGGACCCATTATGATGGAATAGATATGTTCGAATATGGTTACCAACCCCATGGATACTCTAATCATCTTCCCAGACATTACATTATCTCTCTAAAGATACAAAACTCATTCATCTTGAATTCATTAATTATAAACCAATATGATAAATATATGAACACCATAACATTATAAATAGAAAATTTATGAGTATAGATTAATCATATATTCATATTGAACACTTGGGTTTAAGGATACACAAAGTACTAGAAATTTCCAATTACATATTGTTATTATATAGGGTATATATCATTTAAGACACCTAGGTAGGATGGTTATCAACATATATGTAGAGAACCAAAGCTTGATGTTCATGGAAATTACATTACTTTTGCGGAATATCTAATACATAACAAAAACAGACACACAATGACCATAATAGTTTAGTGTCTTTGGAAACATGGAACATAATCTTCTAATCATGGTGAAAGATCTTCAACATCTCCCATAATGATCTTCCCCTTTTTTTCTTACCTAAAACCTTTCTTTATATCCTGGGGAAAATAAAACATATAAAGGGTGAGCTCAAATGATCATTAAGGGTAAGCATGTATAAAATAAAACATACCATATACATTTGAACTTAAAAATATGAACATAATGTTTAAACATCAAAAGCTTGAGCAACGACATAAAACATGGAAGTACGTAAGGCATAGATCATAAAGAAACATTAAGAATGATAAAATATCATGGGAATAAAACATTTCATTGTGGAAACCATTAATCACATGTAATGATTTCCATAGTAGCCAAGGGATTACTGCCATGACAATCTTAGTGGACAAGGTCCCTTTCTGAATCGAGTTCACTCCTCATTTCAGTCCTGTAACACTGAACCGGATTAACATACCATTCTAGCAATGTCTATATCATGAGATATAAATCTTTAACCAATGCATTGCAGAGAGATATAGGTCCCACCCATCTCATAATGAAATCATTCTTACTTGTGCCACAAAATAAACATACATCATTCATAATAACCCAATAAATAAAATGGGTTTCATAAACATCATCCCATCATTACATAATCCATATAAAATAAATGGATATCATTTCATAATAAGAATAGTGAAACCATTTAAATCATAGATACATGATATTGAACATACACATATGAAATAATGTCATCTTAGATGAAAAATGGTTTTGATAAAACACTTGAAATGAATTCTTGAGGGAAATATCCTTTCTTCTTCAAAATCAATTTCTTTTCACAAAACGTCATGCCATTTTAAAAGAAAGAGATTTTGTTGGAAATAGTCATGAAATCTTTTGGAGGAATCATCATTAAAAAAAGGCTTTATAAAACCATAAAAATATGTTCACACCGTATAAGTGAAAAATAACATTCTCCTCGTACTTTTGTCGGAAAAGTCAAAAAGTACCTTACATGGTAACCAAAGGAAATATTCCATCCATACAATGTGGCAAAAAGTCAATAAATGGTAAAAATGACTTTAAACATTAATGGAAGAATAGTAAACATTTTATGAAAACATTTTTAGATAACATGGTCATGGATGATAAACGTAACCCCAGTAAATACTTACGTATAAGCAATCTCGGATAAAAAATGAGATTGAAAATCGATCCCTTACCTTAGATCCGATATGCTTCATACGTATCCGAAACTCCTGTATAATTATTTAAATAATTTCATTCACTAATTACATAATCATATTCATTGTTATGATATAATATATGGTTCACTTATGACTTTATATTACCCGTTCTTTTGTAAATTCCATGTAGATGCAGCGTTTTGGGTAAAATCATTTCATTTATCGTATATGTTTCGACTTCTCGTTCTTGATAATATTACTTATATCCTGATTTACATAATTCTATAATGTAAAAAATGATTTATATATAAAATATATTCATCATATACATATATATTATAGATCGATAAAAGGAATGAACTACACCGTTCATGGAGACGGTAGGCCGTACGTACGCATGAACGCTGTTTTCGTTTCCTTATTGAATTGAATGAAATTAAATAGATGATATATATATATATATACATAAATCCAGTAGCATTATTATGCCATATATTTCATTATTATTCATTATATATACTTTATAATCATTCTTGAATGGTTAATCATGGAAAATGAATCTCATCGCGTTTGTGGAGACGGTAGTCCGTACGTACGAACGAGCGATGATATCATTACCATGATCGAGGAATTGTATTGGAGTGTATGTATAATATTTCAGAATCAATATCACTTTACAATAATTATATATAGTCATTATTTACACCATTATACCCATCCAAGTAAGGTGATGGTGTAAAATAGATTACACCACGGCGTGGAGACGGTATTCCGTACGTACGCACGCGCGGTGATTTCGTTTTCCATAGGATGGATAGATGGTGAAATAGGGTTGTTTCATACTTATAATAACATATCAGTATATTATTTCTACTGATGTTATTACTTCATAATGAAACAACTAAAGAAGAAGAAGTAGAAGAATAAATACCGTTGAAATAATCGGTAACAGATATTACTTCTTCTTTCGACATGCCTTTTTGAAACCTCCTCTTAGGGCAGTAATATTGGTATTTGAGGAATAACAGAACCTCTATAATGTTTATTGGGAAGTGGAGAAGTGAAATGGTCAGGTTTTTCCCGATCTTGAAGGCTCAAATTGGTGTGAGGAAAAGAGGGAGGAGCTGCCCTTTTATATGGGAGGGGAGGGGCACCTTTGGAAATATTAAAAATATTAATTTATAATAAATCTAACCCCACATAAAAACCTCAAAAAATGACTCATATTAAAATATTAGATGAGATAGGGTTGTAATCGCATCAACCAATAATATTTAAACATGTTAAGAAATTATTTTAAACATTATCAACTTGATTTATCCTTAATCAATTTAATTTTATTTGTGGTAATAACATTCTAAATTTTAAATTATAACAAATAATTAATTATTTGTTGTGAATTCTCCATAATTGGATAATTTATAACATTTTAGACCATATAAATCTAAACTTATAATTTTTATATATTTTTGTGATTTTTAGATAATTTTATAATATGTTATTTTTATAAAATAACAATAGTGTCAATTTTGACACTATTCATTTATTTGAGTTTAAATAAAATATATACAGAAGATATGTTTGAAATAAAAGCTTTAATAGATTTATAAAAGGTCATATGTATCTATTAAATTAGTGGAGAACATTAAATAGTTCATATAATATTTATTTTATTATTTTTTAAAACCATTTATTTGGATTATCTCTTAATAAAATAATTACTACAACATTTTTATATAATTATTTAATATACTTATTTGTTGCATAAAAATTAAAAATAAAATCCTATGATGAATATACATCTATTAAATTTCACAATAATACTTTTAGTCGAATTTTCCATCTTAAAATCACAATATTTAAGTTATTATATTTATTAAATTATGAAAGTGACAAATTTGGAATCATTTAAAATAAAATAATATAAGTGTCATAATCACTTTTATAAGACTCCAAACGGTTATATATTAGTTAATTGGATTATTAAGGTGTATATATACACTACCAATATGTTTTGGTCAGGTTTTTGGGCCTGTTAATGGGTATTATTATTTCAATAAAAACTATATTATTGATTTTTCACTTAATAAATAATTTCTGCATCATTAATGTATCACCATTAATGACAATTATATAATCCCTAAAAATTATAAATAAATTATTATGATGTAGATAATTTTATTATATTTTTGGAGACTATTCATTTTCGAAGTTTTATGATGTTTATCACTAAATTAAAATTATTATACTTATAAGATTTAAGAGAGTGACATGTTGTCACTTTCTTTGGTTTTAATAATAATTAAATTATTTTCATGGTCAAAAGTCCCTAAAATGAACCTAATACGAACATTAGGTGATATGGGTATACATTTAGCCATCCAATAGATTTTTTTCATGTGTTAGGGTAATTTTATAATATTATATTTACCCTTAATTACCAGATTTACCTTTAACTATGGTAAATAAAATTTACCGTAGTTACTATTCATAATTCCCAAAAATAAAAAGTATCCTATTAACATAATTTAGACCCAATGATTCCAAATATGGAATCCCTTTTTCTAAATTCAATACACCTATGTTTCAGTAATTAAATTAAAATTAATCCAGTTGTCGAAAGAAAACGGGTTTTTGTTTAAAACATTGCAAAAGATTGAATTGATTTAACCTACGAATTCAAGGTAAAATCAATTCTAATGACATAAATTATATTAAATGGTAAAAATATATTCTATTTATACTTTAAAACCATTAAATATTATAATTTAACCACATAAATTATTACGATGAAAAAATTGTTTTTAATTAAAATAAAACGTGTTTTTACTATTCATTAAAATATGAAAGTTATCAGAAAAATATCAAAACTTTATCCAATGTAAATTTTTATATCCTGATTCAAAATAAGAAGTTTATATTGTAAAATTGAACTTATAAACATTTCAAAAGCTAGATTTAATGTGGGTGCACCCTTAAAAGGCGGGAAAACTGCATTTTTTTAAAAATACTTATTTTACCCGAAAAAATTATTTTGTTCACATACCATGTTCTAGAAAATGTGTAATATGACATAATAATGTTATAAAATTCAAAACATAGTTAATACTATTCATAACTACTGGTTTGTGATAATATTATAACCATATATCGTTGTTTAGTGAAACCCGGTATTGCGTACAACACACGCTATCGAGGAAGGTCGTGATTGCGTGTAATGTAAGCCAAATCAGGGTTTCATGTAGTGAAAGACTCCTTTGTTGTTGCGTATAACAAAATACAACCATATTTCATTTATAAATGGAATATATATATATATACATACACGCACAATGTTTTGTAGAATAACAACTATCAAACAAGCATGAAATTGTGTGTAACACGATCCAAGAGTAGTGTTGTGTATACTGCAAGCTAATACGGTTTTGCATATAGTGCATGATAATCTTGGTGTAGCATACAACAGAAGATATGAAAGAAATTAAAAAGAATATATCTTATAAAATACCGGGTTATTACATTCTACCCCCTTAAAATGAATTTCTCCCTCGAAATTCATCGGGGTTATAAATGGTTTTCTACTTGAAAGTTTCTTTAATTGAAACCCACATCGTAAAAAGTAATACCAAAACATAACTTTAAAAACTAAAGTATGAAATGTAACTGTTACCCAAATAAACTAATCACTGGGTTTCCACATAGGAGAACATAGGTGAAAATATGGATATGGAAGAGAAATCTAACCATCATGTTTTGATTGAGGGTGGTAGAGAACATGGCTATGAAAACCCAACAATCACAAAGCCATAAATTTTTGATGATCTATGGTACCATCTGATTCATCGGATATAAGAGCACTAGGACAACATTTTTGGTTTTCAATATCATTTCCCTAAAGTTGACGAAAGTAATAATTACATGATTTTGGTACAATCTCACTATTGTTCATAAATTGAACAATTTCCACTTCATCTCTTAAAGAAATGAAGTTGAATTTGTTATTCGTGATGTGTTAGCAGATCATGTGATAGAATGCTGGGTCATTCCATCTGTTTCAAACAAAATGTTAGCAAAAGTTATAAGTCCATCATATGGTTAGATTAATCGTATATGGTTCCAAAAATGAACTTATACTTCAACTATCATACTGCTTAACAAAATAAAACTATTTTATACTAAACAGGGACTTCTTGTAGGCCAGTGGTAGGCGATAAAGGCTAGTTGCACTTCGGTTGTGGGTTCGATTCCGAGAGCCTTGTCTGACGCGATAGGTTTTCACACATCCTAAAGGTTGTCCTTTTTCTAAAACTAGATTACTATAACATCCCATCAATAATATCAAAAAAGGTTCTATCCTTAAACAATACTAACTTATGCCCAACATAATCCATTCTAATCTTTAGTCTTATCCGTAATATTACAGTCTATTATCATATTATAGTGAAAATGATTACCATAGATTTCATATAAAAAGCATGTTAATACTATCATTGATCCCCATATATCATAATATATGTCTTGTTGGTCACATTCCAAACATTCGAAGGCCTTAATCATGAATTCTCTTGAAAAAAATGAATACCCATTGAACCTTAGTGAAAACATGAATGCAGTTAAAATTTAACACTTTCCACATACCAAAATTCTCAAAATTCTATATACTCAAACCATGATATCACTTAGTCCTTATATCAGTGATGATCTCATGAATACAATCAATTATCTCATTATCTTCTTATCCCATCATTATGAGCATATCATCTACTTTCCAAACATATCTGAATAACCTTCCATGGTTTCCAGTACCATTCAACATATAATTTCATATACTTTAGGAAAAAAAATAGTGTAACAATCCTTAGACGATTCTTTATTCCATAGTACCATACATTATTCTTTATAAACATACAATCATTCCACTAACTTATTAAACCACTAGCTGAGCTTCATCATTTATTTCATCTCATATTTCATTTGTAGTCTCTTCATCATCATCCACTTAAATACTACCCGTATGAACATGCTGATTCTCTTCATGAGATCTTCCCTTAGGGAATTGGTTTGCATAATGACCATACATTCCACATTTAAAACATCTAATCATTGTTGATGTCATAGAAATACCATTATCCTTGTCCATGGTGTTAACTGAACCTTTTCCTTTGCACTTACTGGCTTTGTGTCCTTCTTTTCCACTCCCAAAGAATCTTCCAGTTCCTTTGAAACAATCTCCCTGATGCCTCTTCGCACATGATTTACATGAGGGAAATTGAACATTCTTTCCTCTATTATCATCATGAAACTCCATCTTTCTCTTATTATCTGAGTCGGGAAACTTACCAAAGTTGAAATTATTGATCATATTATGAGATTGATGATTAGGCATAATAATGATGTTTGGACTTCCAAATCCCATTTCATTTGGTTTCTCATGAAGAATATCATTCCATTGTCCATCATATCCTCCATTATCATGAATCTTCATGTTTCCAGCCATTTTCTAAAACCCAAAAAGAATACTGTGAGAGGCAAAAATCATGCTAGGGAAAACAACATAGTAAAGGGGGAGTACCCTCAATATCTAACATCTTTGGTTAAATTCTATGATCATTACCATAGTTATAGGACTATATCCTATACGTATTCTTGTACTTATGGATATCCCTAGACATACCTTAAAAATATCTCTAGGGATCTCACTAATGTTTTCACATCCTAGTTTCCAATGGTTGACTAAACCTTTCCTCTGATACCAACTGTAAAGAACCGAAGCTTGACATTCATGAACATTACATTACATTTGCGTAATATATAATACATAACAAAAACAGACAAACAAGTACTGTAATAGTTTAGTGTCTTTGGAAACCTGGAACGTAATATTCTAATCGTGGTGAAAGATCTTCAACATCTCCCATAAAGATCTTCCCCTTTTTTCTTACCTAAAACCATTATTTATATCCTAGGGAAAATAAAATGTAAAAAGGGTGAGCTCAAATGCTCAGTAATGGTAAGAATGGATAAAATAAAACATACCATATACATTTGAACTTAAAAACATGAACATAATGTTTAAACATCAAAAGCTTGAGCAATGACATATAACAAGGAAGTACGTAAGGAATATATCATAAAGAAACATTAAGAATGGTAAAATAGAAAGGGAATAAAACATGTAGTTGTGGAAAACATTAATCACATTTAATGATTTCCATAGTAGCCAATGCATTACTGCCATGACCATATTAGTGGACAAGGTCCCTTTCTGAATTGAGTTCACTCCTCGTTTCAGTCCTCTAACACTGAACCAGATTAACATACCGTTCCATCCATGTCTATCTCATGAGATATAAATCTTTACCAATGCATTGGAGGGAGATATAGGTCCCAACCATCTCATAATGAAATCATTCTTACTTGTGCCACAAAACAAACATACATCATTCATAATAACCCAATAAATTAAATGGGTTTCATAAACATCATCCCATCATTACATAATCCATATAAAAGAAATAGATATCATTTCATAATAAGAAAAGTGAAACCTTGTAAATCATAGAGACATGATACTTGAAACATACACATATTAAATAATGTCATCTTAGATGAAAAATGGTTTTGATAAAACACTTGAAATGAATTCTTGAGGAAAATATCATTTCTTCTTCAAAATCAATTTCTTTTCACAAAACTTCATGCAATTTTAAAAGAAAGAGATTTTGTTGGAAATAGCCATGAAATATTTTGGATGAGGCTTCATAAAAATAAGGCTTTATAAAACCATAAAAATCCATTCACGCCGTATAAGTTAAAAATAACATTCTCCTCATACTTTTTTCGGAAAAGTCAAAAAGTACCTTATATGGTAACCAAAGGAAAGATTCCATCCATACAATGTGGTAAAAAGTAAATAAAGGGTAAAAATGACTTTAAACATTCATGGAATAATAGTAAACATTTTATGGAATCATTTTTAGAAAACATGGTCATGGATGATAAATGTAACCCCAGTAAATACTTACGTATAAGCAATCTCGGATAAAAAATGAGATTGAAAATTTATCCCTTACCTTTGGTCTGATATGCTTTGTATGTATCCGAAACTCCTATATAATGATTTAAATAATGTCATTGACTCATTACATAATCATATTCAGTGTTATGATATCATATATGTTTCACTTATGACTTTATATTACACGTTCTCTTGTAAATTCCATGTAGAAGCAGCGTTTTGGGTAAAATCATTTCATTTATCGTATATGTTTCGACTTGTCGTTCTTGATATTATTACATATATCCTGATTTAACTAATTCCAGAATGTAAAACATGATTTATATATAATATATATTCATCATATACATATATATTATAGATCGTTAAAATGAATGAAATACACCGTTCATGGAGATGGTAGGCCGTACGTACGCATGAACGCTGTTTTCGTTTCCTTATTGAATTGAATGAAATTAAATAGATGACATAAATATATATATATATATATATAAATAAATCCAGTAGCAATATTATGCCATATATTTCATTATTATTCATTATATATACTTTATAATCATTCTTGAATGGTTAATCATGGAAAATGAATCTCATCGCGTTCGTGGAGACGGTAGTCCGTACGTACGCACGAGCGATGTTATCATTACCATGATCATGGAATTGTATTGGAGTGTATGTATACTATTTCAGAATCAATATCACTTTAAAATAATCATATATAGTCATTATTTACACCATTATACCCATCCAAGTAAGGTGATGGTGAAAAATAGATTACACCACGACGTTGAGACGGTATTCCGTACGTACGCACGCGCGGTGATTTCGTTTTCCGTAGGATGGATAGATGGTGAAATGGGGTTGTTTAATAATTATATTAACATATCAGTATATTAGTGATACTGATGTTATTACTTCATAATTAAACAACTAAAGAAGAAGAAGTAGAAGAAGGAATAAAGTTGAAAGAATCGGTAACAGATATTACTTCTTCTTTCGACATGTCTTTTTGAAACCTCCTCTTAGAGCACTAAGATTGCACTTTGAAGAAGACCAGAACCTCTATGATGTTTCTAGAGAAGTGGAGAAGTGAAATGGGCATGGTTTGGCCGATATGTAATGCTCAAATTGGTGTGAGGAAGAGAGGGAGGAGGTTCCCTTTTATAAGGGAGGGGAGGGGCACCTTTGGAAATCATAAAAATATTAATTTATAATAAATCTAACCCCACTTAAAAAAATCCAAAAATGACTCATATTATAATATTAGATGATATAGGGTTGTAATATCATCAAACAATAAAATTTGGACATGTTAGGATATTATTTTAAACATTATCAACTTGATTTATCCTTACTTAATCAATTTTATTTTATTTGTGGTAATAAAATTCTAAATTTTAAATTATAACAAATAATTACTTATTTGTTGTGAATTGTCCATAATGGTATACATTATAACATTTTAGACCTTATAAATTTAAATTTATAATTTTTATATATTTTTGTGATTTTTAAACAATTTTATAATATGTTATTTTTATAAAATAACAATAGTGTCAATTTTGACACTATTCATTTATTTGAATTTAAATAAAATATATACAGAATATATGTTAGAAATAAAAGCTTTAATAGATTTATAAAATTTCATATGTATCTATAAAATTAGTGGAGAACATTAAATATTTAATATAATATTTATTTTATTATTTTCTAAAACCATTTTTTTGGTTTATCTCTTAATAAAATAATTACTACAACATTTTTGTATAATTATTTAATATAACTATTTGTTGCATACAAATTAAAACTAAAATCATATGATGAAGATAAATATATTAAATTTCACAATAATACTTTTACTATAATTTATCATCTTAAAATCACAATATTTAAATTGTTATATTTATTAAATTATGAAGGTGACAACTTTGGCATCATTTAAAATAAAATAATATAAGTGTCATAATCACTATAATAAGACTCAAAACGGTTATATATTAGTTAATTGAATGATTAAGGTGTATATATACACTACCAATAAGTTTTGGTCAGGTTTTTGGGCCTTTTAATGGGTATTATTATTTCAATAAAAACTATATTACTGATTTTTCACTAAATAAATAATTTCTGTATCATTAATGTATCACCATTAATGACAATTATTTAATCGCTAAAAATTATAAATAAATTATCATGATGTACATAATTTTATTAGATTTCTTTATACTATTCATGTTCTAAGTTTTATTATTTTTATCACTAAATTAAAATTATTATACTTATAATATTTAAGAGAGTGACATGTTGTCACTTTCTTTGGTTTTAATAATAATTAAATTATTTTCATGGTAAAAAGTCCATAAAATGAATCTAATCCAGCCCTTAGGTGATATGGGTATACTTTTATCCATCCAATAGAAGTTTTGCATGTGTTAGGGTAATTTTATAATATTATATTTACCTTTAATTACTAGATTTACCTTTAACTATGGTAAATAAAATTTACCGTAGTTACTATTCATAATTCCCAAAAAAAAGTATCCTATTAACATAATTTGGACCCACTGATTCCAAATATGGAATCCATTTTTCTAAATTCAATACACAAAAGTTGCAGAAATTAAATTAAAATTAATCTCATTGTCGAAAGAAAACGGGTTTTTGTTTAAAACATTGCAAACGATTGAATTGATTTAACCTACGAATTCAAGGTAAAATCAATGATAATGACATAAATTATATTAAATGGTATAAATATATTCTATTTATACTTTAAAACCATTAAATATTATAATTTAACCACATAAATTATTACGATGAAAAAAATTGTTTTTAATTAAAATATAGTGTGTTTTTAATATTCATTAAAATATGAAAGTTATCAGACGAATATCGAAACTTTATCCAATGTAAATTTTTATATCCTGATTCAAAAGAAGAAGTTAATTTTGTAAAATTTAACTTATAAATACGTCAAAAACTAGATTTAATGTGGGTGTTCCATTAAAAGGTTGCAAAACTGCATTTTTTAAAAAATACTTATTTTACCAGAAAAAATTATTTTGTTCACATACCATGTTCTAGAAAATGTGTAAGATGAGATAATAATGTTATAAAATTAAAAATTTAGTTAATACTATTCATAACGGCCAGTTCGTGATAATATTATAACCATATATCGTTGTTTAGTGAAACCCGGTATTGCGTACAACACACGCTATCAAGGAAGGTCGTGATTGCGTGTAATGTAAGACAAATTAGGGCTGCGTGTAGTGAAAGACTCCTTTGTTGTTGCCTATAACAAAATACAACCATATTTAATTTAGAAATTGAATATATATATATATATACATACACACTCAATGTTGCGTAGAATAAAAACTATCAAACAAGAATGAAATTGTGTGTAACATGATCCAAGAGTAGGGTTGTGTATACTGCAAGCTAATACGATGTTGCGTATAGTGAAAGATAATCTTGGTGTAGCGTACAATAGAAGATATGAAATAAATTAAAAAGAATATATCTTATAAAATATTGGTTTATTACAATATAACCCCTGAATCATGTGAATAAAACTTCCATGATACATTTAGAAGGGAAATCATGTGTTAGTCGTAAATGAATAGTAGTCATTTATAGCTTGTACACATCAATTCACTCCCCTTGGGATGCACGACATGTGTAAAGGTATACATAATGTATGGGTCTTCCATATAGAACCAATTTGTATACAAAGTACATGATATGGAACTTAGTCCAATGATATATGGTTTGTGACATATATTAAAACTATTTGTGAAATTTTCAATCATGTGAAACCATAACACTTATAAGTATGAATCACATTGTGAAATTTTTGGTATTACATATCCTATTTTACACTAATTATAAATTCCTTGTTTTAAATATTTCCATATGAAAAGTAATCTAAAAAATATCACTATATGAATCATACTTAGATGTTATATGTTTTAACATTAGTTGTAATATCAAACTCCATGTGAATAAGGGTCACACATCATATATTACTTGAATAAGATCCTTAGTATGCATTCTATGATAAACCAGGTCTATCATAGACTCATAAATTAGGTGTAACTTTACACATCTTATGTATCATTGGAAAGGCATCATTTCAGGTCTAGGCTATACAATTCCTATTGTATTGAATATATCAAATATTATTTACCCATATAGACATGGAATTTATGTTGGATTAATATGATTTGGGTGGTGGAGGTGCTTGAAAAACCTTCCTAAGTGTCTTACACACCATGTACCTGGTATATGCATATCATATACTAGGTAGTTTCTATTACTCATATCGCTCATTAAAAGTGTCTGTTTTTTATGTTTGAGTAGTCTACCATAATAAAGTTTCCATAAATAAAATGATGGTCTATATATCCTCATAATACAGGGATTATATTCAAGGTGATCAAGATGATTTAGTTTTTTTTCTTCGGAGAGATGATGGCATATGTGGGAGGATGATTACAGTAGCCAAAATGTTTGTTACCCTCTTGGAGAATATCTATATCTACTGAAAAATACCAATATATATTTCATATTAGGTGACCACATAATAGGTAATTGGTATGGGTTCTCCACTCATGGATTTAGTAACAATCCCGAATGATGAACACTACACACTAGGGAATAATTCCTCTATAAGGGTTAGTAACCCTCTTGTTTTTCATAATCTTTAATGTGGTATGGATCTCCCAATACTAATACCACTGAGTGATGATTTTTATATAATATAAGTTATATTTTTTGGGTTGTAAGGTGCTCTAGGTATTTTTTGTTAATTTCAAATTCTATATATTTGTAGAGAAGGTTTATGATTAAATAGAACACCCTTGATGTTGTTTTATTATAAGCATAAATTCAAATCTGGGTTTATTTTATTGAGATTATTTTTTAAAACTTTATTCTAATTTTTTTGGGGAATAAAACTAGGTATGTTTAACCTCACCCTTTTATTTCCCTAAAACCCACATGTGTTGTGTCTATGTAATAATTCATAAATTGGTGGTGGTTTGGAGGATGCAGTGAAAGTGAATAGGGGAGAATGTTGGTGTTCATTTATTTGTGGTGCTAATATTTATGTTGACATGATATAGAGTAATCATTTCCATTACTCGAAGATAATATTTATAGTGTTATTATTGGATATTTACATTTATTTATTTTTTATTTGGGTTGTATAAAATTTGTGGAATATTTCACTTACTCACATTAATGATGTACTATAGTTTAATTATTTAAACATGGGTTTGAATTGTTATATTTTCTTCACATAGATATATGGATAATGTAGGTTTATAGGATACGGAATCCCATATGATAGATATTACTTCTTGGTTCATATAACAAGAATTGGTCTATAGGATGTAGGCTTGGGGTAGCACACTTGGATTAATACTATCTCAATAGGGATCGCATTGAGTTAGTTCATGTAATGATTGGCATGATATCCTACCTAAATAGCTATGTAATGAGGTAAATTATAAATCCAACCTAAAAGTTTAAAAATATATATCTTAGACCACTAAAGGTAATGATATATGGGTTCATCATTTTAGTGGGACTTCATTAAATAAAAGTTTGTAATAAAAATATATAAAATCATGATACTCACCCATAGATATGTATTTATTATATATCAAGTTATGCATCCTAAATATCATTTTATGGTATATTATTGGTATAAACTACAATATAATTATATATTGGTATATATGTATGATATTTTTTTTCAAATAGAACAATTTTTATCATTTTTATTTGAATATTATATATATATCAATCGTTACAATTCTAAATCATGGGAATCATATATCATCTATGAAGAACACATTTGTAATAATAAACATATACTATAAAATATGATAGAATTTTAAAATGGTGAAGTAGATACAAGTGATTAAAATAAGGAATTAGTTGTTTCATTAGAATTTTTAAATTATCATCTAAGTCAACCTAGTGGATTAGTCTAGGAATTATAAAGTTATTTCTATATTTCATCCAGAAATAGGAATTTTATTTTATCTATATTGTTTAGACAATATTTTATTTTCATTAATTATTAAAAATAGGTGTTTTTATATATATAGGAATGAAATTTTTTATGAAATTTAAAATATGATGAATGGTTTATACAATCTTATCATAGATAATCCACCATATAACATTCAAAATAAGAAGGTCAACACTAATTCCTATACCAATTATCTTTAGCATTTCCTCCTTGGGTATATAAATGAGATACACATCTAAATACTACATATAGTTGGATTATCATATTCATTTGATTTTTAATTATTTAATACATTCAACTCTTCTTTATAAGAAGAAATTATCCATGTAACTTTTTATGGAAAATATGAGAGGGATAGTAAACCATTGGATCTTATACCTACTAATATATGTGTTCCATATATTAATTAATCTTGTGGTGTTTATTGGAATATCATAAATATCATGGATGACTTTAGTCAGTATAGTTATACATTTTTCTATTAGGAACATGTTTGAAACATGTATATATTTAATGAGTAATAATTATTAAGATTATAAAATTAGATCATGGGGTAAATACTTAATCCAGGAATTCACTAGCCAACTGAGACACTATGGTATTTTTCTACCACTTACACATCTTAGAGCACTATAGTGGAATTGTGTATGAGAGGAGGAAACATACCTTTTTGGAAATGGTTTGATTGATGATGAGATAATGTTCCCTTTCTATTTTATTATGGTGATATACTCTATTGACCACTTCATAAAAACATACACACATTCTATTTAAAGTAGTTTTAATGACACCATATGAGATATGGACAAGGAAATGTCATAACTTGTCTTTTATTATGATTTGATGTCGTAAAGAATATGTATGACGTATATTACCTGGTAAGAATAACCATAAATAATTGAAATTAATATATGTTGGTTTTTATAAGGAGAGTATGGGGTATTATTTCTATAAACATATTTAGCACAAAATATTTTGTTGTTTCAACTAATATATTTCATGAGAAGTAATATATAAGTTCATGTGTTGGTGGGAGGAAAGATGAACTTGGAAAAGAATACAACCAACATATGAGAAGTCTTCTTGATATGGAAATGGAGTCGGTTCTATAAATAAATATAAAGTAAGATCTGACTCAGGTTAGATAATAATCTCAATGGCCTAGTGGGGTTCGTTAGGATCATAAAAGATATGGATTTCTTTATATAAAATGGTGATGAATCATTGATCATAAATGATGAACCTATAACCAACCCAGAGTAAATTTATTGTAGTAAATCTATGAAATGGATATAATCCATGAAATAAAAGATAGAATCCGTGTATATTAATCATTTGGGGAAAATGCAAGATTTATATAAAGGGTTAATACCTAAAGGGTGAAATTTGATTTTTCATAAGAAAAATAACATAGATATACGTGTTTCTCTCTATAAGGCATGTTAGATGAAAAGGGTTATGAAAAAAATAATTTAATTTACTATAAAGAGAATTCCATGAGTTTTGGTGATAATTTTTAATTATATAATGATATAAATGGAATATTATTTTTATTATGAGATATATTAATTGGATTCACACACTACTTTCCATGAAAATAATTCAATTGAGTATGGGTGGTATGAGACAACCAGATTTTTTTTATATTCTAGATGATTATTTTAATGGTTTCATATTCAAATGATTAATTTATGGATTGATGAAAGAATATTGGGGTTCTAACATTCAGTTTTATGATGAAATCAATGATTTTAGTTTCATCAAGAAAGAGTATAATTATTGTGAATTTGTATATTACTAAATTGATAAATCATTTTAACATGAAGAACTCTAAGAAAGGGACTTTACTGGTGTTGTATTTCATGAATCATAGGAAGATTCCAGATCTATCTAAAGAGTTGGAAAGGATGGATAATATTCCATTGCATCCACAAAATTATATATTATGTATTCTTCTCATGTATTCAACCCAATTACTCTTATGCATTGAACATAACAAGTATATACTAATCCAATACGATTGAGAGTCATTGTATTTATATCAATAATGCCCTTGGTCATTATAGGTGAGGATCATTTCATTATAATGAGTTACACTAATTTCAATTACAAATTCAACAAAGATGATATTAGATCTCAACCTAGTTTAATGTATTTCCTCAATGGAGGATAGATCGGTTGGAAAATTTCCAAACAACCCACCATAGTGGAATAAATAAAATAGGTAGAATACATGTTCAAATTTATTTTTTCATTAAAAAACAACTTTGAGGATGAGTGGTAAAGAGTAGACACCACCAAACAAAAAAGAATATAATAATCTAAATAGGAAGAAAATAAATAAAATTTGCCACCAAATACTTTCTTTGATTCTTGAGTGACCCATATAACATCATAAAGAAATTAAAATTAAAATTTTTGAGTAATTAAATGTTGATATAATTGGGAAAATAGGATCTCTAGGTTATACCTTGATCCATGGACTATATATGTTTACTAAAGCTTCCACCAGACATCATGCATAGTTTTCATCACCTTCCTCATCAACGACACTTCATGCTTCTATAACAACTTTGAAAAAAAATCATCATTGATGACCAACATTTTTCACCAATCATTGCTAACAAACAACATGTTTACCCACTAAATATTAACTCATAATATTTTAACCAGAGGATAAAAACAAATAGAATCTTATAAAGAAAGTAGAAAAATATGAAAAAACACCTCCATACATAAGAAAATCACTACCACTAATAATCCAGAATAACCATAATTAATGGAATTAGACTTGTATGGGATTGAATCAAAATACCTAATAACCAACCAATCCACATATTTCTTTATCGATGTTGATAACTCGAACCACCAATTCAAATACATTGTTCCTTACCTATGATCAAATTTCACCACATAAAATGATATATAAATCGATAAACACCCTTAATATGACCTTCCTAATATGTACCCTAGGATTATACTACATATGAATAATTTAAGAACAAATAAATGTAAATTGAGAGAAGTGGATGTCTAGAATCAATAGATACTATTAAAACTAGGGAAGAAAGAAGTGAGGAAAAAACATAGAGAATAAAATAATCCTTAAGAACTACTATGAGTTAAATAAGGAACATGATAATATTGAATATGGATGAAAACGAACATGTGAAATACCACCAAACTCAACTACAATTAGAATTCCAATCCTTAACTACCACCACCATGATAGGGATAGTTGGGAGTTTTATGGAGGTTTGGGAAATAAATGGACATGGATGATTGTATGGGGAGAGGGATGAATGAGAAAAAGGGAAATATGATTAGGAATTTTTCCACCATATGTATCCACCAACACTATCTTAAATTTATTATACATGGTATCAATCTTGTCTAAGGATGGTGTCATGAAATATGGATTACGAAAATATGGAATAAGGGAACACTGATTAATCCCTCGTTAGATTATAAAACTAGAAAATTTATAAGACACCAAATGAGAGATAACATACCAATATTTTCATATTGTACAAATGATCCAAGATAAAAGGGACTATAGGGGACCACCATTAAAGAGTAAATTGTAAAAAATGAATATAGAAATATCAGGAGATGTATTTTGATAATAATGGAATACAAGGGATTCAATCGAGTAATTCCATTACCATAAAGAATGATTTCATAGAGAAACCCCAGATGCCCTGAGGGCCAAGGGAGAGAGAGGGAGAGAACATTCTTGAGTGGGGAGACATACATGAAATCCTCTAAATTTATATTACATCATGGAAACAAATAATATAAAGTAAGATATTTAGATTAAGAGGATAATTTTGGAACAAAGGGTGGTTCTAACCATTGAATGATTAATTGAGCCTTATTGTGATAAAAATGGAACTATTGTTCAGCATAAGGAACCCTAGTATCATTAAAATACCAAAAAAACCATTGAAAATTCCATCACATTAAAAATATCATTAATACGAGTGATCTAAATATCTATTTAGTGGATATAGATGATAATGTAATAGATCCATTTAAAAAATATTAATAAAGTAAGGGAATAAGGGTCATGTTGAATCTTTGGGTATTAAAAGAATGAGATATTTGATATGTTGATGGTAAAAATTACATGGTTTTATAATCAAGGTAATTTCCATTTATCATCCATTCATGTGTGATGAATATGTTATATAAATAATAGAATTATTATATCCCATTAATGTATGATGCTGAGTTTTCTTTAATCAAAGACCATCATGATGTATTATGGGTTACGATAATATGTTATGATTATCTTCATTAGAATCTTATATTTGATGCATATTATACTTATGAGATAATAAGTATAGATTTATAATCTTGATTGACCAACTATTGTATATGACATGGAATTTCATATGGTCAATGATATACATAAGTGTGTATAAATTTTTTGAATCCACATTATCTGAAGTCAGTAGGATACATAGAATGAAAACTATCATTCTTTCATAAATTTCTTACACCAATCTTGAGGATGGACTAATCCGAGGTGGATGGTCATGTTGTTAATCATGTCATTATTTAAGACTAACAAAGACATTATTTGTACTCACTACTGGAAAGGAATGTTATACCAACGGTTTTAAACCGTTGGTATAGGCTGGAAAACCGTTGGTATAACCTGTACCAATGGTTTTCCAAACTTTAGGGTAGTAAGCCGTGAGGAAAGCCCTTTACCAATGGTTTGATCTAAACCATTGGTATAACCCACTGTATTTATTGATTTACCAATGGTTTTAGACTAACCATTGGTATATGTTTTCATAACATTTTTACCAATGGTTTCAAGAAACCATTGGTATATATTGAATAAAAAACACTATACCAACGATTTTAAAACCATTGGGATAGTTTTTAAATTTCTCTCAAAGTATACCAACAGTTTAAAACCGTTGGTATATATTGAATACAAAACACTATACCAACGGTTTTAAAACAGTTGGGATAGTTTTTAAATTTATATCAAAGTATACCAATGGTTTAAAACCGTTTTTATTGTGTTTTTCTAGACCTACTTCACAACAGCCCCTCCAGTATACACCTGCATAAAAAATTGCACAAAACCACATACAAACAGACTTAAAACAGCATAAAAACACCTAAAATAGCACCCAAAAAACACATAAAACCATAAAAATCTTCCAACCATGTCATGTACTACAATTCCCTATTTCAATATTCATATAAAAACAATCATCTAGTAGAGTTAGTAATAGTTTCAATAACTCAAACATTATTTACACCCATTTCAATCTTCATATGACAACCACTCTTCCAGTTTTAATTCACCTCACCCCTGCACAACCCTCCCAACCAGCACATCCACCCCACCTCCCCATAAAATTATAATAGGCAGAATAGTCTGATAAATACTTATTAGAGTATAATAATAGTTTGAAATTGGCTCAAATCTCAATTTTTTTTTTCTGATCCAAGATTTGGGTATGTAATGATTTGTGATGAATTTTGCATTGAACATGTATTTTCTATAATATATGGTGAAAATGTATTTTCTTAGGGGTATCGTAACTTATGACCCCATGATTGAAACTACCCAACTCATGAAAAAGATTTTGCAACAATCATTGATAAGTGTAAATTTCAGTTGTTGTATTCACTTAAAATGATGTCCTTTTGAAACAAAAGAGAGACACTTTGAGTGGTTCTGGACACACTGTACCTCAGACTGAGGCGGGGTTGACTCATAAACATCAAAAATGAACCATGGATCGTTTTTATAAAGTATCAAAACAATCCGAATGTATTTTATTGGTTTTTCGTATGCCGATTGTTTTTACATAAAAGCATATCCATTTTAAACAAAAGAAAGAAACTTTGAGTGGTTATATCCACACCATACATCAGATTGAGGTGGGGTTGACTCGTACACATCACAAATGACCCCCGTATCCTTGTCTTAAGGTATCAACAGAATCCTAATGTGCTTGGTCCATTTTCCGTATGTCAGTTGTTGTTTTCACTTAAAATGTTGTCCATTTCAAAGAAACGTGAGACAATTTGAGTTGTGCCGGCCACACCACACCTCAAGTTTACACGAGGTTGACTCATACACATCAAAAATGACCCATGGATCATTTTCCTAAAGTTTAAATTGAATCATAATGCATTTGGTTGGTTTTCCATATGTCGGTTGTTGTTTTCACTTAAAATGATGTTCATTTTAAACAAAAGAGAGACATTTTGAGTGGTGTCGGCCACAACACACCTCAGATTGAGGAAGGGTTGACTTTTACGTGTCAAAAATGACCCATGGATAATTTTCCTAAAATATCAACACAATCCGAATGCATTTGGTCATTTTTATGTATGCCAGTTGTTGTTTTCACTTAAAATCTTGTCCATTCCAAACAAAAGAGAAGCACTTTGAGTGATGCTGGCCATATCGGCCCTTGGATTGAGGTGGGGTTAACTCGTACACGTCACATATGAACCATGGATCATTTTCCTAATGTTTCAACATAATTTGAATGCATTTTGTCGGTTTTTTGTGTGTCAGTAGTTGTATTCACTTAAAATGATGTCCCTTTGAAACAAAAGAGAGACACTTTGAGTGGGGTGCCGACCACACCGCCCCTCAGATTGAGGCAGGGTTGACTCATACACGTCACAAATGACTCATGTATAATTTACCTAAAGTATCAACACAATATGAATGCATTCAAACGGTTTTGACCTCCCCACGCATGCTTTTCAAGCGCGCCAAACACCTAAAAAACACATATTCAGTTGTGCCGCACAAACCATGCGTCCGAATGAAGTTTTGTCTCCTTGTACACCTCATGAATAATAATTAGGGTGTTTTCATGTGATTTAAATTCACTAAGATGTCTTTAGACATGAATTTGACCGTTAAACACATGTTTTGGCCATTTACGACATGTGGAGTGCGTTTTCGGCCAGCGCAGTCACACAACACCTCCGATTGGCATGTCGTCTAGTTTAACATTTCACAATTCAACCACCCTTGGTTGTTGTCAAATTTCATGGCATTCTGACGTCGTTCGGCTAGTTTCTACCACCCCACGCACGCTTTTCAAGTGTTCCAAACACCTAAAAACACATATTCAGTCGTGCCGCGCAAACCGCGCGTCAGAAAGATGTACCGTCTCCTCATACCCCTCATGAATAATAATTAGGGTGTTTTCGTGTGATTTCAAGTCATTTTGATGTCATTCGGCATTCATTTGACCATTAAATGCATGTTTCGGCCATTTAGGACAAGTAGAGTGCGTTTTTGGCTAGCACGGTCACACGACACCTCCGATTGACGTGCTGTCGGGCCGATCATTTCACAATTCACCCAACCTTTGTTGTCATCTGATTTAATGGAATTCTGAGGTTGTTCGCCAGTTTCAACCACCCCACGCACGCTTTTCAAGTACACCAAACACCTAAAAAACACATATTCAGCTGTGCCGCAGAAACCGCACGTTCGAATGACGTTCTGTCTCCTCTTACACCTCATGAATGATAATTAGGGTGTTTTCAAGTGATTTCAAGTCATTATGATGTCGTTTGGCATGCATTTGACCGTTAAATGCATGTTTTGTCAATTTACGACACACGGAGTGCGTTTTCAGCCAGCATAGTCACACAACACCTTCGATTGACGTGTCGTCACCCACCCTTTGATGTCTTCTGATTTCATGGCATTCCCAATGCGTTCGGCCAGTTTCGACCACCCCACGCACTCTTTTCAAGCGCGCCAAACACCTACAAAACACATATTCCGTCGTTCCACGCACAATGTGCATCTGAATGATGTGTCGTCTCTTTGTACTCCTCACTAATAATAATTAGGGTGTTTTCGTGTGATTTCAAGTCATTCTGATGTCTTTTGGTATGCATCTGATCGTTAAACGCATGTTTTGGCCATTTACGACATGCGGAGTGCGTTTTTAGCCAGTGCGGTCACATGAATCCTCTGATTGACGTGTCGTCTAGATGAACATTTCACAATTTACCCATCATTTGTTGTCATCCAATTTCATGGCTTTCTGAGGTCGTTCGGCCGGTTTCGACCACCCCACGCACACTTTTCAAGCACGCCAAACACCGAAAAACACATATTCAGCACTGCCATGCAAACTGCACATCTAAATGATGTGTCGTCTCCTCTTACACCTCACGAATAATAATTAGGGTGTTTTCCTGTGATTTCAAGTCATTATGATGTCGTTCGGCATGCATTTGACTGTTAAACGCATTTTTTGGCCATTTACGACGCGCGGAGTGCATTTTGGGCCAGCGTGGTCACACGACACCTTCGATTGACATTTTTTCTATCTTACCATTTCACAATTCATCCACCCTTTGTTTTCATCCGATTTCATGTCTTTCCGAGGTCGTTCGGCTGGTTTCGACCACTCCATGCATGCTTTTCAGACGCATCAAACACCTAATAATCACATATTCAGTAGTGCTGCGCAAACCGCGCATCTGAATGACTCGTCGTCTCCTTGTACACCTCAAGAATAATAATTAGGGTGTTTTCATGTGATTTCAAGTCATTCTGATGTCTTTAGGCATGCATTTGACCGTTAAACGCATGTTTTGGCCATTTACGACATGTGGAGTTCTTTTTCAGCCAGAGTGGTCACACGACACCTTCGATTGGCATGCCATCTGGACGACCATTTCAAAATTCACCCACCCTTTTATGTCGTCTGATTCCATGGAATTCTGAATTCATTTGACTAGTTTCGACCTCCCCAGGCATGCTTTTCAAGCGCACCAAACACCTAAAAAACACATATTCAACTGTTCCGCACAAAACGTGCATATGAATGACGTGTCGTCTCCATGTTCACCTCACGAATAATAATTAGTGTGTTTTTCTATCATTTCAAGTCATTCTGATGTTGTTCAGCATGCATTTGACCGTTAAACGCATGTTTTGGCCATTTACAACACGCGGAGTGCGTTTTCATGCAGCGTGGTCACACAAGACCTCCGATTGATGTGCCGTCTTACCGAACATTTCACAATTCACCCAACCTTTGTTTTCTTCTGATTTCATTACATTCCAAGGTCATTCGACCAATTTCAACCACCCCATGCATTCTTTTCAAGTGTGCCAAACACAAAAAAAACACATATTTAGTTGTGCCGTGAAAACCATGCATCTGAATGATGTGTAGTCTCCTCGTGCACCTCATTAATAACGGTTAGGGTGTTTTTGTGTGATTTCAAGTCATTCTGGTGTCGTTCGGCATCCATTTGACCGTTAAACACATGTTTTGGCCATTTATGACATGCGGAGTGCATTTTTGGCCAGCACGGTCACACGACACCTCTGATTGACGTGCCGTCTGGCCGACCATTTCACAATTCACCCACCCTTTGTTTTCGTCAGATTTCATGGTAATCGAAGGTCGTTCGGCCAGTTTCTACCAACCCACACACACTTTTCAAGCCCACCAAACACCTAAAAAACACATATTCATCTGTGCTGCACAAACCACGCATCCGAATGATGTAAAGTCTCCTCTTACTACTCAAAAATAACAATTAGGGTGTTTTCATGTGATTTAAAGTCATTCTGATGTCGTTCAGCATGCATTTGACCTTTAAACGCATTTTTTGGCCATTTACGACACATGGAGTGCATTTTTGACCAGTGCGGTCACACGACCACTCTGATTGGCGTGTCGTCTAGCCGACCATTTCACAATTCACCCACCCTTTGTTGTCGTCTGATTTCATGGAATTCTGAGGTCATTCGGCTAGTTTCAACCACCCCACGCACACTTTTCAAGCATGCCAAACACCTAAAAAACACATATTCAACCATGTCGCGAATCAGAATTATGGGTCGTCTCCTCGTACACCTCATGAATAGTAATTAGGGTGTTTTCGTGTGATTTCAAGTCAATCCGATGTCGTTCAGCATCAATTTGACCTTTAAATGCGTGTTTTGTCCATTAACGACATGTTGAGTACCTTTTCAGCCAGCACAGTCACACAACACCTCCGATTGATTTTCCATCTGGAATAACATTTTATAATTCATCCACCCTTTGTTGTCATCCGATTTCATGGCATTCCGATTAAGTTCGGCCGGTTTCGACCACCCAACGCACGCTTTTCAAGCGCTCCAACACCTAGAAAACACATATTCATCTATTCCATAAAAACCATGAATTCGAATGACGTGTCGTATCCTCGTACACATAAAAAATAATAATTAGGGTGTTTTCGTGTGATTTCATGTCATTCTGATTTCGTTTATCATGAATTTGACCGTTAAACGCATGTTTTGGCCATTTACGACACGAAGAGTATGTTTTTGACCAACGCAGTCATACAAAACCTACGATTGACATGTTTTATGCCCGACCATTTCACAATTCACGTACCCTTTGTTTTTGTCTGATTTCATGGAATTCTGAGGTCGTTCGGCTGGTTTCAACCACCCCACGCATGCTTTTCAAGCGCGCCAAACACCTAAAAAACACATATTCAGTCGTTCCGTGCAAACCGTGCGTACGAATGATGATTTGTCTCTTCGTACACCCGAAGAAGAATAATTAGGTTGTTTTTGTGTGATTTAAAGTCATTCTGATTTTGTTCGGCATGCATTTGACCGTTAAATGCATTTTTTGGCCATTTACGACACGTGGAGTGCGTTTTCGGCCAATGCGGTCACACGGCACATCCCATTGACATGCCGTCTGGTCGAAAATTTTACAATTCAACCAAACATTGTTGTAGTCCAATTTAATAGCATTCCGAGGTTGTTTGGCCAGTTTCGACCACCCCACACATGCTTTTCAAGCACGCCAAACACCTAAAAAACACATATTCAGCCGTACCATGCAAACTGCGCTTCTGAATGACATGTTGTCTCCTCATACACATCAAAAATAATAATTAGGTTGTTTTCATGAGATTTTAAGTCATTCCAATGTCGTTCGGCTTGCATTTTACTATTAAACGCATGTTTGGGCCATTTACGACACGCGGAGTGCATTTTCGGCCAGCGCGGTCACACGACATCTCTGATTGATGTGTCGTCTGGCTGAAAATTTTACAATTCACCCACCTTTGTTGTCATCTCATTTCATGGAATTTTGAATGCGTTTGGATGGTTTCGACCACCCCACACACACTTTTCAAGAATGCCAAACACATAAAAAAACACATATTCAGACATGTCATGCAAACCACGTGTTCGAATGCATTTAGTCAATTTTAAGTATGTCAGTTGTTTTTTCACTTAAAATATTGTCCATTTAAAATAAAAGTTAGATAGTTTGAGTGGTTTCAGCCACACCGGCCCTCGGATTGAGGCGGGGTTGACTTGTAAATGTCACATATAACCTATGGATCGTTGTCCTAAAGTTTCAAAAGTATCTGAATTACTTTGCTCGGTTTTACGTATGTCAGTTATTGTATTCACATAAAATGATTTTCTTTTTGAAACAAAATAGACACTTTGAGTCATGTCGGCCACACCATTACTCGGATTGAGGAAATTTTTACTCATACACGTCAAAAATGACCCATGTATCGTTTTGTTGAAGTATTAACACAATCCGAATACGTTTGGTCTGTTTTTTGTATGCCAATTGTTGTTTTCACTTAAAATGTTGTCCATTTCAAATAAATGTGATACACTTTGAGTGGTGCTGGCAACACTGCGCCTTGGATTGAGGCGGGGTTGACTCATACTTCTAACAAATGACCGATGGATTGTTTTCCTAAAGTATCAACAAAATCCGAATGTGTTGGGTTGGTTTTCCATATGCCAGTTGTTTTTACTTAAAAGAGTATCGATATTAAACAAAAGAAAGACACTTTGAGTGGTACCGGCCACACCGTCCCTCAGATTGAGGCGGGTGGGGGGTTGTCTGGGCTATCCGTGACCACGGTGGGACAGCAGCGTGACCGCGGCAGGACCACAATGTGACCGCGGCGTGACCGCGGCCTGACCGTGGCATGTTGGCTCGGTCCAGCGACATCCTCGGGGCAGCATCTTCTGTCCAGGATTCCAAATAAATCCTATGTAGTTGTCCTTCACATTATAGAAATTGATCTTATGTTATAAAAAACATACTCTTGATTCAGTATTGTGGTATGATAAATATATATATTTTATATTATTTGTTTTTAAAAGTGGTACTAGGTAGTTCAAACTACTAATTGAGAGTCAAATTATCACACCCTAAACAATCACTGTGAGTTTTCATTGATATCGCACCTCCATTGGATGGGTTTTATTATAAAAACATGACTTTATTTATTAAATGAAACAATTATATTAAAGAAAACTTATTCAAGATATGCAATTCATTATCATTAAGCAGAATTAAGAAAGACTCTAAATTCAATTTAAAGCATTCTTAAATTAAAGTGTCTTCCATATTTGGTCAAAAATAAAGAGTTATACTGAATTCCAAAATATCCATACCAGAGTGAAAACCCAGGTTCAAAAATAAAGTGTTATACATAATTAAAAAATGCAATGGATCAATATGCCCCTGATCACCATCACCATCACCACTATCATCATCGGTCTCATCCTCTCTACTATCTCTGTCCTTTTCGTCGTCATCTTCATCATGTCCATGCTCATCCTCAGCCCCATCCTTGCCCTCGGCCCCATCCTCACCCTCGGCTCCATCCTCGCCCCCGTCTTCATCCTCATCCTCGCCCTCGTCCTCTTCAACATCCTCATCATCACCAGGAATGACATCATCTCAAACTCCACTAGAACTGCTGCCTGGTGCATTAGATAATGCACCCATCGATGACATATATGTTTGACAAGCCGCACTAGCCTCTGGTGGAAGTGACGAAGATAAAGCTTTCATCAGTTTTATAAATTCTTTGTCCCTCGTTTGAACTTGTACATCCAACTCTGTGACCCTTTTATCAAACATTCTTGAATGCTCATTTACATGTTCCAACTTGATGGTACTAGAATGGATACCGGGAGAGGACCAATACCTCGTCGGGACTATATTCTTACCAGGTCGGCAGCGTACTCGACTAGAGTGCTCATCTCCCAAAACGTAATATAAATGATCATGTGGCACTAAATTATCAAGATCCTGGGAATCAAGGGACTCTAAAGCAGCCTATTAAAAATATTAATAGATTATTAAATTTCAAAATAGATATTAAACTTTGAAATAAACAAATTAAAACTTACAATATTTTCTTGTGTCGGTTCATTAACTGCAGTTCCATCTTTTTTCCTTCTACTCGCGAAAAAAAAAAATTCTCGAGGGATACGTCCTTAAATATTCAATTTGTGCCTCTGTAATGACATTGAAACAATATAAAGTGCAAGTATAATTATATATTCAATATTCAATAAATCACATAATTTAAGTAGGAAGCAATAAAAAGGGAAAGTCCTAAAGAAAAATTACAAACAACTATATCGTACCAGCTGCCTCTCATGATCTAACATAGTAGTGCACCCCAAAGTGTGGAGGTATTGCTTTGAATAAATGTTTTTTTAGATGATTCCTAAATAATGTTTAATAATAAATTAGATAATATTAATGAAAAATATTAAAATAGTAATTTAAATACCTCAAATGGGATTAATACCTTAAATTTGGCAATCGCCCAATGGGTAATCGTTTGGAGATATTGCTCTATCGGGCAATCATCCATGATAGGTAATGTCTCTAACTTTGTGCCCACTCTATCACACCAGCCAACATACATCTCATGCTTATAAGCTCTCCAAATCTCTCCTAGCTCCTTTAAACATGCTAGTCGTGCACCTTCACCATCAGAGAAGTTATACTAATGCTGACACCCAATAGATTAATTCATATAAATACAAAAAAATACTACATTAAATCCAATAGATTTTTTACCCATATTTGTGCTCACGCATTATCTTTGAATTCGTGTGGTATATGTCTCCAAGAGATAGGGCTAACTGGAATGATGTTAGAGTATTTGGCTAGCGTCGCCCAAAAACCCAGAGATTCCTGCCCATATTTATCAATCATCTATCCATCATCATTGTATTCAATAATCAACTGTGTTTGGAAGTTCCATACTGCACGCAAGCGAGTACACCCCCTCCCCCATCTCTTATCAGTAGATGAATCTATTATTAATAAAAAAATATCAGTACAAGTTATAATAAAAATAAATTTTGGTATACTTTTTTTAGAGTTATATGAATATAGATGTGGTAGTCGGATCAGTGGGCATCATTGGATATGCAGAAGCTGAAAGAATATCCTATACAGATGGAGTGTCCCTTAGTGTACGCTCCTCAGCCACATACTGTGTCAGAGCAAGAGTCGAAGAAGGTGGAATATAATAGCTTGGAGATGATAAACAAGAAGCAAAAGATGATTGAACAAACTTTTGGCCAACTGGTAGTGTAAACATCGAAGGCCTAAATATCTCGTGTGTCCTTAAAGACACACCAGGATCAAAATGGGGCATAGAAGATATGTCTGTGGTAGGGGCATAGTTCAATCAAGTACGACTAGTGGATCGTCTAACCCTCGCACCACAAGCCCTCGTACCACCGACCTCAGTACCGGGACCACCATATGATCATCTAACTATGACACCAACCCCTCCCACCACTATCCTCTGTACTGGGAGCAATATTAGGCTCCTCTTCGGATATCTCTCGTCTAGGGGTTTGATCCTGAAAAAAAAATTAACACAAAATTAAACACATGATATTATAATTTATTGAAATATATACATTTGAAATAAAATACTCACAATAGGGATGAGTGTAGGAACGCCCATCTGTGTCATGAGACTATTATTTTATGTTATCTTTTTCCACCACCTCTCTTCAATGAGTTTCATTTCCTGCAATGAAAATAAACATGGAAGTAATTATAAATAGATAACTAATGTGTAACCCAAAAAACAAAATATAGAAAAACCGTTCTGATAAAAAAACATTAAGAAACAGAAGATTTATGGCGGTTTTAAGGTAAGTACGAGGATACACACTCTTAATGATGTAGGTGAAACATGTAGGGGATAACACGATAGTATGATTCTATATATTTCCCACCACAACTTCGGGTTCACAATCAAATATGACGATTGACCTATTGGAGTCATCATAAGTAATAAATGGATTGCTTCCAATGGTAGTAGGGATAGTGTCAACTTCATCATCACCATCATCAAAAAAATTTCTGGCATTTACTTCAATAATTACACCGAATTTAGGATGACGATGATCTTTGACATAAAAACATGTTTCACCATTGATGCAAATACATATGGTACATCAATGGCAAGAGTGTGATTGATGTCAATAACTCGAAATCCACAATCATCAATAATGGTGCCTTGCCTCATCATTGAATAAAACCATTGACATTTCATCATCATGACTCGACCATGCGAGTAATAATCCAAAATTATTATTTTCTCCACGACTCCATAATAAGCTACATTTTCAGAACGAGGTCTATTACCTAATGAACTGGCATAACAGTCTGTTGTGGAAGTTATCAAAACACCATCATGATGTGTTCTCATGTTTATTTCTTGTTCAGTGATAATAAATTTGTATCCATTGATCAAAAGTAATTTACAAGCACGAACCATGGTATTAAGACCAAAAACCAAAGATCTTATTTCCTCAGAAATAGAGTCTGCATGCTAACTCCATACCTGAAATATAAACAAATAGTAAACATAATTAAATATTATTTTTATTTAGTTATTACAATAAAAATTTACCTTAAATTTCAACCAAGTAGAAAACCCTTTGCTATGCAAAGTCTCTTTTCTTCTCAAAGATAAAGAACAATTATTTCTATATATCAATTCTTTATGTTCCATGTAGATAAAAATAATAATAGTTTAACAAATATTTAAAATGACAAGAGATAAGATAATATATACATGTACAATTTACATACTTGATATACTCATCGAACAAATCACAATTGAACAACACTGTGCGATGTGCCATCTCTCACTCTTAAAGGATTAATGTCATCAAGGTATATGATCTCAGATTTCCTCCTGTCTGAGGAAGTGATAGAGAACTGGGTTCAATTTGCCCATATTTTTCTTCTTCATTTATCAATGGTCTGTTTATTCTCGTAGTAAGATCAGAAAAATACATTGAGCAGAAATCCATACATTCTTGAGCCAAGTAATCGTTCACAATAGAACCTTCGGGATAATTCATGTTCCAAACATATGATTTCAATATGCACATGTTTCTTTCAGTTGGATACATCCAATATAAAGCAATGGGTCCTCTATGAAGTATTTGGGTTGGAAGATGGACAGTCAGATGCAACATGCATGTAAAAAATGGAGGGAATATTTTCTCTAACTCACACAAAATTAATGGTTTCTCTGCCAATAGTTTTTTTAAGAAGGATTTGGACAACCTATTTTCACAAAGAACTCTAAAAAAATAGCACAACCGAATAACAGAGACTCTTAGATTATTAGACAAGAGATGACGAATTTCTATTGTAATCAACTCATGTAAAAGGACTTGATAATCACGAGTCTTCAATGATTTTATCTTAAACTCTTTTCTATTGACCCATTTTGATATATTTCTTGAATATCCATTAGGAACATTAATCGTCTCAAGCACTTCCAGAAATTGATTTTTTTCAGCAGCTTTCATCACATAAGAATCACATGGAACATTCCATTTATTTTCACTGATACAGACAGGATACAATTCCTATGTGATCCCCCAATCTACCAAGTCACTCCGAGATCGTAAATCATCTTTTTTCTTCCCCATGACATTTAGAAGAATCTAAAGAAACATTTCACATATATTATTTTCAATGTGAATTACGTCTAAAAAATGACGTAACAAGTTGGTTTACCAATATGAAAACTCAAAGAATATACTCCTCTTCTTCCAATTATAACAAGTATCATTGGAAACATTTTTCCTCTTTGTAGATTTCATTACACCCTTCCCAAAAGATTAACTGAAATCTTTCAATTCATTAAGCTCATAAGTTCCAGACATACACAGAGGTGGATTGTCAATCTCTATGGTATTGTCAAATCTTAGACGATTGTTTCTATATAGATGGTTCATGGAAAAGAATCATATATGTCCTATAAAACTAAAACTATGATGATATTTTAGTCTTCTCGATTGAATATTCTTCATACAAATAGGATATGACAATTTTCCTTTTGTGCTCCATCCAAACATCATTTCATAAGAAGGAAAATCATTGATTGTCCACATAAGCGCAGCATGCAGCTAAAATATGTCTTTTGAACATGCATCGTATGTGGGCACACCCACATCCCAAAGAAGTTTCAACTCTTTTATTAAAGGTTTCATGTATACATCTACATCACTACCGGGATCAGATATTCTAGATATCAGTATACTCAAGAAAGTGTAAGGCTTTTTCATAAACAACCATGGGGGATGGTTATAAATGTTTATGAAAACCTGCCATGTGATGTGAGAAGTAATCATCTTCCCAAATAGATTAAAACAGTCACATGAAAGACCCAGTGTCACATTACGCACGTCAGCTGCAAATTTTGGATATCGAGCATCAAATCTCTGCCATGAAAATCCATCTACAGGGCGAACCAACTCTTCAATATTCTTTTTTCTCTCGGTTTCATGCCATCGCATTTTTACTGATATTTCATCAGACATGAAAAGGTTCTGTAAACTGGGGATCATTGGAAAGTTCCACATTACTTTTTTTGGAACACGAGATTGTGTTCCATCATCTTTTGTCTTTCATCGAGAGGTTCAACATTTGATATAATCATTTATTTCAGTAGTTTCCTCCCAAAATAAGTTGCAATCATTCGATCAAGCATGAATTTTTTTGAGAATCCATGTTCATTAACTAACTTCCATGCCATATAGTGGTTTGAGGGAATATTTACATTATCTGGAAGTAATCCTTTCAAGAAGGTAAGAATTTAATTAATTGTAGTATTTTAAATCCCATAAAAAGTTTTCCCATGAAACAATAGGATTAAAAATTCCAACGTTTTCATTTTACCACATTTCCGATATACTGGAGTCGTCATAGCATCATTAAATTTTTTCACCCTATCAACATCATCATTTTCATTGGATGCATCATGTGTTCTTGTACTAAAATATTGTTGGCTGGACATACTTTTGTTCTCATGATGCAGAATAAATGGAAACTGATCATATATCAAACTCTCTAATTCAGTCATATCATTTGTATCATCAACATTTTGAGATTCCATTTTCTCTCCATTGTGATACCACACATAATAGTTTTTTTGGAAACCATATTTGGTTATATGGTAGATAACTGCTTCACGACTCAACCATGGCCTTCCAACATAATTAGAACATGGTCAGTGTATGAGACCACTATCTGAAGCCTTGTCAAATGAAAAATCTAAAAAGCTGTTCAAATTATTTTGAAAATCAGTTGAAATCTGATTAGTTTCATACATCCAACTTCTATCCATTCTGTAAAGAAATTGCAATAAGTCATTTCAAATAAATTAAATACTATTTATGTTCAATCAAACAAATATTTAGGTAAATGAAAATTGTTTACAATAAATAAAATTAGAACTGACACATTTCTCTATATGAGAATAATATTAAGAAATACAACAAAATACAATCTATATAAAAAAATAAGATACAAAATTTCTAATGCCTATATTCAACAATTTCCCAGTAAGATATTGGAAGTGGATCAAGGAATACATAATCCTTGATGGTCTTGTTGGGAGTACATGAGTTTTATACTTTAACATCATCAGGGAGATCAAGATGAGGAGTAGTATGAGGATCACATCAAAAGTAGTTATAGCCTCATAAAGTTTCACCTTAACCATAGATTAAAGGATCTTAGGTTTGGGACCATAGATCATAGGTTGGTAGGGTGTATTCATTTAACCAGTGTTCTAGTTTATTTTTAGGTGAGGTGAGGTAGAAACCATGTTAGGCATGTCATTATAACATGGGTTCTTCTATTTAACCATGTAGTGTAAAATTTTAGGGATGAAAGTGTTCTGACTGAGCTAATTACTACCTACTATATAGTATGGCCAACACATCATGTGGGAATACCCATGAAACAAACCCATGTGTAAATGGGAAGTTTTCAGCACCCAATTTGGCCAAACATACTTTTCACCATAAGGGATTGTCCATGTATATTTACATGGCTAACCAAGTCATGTACTGTGTGTACATTCCTAGGACACTAGATTATTGTAGAAACCATGTCAACCGTTATACGCACCATGTGATCCCTTATACTATATCATCATTATTACAACCATTAATAAAAACTTATTAAACATCACTTGTCAAAGATAATCAAATTCAACATAAATCAATAATAATATTGGATATATCAAGTAAAATTAAATCATACTATCTTACATCATAAATGAACACCCAAAACCATGATTAATAACCACAAATCTCCCCTTTCATCCAAATCAAAATTGAAAACAAAAACACATAGTTTCAGAAAACAACTTCATTTGTGTGAAGAATAATAATGCCATGGTCCTCTTGATATTTGAACCACCCAGTCGTGATTTTCTAGATGAAAATGTATCCATGAAACCATATGAGAAACACGATTCAATACATGTGTTTGTCTGATTTTCCCAAGAATTTTTAGGAACCCCAAATCAGTGAAAATGTTCATTGTGTTTTAAAAAGGCGATTTAATAACTCATGTATGATGTTGAAGGAAAAATGATTAATGGTTATATTAGGAAAACTAATATTCATTAATATTGCGAATTTGAAATTCTGTGAATTAGTTTCATGAAGAAGGAAGAAGTGCTACATGGGAAAAGGAGAGGTCCCACCAAGAGTTCCCTTTGTAGATATTTTATTCGTAAAGAACACTGGATTTTACGATTAAGTATTTATTATTTCTTCTATGAAGAATAATTAGGGACCACATAAAATTTTGTAAAGTTCAAGAAGATACTATATAAGTTCTATTGTGCAAAGGATAAGTGAACAGTGTGTCATTTTATATATATATAGATTTTGATAGAAACATGATACATACAAGTTATGTAATTCACATTGTGTACAAAAATTAAGATGAATAAGATCTTCATGTTTGACATGATCTTAATGAAAGGAGTGATTTTTATGAAATACTATGAATAAATATTACAAATAGTTTCTTATGAGTTCATATACATGAATCTATAATATTTGAAGCATTTAGATTAAAAAAACTATGAATATTTAAAATTAGAACACAAGAAAGAGACAACATGCCCTTATAAATGTATATCTATAATGAAAACATTAATTTGTCAATGTGTACACCGATGTAGTGATTTGAGTACCCAATTCATGGATTTAGTGATTTGAGTACATTTGGAGTAGTGAATCATAAAATTTTCCAAAACCCCTAGAAATAGTGAATAATGATATCCTTTAGAATAGAAGTATATCCTTGAGAAGAGGTGGAAGGATATCCTTGAGAAGAGATGGAAGGAGTCTAACCTGGAAGCTGATCTGATGGAAGAGGTGAACCTGTTCTCGGGCTTCTCAAGGGCTTCTGGGAGTCGGGAATTGCTTCTGGGAGAGTCGTGCACCTTCTGCATTCTGCTTCTGGAATCGGGGGGGGGGGGGGGGTCTCCTGCCTTAGTCAAAATTGGGGTTTTTTCCAACGATTATTAAAAAATGTTGGTAAAACAATGCTTTCCCAACGGTTTGATGAAACCGATGGGAAAACTCATCTAAACTCCATTATTACCAATAGTTCTCATGAACTGTTTGTAAAGAACAATGCTTTCCCAACAGTTTCATCAAACCATTGGGAAAATCATCTAAATTCCATCTTTACTAATAGTTCATGAAAACTGTTGGTAAAGAACACCTATACCAACAGTTCAAAGGAACTGCTGGTATACAAGTGTTGGGAAACAATTATTTCTAGTAGTGACTATTATATGAAAAGTATAAAATCATTTTCTATGATTTAATTAGACAAATTAAATGCATGGAAATGATTAGTTGAGTGACTTGATATGAGATTAACTACTTTAATGAATAACAAGTGTTGTATTAATTCATAATGGTTGGTCTATTGTAGATAATCATGAATGTATGAGTCGACCTACACTAGATTGATATGTATCATGTCTAATGGTCAGTCGATATCTTTTACAATGGGATTAACTAAGTATGCATACGATATATATGATATATCTTATGGTAGATATTTTCATATAGAGATATGTGTTTTTTAAAGAGATCCTGAAAGATCCATTTTTAGCTTGAGTAGAAAAAATGTTTTACTAGGTGTAACTCTTTTCATAGCTTCATGAAATATATAATTTATATTTTTTATAAATATTAAAATTTTCTATAGGTTTATACAGTTGGGAATTAATATGAGGATTAAATTTTGGACAAAGTGCTTTCTCCAAAATAAAGTATGTTTGATAAAAATATATCTAAAGATGTTTGTATGGATTCATTAAGAGTTGTGTTTCTTTTAAAAAATTTTCATATAGTATTTTAGTTCAAGTGGATCATTTTTATATTTGAACTAAAATTGGATGAATCGTATTGTAGGATTCATCGATAACATTATTCCTAATGTGAATATGATGTACACTAATGGAAATGATACAGTTATATCATTAGATACATATGTTGTCCAAATAATATTGTACTATTTGGCCTATGATATGAGATGTTGTGGTCACAAATACATCCATTTATTCTAAATGATTTCCCATCAGTTAGGAATGAAATTGTTGTTTCATTATAGAACAAAAAAAATTATAATCATTGAAATGTTGATAAATCATAATACTCTATTGAGTAAATGTTATGGGTAGCATATGTTCTCTGATAAAAATTGGATGTCGATGGTCAAATTCCATAATTAAATGAATTGAGACTATATAAAGGATTTTATCCCCTTTTTGGTGTGTGTAGTGTTTCATTTAATCAAATTCGAAGCTCTCTTCTTCTATATTACAATTTATTTTTTTAAGTAGATGGTTATTGACCATCATTGGAATTTTAAGGAACCCTCCCATAGCTTATGAGGATTATATTGGTTGGTGTACTACCTATGGAGGTGAATGTATTTTATGTATCATGAAGTTATATTCCTCAATTAGACACTATTCAGATAGAGATTACTGGTTATGAGGTTTATATGTTTATTTTATGCTCCTCATTTACATATTGATTTGATAATGATAGATCAGTAATTTTATTGTGTTTCCTTTACTGTTATGAGTATAGTAAATTCATTCAATACCCATCACTAGGTTGATTTGTATTTTTTTATTTCAATTTATTATGGATTAGATCAATTTGGTATTTCTTACTTCACATTAATTTAATTTTACTATGTCTTTTCATTTTTCATTAGTTTTTTTTAATTTAGTTTATTTTGATTTAGTTTCATTTTATTTGGTTTTATTTTATTTAGATCAATATCACTCAATTAAATTAAAATTTTTCCAATTTATCTTGATATAGTTTTTTTAATTTAAATTAGTTCAATTCATATTGGTTTAATTCAGTTTCATTCATTTTAGTTATGTTCATAAAGGTTTCATTAGGTTTATTTTGATTCACTTTGGTTCAGGTTGAATGGGGTGGAAATTTTTTTGTTTTGTCTAGCATGTTTTAGTTGATTTTAGATTAGTTGGTTCAGTTTAGTTAATATAGTATTTTAAAATTTTAGATTGGTTTGGTTCTGTTGTATTCATATCTGGTCAGTTTTTTTATATGAATTTTTTTACAATTTTATTTGGTTTAGTTTATTTTCTTTTAACTTAGATTTGTTTATGTCACGACCTGTCCCTCAGGGCCCATGTCGTGACTACCCCAAGCCCAAGTTTCATAGGCCAGGGACTAGTGACCAGCACCGAAAAGGTATATCCCCAGAAATGGAAGTAATTTCCATTAAACATGTACACACATACAAGGAAAACCACACAAAGTGATCCACAAAGGAAATAATGTAGTACAACCACCACAAAGTAATACTAGAAAGAATAAACTGTGTAAACTGAAATTAAAGGGGCTAAAATACAATCCCAAATGAATTGAAATTATAAAAAAAGAAAAAAAAGTTTCAGGGGTCTTCCTCCAAGGATAATATTGAAGGGTAGGTACAACTATCTATTGGATGTCGCTACAACACACACATATCGATCCACCTCTGAGCACCATCTAGTCCTAGCTCCCCAAATTCCTATTCAAGGCTGTCTATTGTCTAAACAAGACACAACAGGTGTCGGTGAAGCCCATGCAAGGGTGAGTATAACAATACTCAATAGGGAACCTAAGACCCCCGGAGGTCTCTTAGTAATCTATGAAGGAGAACACCATGAGGTAAATACCACAGAGGTAATACCACCATGAAAGATGTCAAACACATAGCACAATGTAAAATATGCATCTCACACAAGGTATAACTTAAGTACAGACGTAAATCTGATTATTCATCAAGCTAGATCATCTTATACTATTGAGAGGATCTACTGCTGTCCAGCATAGGGTCGTTAGGTGTTGACCCCCAGAGGATCACTAGGTGATGACCCATAGAGAATAACTAGGTGCTGACCTAGAGATGATTTATAGGTGTTTACCCAAACAGGATTGCTAGGTTCTGACCCACCCAGGATCACTAGGTGCGGAACCATGCTATATCACTATTCTTTCATCAGGTCACATCCAACCACTATATTCCTGCACTTAACACGCATGATTTCTAGAGGATATGCTTCTAAATACATTTTTCATAACTCAACTACCATGAAGTCTCTCATAGAGTAACCCCAAAGGATCGTCCCATCGTAAGGGCCCCAATACAGCAGAAGGCAAGTTAATCGGACACTCGGTCTGTAAGTTATTAATTTTTAGTAAAAAGGGCTCAGTTGGATTCAAGTCCTATCCAACCCAGTTTTACCCCATCTTTTTCCAAATCCCAAGTGGAGTATTTAAAAAGTAATTCACTATCAAAATTTTCCGAACGCCACTAAAAACATGTAAATTGAACACCTGGTCTGAAAGATATGGGTGTTTTAGTTTAACAGGGCTGGTTAGGGGGGGTCCAATGTGGGGTCAGACTGGAAGGCCCAATGGGCATAAAGGTCCGGATTGGTAGGACAGGTCAGACCCAATGCTGGGTCAAGCCCATCGTTTCGGGTCTACCCTAGTGGCACGAGTTCGGCCCGACATTGCAGGTCGGGATCACTGAGCTGCAGGTCCTTCCCACTGGTCGACTCGGTCTGCCACAAGCGGACTGGTCCGCCCGACCAAGATGCGGTAGAAAACTACGTCCGACCTCTCTCTCTCCCCCATGGATAAGTAAATGTGGTGGCTTCACATGGCCAATCCCTGCTCCTCCAGCAGTCACGCAATCATGGTGGCGCCAAGCAGCCGACCTCCCGCTCGCCCCGTGGTCAAGTGATCGTGGCGGTTCCACACGGCCAACCAGGCTAGTTGGTTGTTTCACATGCACGTGGACCGAGTCTGCGTGCCTCCAACGTGCACAAGTGGCATGAGTGAGTTGGTCCTCCATGTAGTGTTGACAAGTACCGCGCCACCTCGCTACCTCGGTGCACTGAAGGGGAAGCCGCCCTCCTCCGCCTACAGCTGCCACCGGCTGTACCTTCGATGGGCCATCGAAGTCGCTCCAGAGGTCCATTTCTGGAACCTCTTTCATCCATCGAATTTCTAGAAAATAACCTTTTCTACGACGACCACAAACTTTCCTTTCTTCCATCTTGAGAAATCATCCATGAAAAATGCACAATAAACAACCCTGTAGGTGGGTTCGAGCCTTGTTCATGTTAGCCCATGCCCTCCATGTTAGATTTTAAGCATTGGGAAAAGTATTAATCCACACAAAAAGAGTAAAAAAATCCAATTCAAACCCCCACACAATACCCCCACCCCACCGAAAGAACGAGCAATTCACAGATCAACCCATTATTCGGTTGATCCACATTCATCATTAATTCTCATGAAAGAAGAAGAAATCATCAAAAAATGAATTCAAGAACCCCTACCTCATTTTCATTGAATTACAATGCATTTTTCATCAAGGTTTCAAGAAGATGATATTGCTTCTAGCTGCATTCTTCGATGCACAACGAAGATGATGATGATCCGTCGGTACATCGTTTTTTGTTGGAGAGGAATTATTTTAGCAGTTCGTTAGAGATTTCCCTGCATTTGTTAATTCCCAAAATCCAACATGTTGGATTATTAAAAAAAATCAATGCATAGCGATGTTGCACCCATTATAGATGATCATTAAATGAGACATTAAGATAATATCATTGTGGTTTCAAACAAACCATTATTGACCCTCCATTGAAGTTCCTCATCACTGCCTCGTCTCTTCACCACAAAATCTTCATCCTCCACTCAATGGTGAGAAAATAAATAAAATAATTCATTTAAATTATTTTATTAATTTTTTCAAGATTTCCAAAAAATAACTTTTTTTCTCGGCCCTTGTTGTCCGAGGTAAATTCATATCCTGGTGAATCACAGCATTCTGAGTTCAACGGTGCCCTTTGATTTTCAATCCAAGCACTGGTTTAAAAGTTAAAAAACCCACTCACACGTTTACTAAACATACCTTTAAAAAAGTTCAAAATTCTGTTTCGGGCTCTCTGGGCCTCGGAATCACATGCCATCAGAGCCTGCAGTCTAAGAATAATTCCATAATAAAAAAATTACACTAAATTTCTGAGACATTACATTATCCCCACAATAGATATTTACATACCTAAAAAACAAATCAAAACTAACCAAATAGATGGGGGTACTGAGCACAAATTGGAGTCTCCTTCTCCCATGATCCCACTTGGAGGTTACTATGATACCACCAAACGCAAACCAGAGGAATCGACATTCCATGAAAGACTCGCTCCTGGAGATCCTCTATCACCCCTAGGATCTCCACAAACATCACACCATTGTCAATGTCTAACTCACCTATGTCAATGACGTGCAAAGGATCATGCACATACCTCCTCAGATGCAGCACATGAAAAACATCATGCTCCCAAAGCATCTTTAGGGGAAGATCTAGGTGGTACACCACCTCTCCAACTCTTCTCATCTTCTGAAAAGGTCTGATAAACCTTGGAGATAGCTTGCTTCCCCAACAAAATCTTTGAAATCCTTGTTAGAGTGAGAGATGAATTAATACATGATTTCCCACCTCAAACTCCAAGGGTCACTATCTCTTGTTGACATAAGACTTATGTCTACTCTGTACAGTTCTCATTCACTCCATGATGATCTTCACCCTCTCGGTGGTAGCCCAAAATAACTTCAAAACAATGAGTGCTGACTCCCATGGGTCTATTTAGCATTGGGGTGATCTAAAAAGCTTCCCATACAAGGCCTCAAATGGTTTCATTCCAATGGCAGAGTGATAACTGTTTTTTGTATGTAAAATCCATGTGTGGAAGGTGGTCCTCCCAACTATGACCAAAGTCTAGGATGAAAGCAAGAAGCATGTCCTCCATGGTCTATATGGTCCACTCCGTCTGACCATCTATCTGAGGATGAAAAGATATGCTCAAATGCAGCTGAGTCCCAAATGCCTCCTGTAATCCCTTCCACAATAAAGATGTAAAGATTGCATCACAGGATGAGATGATCGTCAAAGGAAACCCCTGAAGTCACACTATCTCTTGGACATAGTTTCTTCCCAAGACCTTTATTGATCCCTTCTCCCGGATGGGTAGGAAGTGAGCCGACTTGGTGAGTTAGTCAATGATCACCAAGATAGAATTGTTTCCCCTGGAGGTGCATGGTAACCCCATCACAAAGTCCATCAAGATACTATCCCATTTCTACTCCGATACCTTGAGTGGTTGGGCCAAGCCAGCTGGAACCTGATGCTCGACCTTCACTTGTTGAAAAGTGAGGCAACATGAAACGAACTCAGCCACTGCTTTATTCATCCTTGGACACTAGTAATGACATCGGAGGTCCTGGTAATTATTCCCCACTACCAGATATACCACCAATGTGGTTGTATGAAACTCTCTTAACACATCCTCCCACAACATCACTAGAACTACAGTGCATCCTTGGAAAAGGATGGGGTGCTCCGCACCTATGAAAAACCCATCAGGAGCATCTCCTGAGGATATCTGAGTACATCAGTCCTCACAGTCAACATTCACAAGATGTGCCTACCTAACTTGGCATAAGAGTGGGGGAGTGACATTCATAGACTATAGGTAAGCTTCTCCGCCACAATCCATGAAGGATATCTTCATCACATCTAGTTTCTCGATCTCCTCACTTAGTAGTTGTAAACTAGACCTCCTGCTGAGTGCGTATGTTACCACGTTCCTCTTCCCCTGAGTATATACTATCTCAAAGTCATAGTCTTAGAGGAACTCTATCCATCACCGCTGTATCAGGTTCAGATCCTTCTATGAGAAGATATACCTTACACTCTTGTGGTTAGTGTAGATGGTAAATTGTTCACCCATCAAGTACTGTCGCCACATATTCAAGGCAATGACCACTTCTTGTAACTCTAGTTAATGGTTCACCTAGTTCTACTCATGCTGCCTCAATTATCGTGAGAGGTAGATGATCACTACTTGCTCCTATATCAGGAAAAAACTCAGTTCGGTCCCTGACGCATCACAGTAGACTACAAACCCAATGCCGTATTTTGGTAGCCTCCAAATGGGGGGACTCGTTAGTCTCCTCCTTAGCTCCTATAAACTCTTATAGAATCTCTCAGTTCATACAAAGGGTTTTCTCTTCTTTTTCAATGATGAAAAGGGTGGTGCTACTCTAGAAAAGTTGGGTACGAACCTTCGGTAGTACCTAGCCAAACCTAGGAATCTCTGCATCTCGGACATGCTCTGGGCTGGCTCCCAAGAAAGCACGACCACTATCTTTTCCTAGTCCATATAAAATCCAGCCTCTGAGATGACATGTCCTAGGAAGTGGACCTCCCGAATCTAGAACTGGAACTTAGAGATCTTACCATAAAGCTAGTTCTCTCAGAGTTCGTCTAAGACTATATATGGGTGTGTAGCGTGCTCCACATCTGACGCTGAGTACACCAAGATGTCATCAATGAAACCACTACCAACCAGTCATCTTAAGTCTAGATTATCATGTTCATGAGTCTAATGAACACTGATGGGGTGTTGGTCATGCCAAAAGGCATCCATAGGAACTCATAGTGTCTGTACCAAAATCTAAAGGTTGTATTCAATACGTCTTCATCCCATACTCGAAGCTGATATTAGCCTGATCTGAGGTCAATCTTTGAGAACCTCATCGCTCCCTTTAGCTAATGGAAGAGGTCATCAATCCTCAGTAGTGGATACTTGTTCTTCACAGTCACCTAGTTCAGGCGTCGAAAGTCCCCACATAGCCTCAATATCCCATCTTCCTTATTGGAAAACAACAAAGAAGCTCCCCATGGAGAAGCACCAGGCCTTACAAAACCCTTCTTATGTAAGTCCTCAAGTTGTACCCTCAACTCAAGAAGCTCTACAGGAGCCATCTGATACACATGTGTAGATATCAGTGTCATCCCTGGGTACAATTAAATGTATAATTCTACCTCTCTATAAAGAGGTAGTCCCGGGACATCTTCTGGAAAGACATCCTCATACTCGTCCACCAATACAATTAATCTTGAACTCCCCTTGTCCACCATACTGTGGGTGAGGCTATCCCACTGGTGAGTAATCAGCTGCACCCTTCTCCATGAAAGTACCTCCTCTACTGCAAAGGTTACCTACTCATCGATGAAGGAAAACCTAGTCCCATCCACCCAGACACACCATACTTTATGCCTAAAATAGTCGATCAGATCATGGACTGTGGATAACTTGTTCACACCCAAGATGATGTCATAAGGCCTCAACGCTGCTATTAAGAGATCCCAACTGAAGATCTTGCCTCCTAGAGTAATATCACATTGTGGTACCCTGTGTGTATTCATCAAATCCCCTCCCATAGGATTCTCTCACTGTAAGGATTGAGCCAATGGATCCCCTGGAATCTCTGAGCCTCGAGTGAGGTTCATCGAAAGGAAAGAGTGAATGGAACCTAGGTCTATAAGAACTGCAACTAAGGTGGAGTAGGCAGAGATCGTACCTCTAATCATCTTTGGAGAGCCATGGTCATAGGCCTCCATCACATGAAGCCAGACCTGCCCCTATCCACCTGCTCCTGGAGTATATGGTGGACCTCATGGGGGTGGTGGTGGTAGTACATAGAACCTTCATCCACCACCTACTGCTCATCCTGCTCCCCTTACATGTCCACCACCCCGTGAACATACCTACTTGAACCTCTGTCGTTGTCTTAGTGGTCCCTCAATTGCCTGCTGGTCATCCAAGTGTGAAGTCGGACAGTTATGAGCTATGTTCCCCTATCCACCACAAGAGTAAAAAACTCATGCCCTCATATGGACTCTTATTCCTCGCGATCTCCACACCTCTGACCCTGCATCCTGGTGTCATCCTCTGGAAGGTTTGGCCCATTTGGGCCTCTACGTCATCTGCCTACTTTTTGCCATAGATGACTCAGCCACCTATCGTCTGGGGGTGGCTCTCACCGTCAGTGCCAAATCAGCTAGGAAGATCTCCACCATTAGTTCTCTCTCTAAAACTCTACCCTACATAGAGATGATAAGTGAAATCATCGATGAAATAATCTCCCATATGAGACCCTTATTAAAGTTTTGGTCCCTAGATAAAGGGTATCATTCCATGTTGGTGGAGTAGTAGGAGAGGTTGTTAAACACGCTGAGTACTGGGCCACAGTCAGGCTGCCTTTCTGTAGGTGCAGAAACTCATGAATACGCACTGAGCGTAGTGTCGCTGGTATAAACTTCTCCCTGATGAGGCTCTCTAAGTCTATCTAGACAAGGGTCACCTCCTCATGTGTCTGGAGTTTCAATCACCACCACATCCCTATCATGCCTTGAAAAGGGAAAGTGGCAAGAACTACCATATGGTCTGCAGGTGTCTCTACAAGGAAAAAAACCAACATAACTACCTCCATCCAATCCTCAACTACTTGAGGATTCGTCTTGCCTTGAAACCTTAGAGGCCTCTATCTCTAGAACTCGTGTCGCATGCTAATTCATCATGCACTGTCCACTAGTGGGGCTGGTAGAAACTACTGCACTCCGGGTGGTGGTGCTTCTAGTACACAACCTGAAGGTGCTATCATTTTAAGTGGTCCATGCACTAACGCATCATCACTCAATGGACCATCGTCATGATCTCCCACTGGAATCCTGGATGGTTGTCTTCATGGAGGAGTCCTGAAGAGAAAAAGATGCACCATGATAAATAAGTTATACCTAGTGAGCTAATTCAAAAGAGATATAGAGAAAAACATTCCCAAAATTCCCACAACCAGTGTATCAGAAAACAGAATCCAGGGTCCTGGTGTACGGATACATCATCTGTTGCACCAACACTAGACTCCCTAGACTAAAATTAGAACTCAGAAAACATAACACTATTGCCCCCCTTGAAAATACAGACTCGTAGTTCGTTAGGTAGAATCGACCAACCTTTGATACCATTTTTTCAAGACCCATCCCCCAGGGATTATTCCATGACTACCCCAAGACTTCCTTCCATAGGCCAGGGGAAAGTGACTAGCACTGGAAATGAATATCCTCAGAAAGGGAAGACATTTCCTTTAAACATATTCACACACAGACAGGGAAAACTGAAAAAATCAAACCACAAAAGAATAAAAGTTGTAAAACCACCACAAAGTAACAATACTGAGAATAATGTGTTTAAAATAAAAGTAAAGGTGAGAGAATACAAGCCCAAATTAAAGTAAAGTATAGAAAATAAAAACAAGCTCCAGAGGTCATCCACCAAGGAACCTACCTGAACGGTAGGCATAACTCTTTATCAGATGTCACTGTAGCACACCACACCTATCGATCCACTTCCGAGAACCATGTAGTTCTGGCTCCCCAATGTTCCATTCATGGTTTTTCATCATCTGAACAAGACACAAAAGTTGCAGGAAAAGCCCATGTAGGGGTGAGTATAACAATAATCAATAGGGACCCCAAGACCCCTGAAGGTCTCTCAGTAATCCATGAAGGGGAACATCACAAAGGAAATAACACATATGAAATACCATCAAAAAATATATAAAACACATATCATAGAGTAAAAGACGAAGCTCACACTAGGTATAACATAAGTACATAAGTAAATATGGTTAGTCGTCAAGTTAGATCATCTTATTTTGTCTAGAGACTCTACGGCTAACCCACAAAGGGTCGCTAGGTGCTGAACCATAAAAGATCGCTAGGTTATGACCCTAAGGGGATTTCTAGGTTCTGACTAACATAGGATTTCTTGGTGTTAACCCACTCAGGATCGCTAGGTACTGACCCACGTAGGATCACTATTCTTTCTTCATGTCACAACCAGTAACTGGATTCCAACATTTAGCATGCTTGATTTCTGGAGGATCTTATCCTCAAGACATTAACCATATACAACCTCTATGAATTCCCACATAGAGTAACCCCAAAGGACAATATTTTAATAAGAACCCCAACACAATAGGCAACACGTCGATAAGATGCTCATTTTGTAATTTATAAGATTTTCAGTAAAAAGGGCTCGATTAAATTTGAGTCTGATCCAACCCATATACACCACCAAATTCCACCCAAGCTCACGTGGGGTATCTATAAAGGAACTCCCAATCATAAGGGTCCCAACGCCACTGACAGTGCGTCAATAGGACACTCGGTCTGAGAGATTCGAGTGTTTTAGCGAAATAGGGCCGGTTGGGGGGGGGGTCCAGCATGGGTCCCTCCCAGCTAGCCCATAGGGATTGTGGGTACATCTTGGAAGGAATGGTTAGGCTCGATGATGGGTCTAGATTGGCATCACGAGTCCGACCTAGTGGCGTGGGTTCAGTCCAGCGGTGCGGGTTTAGCCCGTTGGGGGGTCTGGCCCGATGGTCAACCCGGACCGCCACAGGTGGACTGGTACTCCCGGACAGGATACGGTAGAAAATTGTGTATTGCCTCTTGATTTTCCTGCATTCAAGCAACCATAGCGGCACCACGTGGCCAACTAGGTTGGCCAACCATTTCACACATCTTCATGCCTCTAGCACACCCGAGCGAGCTGCTCCTCCACGCGACACCCACGAGCGCCGCACCACCTCGCTGCCATGGTTGTCCGGCTGTGGAACACCACCATCCTCCACCTGTGGATGACATGCCGACGGTACCTTTGACGGGCCACCAGAGTCGCTCTTGTGGTATGTTTCACAAACTGTTAGTGTCTACGGAATCGTTAGGCCATCACCTTCACTACAACAGCCTCAAACTTTCCTTACCATCATCTCAAGAAATCATCCACAAAAACACAAAATAATCAACCATGGAAGAGGGTCTGAGCCTTCTTCGTGTCAGCCCATGCCCTCTGTGTTAGAGTCTAAGCAAGGGGAAATTTATTAATCCAGAAAACAGTGTAAAACCCACATTTCAAACCCCCACACAATATCCTCTCTAGTAAGAACGAGCAATTCAAATATTAACATGTTAGTTAGTTGATCTGCATTAATCGTTAATTCTCAAGAATGAGGAAGAAATTTTCAAAAACATAGAGTTCATAAACCCCTATCTCATTTTTGTTTGATTCCAGGGCATTCTTCCTTGAGGTTTCATGAAGTTGAGGTCACTTCCGGTTCTGTTCTTCAAGGCACATTAAAGGTGATGATGATCCGTCGGTGCATCGTTCATTGTTGGATATGAATTACACTGGAGTTTATTCAGATATTTCTCCACATTTTTTAATTCCCAAATTCCAACACATTGTATTTTTAAAATAAATAAAAAACATAGAAACATTGTACCCATTAGAGATGCTCATTAAATGAGACACATTGAATGAGCCATTAAGATAATAGAGTTGTGGTTTCAAATGAGCCATTATTGACATTACATTAAAGTTCCTCATCACCACCATGTCACTATACCATAACATCTTCGTCCGCCACTCAATTATGAGAAAAGAAATAAAATAATTCCTTTAAATTATTTTATTAATTTTCTCGAAATGTCTGAAAAATAACTTTTTTGCTCGACCCTTTTCGGTCAAGGTTAAGTCATTTCAAGGTGAATCTCGGCATTCCAAGTTCAATGGTGTCCTCAGATTTTTGATCTGATAACTATTTCAAAATTTAGAAAAACACTCTAAAATATTTACTGAATGTGCCTTAAAAAAGTACAAAATTCCTTTCTAGACTCTTTGAGCCTCGAAATCACATTTCGTCAGAGTGTGCGGTCTTAGAATAATTCCATAATATAAAAAATTATAAGGAATTTCCATGACATTACACTTTATTTTTTTATTTTATTTGTAATAGTTAGGCTTTTTTTCTACTTTTTTCTTTTCAATTTAATTTTTTATCAATTTTGTTGTGATAACTTTAATTTATTTTAATTCAGTTATTTCCATTTAATTTCAATTGAAATCAATATTGTTTCATATTGTTTTATTTATTTTTATGTAATATTTAATTCTATTTAGGATGATTTCAGTTTATTCTATTTATTTTTTACGACATAAATTTTAGTTAGTTTGATTCAATTGGTTTCTATCAGGGTTTACTCATTTTTTAGGGTCAGGACAATACGCTTAGATCATTTTCATGTCATTTCTTTTTATTTCTATTTATTTTGGTTGGATTTTATTGGATTTAGTTTTACCAATTTTTTTGGTCAAGTATTGTTCAGTTATAGTGGAGTTAATTTGGTTTGATTCATTTTATATTTATCCAATATATTTTGGTTAAGGTCTACTTGGGTTAGATTATTTTGGTTCAATTTAATTTAGTTCAATTTTTTTCTGGTCAGTTTGTTCTCTTAAGATCAATTTTTCTTAGGTAGTATTTACTAGGTTACATTTCGATTACTTTGGTTTGATTAATTTAAGGTTAATTCGAGAAATTTTGGTTCAGTTTAGGTGAGGTTCAGTGAGTTTAATTTAATTTATTTCATGCCAATAAGACTAGGTTTTTTAGGTTCCCAATGTTTTATATCTTGTCATTTAAGCTCAATTAATTTTATTTTTATTTTGTTTAGTTCAATAAGTTGTAATTTAATTTTTTTGGTTCATCATATTTTATTTCATTTGGGTTCATTTTGATGATGTTTAGTATGGTTCGGTTCAGTTCGATTGGTTTGGGTTAGTTTGATTTATTTGGGGTATGTTTAGTATGAGATTTTAATGTTCTTTAATAGGTTTTGTTTAGTTTTGTTAAATTATTGTTTTATCATATTTTTTCTAATATATTTAGTTTATCTGAGCTATATTATTGTATATTTTCTTCAAATTGGTTCATGTTCAGTTAATAAAAGTTAGTTCATCTTAGTTTGATACTATTGGTTGGGTAGAATTGAGTTATATGGGTTCAATTCAATCATGTTTTCTTTATTTCATTAGTTTTTTTAGTTCAGTCAAGGTCAATTCCTTCTGGTTTGGTCAGGTAAGGTTAGATCAATATAGTTCAAATTTTCTCAATGCATATTGAATATGTTTAGGTCAGTTTTATTCAATTCAGATCTTTTTAGATAATTTATTTTGGTTCGATTTATTTAATATATTTCTATTTAATTTGGTGTTGTTTCATTATATCCTTTTAGGATTGGTTTAAGACCATTTTATTTTGTACAGTTTGGCTCAATTATGTTTTTTGGTTCACTTTATTTATTTTCTATATTAGACTTTTTATCTTTAATTATGTTCATTTTGATTATTTTTCTCTAGGTTGTTTGGTTCATTTCTATTTTATTTAATTTAGTTTATTTAAATATGATTCATTTTGATTTATTTTTGTATAGTTTTGTATTGTTTAGTTCAACTTGATTTAGTTTGGTTTTGGTAAGTGTTTGTTTGTTTTGCTCTATTTTTTTATATTCTTAATTTTGGGTGGGTTTATTTTGATTCATTTTGCTTTGATTTATAATGGTTCATTTTTTCTAGTTCATTTTTTTGTATAATCCTAGTTTGTTTAGTTGTTTTTCATTTTAGTTTTTTTTGAATAGTTCCAACCAATCCAAACCAAATTGAGTGAAACTATATTGACCAAATAAGACCTACATTAAGAAACACCACATTAGAATAAACCAAACCCAATAAAAACAAATAAAACTAAATCAATGGGGAAAATTTTTACCCAAACCAAACTACACTAAACCTTGTAGAGGACAACTAATTTAAATTTAATGAAATCTAATGAAATTTATCTAAACATATTAAACCTAAAGAGGATAAAACTAAACTAAGTAAAATAATAACAAACCAAATAAAAGTGAATAGAATAAAATAAATCCTAACCAACCCAAACCATCCACCATTGAATGAAAAATAGTTACTTAATAAAACTAAACTACACAAGTATAAACCAATGAAATGAATATCTAAACATACCAGGCTTAACCAAGCTGAACTAAACATAATTCAATCAACACAGGAGAACCCAAACTGAACCTCATTGAACTAAATGAAGGAAACTCATTTTGATTAAATGAAACTTATATTAATTGAATCCAATCCAACTGACCAAATCTAAATCACACCATCCTGGACCCACTTATCGTGACCTAAACCAAACTCTATATCACTGTTCTTAATCATAGTAAAATAATCCAACGAAATTGAATTAAATCAAACTAATCATAATAGAATAGAACAAACCATATTAAAACAAAACTATCCTAGAATGAACTACCTAAAATATAACATAATGGAACCTAATTGAACATAATCACAGTAAAAAATAAGCATTGAATTTTATTAAACCATGTTACACCAAATTAAAATGAATTGAAAAAAATCATACTCAATATAACCATACCAAAAAATATACACTAAACCATAATGGACTAAAGTTACTAAAACCTCATTGAACCAACCAAACCTAACATGAACTAATCAGAAATGAAAAAATTGATTAAATTAGAGCCGAACCAAAATGAATTGATTAAAAATAATGAAAACATAGATGAATATAAACCATTCACCAAACCCAACACAACTCAACCATACTGACTAAAAATAAGTCATCTTTAAATAATCAAAAAAAATATAAAATTTTTAATGAAACTAAATGATACTGACCCCACTATACTCAAACATGAAAAAATAAAACCAAAGAGAATCATACTGATCTAAACCCATACGAGTCAAAAAAAATTAATCAAACAATAAGGGAAACAAATCAAACCAAACCACACCAAATTGAACCTTATCAAATTAACCCAAAATGACCATACCCAAAATGAACTGAACAAACCCAAGAAAAAGTGAATTAAAAAAATTGAACTTAAGAAAAAACCAAAACAAACTAAATAAAACATGAAAAAAACAAACTAAATTAAACCAAAATAAACCTACCTAAATTGAATGTAATGAAGTATAATATTAAAAAATCGAACTAAACTGAACCGAAAAAACAAAAATGAACATTATTGAATCAAAATTACCTAGAAATGACCTAAATTGAGTGAAAAATAATTTATTTGAACTAAAATAGTCTACACATAACCAAATAAACAAGAAATTACTAAATTCGACCTAACTCGACTTAAAATTAACTAATTATATCCAAATCAAACATAACCAAACCAAATGTGATCATACCATTCCAAAATTACTTGAAAAGAGTTAAACCAAATTGAATCTATTTGTAATATTTTGATTCAAACCAATCAAAATAGAATAGATCTATAAAGAATAAAATTTAATCAAATAAAATAAACTTAACCATTCAGATGTTTCAAATCTAAAACCTAAAGAAATAAAATTGAATTAAACCATAATAAACTAAAACAAATGATTTATACCATATATGTAATGAACCAAATCGATAAAATTGGGTTTATATGAACTAAAAAACTGAAACAAAATGAAAATAACATAACCAAATCAATTAGAATTGAACAATATTGAAAAGGGCCTGTCTATTTTAATAGATTTTAATTGATCCTACCTAAACTACCCTAAACTAAACTAGAACAAACTAATAAAACAACTAGAATATAATTTAACTAAGACAAATTTAACTAAATGTAATCAACCTAACCTAAAAGTGTATAACTAAATCAAATATAATTTAACCGCACTAAAAATAATGAATTAAAGAAAATAAAACAGAACAAATTTGAATGATCCCTAACTAAGATATATCAAATTTATTCTATCTAAATTTAATATAACTAAATCAAACTGAAAAAATAAACTAACCCAAAAAAATCAAACATAATTGAAAATAAATTATCCAAATTGAATTGAATCATAATAACTCAATCTGAATTGAACCAAACAAAAAAATGACCCAAATAGAACCAACTCATCCTAAATGAAATAGTTCCAAACCAAATAGAATTGAATTAAAGTGAAAATAAGTGACCTAAATTAAAATTAATAGATTCAAACCTGATTTACCTAAGTTCAATAAAATAAAATAAAATCAACATGAAAAAACATGTGCTAACATGAACCAAATTAAAGTTAAATGAAATAATCTAAACTAAACTAAGATAAAACAAGATGAGTTAACTTGAAATGACATGAAAAAACTATCACATAACTAAAATTAATCAAATAAAAATAAATATAACATAACTGAATAATATTAAACAAAATTCACATGAACTAGATTGAACTAAACCAACCTAAATTTAATCAAACTAAACCATGTCAAATTATTTTGAAGAAAATTTGATCTAATAAATTCTGTTATGGGTTTCATTTAGTAAAGTTTTTATTGGGTCATATTAGAATACTTTAGTTTAGTTTAAATGGGTTTGGATATGTTCAATTTGGTTCAATTTTTCATTGTTTTGTTTAGTTCAGTTTTTTAATTTAGTTTGATTCAATGTGGTTTATCTCTATTATATTTATTTAATTTTGTTTTAATTTCTTACTCTATGTATGACTAGTTTCATTTCATTCTGTTACAGTCAATTTACATTGGTTTAATTGTTTTACTATAGTTCAGGTTGAGGGATGTTGATTCATTTTTATAAAATTTTAGTTCAGGTTGTATTTATATGATTCTGTTTTATTCTATTGATTTTAGTTCAATTAGATTCCTTTTGGTTTATTTTAGTTTAGTTCAGTTACGTTAAGAACAATCTCAGTTCTTTTGTCTTGGTTTAATTTACTTCCATTCATTTTGGTACGATTCAGGTCTAGTCAGATTGGTTTGAGTCTGTTTAGTTTTGATTGGGTCCATTTTGGTAAATTTTTTACCCAAATTAAATAGTGAATAATTTAATTGGGTATATTTTGATCTATTCCAACTTGAAAGGACTGAAAAAATCCATAAAAACCTAAATCATTCTAGACACCAATAAATCAATCCAACTGGAAACAAACTGGCATGTACTAAACAATGTCAAACTATAGTGAAGTTAATCAAATCAAATAAACCTGAACAAAAAAAACCAATCAAAGTGAAATAAAAAAAAAACCATATTAATATAATATTATACAAACTAATCTAACCTAAATCAAGAAAAATGTACCTAGATTAACCAAAAATAAGTTAACTTTACCCAAATGCAACCAATGTGAATATATTAAATTAAACTCAATCATCTAAAAAAATAAACTCTCTCAAAATAAATCAACTAGATAGGAACAAAAATTACAAATAATAACTCAAAATAACCCAATGAAAATAAAAATGATTTGAAATGAACTAAATTATATTGAATGAAGAAAAAAAATATAATATCAAACTCATTCAAATAGTATTCAAACAAACCAAACTATACAACCCCAAACATGAAAGTATTTTACTATAGTGAATCAATATGAATAAAACCAAACCAATCTAAACCAAACACAACCGAACTGTCCAATATTGAACCCAAATATACCCAAGTTACATTATTTGAATTGAATAAAACATAAATGAATTGAATTGAACATAACTAAACCAAACTAGCTTGAACTATATGAACCTTAATAGACCCAAACATAATTCAACTAAACTAATCCAAACTAACCCAACACATGATAAATAAATGGCAGTTCTTTTAATAGAATGATCCAAAAAATCCTGGATTGAATAGAAAATAATAAATATAAAGTGATCCAAATTGAGCTATATTTCCTAAATAATATCAAATAAAATAAAAATTAACAAAACTCTACTGAAAAAACAAATTGATTCATATCCATCCAAACAAAACCCACAAGATTGATCTTAAACATAAATAACATGAACCTAAACAAGCAGAACTAAACCAAACCAAACCAATTTGAATGAACCTAAATTTAACTGAATTAAAATAAATAGATCCAAATAGAATTAAACACAAGAAAATTAAAATAAATTTTCTAGACATGATTGAATTAAAATATACTATACCATGTTAATATGAACCAACCCAAATTGAACTAAACCTAATAGAACCAAATAAAACATTAATAAAGAGAACCATTGTGAGTTGAATGAAATCAAACCAAACTAAATTGAACCCAAAATATCGGTTAATAAATGTGATCCCAATAAAAAACATTCAATTAGCCAAAATAAAAATCAATCAAGATGAATCAATAAAAAATAAAACTTAACTTAACCAATCCATTCTAAATCAAATTGATTAGGGATAAACAAAACTGAAAATGTATCACACTAAAACATAATAAAATTAACCGAAAAAAATTTTAAATTGAATGGAATAATAAGAAATTGAACTGATTCAAACTAAACAAAAATTCAGGAACTAAACTAAAAAAAATGATATGAAACAACCTAAATGTATATTAAACAAACCAAAATAGCTCAAACCAACTTGAACTAAAATGATTTGAACCGATTAGACTCAAACCTAACCAAAATGCATTGAATTGAACAGAATCAAACCAAACCAATAATAAATGTCCCTAAACATAAATAAAATAAATTAATCAAAACAATACACACCAAATATGATCAAACTGGAAAAATAACATTTCCCTAACGAAACTAAATAAAATCATAATTTCCTTGAACCAATCTGAATGAAGTCGAACTAAATAGATCTTACCTAATCTAACCAAACAAGAGATGAACTCAGTTGAATCATAATGAACCAAACTAAATTGAACCCATAGGATCAAAATGATGTAAACATAAAAAACTCAATCCAAACCAAAGTAGAATGATCCAAACTCAACTATGTTTCATTAAACCTTATTGAATGAATAAAAAAACAACCAGAAATAATATTTATCGAATTAAATTAAACAAATCTTAAAATTATAAATATAAATTAATTTATTCAAATCTATGTGAATTTGAATAACCAAACTAAAAACTAATGCAAACAAAATAAAAAATAACCAACCAAAACATAATTATTGAGAAACAATTGACCCAATATGGTCAAAATTGAATAAAACTAACTTAATAATTTAAATGGAATAGAATAGACTGGAACTGATCGAAATTAGTTGGAATTAATTGGAACTATGAGAGGATAAACTAAACATAATTAATCAAAATTAAATCAAACTAACTGACCTGACATGACTAAACATAAGATAGAATATACTTAATCAAATTGGATCAACAATAATCTTCTAAACCTAAATTGAACATAATTATTTTAACCTGAATAAAATTTTATAGAAATAAACTCACCCAAACCAAAATGAACTACACCCAATTAAAAAAATTGACAGAAACAAAATAGAATTTATCTAAATTCAATTGAGATAAATCAAACCAAAATGAAATTGATTGAAGTGAACCGAATAACATTTTACCAAAATAAAATATCCTGACCCAACCAACCTCAACGAAACCAAATAAACCCAACATAAATAGACCATACCGTAAATAAAAATATTTAAATAGACCAAATAGACTCGAAATGAAAGAATCCAATATAATTGTACAATACCATACAAAATTGGACAAAATTTAACTAAAATAAATAAAATTGAACTAAATACAATAGAACTGACTAGAACCAAATCAATCTATCCCAACCAAAACCAAATAGAGAGAATAATTAAATTATAAAGAATATAATTTAACAATCCCAAACCCATGATTCCAAACCGAGTATAAGTAAATTATCATTGTAGAGAAATATCAAAGATAAATTGTTCCTAACCAAACCAAATTAAATAGGTCCAAGAATGACCAAAACTAACTAACTGAAACCCACTGAACTACAAATGAAATGAACCAAAAAATGTATAACTGATAAACACTATACTGATGTGTAATGAGTTAAAAATGTACTGAACTAAACAAAATTGATCTGGACCAATAATTCATAAATAAACATGAACCGAACATAACCAACCCAAAATAATCTAAAAAAACCAAACGTGACCAAATTAAACTTATATAACTAGACCCAAAATGAACTGAATTTAATTGAAGCCAAATAAAAAAAATCTAATTGAATTAAATTGAAATGAGGTGAATTGAATGAAAACAAATTCAAAAAAAATCAATTGAATAGTAATTAAATGATATGAAATGAAATAATTTATATATATGTAATTCAAATAGGATCAAAACAACCAAGACCAAATAAAATGGACACCAAACAACCTAAATCAAGAAAAATAAAAAGGTAATAATGTTTAATCGAATCGAATCAAACATATTTGATATATCCCATCCTAAACCAATCCAAACTAAACTGAACAAAAACCAAAGAAAACTGAATAAAATAAAAATGAAATGACCAAAAATAAATCATACCAAAATGAAGCAAGTTTTTATAAAAGAATCCTAATTATACTAACTATAATTGAACATATTTTAAATAAACCAAAATAAACTAAAAATTCTTTAAAAAAGTTTAACATTCATAGATTGAACCAAAAATGAACCAAATTGACATGATTTGAAGTGAACCAAGTGTAAAATACCTGAATTGAATCAAACTAATCTAGAAAGATCCAAAATAAATAAACATAACCACATTTAACCTATATTGAACTAAATTGAATAAAATTAAACCTAATCAAACCAAATAAAAAAGGATTAATATGAATTTAATTGAAGTGAGTAATATCCAACTAAAATTAGGCCTTCCAAAAAGGAATAACGCCAAACCAAATAGGACAAAACAACATGAATGAAAAAAAAATACAAAACAAATCTAGAAAAATAAAATAAATTATATCAAGGAAAATTTAACTAAATGGGTTTGAATCACAATAAATTAAATTAAAACATATCAAATCAATAAGAAAAAGATTAATATGAAAACAACCAAGCCAAATTGAATTTATCTAAATTTATTCCAACTGAATAAAAGACTATAAAATGACACCAAATTGAACCAAATATAATATCATAAAATGGAACCTAACTGAGTACAATATAACCATACAATCCTGAAACTACCAAAAAAAGAAACCAATCCTAATAAAAGCAAACCAATCCTAATCCAAACAAAGGAATTCAAATTGAATAAAAAAATGTAATTGAAATAATTAAAATTGTTATAAATTCAATGGAAATGAATAAAAGTGACCCTAATAGAACCCTTGTGTCTTGATCAGAGTTAAGATAAACCACTTCAAACCTAAAATAGGTGAAGAAAACCAAATTGAATAGAACTGAATCATAACAAACTACACTAAATGATCCTAGAATGAACTAATATAACCCAAACCCAAAAAATCAAAACATTAGAAACTAAATAAACACAATTATAATCCAAATGAATGCTACCAAAGATTCCACAATGAAATAAACTAAATCAAAATGAATTGAAATAAACCATACTAAACAAAAATAAAATCAAACCCAATGGACCAAAACTGAACTGATCCAAAGAGACCAAAACTGAACAAAATAAACCCAAAAAAACCTATATTGAACCAAAACAATCAAAAACAACTTAATGAAAATAATAGTGAACCAATTGGAATGAAAAATAATAGAATTAATCCAAACTAAACTTAAAAAGGTAAATCAGGACAAACTAAAATACACCACTTGGAAATGAATAAAATAAAACATGCTGAATCTAAATTAACTCAAACATATTTGAATAAAGTCCAATATAACTAAAATGAACCAAACCTAACAAAAAATAAAACACCAAATAGAAATTTATATACTCAAACCAACATATCCATACATGAACCAAACTATTTTAACCTAAGAATAAATGATTTGAATTAATCTGATCGAAAGTAAATTGATCAAAATAAAATAAACCTATCTTGAACCCACCTAAACTGAAAAGACCCATACAAAACTAAACTATCCTAAATCAACTTGTTATGCACTAAAAATAATTAAATTGAAGAGAAAAAAAAATTAAATGTATCAAATAAAATTTTATAGAACCATACCAAACTATAGAGAAAAAATAGGAACTAAATAGTATAGAGAAAAACCAATTGAACTAAATAAAATAAAACTGAATAAAATTAATTAAACTACGTTAAAAAATTAAAATAAACTATCTTAAATTAAACTAGACCAAAAGGAACCTAACCAAAAAATCCAAAATATAATAAACTAAATCAAAATAAACTGCATTAAATTGATTAAAATTTAATAAAACTTAATAGAATATAAACATACTGATCAAAAATTTACTCAATTGAACCAAATTGATCAAAATAAAACTAATTGCATATAGTGAAACCAAAAAAATTGAACATAAGAAAACCAAAACACAACAAACTAAAATGTAATAAATCTAAATAAAATTAATTGTGTTGAAAAAGACCAATCCTAGAAATCCATGCATAAACTGACCTGTTCAAACCCTAAAAGAAATAATTCAAATTGAACCAAATCAATATGAATAGAATAAAATTATTAAAAACCAAATTTAAGGGAATTTCATTGATTAGATTGAACCATACCCACCCTGATTTACATCATTGTAAATTGAATTTATCAAAAAAATTAAACTAAACCAATCATAACTAAAAGGTATGGATCCTAATTAAACTAACCTAAACCATGTAAAACCAAACCAAACTGAATAAACATAAAGAAACATAAAACAAACTAACCTGGACAATTAAAGAAGGCTAAAATATAAATGATGAGAATCAAATTGAACCAAATAAAAAAAATTGAATCGAATCGAATGGAAAAAAAATATCAGAGTGGGATCAAACATAACTAAATAGAACTGAGTACACAAAATTGGATTTAAAAAAACAAAACCCTACTAAATAAATGTGATGGTAAAATTACGAAAAATAATTAAATACAAACAAAAAATAACAGACATGAATCAATTTGAATCAAAGGGATATAAAGAAAACAATTTATAATAACACCTAACCATCCATGATTAAACCAAATTGTACTAAAATAAATTAAAACAGCCCAATTAATGCTAAAATGAATCAACCAAATATTAAACTAGTGGAAATAAATGAACCTTATCCATTTTGAAAGGTAGTGAACTGGAATAAACAATCCCAATGTGGCATAGTCTGAACTAACCAAAACCTAGAATAACCTAGCCCCACAAAAGTAAAACAAATATAATAAAATAAAATTGAATAAATCATGAAATATTTACCTCATCCATTCATGACTAGATGAGTATAAATTAAACCAAACAGAATATACCTGAATACACATGAGATAAGTGAGACTGAATATATTATAATTGAATCAAAATGAATTGAATAACAATAAACACAATTGAATGAATTTATACTAAACATAATAAAAATGGAAATATATGACGTAAAATAAAAAATAAAACCAAATCAAATTGACCAACACTATCCCGAATAAACTCTACAATAATTGAATTGAAATGAACCTACCAAAATCAACCTTATATAACCTAGACTGAACAAAATAAAATCACAATGGACCGAACATAATTGAATCAATAAAAACTAAAATGAATTGAATTAAACCAAAAAACCTATCAAGTCAGACCTGAATAGAGTTTAAGCACCATGAATAGATATTTCATGAACTAAACTAACAAGCATTGAATTGTTAAAACTGATCCAACCCAACTCAAACTTACTTAACCAAAATTGAACCATGCCAACCATATTCAATCCAAACAAAAAATAAAAGAACAAAAATAAATTTAAGTGAAGTGAAACAAACCAAATAAAATATTCTAGATTAAATCCATCATAAATTTCTTCAAACCATCTTGAATATAATCGAAGTAAACTAATAAAAACTGAAATTATGAAAATTGAACAATCCTAAAAAAATAAAATCGACCCAACCTAATGTAAATAGAAATGAATCCAACTGAATTAAACAAAATAAAAAAGAACTATACTTACTCATCCCATAACTAATAGAAAATAAATTGTCCCAACCTAACTTAATCCCAAAAAAATCTATATAAGTATATCAAGGAAAATAAAAAAAAAATAAAATGATTCAAAAACAAATAGAAATCAACAAAATTGATGTAAATGTAGTTTAACTAAACCAAATTGAACCAAATCAAACTTCCCTCATGGAATTAATTTTTTATAAATTTTAAGAATAACCCACCTTTCAGTTGAGTAGAAAAAACACACATTACATGAATACAATATCAACTCCCACAAATTCATGGTAGTATAAAAACTAAAAATTAAAAAAAGTATTTTTGAAATTCCAAAAATCCGCCAGCAAACTTTGGAAAACCCGAGTGGGGAACTCGAGTATAATAAGATGGCATGCCTCAATAAAATTAAAAAAATAAACACTAATATCATACTGTCTGAACATGCATCATTGTAGTCCCCACCAATCATATCTGATAATAATCGTATCACATGAATTTATGATATGGATCAGATTCAGGCCAAGGGGAATAATTTTGGTCTTGATAAAAAGTTGAAGCCCAATTGTTATTAGAATTGGACCAGCCCATATTTCTTAACATCCATCACTATGGTGGGCCATAAAAAACATATTTGGGGCCCAAAATTACTTACCCACATGGAAATGGATGGAAATTCATAGTAGCTCATTAAAGAGGAGAGAGAAGGTGGAGAAAAGCATCATTAAGAGGGATTCCCACTTCTTTAGCTACTGGGCCATTAAATGGCATGAGAAAGTGTTTTTTATGGTTTTTATGTGCCTTTTGGGTTCCCCATGACTTGTAACTCGAATTGGGACATTTTCCTTTCTTTATTTTGTCTTTATAATTTATTTTCACCCATTTGTAATGGTAATATTGGAATGTGACAGATTTTGGAAGCTTGTTGTGCTTTCCTATTACTTTAGCCTCTTCCCTTTGCCCGGAATTGGTGGTGCAACTCCAGTACTAGTGACTTTGTCTTTATTCATGGAGAAACCCTGGCGGGTGGCATTACCTTTATGCCTTGGTTGATTCAGATACATTACATTGTTCATCATCGCTTACTCATTTTGGGCTTCTTACGACACATCAGTTGGTATTAGATCCGTGGTTTGAACGAGTAAAATCTATCATATTTTTCTTATTACTCTCCATCATGTCCCACAAGAGTGGATTTTCTACTCCTCCTACTCCATGGTAAATATCTAACGCACAACTATAATCGAAAATTACTCAAATTGGAGAGAAAATTTCTCAAATGTTGAGAGCACGACGACCTAACTCCCTTTCACGACAGTAGTAATCTGGACATCCATCACGACATAATAGGCACAATCCAGTGCTATTTTATGAAGATTGTGAAAATAGTGATTATTCCAGTGATTTAAAGGTAAATATCAGAAGAAGGATAAATGATGAAGATATTTAAAGAGGGTTAAAGATTGAAATTCCAGATTTTTATGGGAGTATCAATCTAGATGATTTTCTGGATTGGATGTAAGAATTCAAACAGCTCTTCGCATTTAAGAATTGTTCTGATGAGAAGAAGTGTAAGGTAGCAATTCTGAAAATTAATGATTGTGCATCTCTTTGGTGGGAATATTTGATGAAATAGCGGGAACATAATGAAAATGAAAAAATACGATCATGGGAGAATTTGAAAAAGATTTTGAGGAGATGATTTCTACCTAAGAATTAAATGAAAGATCATTATTTCTGAATGTATAGCTTGCGAAAAATAGATAAATCTGTTGAAGAGTATATTCAAGAGTTTGATCATTTATTGATGTGAAGTGATGTTTCAGAATATAAAGAGAAAACAGTTGTAAGGTTTTTGGGTGGATTAAATGAATAAATTTCACATTTGTTGGAGTTACAACAATTTTACTCACATGATGATGTTTAGAAGCTTGCGGTAAAGTTGGAAAATTAAAATCAGACCTCAAAGGCACTGGCACTGAAAAACTATAATAGAGGTAAAACTTTTTATAAAGGTATTTATTTTAATAAATCTTGTGTTGGTAAGAAGTAATTTGGAAGGAACAAGATACTGGATAAAGGGAAAGATAATTCTATGGAACAACCAAAAGGGAATTCCTACTACTTTGAATATGGGAATCGAAAGTGATTCAAATTCGATGGGTATGGTCATTTTTAGGCCAATTACACAAACTACCAAATTTTTACTATTAAGGAGATTCAAGAGATTGAAGAGGAAATCAAAGAGGATGTACATGATGGTGAATAATTTTAAAATGAGGAACATGTTGTGGATAAATCTTATGTGCGGAACATGCTTGTGCTACAAATAGTTTTTCATGCTCAATTCTACCCAGAAGAATATCAAAGAGAAAACTTGTTCCAAACTCGTTTCACCATTAATCAACGGGTATGCAAGGTGATTATTGATAGTGGGAACTATAAAAATGTAGCTTCAACAACACTGATGATGAAATTGAAGTTTCCAACTCAGAATAATATTCGATCATATAAATTGCAATGGTTGAACAATGGGAGCAAACTCCAAGTCAACAAACAGGTTCTGATTTCATTCTCTATTGGTAAAAACTATGCTGATGAGGTATTGTGTGATGATCTTCCTATGGATGCTTGTAAATTGTTATTGGGAATTCCTTGGAAGTTTGATAGGGAATTTAAATATTATGGGAGGAAGACCACATATTCTTTTCGATCTGGGGGAAAGATTATAACATTTTCTCCTTTACATCCATCCCAAACTGTTAAAGAAAAATCTGTTCCAGAAGTGTCGAATGTTAGTCTCTTTATCAAAAATGATATAGTGAAAAAATCCATAAATAAGAAAAATACATTATTTTCTTTATTAATGATGGAAAAGTCATCCCATGAGGAGAAGATTCATCACCATCCATTAACTCATTCCATAATTGGGGAATATCATTACGTTTTTCCTAATGATCTTCTAGCAGGATTACCACCATTTAGAGGTATTGTACACCCGATTGGTCTTATACTGGGTGTAAAATTTCCTAATAAACCAGAATATCAGTTTAATCTAGGATAATCAAGGGAATTGCAGAAGAAAGTAGACAAGTTGATGGATCAAGGCTTTATGAGGCCAAGCATGAGCCCGTGTTCTCTTCCAGCATTATTTGTGCCAATGAATGATGGCATGTATCACTTGTGCATTGATAGTAGAGCTATCAATATTATTACCATCAAATATAAGTATCCCATTCCATGACTTGATGATATGCTTGATGAATTACATGGTTCATCAATCTTTTCAATGGTTGATCTTCGTAGTGGCTACCACCATATTCGAATGAAGGAAGGGGATGAGGGGAAAACGACCTTAGAAACTAAAGGAGGATTATTTGAGTGGATAGTAATGCCATTCGGCCTCTCAAATTCTCCTAGAACATTATGAGTTTCAGGAATTATGTTTTGAAACCATTTATTTTTAAATTTTTGGTTGTTTGTTTGGATGATTTTTTGATTTACAGCAAGGATGTGGAAGGCCATGTGGACCATCTTCAGCGGGTATTTGATGTTATACGGAAATAAAAGCTATATGGAAAGCTGAAAAAATGTGATTTATTTTCAATAGAAGTGGTTTGTTTGTGATATGTGGTAACCAAAGAAGGCAACATGGTGGTATAATCCAATTTGGAAGCAATCAAGTCCTGACCACATCCAGAATCCATCACCGAAGTAAGAAGTTTCCATGGTTTGGCATATTTTATCCATCTCTTCGTTTCCAATTTCAGTACTACAATGGCATCTATCACTGAATGCATGACAAGAGATAAATTTTAGTGGTTAAAGGAAATAAATGATTCATTTAAAATAATTAAGAAAAAATTGTGTGAAGAAATGGTTTTTACATTTCTTTGATTTTGATCAAGTCTTTGATGTGGAATGTGATGAAAGTGGAGTTGAGATAGGCATTGTTCTCATCTAAATCAAAAATCCTATTAAATATTTTAGGGAGAAACTGAATGATTCAAGTAATAATTAAAAAACCTATGATAAGTAATTTAATGTGGTTATAAGAGCCCTATATCATTGGTCTCATTATTTGAGACCGAAGAAGATTGTTCTTTATTTTGACCATCAGGCATTGCGGTTTATCAATGGGCAACACAAGTTGAGAACGAGGCCTACAATGTAGGGGGAACTATTACAATCATTCTCATTTGTGTCAAAATATATGAAGTGGCAAGATAAATTTGTGGAAGATGCTTTACCTCGATGGTATGCATTACTTACCATTCTAGATACTTGAATTCTTGGATTTCAGCTTATGAGAGAAGATTATCAGCATGATATGGAGTTTAATTATATTTCAGTCCAATGTCAAGATGGATTTGAGGAGGATTATTCTGTATATGATGGGTTTCTCTTTAAGAGATACTAGTTGTGTGTTCAAAGGGTAATTATAGGAGTTTCTCATTCGGGAACCACATGAAGGGGGACTTTCTGGTCATTTTGGAATCTATAAAACCTTGGAGAAACTAAAAGAGAATTTCTACTGTCCAAAGATACAATCTGATGTCCAATAAATTATTTCAAGACGAGGAACATGTCAAAGAGAAATGAGTCATCTCAATTCTGTTTTATACACTCTGTTACCTATTCTTGAGAAACCATGGGAAGATCTCAACGTGGATTTCATTATGGCTTTACCAAAGACTCTGTGAGGTAAGGATTCAATAATGGATTTTGTTGATTGATTTCCTATGATGGTTCATTTCACACCATGTAATAAGACTAAAGATGTGGTTAAATTGGCAGAATTGTTTTTCAAAGAGATTGTTCACCTTCATGGCATTCCCCGCAGCATTGTTTCAGATAGAGACACAAAATTTGTCATCCATTTTTGGAAGACATTATGTGGGAAATATGGTATAAAACATCTTTTCATCACATCCAATTACCCTCAAATGGATGGTTAATTGGAAGTTACCAATTTTACATTGGGAACTATTATGAGAACATTGGTGAACAATAGCATGAGAGAATGTGATTTGCAGCTTGCACAAGAAGAATTTACAAACGATAGATCTTCATGTGCTACCACTCAATATTCTCCATTAGAAGTGGTTTATGACATTAATCTAATCACTCTTATAGAATTATGTTCTTTTCCTCTTGATTTTCAGTTGAATATTGATGCGGGGGAGAAGATAAAGAAGATTAAGAAGCTTCATGAATCTATTCATGCTCAAATAGGGAATTCTAATAAAGCATACAAGAGGCGAAAAAACAAACATCAGAAGCAGGCTATTTCCCAACCTATAGACAAAGTGTGGATTCACCTTCACAAGGAGATATTTCCATCCAAAAGGATAAGCAAGATGGAATCCTGAGTTGAAGGTCTATTCAGAGTTCTTAAATGAGTGGGAAACAATGCCTAAAAAATTGATTTACTGAATTATTTTGGAGGTGTTTCTGAAATGTTCAACATTCGGGAATTATCTCCTTACATTGAAGAAGATGATATCATTGATTTGAGGGAAAATGATCTCTAACTAGGGGTAATGATATGGATTAGATTCAGCCCAAGGATAATAATTGTGGGCTTGATAAAAATTTTAATCCCAATTGTTATTTGAATTGTACTGGTCCTCACTTCTTGACATCCAACACTATGGTGAGCCCCAAAACACTTATTTAGTGCCAAAAATCACTTACCTTCATGGAGATTGATGGAAATTCATAGCAGCACAATAAAGATGAGAGAGAAGGTGGAGAAAAGCATAATTAATGGGGAATCCTGCTACTTTAGCTAGTGGGTTCATTAAATGGCATAGAAAGTGTGGTTTTATGATTTTTATGTGCCTTTTGGGTTCCCCGTGACTTATAAATCTAATTGGGACATTTTTCATTTTTTATTTTTTCTTTATAATGTATTTCCACCCCTTTGTACTGGTGATACTAGATTGTGATGGATTTTGGAAGCTTGTTGTGCTTTTCTATTGCTTTAGCCTCTTCCCTTTGCCTGGAATTGGTGGTGCGACTTTAGTGATGGTGACTTTGTATTTAAGCATTGAGAAACATTGGTGGGTGGTGTTGTCTTTAATCTTTGGTTGATTTGGCTACATTATGCTACTCATCATCGCTTACTCGTTTTGAGCTTCCCATGACACATCAATTTCTAATAGTAGACCCTCCTTGGTCTGAATATAATTAAATTGAATAGAACTTACTGGAAAAAACCTAATTAAACAAACATTATCTAAACCATCAATCAAAAAATAAAAACAATATGAATTATCAAAAATTTATTTGAATAGTGATGGCCCCGCCCGACCCAAACAAATTTAAATCAGACTAAACTAACCAAAATTAAGTAAACAATAGCCAAACCAATGTGAAGAGAACAAAAACAAACAAAACTGAACCTACGAGGTCTAAAAAAATAACAATAAAATAAAAATACTTTAATCAATCTAAATGAAATGAAAATGAACTAAACATAATTGTCTTAACTCCAAGAAAAAAACTGCACCAAATTAAATTAAATAGAACTTAAATGAATTTTATAAAAGTTAAAAAAAATGGTTCTAAATGAGGATGAATGAAAATAAACCAAACTAAATTGTTATATATCTAACTAAAAAACTAATTTTTATACCTTTGAATAATATTAAGACAAAAAATATTGGGGGGGGGGGGGGTGAATTGTGCCTTTTTAAAATATCATGATAGAATCAATTTTAATACCACTTTATGATTTGGAATGTTGTGCTATCTTCGTTTATTTATTCATACAATGAAGTAGAAATATATAGAATATAACAAAAAATATTATTATGGTATGAGGAAAAAATATCCCCTATTCCACTCCATAGTTTCTCTCTCCAAAGGCATGGTTATTCTAACAACTATATTTCCTCTTATCCTAAGTAATTTACAACTGAGTACAAGAAATTGACACCTTACAACAAGTAATGTTATTTTATAGGAAAATTTAACAACCACATATTAGAGAGATAATAAAACACTATACCATGACTGAGAACAAGCATCCAATACTTAAAGAAAAACATTGGATGATTTTTTTAGAATCAAATTAATTAAATAGTTATAGTAGAAACTGATAGATAATGGGTCTTCTTCATTGTAGACAAAAGTATTTAGGAAATAATAACATCAAATGTATCCTAGGTTAAAATGATCTTCAATGAAATAATGAAATAGAATAATAGTATTTTTAGTAAAATATAAAAAACAATTTGAAGAAGTTGAACTTCAATGACTCTAAAGTATAGCTCTGATAGATACTTTGATGAACCATTAAAAAATGTTTGACAAGGAATACAGTTGTATTTACATGATAATTAAACAGAATATGATTAAAACATGTATGTCTCCAAAGATTATTTCATTTTATAAGTAGAGATAAAATTACACTATTAAATCTTTTTCTTCCTTTTATAAATAGAAACTCTCAGTATTTAATAAGAATATTGATTTAATTTAAGTCAAACAGATGTAGAAAATTAGACTGATAAATCATGATCATTTTAATTTTAAAAGTCCTTGGGAAAATCATAAAGTCCTATAGGAATAATAACGATTTAACTATTTGAAAAATATACATTCAATAAATATTTAAAAAATGTTTAAATGATAAATTACCTTCGATGAACCCATTTAAAAAATCCTGGTAATAATCTAAAATTCAAATCTTGTAGACTATTGGGTCTAACATAGTATTACACTGCATATGGATATTCAAAAAAAGTATGATTGATAATGTATGGATGATTCCTAATGTTGGGTTGATGAACCATACATTAAGTATGCAAAGATAGGGTATCTAAAAAATTATCGTTCCCAAATATTATGTTTACTTAATAATAAGATTACAAAAGTTTTAATCCATAAAATATTAGGGTTATTGATCAATAAATTTACTTCAAAAATTGGGTTATGAATAATGATTCTTGAAACCATTGAAATTCCCAAACTACATTATAAAAACAAACTTCATTTGAATTCAAAAATAAAAATCTTCTAGAAAAAAATAATTATTACAATAAATATTATCTTGAAATCAACTTAAAAAAACATAATTAGAAGAAAAATTGTTGTTGTTTATGAGCATAAAAATCAATTAAAAATTAGTGAAATTTTTGGATCAACACATGACCAATAATATCCCCCTTTTGATAATAAAAAATACCCTATAACAAAACTTATTGAAAATTTTATAAACACACAAACATAGGTTATAATTAAATAATCAAATAACATATATTTTTTATAGTAAAATTATATTGAATTCTTAGAATATAAAATTTTTATTTATCCAATTTTCTATCAATTTTTTTATATTAAAAATAATGCAGATACATATATTAAAACACATTTATTGTAGCACTAAACTGGAGTGAACATTTCATTAATCGAAATATAAATGCTTCATGAAAATTTGAATAGGATTATAGAAAATAAAATAAAACTAAAATATAAAAAATAATTTATTTCAATAAATATACTTGATTAAATAAATTAATGGATCAAGGATGAAAAAGTTATTTTATAGTATGGGAAGAGGGTGAATGAGTTGGTTTAAAAAGTTGAATTTCGAGATAAGAAATCATAAACAGACTGTTGAATATGTTTGAGATCTATTATCAAACGATTAGGATTATGATTCGATATTCCTAACAACTATTTACTCAAAATATATCACCCTAGTCCCATCTTAATATATTCATCCAAATTAACATTGAGAAACTGTTTAACATATTTATCATTCTAATAATATTTGTATAAAAATTTCCCTTGGTCATTTAAAATATTTTGAATACCTAGTTTTACAACAGTAATCCTTGAAACAAGATAATTCTAATTATCTAAAAGAGTGTGAAGTGGGATACTATCACACCGTGGACTCTGAATTATATCACTTATGATTGAAAGAGTAGTTTTTTATAGGCTCAAATTTTCTTATTAAATCTGTATAAGTTTTGGAACATGAAGGAAAATATATTTTTTGGCGTGTAATTTTTTTTAATAGTTCTAAACTGACAACTAAAATACATATTCATATCACAAAACTCATATATTGAAATTGATTCATCACTGAGCATCCCAATTTTATCTTCTATATCCCTTTTAAATGAATCCAAATCTCTTATAGAAAATATTTTTTATTCCACACTTTGCAACTTATCCTAAACTAATTCTAACTCTATTCCAGGAACTTAGGATCTCCTTTAATCTTAATAATAGTTTTTTGATTTTTCATGCTCCCCAATGAACTAAATATAAAATTATCTTAACATATTTGATTTATAAATACTATCTTAAATGCGAGAATAAACATTATTAGAAGATTATTATTCTATTTTGGATGATGGTTCTCCAACTTCAACATAAATAAGGGACAATTCTTCTAACCATTCATTAGATAGAGATATCAAATCATCAGTATCCCCAGTCTACTCACCAAACTTAGTAACTATCTATTCCAAAGACTCATATACAATATAATGAGTATGATCTCTTATTATCATGGTTTATTCAACTATGATAGTGTGAAAAATATCACCACCTTTATATTATTCATGACCTTTCGCTTCTCTATTAGATATTTCCTCTCTTTTATGAGCCACATGCTCATCTCTGTGAGCCATATCTATTATTTCAATAGAATATTTAATACTATCATCTTATTTGTTTATTCAGATGTAGGTTTGTGTTATTCTCCATCCTTATTAATTTTATCATAATCTATAGGCCCCTGAAATCTTTCCTCAACCATTTTAAATTGATGATCATCTTCTTCAATAGTAGGAGGGATAACATGTTCAATAGGTTCTTCTCTTTTCTTAGGTCTGAGAATATAGTTGACACCACTATATACATCATAATGTTAGTCAAAAGTTATTAGAAATGATGGGACTCCCACATAGATATCTAGATTAGTCACATTCACTCTTAATGATCTTCTTAAAAAGATATGAGTGTCAGATGTAAAAACATTCATATTTTCATCCACTTATATAGCTCCTTATATCCTTATATCTCTAACATCATTGACATAAAATCTCATATAACCAGTATATTAGTGATTTATATTTTACTTTTGAGCACCAAATCATGATGTTTCATCCTCCTCGGTTCAAAATAGTTGTAATTTTCATTGAATGTAATCCAAAAAATACAAATTTTCTTAGCATTGAGATAATATTAATATGGTGACCTTTTAAACTTTTATGAATATCATTGATTTTCCCTTTCATATAAAGAAAAATAATATTTATCCATCTATAAGGATTGAAGGACATTTGTTCATCCTTATGTCATCATTGATCCATATATATCAACATTAATTAACTAAAATTAAACATGATGTCACCAAACAGTAATAATATCCCGTATATATTAGTAAAATTAATCTTCTGCAACTCTTCAATTCTTGGAACCATAAATGTTTGAATAAACTTAACCAAAATATTCTGATCTACCTTCAAATCATTTACAAACATTTTTCTTACATAGGAAGACCCAAAAATAAATGAAATTATGTCTTATGACATATGGACATTGTCTCCAATCGACCATAGACTGAAGTGATACTCCCCTTCATGGAGGAACATAAATATTTGAGTAATATCGACTATAGAAATATAAAACACATGATTGTTTTCCTTTAAATATATGATATAATTAGAATACCAAATCTAAATTCATTGTTTTCATAGAAACTCTTCATTTTTTTACTTGAAAATATACTCTATACTTTTTCTATTAAACAAGAAAATGGTAACTTTAAAGCCTTGGGATATCTTTAGCATATGATTCATCTTGAATAATCATTCATGATCTACCACTTTTTCATGAACGAATATCCTGTCTAAACTAGAACCTTTGTATTTATTTGATCCACTTGACCACCTTCATTAGTTCTCTTGGTTTTGGTCATTTATGATAATCATAATTTTGAGGGTTATAATTTTATGGTTGGAAGAGATATTGAGTATTCAATAGGATAAAATGGTGAAATATTGAGGGTAAGAGAAATAGAGATTGTCTCTGACAAATTTTTACTGTCTATTTTTTGTTTATTGAGAAAAAAACTCAGTACATTCATTTATGTTTTTAATTTTTACAAGACAATTTGAAATGAATATATTAAATAATTATTATTTTTAAAATTAAATTGGAAATAAATAGATAACAAAATTAAAAATTAAACCTAATGAATAATTTTTAAACCTGGATATTTCAAATAAATAGAATAAATAACACAAATTCAATAGAAAATGAAAAAATATCCAATTAAAAAAATATACAAGGAATATTAATGATTTTATTTAAAATAAAATAAACCTAAAACTAACTTAACAAAATCAAAACTAGTAGTAGGAAGAGGTCCAATGAAAATATCTGCATGTTGATATTTAGTATTTACAAATTCTCTAGATGTATCACATTTTAGGACATGGTCTCATAGTAAATGATTCTTTTATCAATATTATTAGTCCTTGAATGACTCACAAGATTATTTGAAATATTTATAGCTCAATTATTGTCACATAGATTAGTAATACAACTAAAACTATGTCTAAAGAACAAAAGAGTATGTTTCATCTATAACACATGTGAATTTCAAATTCCAGTATAAATATATTTTTCCTTAGCTATTGAAAATTTTACCAAATGTTGCATTTCACAAGACCATGAAACATCATATTTTCCTAAAAAGATATAGGTTCCTGAGTTATTTTTCTATCTAATCGACATAATCTAAAATTGTATCAGAATATTAAATTAAATTAAAATAATTTGTTTTCAGAAAGAGCACAGATAGAAAAATAGTTCCATTAAAATATCTAAAAACTATTTTAACAGCAGTATGATGAGATTCTTTAGGATTTTATTGAAATCTTTCACAAAGACAGACAAAAAAATGTATGACATACTAGTTTTAATATATAAAAATATTCCAATCAAACCTATATATAACTTATTATCAGTTAGTTTTATGGATTCATCCAAATCATTTTTTATAATTGTACGTATGGGTTTTTTATAAGTATTAATATTTTTATGTTCAAGCCTTTAAATAAACCAATAATATATTAACATTAATTAAAAACATTTCCAAAATACTTTTGATAAATATAATACCAAGAAATAAATTTAATTCTACCAAAGTACTCATTTCAAATTCCTATTATTTCATATGTTTTGAGAAATAATTACAATTATTTTTATTAGTTGAGCCAAAAATAACATCATCTACATAGATTTTCACAAAGAAAGTATCATAACTAGTGTTTTTCATAAATATAGTAGGATATTCCAATCCTACTAAAAATAATTTTTCAAAAGAAAATAACATAATCTTTCATATCAAGCCTTTTTTGCATGTTTAATACCCTAAATTACTTTAGTAAGTTTGAGAAAAATAATTTTGGTATATGGGGATTTTCTAATCATATAGGATTCCAAACATTGACATCCTCTATTAAATATCCATTTTTAAAATTATATTTAACATCCATATGATATAATTTTAAATTCACAAAAGATGAATAGGCTAAATGTATCATAATAGCTTCTAATATATCCATAAAGTTAAAGTTTTCCTCATAATATATTCCTTATTCCTAGTTATATACATTAGTAACTAATCAATATTTATTTCTAATAATTATACCTTGGTCATCTTGATTATTTTAAATAAACCATTTGGTTCCTATTACTGGATGGTTTTAACGACTATTAACTAATTACAAAACTTCATTTAGTTTTAACTAGTTTTATTATTACTAAATTACTATAATCCAATTTTCATCTTCCAAGGATTATCTTATAGTCTTAGGTTCTAATTGGTATATGAAGGTAGAGAATTTAGTTAGGTTTCTTATATTATTTTTAGTCTAAACTCTTGTATCTAGGTCTCCTATAACAGTCCCTAAAGGATGGACCATTAAGGTTCTAGATGGTCTAGGTAAGAAAATTTCATGTTCTCTAGTTTCATGTTCTTCTAATATTTATTAAATTTCATCATATTTTAAATCATTTTCAAAAACATATTTAAAAGCATAAAGTTTCAAGTAATTAATTGAATCAATTAATTCGTATTTTTTTTGGGTGATCAAAAGGACCACTTTCATCAAAATTCAGATAAACAGATTCTTCAACTATCATGGACTTTTTTTTAAATGCTCTATAAGATTTAAAACCAGATTAATTTCTTATAAAGATTCATCTATCCAAATTTTGATCAAATTTACCAAGTATTTCCATAGTATTCATGATATACACCTTACATCCAAAACCATTATAGTATCCATCTTTATGTTTTCTGTTACTCCATAATTCATAGAATTCACTTTTAAGAAAGTGCCTTATCAAAACTCGATTAAGGATATGGAACGTTGTGAATATATATTCTTACCAGAAATAAGTAGGAACACTATATTCATTCAACATTTTTTTTTCATTTCATGAATAGTTCTATTTCTTCTTTCAACATGTAATGACTTGGTTTTTTTTCTCAGCCCTTCATTTTTGAAAATCTAGTGTTTATAGTGTTCCTAGGGGTCATGTGGCTTCTTTCCAGAGAGTTTTCTAGAAACTTGGTTCCACTAAATGGTGGCACTGTGACGGTGGCGTCGTGATGGTGGCATCGTCACGATCACACCTTCACAGCCACAAATCAAAACGAAAACACTCTTATAGTGTCCCACCGAACCGGTGGCACCATTATAGTGTCCCACCAAACAGGGTCCCACCCTTTGGCTATTTTGTTCCCAGTTTCCCAAGTTTTTTCAGCTCCTCCCCTATAACATATCTTTTGATTTAAAAGTGTTTTAATACCCTTTTCAAAGTGATGTAATGCCATTAGAAGATGTTTTAAACCCCCCAAAAGTTGGGCAACCCTTCGATTAACAAAATTTATGGCCTTTTTCCTCAGTGTCACACCTTTCAACATGATTTATAGCTTCTCCCCTGTTACGTAGTTTTTCTCTATTTATTAGATATATATAAACTCACAGTCGTTATATCCACCATCTCTAAGGATAATTATTAAATAATAATTAATCCTGACATGTGAAACTGCCCAATTGTGTGGTTAAGCCATGATCCAACTTCAAATACATCAAAATTGTCTCCCTGATTTTAGGATCTGGAATTTATTTAATTTGAGATCCTCTCTCCTTTTTATGGTTTCTCTAAGTACACCTAGAGGCTTAATTTGGAGATGAATCATATGCCCATACTGAAGCTCTTCCTCCTCATCCTTGAAGCCTTATAGTTTTCTTTTCCTCTATAAGTCGTGCATCCCCCATTCTCTATATGATAAGAAACTTAGATTTTTGATCATCCAAGTAGGGTTTTACTTTATCTCTCTCTACTGTGTATCATTTGGGTTGGGTATGATAATGTTTCCCTCAGGACGTGGATGAAACCAAACCTTAACGAAAATAATAAATGGACTTTAAAGAATAATGTAGTGTGTTTGAGCATGATTCTATTGTACTCTTTTATCTTCATTTATATGTTCTGGATTTTATGGGATTACGCCCACTGAAAATTGTGCCCATTGGTGGTCCTTTTTTGTGCACTAATAAACCTCTATTTTTCTAGATCATATTATGGTTGAATGGTTGTAACATAGAAAATGGTTAATCACATAAACTTGGTTGATTAAATATATTCCTAATGAATAAGAATACTTGTTTGATCGCCTCGGTTAACCAAATGTAATGAAGGAACCTGATAAATGGTGTAGCAAAATCTGAAAAAATACCTTTCTATGTTCTTCCAATAAGCACGGTTTTTCTTCTTGATGGTTGTGGGGTGACATGGATGGGGATGGGATACCATGTTGTTTAATTTTTGGTTTTAGTATTTGACACCACATGGGGTCGTATGTTGGGTATTGGTTTGGTTACCGTACTTCGATGGGTCACACAGATTCCTTTTGTTGTTGTGACTTTACAAGAGAATTGGGTGTGAATGCTTAAATTACTACTTTGTTGTTTTTACATCAATTGTTGTTTTGGATTGTGGCTATTCCTGTTAGTTTCCTGATAATAAGTGAATATTTAAATAGAATCACTAGAACATGATAATTAGAATAGTAACCATGGGGGATTTTTTTTCCAGAAATGGGTTGTGCTTTGGTTGTGGTTGTTATGGATTTTCATATGTAGGGATAGTAACAAGAGTGTTTGTGCATGGTTTTCTATTCAGAAACCCTTAGGTTGGGATGGGGGTTTGATTACCTATATATATAATATTTAGTAATTGTGTTTCTTATATGCACTGCACCCATGTTGAGTACTTCGTTCTAAACACCCCCATTTCATGGGGGAGGTTGTTTTTTCCATCATTCATATGAGTGGACGGTTATTATCTCATTTCTTCTCCCTCTCCTTGGTATCCCAAAAATCGTTGGGCAAGTTGTGATGTCCTAATGTTTATTATGGCACTAGGCACTTCGTGTAGGGTGAGTTTTGGTGGTTGGACAAGGTGGTGCAGGTAGGTTTTTTTCCAAATGTCTTAAATATGATGCCCATGTGTCTTCAGGCATGGCAACGGTTGTTCTAGCCTAGGTGTATTCAGACGTGGAAGTGGTTGTTGTGGCCTAAGTGTTTATGGGCGTAGTGATGTGTGGTTTTTTGTGGCCCAGGTTTTTTCAGTCTTAGTGATGTCTAGTTGTTGTGGACCAAGTGTTTATGGGTGGGATGCATGGTTGTGGTGGTCCATAAGGTTGTTGATGGGGTGGTAGTGGGATTGTAGTGGAACTTATAGGGGAGGTATGATGCATAGGATGTCCTAAATAACCAGTGCAAAAGCAGAGCGGGGTACCCAAACATTGATGTTATATTACAATTACTTTAGCTAACTTGCACTATTTGTGGAGTGTTCCTTGGTGAGATTGGGTGGATAGTTTCCTTTCTAGGTGTTTTGGTTATCTCTATTTCTGGGTGGATAGTTTCCTTTCTAGGTGTTAGGGTTATCTCTATTTCTCTTAGGGCATTAGAATGGACCCCCATTTGTGCACAAGAGCATTTGGTTTTCCCTAAAGAGTATACATGTATATGCACCCTACGTATATAAAATTGCTTTCAGGTTTCTAGGAGGACCTTGAGGACTATGCTGGACCATAATAGCTCAGATGTTAGGAAAGTTTTCATTATTTTTATTCTTATGTCGGTACATTCAATCAGAGTTTTCTTGTACTTTGTATCTTTCTATTTTTAACATGCATATGAGAATGGATTTTTTTTATTGACTTTTACTTTCATTCTTTTTGGATTTATTGTTATTTACCATCTTATCTCCTGATATTTTTCTATAAAAGGGTAATTCCTTCCATATCACATGTGATTCTATACCATTGGTTATAGTCACCACTCATGGGCCTATTTAAGGTGCGACTTGGGGGGTCATTATCTCTCCTTCAACTTGATGAAGGAAGGGTCTAGCGGTTTGATGTCCCTTTCCTCATCTTGGACAAGGCGGGCCATGACAGAATGGTATCAGAGGGACAGTTGAAATATAGGATGGAGTTAGAGGTTAGGAACAGTGAGGATTGCCTGGGATTGTTGGGAAACAATGTTAGACAATCTTGGTGTGTAAAATAGGCCAGGAAATTTTAGCTAGGACATGAAATTGTAGGGCCCCCGTAATCTGATTCAAGGACTTAGGGCCTACCGAACGATCAAGTGTGGATACACTGGTTGCATGTTATATACCCTAGGAAAGTTATATGAATCATAATGACTTGTGTTCTTGTGTTTCTTGTGCATTTATGGAATTTTAAATAAATAAAAATTTTAAGCAAAATTTAAAAGAATCTGCTACACTACTCTGACATAGGAATTCCTTATTTACGTTATAGCTATGGCACTCGAACGACGTCCACGAGTAGTGACGGAGATTGAGTACTAGGAGTTTGATTTGGATGATCAGTGGAGGGATGATCTAGAGGAGGTGGATTACTAGTGGTATAAGATGCTTCATTGCTTTCAGTGTCATACCCTCGGTAAGTACAAGGGCATCATCTGAAACACGGTGATAGAGAGTTGGCTCATGGAGCTGGTAATAGATTTTAGCTAGAGTCAAGATCAGATATATTACTAGGTTCATCTACAATGATCCAGATTTAAGGAGAGGCATGTCAGTGGTGGATGCTCAATCTCAGGTAGAATAAAGAAGTTGATGTTTCGTGGACCAACTTCAAGAACGAGTTTTTAGTGGAATTCTATTCTTCTAAAATGAAGGCTGAGAACATGTATGAGTTAATCTACTTCTATAAGGAGAGTATTTCAGTAAGGGAGTTTGGTATTAAGTTCAAGGATCTCCTTTAATTCACTCCAGACCTCTTCTCGGATGAGGAATCATGGGCAAGGTGCTTAGAGGTTGCACTCCGACATTCACTGCAGTACAAAGTTACCCCCTTCACTCTACGGATGTACATGGAGGTTCAGAAGAGGGATAAAGTGGTGAAGGGTATGAACACACTAGGAGGTGTTCCACGAGTGTGTAACTGGTTATGCTCATTGAAGGGGAATTCCATTAGCAGCATGCCTCAAGCCTTAGTGCCATCCAGGTTTCAGCCAATGGGGAGTATCCCTAGAAGTTCTAGCATTGATCTCCCAGTCCTCACCCATTTATTATGGGCCTTGGAACGAGATTATTTATTTGTGTAAGTAGTGGGAAACTTTTGAATCAGTTCCCGAATCGAGTGTAGTACAGTGGAGGTGGGGAAGGTGCAGTGCCCCACAGCAGCTGCAGTTCCCAGATAGGCCTTTTTAGCAATAGCAACAAAGATAGTGAGCTCCCACTCATCTGAAATCAGACATTGTAGGAGGAGGTTAACAACAGGGTACTCCTCTGGGACCTCAACTAGGGCATGGTCAGTGATGTGGCTGAGAGATAAGGGTTAGAGGAGCTGGGTGTGGGAAGTTTCACTCCGCCAAGGCTACAATTCAATAAGGGACCGAGGTCGTTCGAGGTATGATCAGCTTGTTTAGTACTCTTGATTCTGTCTTGTCTGATTCAAGAGATTCATACTCCTTTATTGAACATATTCTATTCCATTCTATGGTTCTAGGTGACGAGAGAATTCCCATTCCCCAAGTATTGAGTACGCAAGTCGGAGGTTAGACCAGCTTGTCTTATGTTTTCTAGGGATGAAGATTATTGTTGGTTCCACATCAATCTAGTTGGGACCTTCTTTTTCTACAGATTCTTCCATATGATTCCATTTTAGGCAACAAATTGTTGTTCTCTATGTGTTCCGTTATCAAGAGATTCTATAGAAGGTTCGTGTTTGAAAATATGGGTGGCCAGTTAGTAACGTTAATTGGTGAATGAGGTTTCCATGAGGGAAGTCGGTGATTGGATCCCTTTCTTTCCTTGTTTTCTGATTTGTCAGTGGAGTCAGTAGACACAGAGATGGTGGAATTCTTGAGGATCATTAATGAATTCCTATACATCTTCCCTGGATAGGTGGTGACTCTACCCCATTGATGTGATCTTGAGTTCGGGATAGACTTGTAACCCGGTGCCCTTCCAATTATGATGGTTCCCTATCAGATGGCGCCTTCTGAGTTGTGGGATTTACGTATCTAGCTTTATGACCTGATAAATAATGGTTTTATCTGACTGAGTGCATCACCATTGGGTGTTCTAGTCTTGTTCATAAAAGAAGTCAGATGGTGGTCTCAGGCTATGTATAGACTACTGAAGGCTGAATCAGGTGACGGTCACGAACCGTTACCCCATCCCAAGGATCGATGACCTTTTTGACTAGATTAAGGGAGTATGTTGGTTCTCTGTGATCATCTTGAGGATGTGATATCACCTCTTGAGGGAGAAGGAGGGTGACATCTTGAAGACTACTTTGAAGTCAAGATATGGGAACTTTGAGTTTGTAGTCGTGTCGTTTGGCATTACAAACTCACTAGATATGTTAATGGGGCTCATGAACCTGGTCTTTAGAAAATATCTTGGATGGTTCGTAGTTTTTTTATCAACAACATCCTTATCTACTAAAGATCATAAGAGGATCACACAGAGAATCCGTGGATGATTTTAGAGGTCCTCTGACACAACCAACTCTATGGGAAGTTGTCCAAGTGCAAGTTCTAGACACGATAGGTGCACTTCTTTAGACATGTGGTGTCCCAGCATGGAATAGCAGTATACCCTTAAAAGTTAAAAGTGGTTTTTTCTTCAGCTGCACCCAAGAACGTGGCATAGGTTTGTAGTTTCCAAGGACTGGTTGGATACTACCGGAGGTTTGTTCCCGACTTCTCTCAAGTTGCAGTGCCATTAACAACCTTGATAAAGAAATACAATGTTTTCTTTTGGAGTGACTAGCGCCAGGAAGCCTTTAGTTATCTGAAGGGGAATATTGTCATTTCCCCATTGTTGAAGTTTCTAGAAGAAGGGGTATCATTTGAAGGGTTTTTTGATAATGTAGTATCATGGAGTGATCTCATATGGGTCTAGGCAGTTACATCCTCACAAATGTAACTATGCTACCAATTACATAGATCTTGCAGAAGTAGTGTTTGCGCTGAAGTTGTGGTATTATTATCTAATTGGGGAACACTTTATGGTATTCACATATCACAAGAGCTTGAGGTATGTCTTCTCCTCATGAGACATGAACTTACGGTAGTGAAGTTAGATGAATTTTCTTCAAGAATACGACTTTCAGTTCTCCTATACCTCATGAAAGAGGAATGTGGTGGCTTATTCCTTGAGAAGGAAGTCGCAGAAGGATGTGGTTCAACAGTAAATAGATTCTTGGAAAGAAATAGAGGAGTTTTTTGATTTGCATCTGAGTATGAGAGTGGAGGACAGTAGAGGTTGTCTATTACAGATTATGGTGTAGCCTTCCTTGACACAGTAGGTGGAGGAGTCTCAGTGGGGGGACATAGAGGATGAAGTGATGCATGATCGTGTTAGCTAGAAAAATGCTCTGGATGGATGGTCGGAAGATGGATGGAATATGATGTTGTTTCATGGAAAGCTATTTGTCTATGTAGAAATACATAAGAGAGTTCTCTGTTATTCCATAACTCACCCCTGGTGGTACACCCCAGAGTTTCCAAGATGTACCGGGGATTGAGGGGTCCTTTTTTATGTCTTAGGGTGAAGCGGGTAGTGGTGATGTCTATTGCAAAGTGCCTCATGTGTTAGTAGTTAAAGGCTTAACACTGTATCCCAAGAGGTCTGTGGTAGCCTTCGGATGTCACTGAGTGTAAATAGGATGGCATCTCAATGGATTTTGTCATGAGACTACCAAAGGTTCAAGGAGGTTGTGATGTTATCCGGTTAGTGGTAGACCGATTTACAAAATCCACTCACTTCCTGAAAATCAAGTAGTTGAGTATGGTGTGTGCCTTGGCATAGAGGTTCATGGATGAGGTGGTATGGTTTAATGGAGTTACGAGGTCCATAAAATCGGATTGGGATGAATGGTTTAACTCATGAGTCTGTAAATTATTGCAACATGCTTTTGGCACACAATTATGCCTTAGCACTGCTTTCCACCCCCAGACAGATGGGTAGATAGAGAGGACCATCTGATCATTGGAAGACAGGCTATGAGCATGTGTTTTGGACATCAGGGGATCATGGGTATGCCACTTTCCTCTTTTAGATTTTTCCTACAACAATAGATATCACTCTACTATTAGCATGGATCTATTTGAAGCCATGTACGGAAGACCATGTCATTCACCCATGTGATGGAAATCGGTTGGAGAAGCAGGTGTTCTTGGCCCAGAGGTGGTGCAGATCATGACATAGAAGGTTCATCTTGTACATGATAGGATGATGGCGGCTCAAGACTAGAATAAGTCATATTCCAGTCATAGGAGGAGACCCTTGGATTTTGATGTTGGGGACCACATGTTCTTAAAGGTATCCCCTCGGTGAGGGAAAAAAAGGTTCAGCAGAGGATGTAAGTTTTCCCCCAGGTACGTCTGACCCTTTGAGGTGTTGTGGTGAGTTGGTGAAGTGGCTTATTAGCTGGCACTACCACCACAACTACAGAGGGTCTAATATGTCTTCCATGTTTCTTAGCTCTGCCAGTATCTACATGATGACTCGCATGTCCTCGACTGGGGAAAGTTGAATATCAAGGATGATGAAATGTTCATGGAGCGACCAATGGGGGTTGAGGATTGTGAATATATATTTGATTCATGGATGAACCATTACCTTGGTTTGTGTGTTATGGAGGCATTGTGGCATCGAGGAGAGTACCTAGGAACGATAGGAACCGATGTGTGCCCAAAACCTAGAGTTGTTTTGAGTTTTCTGTTGTGTTGTTTTGTACTTGACTATGATGTAATGATTAAACTTGTTAACTATGGGATGCGATATTTCCCTTGTTCTCTGAATGTGTGTGAAAAGTCCTAACTAGAGGGAAGGCATAACCAGACCCTTAATAAAGATGAATTAAAGTGGATGTGATTAAACATATGCGGGTGAGTCAGTGCCACCCAAAGTGGATAATATCTTGATATGGAGGAAGGAACTCCCTAATCCATATATCTGGATGGTTTGACTTTTTTGTTTGTGTGGTTTCTTAGGGTTTTTATAGTTGTTTAGGAGATGGGTGAGTGAGATACTTCTGGATGTCAAGGTTTGTTCTAGCTTTTGAAAATCTCTGTGGTGGCTTTTCCCAAAGAGGTATCTTACGGGGTTCTTGTTCAGACCCCTCTATTTTCATAGGTTTTATTATATAATTCTCAGTGATGATAATAGTTTGTGAGGTATCTGATGTAATAACCCTATTTTTTCCCTGATCCATTCCTTTGGGAAAATATAATGCTTGTAGTGTTCTTAGGGGTCACATGGCTTCTTTCCCAGAAGTTTTCCAAAAACTCGGTTCCACCAAATTGTTCCACCGAAACGGTGGTACAATGATAGTGGATCCATGATGGTGGGACCATGAAGGTGGCACCGTGACATTCATACCATGATGAAGTCACCTTGATAGTGGTAATGTGATGGTGGCACTATCATGGACACATCTTCATGGTCACACACCAAAATGGTGTCACTTCTTATGGTGTCCCACCGAATTGGTGTCACCATTATGGTGTCTCACCAAACGGTGTCCCACGCTTTGCCAATTTTTTCTTCTTTAGTTTCTCGATTATTTCTAGTTCCACCACCATAACTTATATTTTGATGTAAAAGTGTTTTAATACCCTTTCCAAATCCATATAAATCTCAGAAAAGATGTTTTAAACCCCCCAAGTGTCAGGAAAACCTTAAGTTACCAAAACTTGTGGCCTTTTTCCTCAGTGTCACACCATTCCCTGTGCTTTCCAGATTCACCCCGATTACATGGTTTTTATCTGTTTAGAAGATATCTATTAACTCACAGCCATTATATCTTCCATCTCCGAAGATAATTGTTAAATAACAATTAATACTATCTTGTGAAACCACCCAACTGTGTAGTCAAGCCACGATCTAACTTCAAGTACTATGAAATTGTCTCCCTAATTTTAGGATCTGGCCTTTTCTTAAGCCGATACCCTATCCCTATTTTTCATTCTGGTTTCTCTATGTATGCCTAGAGACTTACTTCAGAGATGAATATTATGCTTGTGCTGGATCTCTTCTAGATCTTCCTTGAATCCCTTGAGTTTTCATTTCATCTGTAAGTCACACATCCCTAGTTCCCAACATGAGGAGAAAACATTGATCATTGATCATCCAAGTAGGGTATCTTTATCCTCTCTTTACTGTGTATCATGTGTGGCGGGTATGATAGTGTTTCCCTCGGGACATGGATGAAACCAAAACATAACAGAGATAATCAAAGGACTTTAATGAATAAAGGGGTTTGTTTGATAATGATGCTTATGTACTATTTTATATTTGTTTATATGTTGTGAATTTTATGGGATTATGACCACTAAATATAGTGGTCATTGGTGGTCCTTTCTTGTGCACTAATGAACCTCTGTATTTATGGATAATATTCTGATTGAATGGTCGTAACATGGATATTGGTTAATCCCATAAAATTGGATGATTAAATGGAATCCCTATGAATATGAATCCTTGTTTGATCACCCTAGTTAACCAAACAGAAAGTAGGAACTTGAAAAATATCATGGTTAAATATGAAAAAATCCCTTGCTCTGTTCTGCCAATAAGCAAGGTGGTTCTGCATGATGCTTGTGGGGTGACGTGGATGGGGATGGGACAACCTATTGTTCAATTTTTGGTTTGTGAATCTGAGGATGTGTTGGGACTTATTTTGAGGCTTCATTTGGTTCCAGTGCTTCGAGGGGTCTCATGAATCCCTTTTTTTGTGACATTAAAAGATAATTGGGTGTGAATGCTTAAATTACTCTTTGTTTGTTTTTGCTTCAGTTGTTGTTTTTGTATGTGGCTGTGTCTGTTTGTTTATCGTTAGTAAAAGAATATTTAAATAGAATCACTTTAATGTGATAATGATAATGGTTATAGTGGGGGATTGTTTTCCAGAATTGGTTTGTGTTCTGGTTGGGGCTATTGTGGATTTACTTATGTAGGGATAGTAATGAAAGTTTTTGTGTATGGTTGTTTGTTTCGGAACACTTAGGTTGGGGTGAGGGTTTGATTATATATATGTATACTATTTAGTTCTTTTGTTTCTTATACGCACACCACCCATGTTGAGAACATTGTGATGAACACCCCCATTTCATGGGGGATGGTGTTTTTCCTAATATTCATATGAGTGGTTGGTTATTAGATCCTTTCTACTCCCTTTCCCAGGTATCCCAACACTCCTCGGGAAGGATGTGGTGGCCTAAGGTTTATTATGGCCCATGAATCTTTAGCCAGGGTGAGTTGTGGTGGTTGGACAAGGTGTGTGAGAGTAGGTTTGTTTCCCAAATGTCTTCAGGATGAGGCCCAGGTGTCTTTGGGAATGGGAGTGGTTGTTTTAGCCCAGGTTTCTCTAGGCATGGCATTGGTTGTTGTGGCCCATGTGTTTTCGGGCATAGTGATGTGTGGTTGTTGTGGACTAGGTGTTTGTGGGTGTTGTGATGTGTGATTGTTGTGGCCCAAATGTCTACAGGCAGGATGCGTGGTTGTGGAGGCTCGTAAGGTTTTTGTTGCGGAGATAGTGGGATTTCAATTGATCTTATAGGGGAGGTATGATGTGCATTATGTCCCAAATAACCAGTGGGAAAGTTGTGAGGGGTTCCAAAACATCGACGTGCTATTACGTTTACTTTACATGACTTTCACTATTTGGGGAGTGCTCCTTGGTGAGGCTGGGTGGATAGTTTCCTTGCTAGGTTTTTTGGTTGTCTCTGTTTCTCAAGGGGAATTAGAATTCCTCCCCACTTGTGCATGAGAGCTTTTGGTTTTACCTACTGAGTATACCTATATACTAACCCTACGTATATAAAACTACTTTTAGGTTTCCATGAGGACCTTGAGGACCATGCTGGACCATACTAGCTCAGACGTTGGGATAGTTATTATTTCTGTTATTCTTTCATTGATACTTTCCATCAAGTTTTTCTTGTACTTTGTATCAATCTATTTTGAACATGCATATAGGAATGGATTTTTTTTCTTTACTTTATCTTTATTTCTATTTGGAGTTTTTGTGATTTACTATCTTATCTCCCAATCTTGTTCTATAAAAAGGTTATTGCTTCCATGTCACGTGTTATTCTATACCCTTGGTGCTAGTCGCCACACTAGGGCCTATTGAAGATGAGACTCAAGGGTCATTATCCCTCCTTCAACTTGAATAAGGAATTGTTTGGGGGTTTTTTTCCATTTCCTCAACTTGGAGAAGGTAGGTCTTAACACAACTATCCTAATTTTTAAGGTGTCGTTAGATTATAAAATAATTTTGAGGAAAAATGAATTAAATTCTGGATTCTAAAATTCTCCACCCTGATCACTTCTTAATGAAATTATTTTTAAGTATATTTTTTTAATTATTTTTCATTTTTAATTATTTTTCAAAATCATATAAAAACATAAAAATACTCATTTGTGAGTTATTTGTAATAAACTCATGTAAATATGGAAACATCATCAAATAAAAAAAATATAAGATATTCCAGCCAAACATTCCACTATTAATGGCCCAAAAAATAAATATTGACAAGTTATAATGTTTAGATGTAGAAACCTTGTTAATATATTAAAAATATGTCTTATTCTTCTTTCCTATTTGGCATGCATCACATAGTCTATTCTTATCAAATTTAAGGCTATGAAAATAGGAAACTAAACATTTATTAGATAACATAAATTTTGAAACTATATTATTGTTCTTAATTAACCTATTTTAATCCTAGTATTCATTTCTTTGAGTATTTAAATAATTCACTTTTTTCACACAAGGAACTATGATCGAAAATATAAAAAAATTCAGTTATTGGTTATCAAATCATAAGAAGTTTATCTAAAAATAATGCATACGAAATTTTATAAAATGAAACATAAAAACCATCCAAAAAATTTGAGTGATACTTATTAGATTGTTATTTAGTCCTTTAACATATATAATGTTTTTATTAGGATTTCATTCATATTTACAACTGACCCAACTCTAATTATCTTACCTTTAGCATTATCATTGAAAGTTTCTAAGCCTCCATCAACTTTTTATAGTATATTGAATTTTGGAAAGCCCCCTCTCATATTCCTTATAGAACCAATATCCATATACCATATTGATCATAAATACGTATGTATTTTTACCTATAAAAAACACCATGAAAAAATTATTTTGGAACCCAAACATTATTGGGTCTAGCTGTGTGTGCACGCAAGGATTTGGGAAATTGAATCTTCTTTATTTTACCAAAATGGTAAAAATTATCTTCTAACATATTTTTAGAAGTAGACGCTTCCATTACACTACTGATATGAGTCTTTCTCAATTAATAATTTTTAGAATAATGAAAATTTATTCCAAAATAGAAACAAGTAATTAATGATATTATGTGTTTCTTATATTTGTGAATGAATTAATTTTTATACAATTTTGGATTTTCACCAGGATTTCAAATTTTATATTTTTATTTTCTATAAACCTTTTTTCAAAGAATAAGATCTAGACATTCTTCCCCTTTAGTAAGTATACTATCAAAACTTTTGATGGATTTTACATCAGCCTGCAACTCTTTAATTTTATTTTCATTCATAGTGTAGTTTGAAGCATATTTTCTATTTTTTTTCTTTCAATTCAAGGTATTTTCTTTTCACTGCGTCTAATTTTATTAGAACTACATTATGGATATTATTTAATGATTTATAATTTTTACATGGGATTCATATTCCCCTTAAATAATATTGTAGTATGTATATAATTTACTATTTTAATGAATTTTATAATCATATGGAGAAGAGTAATATGATTTTACCTCTTCCACATTAGCGATAAAGTGCGTTTCTTCTTCAAGTAGATAGATCATTTTCTAAATCAAATTTAAAATTACTACTGAATTCTTAATAAAGACTCCATATAGAATTCATATATTCCTTTATAATTATTGTATATTTATATTTCATATGATATTTAGTTTGTTTCTTTTTAATTTTTCTTTTATCTTGTTTTATCTACGGGAAATCAGGGCTGATGTGCCCCATCTATTTTCATTTAATAAATCTAACTTCTTTGATTTTGTGAAAAGTCATCTTGAAATCATAGAATTTATTTTTGAAGCCTATTTTATTATTAAAAACTTACTAATGATTCTAAAAATAATATCCCATTACATTATAGAATCAAAACATTTAGAATCATTTTTGGATGTTGTAGCATCCTCCTAAAAATTATCATTTTTTAAAGAAGTAACTTTAAAGAAGTATTGTACCTTTTATAATTGTATTATCTTTTTATTTAGATTCTATTTCATCCTCATACATCACTATATTCCCCATAAATTCCATCATTGATAGGTTTTTGATAGGATTACATTTTCTAATTAGAGTAGATATTCCATTCTATTTTGATGGTAAAAATCTTAGAAAATTTAAATCCTGATATGGTTGGGTGATTGAATATCTCATTACTGCAAAACTATAGACTATTTAAGTCAATATTCTATGAATTTGTGTGATGATTTCACCATCATACATCTTGATAGTGACAATATTCAGCTTATCATTGTTATATAATAATTTTCTGACATTTTCAATACCTTCATAAGAAACTGTGATTATCCTCCACATCTCATAAGATGTAGTTATCTGTGATAAATGATTGAATTCATTAGGTCCAAGTCCACATATAATTTCATTCATGGCTCAAGAATTAATATAATATTAACTTTCCATTACAGTAACCTACTTATATATTTTTATATGAATTTAATAATACTATAAAATATTTATACAGACTTTAAAACCAATACTATTTAAATATATAATCATTCTTTATATATAACAAGCTTAATTTTCTCCATTAAAACATGGTTCTATAACCATTTACATTCCTTATTTGATTTCAACCATAGACATCATTCTTTGTATATACATTTGACTTTAACTTTTAGGATCATAATAAATATCTTCAAAAGGAACTCATATGATTATGATTGTCAAGTCATAATAATATGAAAAAACACAATGGGGGGGATTGTATCCTTCTAAAATATCTTGAAATAATAAAAACTAATCCTTATTTGTTATTTTTAATGATGTGAAACATTTTATTCTATATAAAAATTATGTAGTAGAAAATTAGAGAAAAGAACACATTCATTTTATAGTAGTTCGAGACAAATATATCCCCTAGTCCATTCCACAAATTCTCTCTCTATAAACTTGGTGATTATCACAAAGATAGGTCCTATTATTTTGATACCTTTACAACTATGTTTAGGTATATGACACCTTACAACAAGTCAATTAATTTAATAGGGATGTTTAATAAAAAAACATTGAGAGAGAATACTACACTCCCCCACAACTGAGAACAAGTAGACGATACTTTATGTAATCAATTTTTGTTTACTTTTTTAGAAACAAATTCATCACATAGTTAAAAAAAAATTGACAGATAATGGATCTTATTCTTTGTAAATAATAGTCTTTAGTAAATAATATCTCTAAATAGACCCTAATTACAGATGACCATCAATTAAATACAACAACATAGGTGTATCCTTTTGAAAAAATAGAGAAAAAAAGAGCAGATTATGAACATGAATACCTCAGAAAGTGTATCCCTAATAGATAATTTCATAAACTATAGAAAAATTATTGAAAAAGAATACAATAGAGTCATCGTGGAAATTAAATAAAAAATTATCATAATATTTATGTCTCCAATGTGTAGCTATTTTGAGAAATAGAGATGATGTTACACTATTATCTATATTCCTATCATTAAGAAGAAGAAACTCCTAGTATTTAACAATAATAATTATTTAAATTAGGGTAAACATATCCTGAAAATAATTTAGATAAATTATGATCATTTGAATTTAAACACACCCAAGAAAAATCATAACTTCCTTTAGAAATAAGAATGATTCAATCCATTGAATAATGGACTTTTAATTTTTCATTAAAATGGATTTAAATTATAATAAAACATGATGAAACCATTATAGAAGTCATAAAAATTATCCATAATTCATTTTTATTGATTATTGGGTCAATCATTGGGTTTTACTACATATATATAATATTCATATGTATGGATAACAATGTACGAACAATTCGAAAAGATTGGTTGATTAATGAATTATTAAGTTCCCAAACATTGGGTAGCTGAAAAAATTATGATTTCTAAACCATACATTTACTTCAAATGTAGGGTTATAAATGTATAAATCCATAAAAAGTAGGTTTATTGATTCATATGTTTACTTCAAATGTAGGGTTATGAACAGTGATTTCAAACTACATTGAAATGCCCAAAAAACATAATAAAAAAACTTCCACCAATTCCAAAACTGAAGCTCGTCCCGAAAAAAATTATTATTCATATAAATATTTTCAATAAATATACAAAAAACGTTATTAGTAACACAATTATTGGTGTTTGTGGTCATAAAACTCAATGAGAAATTAATTAAATATTGGACCAACACATTCCCAACAAAATTGAATCATGTTGAACATACCCATATCGAATTTGACTAAATAAAAATCAACTAGAATGAAATAGTAGGACTAAACTAATCTAAAAATGAAATAAAATTGAAAATACCACAATTGAATATAAAAATCTCAAATAGACTTAACTCAACCTAGGATGAATTCAACTGAATGAACCTAAAATAAATTAAACAAAGATGACCTAAACTAATCTAGTCTAACTTAATCCTATCTAATCATAACTAAACCAAACCGAAATGAATAGATCTTAAAAGATTTGACTTTATTTAATGTAAATTGAATCAAATTTAATTTAATTATATAACATTTACCAAAACTAAACATAATCCAACTGAATAAATCATAAATATAATTAGATGAATCAAATTGAATTGATTTGAACAAACCCAAACCAAACTAAACCAAGAATATTGAATCAGAATAAATTAGAAAAAACAAAATTTAAATAATTTTAACTATACTTGTAATACCCCAAGGTTTAAAAAATAAATTTAAATGCATGAAACTTTTTTTAAGTAGATATTTATAACTAGCCTTTAAACTTAATTTTACAGATTCTATTATATCAATTTCAAAAAATGGTCATCTATGGTTATGATCAGTAAGTTATTTGGAGTCTGATTGAACAAACACGATTTTTGGTAACTAGTAACATACCCTTATGAATAGTAATATGACCCTAATGAATAGTAAAGTTTAATATTATTTTATTATCTTAAGGTTTACAATAATTACATATTTATTAGTTTTTCAAGGTTCTATAAAATGAGTTATAGTTTTAAAATCATTAATTTTTTAATAAAGCATGATTTTATTTAAAATTTAAATTAATCATATTTAGAAAAAAAATTCAAAATTAAAGTTCATTTTTTAATTCTACAAGTCAAAAAATGGTTATTTTTAATTTTTTCTATTTTTCTAAAATTATCAAATTTTTTATGAATAGAAAAATATGAAAAATTACAATAAATGTTAAATACTTGTTTTACTACATCATAGGTGATTCAAGGATGATGTAAGAAAACTTGGTTTGAAATATCATAAATTTATTACTATTTCTTGTCATAATAATCAAGACTATTCATAGTCTTGAGAAAAAATATTAATCTAATGATTAAAATAATGTAAAATCCCTCCTTTACACCACTATAAATACCAACCTCACCCCCTCTTCCTCAAACACCTCTAAATCCTTGATAATTGCCTATATTTAGCCCAATATCTATAATACCCCGAGATTTTATGAGACATATTCTTTTTAATTTCTTTCATGTCTTTTGTTGTACACTAAATAAATATTAGCTTGTGCTATACGCAACACTGTATTAGCTTACAGTATACACAAACACTATTCTAGGCTTGTGTTGCTTGCTAGAGCAACATTCCTTGATAGCGTGCGTTGTACGCAATACCAAGTTTCACTAAATGAGATATTATTATAATATTATTATGAACTAGCCGTTATGAATAGTAATACTCATTTTTTGAAATTTTATAAATTTTATCATTCAAAATGGACTTTATTTTTGGATTTGGAATATCAAAATTAGCTTAGGGTGAATTTTTTGTTTTATTCTGAAAACATTTAATTTTTGATGAATAGTGAAAACACTAAGTTATAGTTTAAAACTGAATTTTTAGGTAAATAATTATTTATTTTTTTTAAATTTATTTTAGGTCAAAATATATACATAATACCTATATAAGTTCAATGTAATTAGTTGGAGTCATTTTATAATAATTTTAGATATATAAAAATTTTATTGAACTTTTTACCGTCTTTTATACACCTCCTATGAGCATTTGAAAATTTACATAAAACATAATTTTACCACTTTTGTGAGTTGAATTTCAAAAATATGAGAGGCACGGTTGATATCAGTAAGTAAAATGTGGTTAAATGAGATGAAAATAATTTTTGGTGAATAGTAAGATTTTACTTTTATTTACCACGGTTAAAAGTAAATAGGATAATTATGGGTAAAAATGATATTATTATTACCCTAACACATGTCCTAATTCTATTGGATAAGTTTAATTCGACCAAAAACAACCTTAGGAATAAAATATGTCCATTTAGGTCCACCTGGATTAGATTAGGACATTTATTATTATTTAATTCAAAGAAGAGTTAAAATAATTAAAATCAAAGTTTAATAACTAAAACACTTTTAATATAGGGTTAAAAACAATATAAATTCAACTATAAATATTAATTAGAAATATAAAATGATTTCCTACATAATGGTATTTGATTTATAATTTTTATACGTTAAATAATTTAATTTATTTATGACAAAATGATGACGCATTACTTAACTTATTAATGAAATATTAACATAATTTATATTATAAATAGCCAAATAAATATAATTTGAGAATTTTTATGAATCAAACTAATTTTATAGGTTAATATAACATATTACGGTTGGATATAAGAACTGTTTTCAAATTAATAATGCTGTTATAAATTTATAAAAAACAAAATACCAAATAGTGTCAAAATTGACATAAAGGAGTTTTCAAAACAAATATTATATTTTTAATTGATATAATGGTCCTAAATATCTAAGGTTCGGCCAAAAGACTTATATAATAATATATATGATATTAATGAACTAATTGGGGTGATATTGGTAGTTTATAGTAAGTTTATTTACCATATAGTGTAGGAATACAAGAAGACACGGTAAAAGTTAAATTATTTAACTTTGAGTTAAATCTAAATGATAGGGTTAAAATGGAAACCTAAACTTTTCTAAAACCTATTAGTTGAGATGATTTAGACCCATACCCACCCTAGCCTCGAGATAAGTCCCTTTTCATCCATTAGAATCTGAAAATGAATTTATTATAAAATAATAGTTTATGTTTTTTCTAAGGTTCCCCTCACCCCTCTTATAAAAGGGAACTCCCCCTTCACTCTAATTAACACCTTCTAAGACATTTTGATCGGCCAACCTCGGCCAAAATACCCTCTAAACTATCCTACCTTCATCCTAGAGGCCTTAATTTAGTCATAATTCCAACATAAGGATCCCTTTTGATCTAATCAAAAAGAAGAACCCGAAGAAGAGGTAAATGTCTCACCACCTATTTCAAGTTCCATTCTTCTTCCACTTCCTAATTCTTTGTTTTTCCATTATAAAATAAAAACTCATGTATATAATATATATTTTGATGTTATTATAAAAATTTTACAACCACATTAGTTATTTTATCCATCCAATGAATGAAAAAGTCCCCACATGTGCGTACGTAGAGCTTACCATCTCGACGTCATGGTGTAGTTTGTTATTCAAACATTTAATCATTTGGATTGTTATAATAATGAGTATAAATGATATAAATAATAAATATAACTTTATTAGTATTCTGTATTTATGATATAACATCCAATTATATAGGATTTTAATATCAAACGAATGATATTATCGCTCGTGCGTATGTACGGACTACCGTCTCCACGAACGTGATGAGATTCATTCTCCATGATTAACCATTCAAGTATGATTATAAATTATATATAATAAATAATAATTAAATATATTACAAAATAATGATACTGGATTTATGTACATATATGTTTCATTTACTTAATTCCATTCTATTCAATAAGGAAATGAAAACTGTGTTCATGTGTACGTACGACTTACCGTCTCCATGAACGGTGTATTTCATTCAATTTATAGATCTATCATATATATTTATATACTGAATATATATTATATAAAAATCACGTTTTATATTCTGAAATTTATAAAATCAGGATATAAGTTAAAATATCATGAACAACAAGTCGAAACATGTACGATAAATGAAATGATTTTACCCAAAACGCTGCTTTAACAGGGAATTTACCAAAGAACGGGTAATATAAAGTCATAAGTAAATCATATATGATATAATAAATATTATTATGTTTATGTTAAAAGTTAATAATATGTTTAAACACACTATATAGGAGTCTCAGACACATATAGAAGAAATTTGACCTAAGGTAAGGTTAACTTTTCCAATCTTGTTTTTATCTGAGATTGTTTATTAATAAGTATTTACTAGCGTTATATTCATCATCCATGGAAATGTTTTATAAAAATGGTTTCATGTATTTTTAATTTCCTTTTTACCCATTTTTGACTTTTACTACATGGTATGTAATGAATATTTTTTTTACCATATGATGTATTGTTTTTTGACTTTTCCGGCAAAAGTATGAGAAGAATGTTTTTTTACTTATACGGCATGAACAGATTTTTACAGTTTCATAATGCCTAATTTTAATGAAGATTACTCTATAATATTTCATGATTATTTTCAACAAAATACTTTTCTTTTAAAATTGATTGGGATTTTGTGAAAATAGAATTATTTTGAAGAAGAAAGGATATTTTCCTCAAGAATACATTTCAAGTGTTTTGTCAAAACTATTTTCCAGATAAGATGGCATTATTTAGTATGATTATGTTTCAAGTATAATGTCTATATTATTTACATGGTTTGATTATTCTTATGATGAAATGATATCCATTTGTTTTATATAGATTATGTTATAATGGGATGATGTTTATGAAACACATATTATTCTTTCGGTTAGGATGAATGATTTATGTTTATTTTGTGGCACACGAAAGAAGGATTTCATTATGAGATGGGTGAGACCTATATCTCCCTCCAATGCATTGGGTAAAGATTTATATATCATGAGATAGGCATGGATAGAACGGAAAGTGAATCTGGTTCAGTAATACAGGGCTAGAATGGCAAGTAAACCCGATTTAGTAATGGACTTTTTCCACTATGATGGTCTTGGCAGCAATGCCTTGGCTACTATGGAAATCATAACATGTTCTTAATGGATTCCAAAATTAAATGTTTTATTCTCATTCTATTTTATCATGATTAATGTTCCTTTATGATCTATGCCTTACATACTGCCAAGATTTATTTTCCCACTCAAGATTTTGATGTTTAAACATTATGTTCATGTTTTTAAGTTCAAATGTATATGGATTGTTTTATTTTATCCTTAATAATCATTTGAGATCACCATTTATGTGTTTTATTTTCCCCAGGATATAAAGAATGGTTTTTGGTAAGGAAGCAAAAGGGGAATATCTTTATGGGAGATGTTGAAGATCTTTCACCATGATTAGATGATTATGTTATGAGTTTACAAAGACACTAAACTATTACGGTCGTTGAGTTTTGGTTTTTGTTATGTATTAGGTATTTTGAAAAATTAATGTAATTTCCATGTACGTCAAGATTGGCTCTCTACAGTTGGTATCAAAGGAAATGTTTAGTTATCCTTTGGAAACTAGGATGCGAAAACATTAGTGAAATCCCTAGATATATTTCTAAGGTATGTCTAGGGATGTCTCTAAGGTTAATTATAAGTATAGGTTATAGTCCTAGAATTATGGTAACGATCTTAGAATTAATCCTAAGATGTTAGATATTGAAGGTACTCCCCCTTTATTATGTTGTTTTCCGAGCATGATTTTTGCCTCTCACACTATTCTTTTTGGGTTTTAGACGATAGCTGGAACCCAAAGGAACCGTGTTGGTCAATGTAATAGACGATGCAATGATTGTCCTCCTGAAAAAACCAATGTTATGGGAGATGGAGTGCAAAATCTTATTTCTATACTTAAAAAAGCTATGAATCATTCTGGACCTCCAAATGAGTAGATAAGGGAACAATACTCTATTGAGTCCTTCATGAGGCAACGTTCACTTTCATTCAATGGGTCTTCTGATCCACTTGTTGCTGAATAATGGATCAGTACCATTGAAAAAATATTTTCCATACTTCGCTACTCGGAACCTGAAAAAGTCATTCTGGCTATTTACCATTAAGAAGGTGGAGCATACCAGTGGTGGACTCTAATTAAGAATACAAGGACCCATGATGAAATTGAATCCATGGAATGGGATGAGTTCAAGAAATTGTGTTTCAATAAGTATTTCCCTCGTATTATTTGAACAAATATGGAAAAGGAGTTCCTTGAGCTTAAGAAAAAATATAATGAATCTGTTGGTATATATGAGGAGAATTTTACAAGGCTTGCAAGGTATGCATCTGGTTTTATCATCCAACCTGAAAGTAAAGTTGATCAATTATCCAGTGGCTTAAAACCAAGTCTTCGAAGGGAATTAGCTATAAGAGACTTCTGTAGATATGAAGAAATTGTGTGTTGTTCTATCAAGGTAGAATTGTAATTTGGTGTTACATATCTATCTCATGGTTTTGACATGAAACAAAAGATGGAGTTCAAGGAGAAATCTCAGAATAATAGTGAAAAGAAGATGAATGTTTCTTTATGCTCAAAATGTGGAAAGAAGCATGGTGGAGATTGTTTAAAAGTAACTAAAAAATGTTTTAAGTGTGGAAAAGAAGGTCGTTGAGCAGTTGAGTGTCGAAGTAATGGGAAAAAGGTAGCTGATGATGTGAATAGAGAAAATACTATAGAGAATGTACCACAAACGATTCAATGCTACAATTGCAAGGAAATGGGGAATTATGCTAACTAATGCCCTAATCCAAGGGTTAATGATGATCTATATCAACAACCTCTAAATGAAAAGGTCAAATGGAAGTCACATACGATAACTATTTGTAATGTTGAGTATGCCAATGATGTGGTGGAATGATTAAGTGTTTATGTAATGGGATTTCAAAATTGTATCATGGAATCTCAATTATAGTATTGTGGAATATTGGAATACCCATGTATTGGTTTATTCTGTTTTTCAATAATTATATTGAAATACTTTTTTAAAAAGATTATATGCGCATAATGGATGGATAAGGAGAAAATAATATGTTTGGTAGTATTCATGAGATCATGATTGATATAAGGACAAAGTGATATCATGGTTTGAGTTTATAGAAAATTTGGGATTTTGGTATGTGGACAAAGTTAACTTTTGAAAGAATTCATGTTTTCACTATGGTTCTTTGGTAATTCATATTTGAAGATAATAAATGATTAAGGTATTCACATGTTTCAAATGTGATCAACAAGATATATCTTATGATATACGGGGGATAAATGATGGTATTCACATGCTTGGTTGATGAAATTTCAAGTAATCCTTTTCTTTATACTGTGAGCTTGGATAGAAGTATTTTGGGGAAGCCTAAATATTTGAAATGTATTATGTTGGACATAATATAATATTGTTTAAGGATAGAACCTTTTTTTTGATATTATTTTTGGAATGTTATAATAGTATAGGTTTAGAAAAAGGACAACTCATAGGACGGGCGACAACCCGTCGCGTTAGACAAGGTTGTGGGAATCGAACCCACAATAGAAGTTCAACATGCCTTTATCGCCTACCATTGGCCTATAGGAAGTCCCTATTTTGTAGAAATTAGTTTTATTTTATTAAGTGGTATGATAGATGAAGTATAAGTCTTTTTTTGTAACCATATATGATTAATCTCACCATAAATGGACTTATGTATATAACTATTGCTAACCTTATGTTTGAGAAAGATGGAATGACCTATCATTCTATCGCATGATCTGCTAATGCTTCACAAAAGAAAAATTCAACTTCATTTCTTTAAGAGATGAAGTGGAAATTGTTCATTACACGAACAAAAGTGAGATTGTACCAAAATCAATTAAAAATTTATTTCAATTCAAAAATTCTTCAACATTAGGGAAATGATCATGAAAACCAAAAATGTTGTCATATTGCCCTCATATCTGATGAATCAGATGGTACCTTAGATCATCAAAAATTTATGGCTTTGTGATTGTTATATTTTTCATAGCCATGTTCTCTACCACTCTACATTAGAACTTGATGGTTATATTTCTCTTCCACACCCAAATTTTCACCTATGTTCTCCTATGTGGAAACCCAGTGACTAGTCAATTTGGGTAACTGTTACATTTCCAACTTTAGTTTTTAAAGATAATTTTTGGTATTCCTTTTTTACGATGTGGGTTCATATTAAATAAACTTTCTAGTAGTAAACCATTTATTACCCCCAATGAATTTTGAGGGCGAAACTCATTTGAAGGGATGTAGAATGTAACACCCCGAGATTTTATGAGAAATATTCTTTTAATTTCTTTGATGTATTGTGTTGTACGCTACACCTAGATTAGATTTAAATGTATGAAACACTGTATTAGCTTTCAGTATGCGTAAAAACTATTCTAGGCTTGTGTTGCATGCCAGAGCAACATTCCTCGATAGCATGTGTTGTACGCAATACAAAGTTTCACTAAACGAGATATTGTTATAATATTATTATGAACTAGCCGTTATGAATAGTAATTCCCACTTTTTAAAATTTTATAAATTTTATCTTTCAAAATGGACTTCATTTTTGGATTCGGAATATTGAAATTAGCTTAGGGTGAATTTTCGGTATTGTTCTGAAAACGTTCAATTTTTTATGAATACTTAAAAACACTAAGTTATAGTTTAAAACCAAATTTATATTTAAATAATTATTTATTTTATATAAATATATTTTAGGTAAAAATAGATACATAACACCTATATATATTCAATGTAATTCATTGGAGTCATATTATAATAATTTTAGATATATAAAAATTTTATTGAACTTTTTACCGTCTTTCACCCACCTCCGAGGAGCATTTGCAAATTTACATAAAACATAATTTTACATATTCTGTGAGTTGAATTTAAAAAATATGAGAGACACGGTTCATATTATTATGTAAAATGTGGTTCAATAAGATGAAAATAATTTTTGGTGTATAGTAACTTTTTACTTTTATTTACCACGGTTAAAAGTAAATAGGGTAATTAAGGGTAAAAATTATTTTATTATTACCCTAAAACATGTCCTAATTCTATTGGATAAGTTTAATTCGACCAATAACAACCTTAGGAATAAAATATGACCATTTAGGTCCATTTGGACTATATTAGGACATTTATTATTATTTAATTCAAGGAAGAGTTAAAAGAGTTAAAATCAATGTTTAATAACTAAAACACTTTTAATATAGGGTTAAACACAATATAAATTAGAATATAAATATTCATTATAAATATAAAAATATTTCCTAATTAATATTATTTTATTTATAATTTTTAGAAATGAAATAATTTAATTTATTTATGACACAATGATGGTGCAGTAATTACCTTATTAATGGAATATTAACATAATTGAATTTATAAATATCCAAATAAATTTAATTTGATACTTTTTATGAATTAAACTAATTTTATATGTTAGTATAACATATTAGGGTTGGTTAGATGAATTTATTTCTAAGTAATAATGCTGTTATAAAATTATAAAAAAACAAATTCCAAATAGTGTCAAAATTGACATAAAAGAGTTTTTTTAAAATATTATATTATTAATTTATATAATGGTCCTAAAAATATATTTTTCGGAAAAAAGACTTATATAATAATATATATGACATTAATGAACCAATTGGGGTTTTATTGGAAGTTTATAGTATGTTTATTTACCATATAGTGTAAGAATATAAGAAGACACAGTACAAGTTAAATAATTTAACTTTGAGTAAAATCTAAATGATAAGGTAAAAATGTCCACCTAAACATGTCTAAAACCTATTGGTTGAGATTATTTAGACCAATCCACACCCTATACTAAAAATAAGACACCTTTGAGCCATTAGAGACCAAAAATGAATTTATTATAAAATAATATTTTATGTTTTTCCTAAGGTTCCCTTCACCCCTCTTATAAAAGGGCACCCCCCCCCCTTCACTCTATTTCACACCTTATAAGACATTTTAATTTGCCAAAATCTTCCAAAATAACCTCTCAACTATCCTACCTTAATCCTATAGGCCTTATTTTATTCAGAAATCCATCCTAATGACCCCTTTTGATCAAATCCGAAGGAAGAACCCGAAGAAGAGGAAAATGTCTCCCCACCTATTCCAAGTTCCATTCTTCTTCCACTTCCTCCAACTTTGTTGTTTCCATTATTAAATAATAACTCCAGAATATTATATATACTTTTATGTTATTATAAAAAATTTAAAACCATATTTGTTATTTTATCCATCCTATGTATGAAAAATTCCCCACACGTGCGTATGTACGGCTTACCGTCTCCACGTCATGGTGTAGTTTGTTATTCAAACATTTCATCATTTGGATGGGTATAATAATGTATATAAATGATATAAATAATAAATATAACATTATTATGATTCTTTATATATGATATACCATCCAATGATATATTATTTTAATATCAAAAGAATGATATTGTCGCTCGTGTGTACGTGCGGACTACCGTCTCTACGAACGCGATGGGATTCATTCTCCATGATTAACCATTCAAGTTTGATTATAAAGTATATATAAAAAATAATCTTGAAATATATTAAAAAATAATTTTACTATATTCTTGTACATATATAATTCATTTACTTAATTCCATTCAATTCAATAAGGAAATGAAAACAGCATTCATGCATATGTACAGCTTACTGTCTCAATGAACGGTGTATTTCATTCCATTTATCGATCTATCATATATATTTATATACTGAATATATATTATATATAAATAATGTTTTAAATTATGTAATTTAGTAAATCAGTATATAAGTAATAATATCATGAACAACAAGTCTAAACACGTGCGAAAAATGAAACGATTTTACCCAAAACGCTGCATTAACATGGAATTTACCAAAGAACGGGTAATATAAAGTCATAAGTGAATCATATATGATATCGTAAATATTATTATGGTTATATTAAAAGTTAATAATATGTTTAAACACACTATATAGGAGTCTCAGACACATACAGAAGAAATTTGACCTAAGGTAAGGGATAACTTTTTCAATCTCATTTTTATCCGAGATTGTTTATTCATAAGTATTTATTGGTGTTATATTTATCATCCAAGGAAATGTTTTCTAAAAATGGTTTCATGTATGTTTAAATTAATTTTACCCATTTTTTAATTTTAATACATTGTATGTAATGAATCTTTCTTTTGTTTACCATACGATGTATTTTTTTGACTTTTCTGGCAAATGTACGAGAAGAATGTTTTTTAACTTATACGGCCTGAACAGATTTTTACGGTTTCGTAAAGCCTAATTTTCATGAATCTTTATCTACAATATTTCATGATTATTTTAAACAAAATCATTTTATTTTAAAATTTAATGGCATTTTTTGAATACAAAATGATTTTGAAGAAGAAAGGATAATTTCTCCAAGAATTCATTTGAAGTGTTTTGTCAAAACTATTTTCCATCTAAGATGACATTATTTAGTATGATTATGTTTCAAGTATAATGTCCCTATTATTTAAATAGTTTAATTCTTCTTATGATTAAATGATATCCATTTGTTTTATATGGATTACATTATGATGGGATGATGTTTATGAAACCCATATTATTCTTTGGGTTATGATGAATGATTTATGTTCATTTTGTGTCACATGAAAGAATGATTTAATTATTGGATTATTGGGACCTATATCTCCATCTAATGAATTGGGTAAATATTAATATCTCATGAGATAGACATGGCTGGAATGAAAAGTGAATCCAGTTCAGTAATACATGGCTGGAACGACAAGTAAACTCAATTTAGTAATGGCCTTTGTCCACTATGATGGTCTTGGCAGCAATGCCTTGGCTACTATAGAAATCATAACATGTGCTTAATGGATGCCACAATTACATTTTTTATTCCCATTCTATTTTATCATGATTAATGTTCCTTTATGACTTATGCCTTACGTACTGCCATGATTTATTTGACCACTCAAGATTTTGATGTTTAAACATTAAGTTCATGTTTTTAAGTTCAAATGTAAATGGTTTGTTTTATTTTACCCTTATTGAGCATTTGAGATCACCCTTTATATGTTTTATTTTCCCCAGGATATAAATAATGGTTTTAGGTAAGAAAAAAAGGGGAAGATATTTATGGGGGATGTTGAAGATCTTTCACCATTATTAGAAGATTATGTTCCGAGTTTCCAAAGACACTAAACTATTACGGTCCTTGAGTGTTGGTTTTTGTTATGTATTAAGTATTCCTCAAAAGTAATGTAATTTCCATGTATTTCAAGCTAGGGTCTATACAATATCCTTCCCAGGGCTTTCATCACATCCAAAACCTTATGTTCTCACCAAAAGGCCAAAACCAAAGGCCTTAAGGAGGATCTCAAGGAGAAGAGATGAAGAGGTAAAAATCCTCTTTCTTATTCTTGTGTTTTCTTTTCAATTAATTTTATTTTCTTATACTATATTCTCTTTTACTTATCCAAGATGCCTGAAAGATATATAATATTATATATTCTAGATGTTATCATGTTTTTGGGAAAATTCCTCAACTTACTTCATCCCCTCCACCTCTTATAAAGACACCATTCATGATGTGTCGTTTAACAAAAACGTGGATGATGTGTTTTCAATTTCCATTAATTCCTTAATAAATATATGTAAAACCATTTTGAGGGTTGAAATTGAATTTAAAATATATTATGTAATGTCTTTTATGTTCATATTAGGAACTTATATTCATAACATTAATTTACATAATTAAAAAAGTTCATGATTATCGAGGAACCACCACAAATGATCTAAAAAAATATCATTAATGTTTTATCTAATGATTCATCATAATATATGATAAAAAAATGATTTATGGTATAATTAAATATTTTAGAAACATATTAATACCATTTCATTCCACTTTTGGAATTTCATTTTCATACGACAAGAAAACCAAATACATACCGGCCATGGAAATCATGTAATGAACTCACCCGAAAAAATGAATAGAAGAAAATATTATTAGTTAATGGATGAAATGGTGTTATAAAATGATTGTATAAGGTGTTATAAACGTGAATATGTTTATTTAAGTTATTAATAACACTTTTTAAACCACTATAATGGAGTTTTAAAAATGTTTTAAGTAAGAAAAACCAGAGGTAAGGGAATTATTTACCGAAATTATATTCTTTGGGTTAACCTTATACTTCATTATTTATGTTGTATTAAAACAATTTTTTTTGATTAATTTTGTTTATATTAAGTTTAATTTTTTTTCATTTACAGTTTATATACATATTACATCAACTCTATTAAGTCTCTCATCAATTATATGATATTAGTAATTGGGTTTTATTTTAAATTCGTGTTAAAAATTCTGTTTTTCAAAATTCAAAAGAAATGTTTTTGTTAAATTATTCATGTTGTATGATTATGTTATGGTTCTAGGGAATTTTTTATGATTAAGAGTGGGACCTATATATCCCTCAAATTCATTGGTTATGTGCATGTTGGAGGTCGACTGTATGGTTAATCATGTGTAACTGTGAAACTTACACCATAAGGTAGCTGTGAGGGTTATATTGCAAGGTAGTTGTGAGGGTTAAAATCATAAGGTAGACATTATGGTTACAAAACTATGTAAATAATTCCCCAATATACCATTATAGTCCTATTTATATTCATTATGTTTTTTTGAAATCGCGTGGAATTCCCAAGTTTCATAATGGAAGTATATAGGGGTGATAAGTATGTCTTTGTGAAAATGATTACAAGTATTCATGGAATAATGTTTTATTTCTTTAATTATATTTAACTTAAAAATATTTATTCTATCATCCCATGTTATTAAAATATTTTTATAGGTTATAAGGATTTAAATTTCAAAGAAGGAATATTTGTTAAATGTAAAGAAGATCGATCAAAGAAATCATGTTTTATTTGAAACGTTTTATATTTTGGAAGAAATGGATTCTATTTTTTTGGTGTCCACTAGGTATAAATGTGGAATGTTATGTCTGTATTATGTCCAAAATCTATAAAACATAAACTAAAAATGATCCTCAATGTGAATGGAAGTGATTTCTTGACAAAAATTCAAGTTTGTGTAATTTAATAAGCTTGGGTCCTTATAGTTGGTGTTATAGGATGGTTTAGATAACTTTTGGGGTTAGGATGATGTTTATAAAATACCATGATCTTTAATGTACAGTTAATTTGAAATGATATAGTATTTAAATATTACCATGTTTCTTGGACTAAGATACATTTGTTCAGAATGAATTTCCATAGAAGAAACAGGAAAGCTAATGTGGCACCAACAAAATGATATCCTTCCAAATCTACAGCCTGGAATGGTTGGGATTAGAACCGAGAAATTTGAGACAGTAATGGATCAATGGAAATAGGTAATAAATGGTGGTGTAATACAAGGAATAGAACAAATATATGTACCAAAAAGTAAGATGAAGATAGTAGAACAATCTATGAGACAACACCCCGCTACTAGAAAAATGGGCTTTTGAGCCCCTTAAGCTATAGCGACCGCCAATGGCGGTCGCTAAAATTCCCTAAAAAAGGCAGATTTAGCGACCCCTCCCCCCTCCCTCATCACGAAGCCCCCCCCCCCCTTCCCCATCCCCGTCGCCCGCACCCTCCCCGTTGTCGCGCCCTCCCCGTCGCCTCGTTCCCCGTCGCCTGCGCCCTCCCCGTCGCCGCGCCCTCCCCGTCGCCCCGCTCCCCGTCGCCTGCACCCTCTCCATCGCCACGCCCTCCCTGTCTCTCCGCCCCCCACCGCCCCACCCCTCGCCACCCTGCCCCGCGCCGCCCCTCCCTCCGTTGCCCCGCCCTCCGTCCGGCCGCCCTCTGCCCACCGGCCGCCCTCCAGCTGCCCTCTGGCCGCCCTCCGCCGGCCCTGCCCTCCTCCGGCCGCCCTCCGCCCTCCGGCTCCAGCCGCCCTCCGCCTTGCGGCCACCCTGCGACCTCCCTCTGCCCTTGGGCCTCCCGCCACCCACCTCCGGCAGCCCGGAAGCCCTCCGGCTGCCCTCCCCCAGCCCCACCCTCCGCCTTACGGTCGCCCTGCGGCCTCCCTCTGCCCTCGGGCCTCCCGCCACCCACCTCCGGCAGCCCGGTAGCCCTCCGGCCTCCCTCTAGCCTTCGGCCTCCAGCCCCTCCGGCCTCTGACCTCCCCCCTTGGCCATCCGCCCCCTCGTCCCTCCCCCCCAGCACCCCAACCCCCCCCCCATCTGCACCCCACCAACCCCCGTCCCCTTCGTCTTCGTCCCCTCCCTCACCGCACCATCTCCACCCGTCCCCTCCTTCATTGTCCCCTCCCTCACCGCACCAACTCCGGCTCCGGCTCCCCACCGCTGCCTCTCCTCTCCCTCGCAGCACCGCCTTCGGCTTCCCTCCCTTCCAGGTTTGTAGTGAAATCAGGTATTACATGGGCTTTCACTTACATTATTATTTTATAAATGGTTCACAAACAATTAATTAGTATTTATTTTAAATATATTTGATATGAAAAAGGAAAATGTAATAAGTCTTGTGTAAATGTTTGTTATAGGGATCTTATTATGTATAAGAGTTGGATTGATCTTCCAAATCGAATGTCTAGAGAGTATTTCAATGGCATTATGCAGTTTATTGACTTCACCAGAGGATTTTAAAGTGACTATATTAGTTTTCCATGTAGAAAATGTGCTAACAGATATCAATTCACACGAGATACTATGAGGGAGAACCTATTCTTTAATGGAATTATGAGAAATTATAAGAGTTTGACTCGTCATGGAGAAGAATATGTTCGTTGTGAAAATACGGATACAGTTCAGATGGATGTTGATGCAAGGATGAATGATCCAACGCATGAAAAGCTTAATGAAATGGTACGTGGGTTGGATCCTGAAGGCATTGACATCCAGAATCTTGAGACCGGTGAGATAAATCTTCGCTCTGGTGCAGATCGTGATTTGAGGAGGTTTTATGAAGCAATTCATGATGCAAAAGTAGAATTATATCCTGGGTGTACTTCTTTCAATAAATTGGAGTTTATCATGGAGTTGTTGCATTTGAAGACTTTGAATCATTGGTCAGACACATCATTCGACATGTTGTCGGTGTTATTGAAAAAGATTCTTCCTATCAACGCTAAGATTCCCGAGTCATATTACCATGCTCGTAAGTTGACAGAGAACTTAGGTTTTCCATATGAGACCATAGATGCATGTGCAAACAACTGTATGTTTTTTTGAAAGGAAACTGTCCATTTGGATATTTGTACGGTTTGTGGTGCTTCCAGGTGGAAAGAGAATATGGGAAATCAGACTCATCGAAGTCAGATTGTGATACAGGGGAAACCGATTTCCGTAAAGCAAATGCGTTACTTTCCCCTTAAACCAAGGTTGAAAATATTTTTTATGTCATCTAATGTTTCTAATTTAATGATATGGCATGCAGAAAGAGTTCATGAAAGTGATATGTTAACCCACCTGGCAGACTCTCATGCATGGAAGGATTTTGATGAGAGACATCCCGACTTTTCCAAAGATGTTCATAATGTCCGATTGGGATTGGCAGCAAATGGTTTCAATCCATTTAAGTCTATGGTTGGTGCAACTCATAGCACATGGCCCGTAGTGTTGGTTCTATATAATCTTCCTCTGTGGATTTGTATGAAGCAAAAATTTATATTACTTTCCACTCTTATTGATGGACCTAAAAGTATGAGGGATAAGATTTATGTTTACCTTCAGCCATTGATAGATGAGTTGAATGAATTTTGGGGCGATGGTGTGATGACTTATGACTATGAAACGAATGAAATGTTCAAACTGCAGGCTACTTTATTTTGGACAATCAATGACTTCCCAGCTTATGAAAATTTATCATGCTGGAGTACGAAAGGGGAATTTTCTTTCCCTTGTTGCAACAAAAGTAAAAAATCTATATGGCTTAAGCATTCCAAAAAAATGGGCATACATGGGTCACAGATGTTTTCTCCCCCCTCAGCACAGGTTCAGAAAGGACAGAGTGGTATTTGATGGTTCTAGAGAGTTCAGCCTAGCACTAAAGATCATGATAGGAGTCAAAATGTTATCGCAGATTGAGGAAGAAAACATCTGCACGGTATATGAAATTCAGGCTTTGGTGGCTCCTCCGGTACGTAATATTCGAGCTGCGGGAAGGCAGCGCAGTCACAATTGGAATAAGAAAAGTATTTTTTATAGTCTTCCATATTGGAAAACTAACATGCTGAGGCATAATTTGGATGTCATTAACATTGAAAAAAATGTTTATGATAACATATTGTGGACCATTTTAGGTGTTAGTGAGAAATCAAAGGACCTTGTTAATGCACGCAGTGATTTGGAAGAAATGGGTTTAAGGAAATAGTTGCATTTACAGTTAGATGAGGGAAACAAGGCATATATGCCTGCTGCACAGTATACGATGACTACAAAGGATAAAGAGACATTTCTTTCCATTTTGAAGATGCTCAAGGTGCTTGATTGTTACTCTTCTAATATTTCAAAGTGTGTGAATATGATGAGCAAGACATTTCAAGGGTTGAAAAGTCATGACAATCACATACTACTTCAACAGTTGATTCCAATCGCCATTTTTGATTGTTTATCCCCCAATGTTGTTCAGCCGTTGATTGAGATGAGTAATTTTTTAGACATATTTGTTTAAGAAATCAACGAATGAGTGATTTAAAAAGTTTACAGGACCGAATTTTACTTACGCTTTGTCACTTTGAGAAACTATTTCCCCCCTCATTTTTCGATGTTATGGTCCACTTGAAAGTGCACCTAACTGATAAAGTAATGGCTGCTGGTCCAGTGCAATTTAGGTGGATGTATCCTATTGAGCGGTATTTGAGTGCACTGAAATGATTTGTACGCAACAGAGCTCATCCGGAGGCATCAATACCCAATGGTTATTTGATGGATGAGTGTACTAATTTTTTTCCAGAATATCTTACGGATGTTGAAACAAAATTAGATAAGCCATCTCAGATTCAGGATGGTCTAGTTGGAGAAGGAACCACATATGATATGGACAACATCGAGTGGATACAAGCGCATCGATATATATTGTTCAATACTCCATCAGTTGCACCATTAATGCAGTAAGTATCTTATCACTTTTATTGTTTAAATTTTACATGTTTTGTTTGCATAAGTTGATCATTTAAACATTGCATTATCATTTTCAGAAAACACATTAATGAGATAAAAGAAGAGATGTATCGTGCGACTGAGTTGCAAATTCAACAGTCTCATTATGCGTCATTTCATGATTGGTTCAAGGATTATGTACGTATAAATTGATTTTCATTATGAGTGAAGTATTATAATAATTTCTTTCTTGATATATAATTATTTAATTCTATGAATTATGTATTTTCATAAGCTGAGGGAGTTAAGGTACCCCATGCTAACTGATGAATTTATCCAACTGGCTAAGATTCCATCTATAACGGCTCGTCGTTATAAATCTATAGATGATAATGGTTTTCGATTTTGCATTAAAGATGTTGACGACAAATGAGAAACACAAAACAGTGGCATCAGTTGTCCATTTTTCGATTCTGGTTATTACTATGATGAATTGATAGACATCCTTGAAGTTGTATACACACACGGGTTGAAGTATATATTGTTAAAGTGTAATTGGGTTGATCCAGTGTGTGGATGTAAAGTCGATCAATATCAGTTTTCATTGGTGAATTTTAACTATATGTTATACAGAAATAAAGGAGTTGATAATGAACCTTTCATTTTGACATCACAAGCGGATCAAGTATTCTTCGTTACTTTGCCTTCGAATCCAAGTTGGCAAGTTGTTGTCAAAATTTCTCAGCGAGGAGTGTTTGTATTTGAACAAGATGAACCCGAGACTGTTCCTTTTGTTTCCCAACAACTTGATCAACATACCGTAGTTCAACGTGAAGAAGATATTTATTGGGTCAGAGCGGCTGTTGAAGGAGAAACGGTCGATTTTCATGCTTAATGAAAGGTATAATTGTTTTCCCACTATTCATCCTAAGATATCATAAATTATGTGAACATATTATAAATCCTTGTATGTTTAATCCTCACTTTTTGAAGTTTATTCTGTTATAAATATTTAGGGTGATTTGACTCATGTTATATTGATGTTATTATCGGTGTATCTTCCCATTGAGGTATTATTCATTTGGTTCATGTGCTACTTGAATTTTTATTAATTCAATTTGAAATTTGGCTATGCATTGATTGGTTTTGTACATAATTTTTATATCTGTTTTGTGAACTTTCTGATTTTTTAAAATTCATTCCCAACTAATTATTCAATACCTTTTTTTTTGATTAACAACTGTACAAGTTTGATTTTTTCAAAACAATCCAACTTATCATTTGGACACTTTGGATAGTCCCCTTACTAATGTTTTCCATGACTGCAGGCATGTCAGGAGAAGAGGCAGAAGATCCACATCATCAATCTGAGGCATCTACGTCTCAGGGTCGAGGTATGTTGGAATGTCATTGTCTCTATTTTTTATGTAATTAATAAACATATATATATATTTATATATTTATAACATCTGTCAATTTGTATATAAATTTTTTTTCAACAGGATCAGACCCGACTGCTTCTTCCTCTCGCAGGAGAGGCCTGGTCGTGGCATATTATCATGGAATTCTGACACGACTATTGATGTTTCATTTGATGAGGTATTTTATCCTGTGGGACAGAATGCCCCTCTATTTATTCGTCAGTTTGTTCATATCATACGTGATCCACATCGATTTCCATTGACCACGCGTGACTGGGCTTCTATCCCGCAGGACACATTAGATCATCTTTGGAAGGAGGTTCAGGTAAGAATACCATTTTACTTTATTCCCTATGTATAAACAACAATATCATATGTGATTTTTTTCTTTAATTGCAAAATTTGAAAGTATGTCCCGATGAGTTTCGGCCAGTGTGTATGAGAAAATTCCGTAAGATGTGGAACGAATATAAAGGAAAAGTCAAGAGGGACCACTGGGTACCAAATGTGGGTGCCCCATACATTCTAGAAAAAGTCCCGAGAGGTGTCCTCCCGGCTCAGTGGCGTGATTTAGTTTCATATTGGTCTAATGAGGGTGTTTCAGTTTGTATATTTATTTTGGTATATATATTTTCAAGAATGTGTGATTTTTTTGATAATTGAATGAATTGAATGTAGGAGGTGTCTACACGCCATTCTGAGAATCGAGCATTGCAGAGACCACTACCACAAAAACAGTTTTTCGCAGCGCCCCCCTTTATCAGCGCTTGCTTAGTATCACTGATAAAGGGCCCCCCTTTATCAGCGCTTGCTTAGTTGCGCTGATAAAGGGGGGCCTTTATCAGCGCTTTTTTTAGCGCTGATAAAGGGTCGGATTCAAAAAAAAATAACATATATTAATATATTAATATATAAATATAGTTATATTGTTTTATAAATATAATATATAATTTTTAAATATATTTTAGATAAGTATAAATGAACATTTACACTTATTATACTTAATATATAAGATATTTAGTGAAAATGACTTCTTAAAAAATTCAGAAAATATTTTTAATTAATATCTTGATAATAATTATGGAGTAATAGTCATTTAATAACAATTTTAGGACTAAAAGAATTAAAAAAAATTAAAAAAAGATCCAAAATATGTTGAAAACGCAACTCAAACTTCAAACGGCCATAACTTTTGATCTGGGTGTCCGTTTGAGCTCTACCACATATCAAATCGAAGCCTGCGACGAGCTCTACGTCGCTGTGACTCAGGGGGACCCCAGTCAAGCGATTTTCGTGGCCAAAAGAGGCCCAGAAGGCCTCCAAACCTGATTTTTTAGTCGGGGTACCCAGATTTTTTAACATTTTGTGGATTTTCACCCTCGTTTAAGGGGGTATTATTGGATTTTTTTGGTGGGGTAAGAATTTATTCCAAGGTATTACATTCATATTTATATTATGTCTTTGAAATTTCATCATTTTTTATAATTCACTGCTATTTATAATCAAATATATAACAATATATTCATATTTTTTAAATATTCACACCTAAAAATTTAATTATAAATATAAATAATAAAATATATTTACATATAAAATATATTAGCTTTATATAAATAATAACTAACATCCATTTTATTTAAAATACCAATATATGAATATTTATATACCTATATGTTAATCTAACTATATATATATTAATCTAATAACTATATATATATTAATATAACTACATATATATATATTAGTATTACTATAAATATATATATTAATATCACCATAAATATATATATTAATATCACTATATATATATTAATATAACTATATAAATATATATTTATATATATTAATATAACTATATAAATATATATTCATATATATTCATATAACTATATATATGTTAATATAACTATATATATGTTAATATAAATATATATATGTTAATATAACTATATATATATATTAATATAAATATATATTACTATACGAATAAATATAACTAAATATATATATATATATAGATATATATTAATACCACTATATATATATATTAATATTACTATATATATTATAATATAACTATATATATCTATTAATATAAATATATATTACTATACGAATAAATATAACTAAATATATAAATATATATATATAGAGATATCATGAATTGGAAACCATATCAAAATAGAGTAGTGGTAAGGGCTTAGGCGCGTAGGGGGGAGGTCTCGAGTTCAAATCCTGGTGGAGGCAGGGGTGCGCGCGCATGGGGAATATTGGAGCAAGCGCTGTTAAAGGATGGAGGGGGGTGCGTGGGGTGCGTGGGGTGTTGTATAGGGGCCGAAAAGCGCTGTAAAAGGGGGGGGGGGTTCAAGCACTATAAAATCCCCCCCCCCCCGATTGGCAGTTTTTTTAATTTTTTTAAATTTTTTTAACTTTTTTCAGCGCTTTTTTAAAAGCGCTGATAAAAGGGTCCTTTATCAGCGCTAAAACGAAAGCACTGATAAAGGCAGCGCTGATATACGACCCCTTTATCAGCGCAAAAAAACGCTGATAAATGGGTACTTTTATCAGCGCTTTTTTTAACGCTGATAAAAGAACCCTTTTATCAGCGCTTTTTTTTAGCGCTGATAAAGAGGACCTATATCAGCGCTTTTCAGAGCGCTGATAAAGGCCATTTTTAGCGCTGATAAAGGCCGTGTTTGTAGTAGTGGACCACCTCACAGGCTCGAGAATCGTCACATGTCTCAGATCCAACATGAGGTATTTATTATTCTTTTTTTAATTTTTTTTAATTAATACAGTTTTGTGTTAATATTCTATTCATATATAGTTGCGGGAGCAAGGTGCACCAACTGATAAAATGTCGGTGTGGATGAGTATAAGGCCCCAGCCTTAAACCTTACTTAATATTGAATTAAATGAATAATACACGTTGAGGATATTTTCAGGTTTAGAGTTTTAGAGAATTAGAACATAACTATTACATCTCAAAAAGATTACAATGTAGTCACTTCTACTAAGTTTCCATAATAAAAAAAACTCTTAAAAGAAACATGTCTAGTTCCATGTTTTATATAGCATGACATTCCCTTGATCCCATCCTTGACCTTATTCCACATTAAGTCCTGTGAAAAACATTTCAAAAAACTTGGGGTGAGCCTAAAAAGCTCAGTAAGGGATACACAAAGAATGAAAACTGTTAGTTTTTCAAACATCAAGTAAACCATGTATACTCTATCAAAGTAAGACCTTCACCTTCATGAAGTAGTAAAAACTCTTCACTGAATAAAGTATCATTACTTACCTTTTTGTACCCAAAGGATTACCATAAAACCCATATAAAGAACACATAACATATATAAAGGTAACTTGGGGCATAAACATACTTATGTGGAATAACCATACGGTCGACTTCCACACATATCACTTAAATGGAATAGCCATACGGCCAATTTCCATACATACATAATGGAATAGCCATACGACCAACTTCCATACCCAATGCATTGGAGGTTATAACGTAACCACCGGTCCTGGTATTCACGGCACCACCCGTCATATGGTTTATAACGTAACCACCCGTTAAAATGTCCAAGTACCAATATAAAATCATAAAACAGAAAACCAATATAAAGGAATGATAACATTTCCACATTTCAATCACAATATATCATAAATATATTGAAATAATAGAATCTTTTATCAAAACCATTTTCAATACCAAAATACATAAAAGAGTATATGGTATTTATTTTATTTTAAAAACATTACGGCTTGTTGAGGAAGCCAAAGACCAAATAATAATCGCGGCGGCGGAAAAGGTCGTTGTCACCGCGTACGAAGAAAAAAAACATTCCTTTTTTTCTTTTAGTAAAACACTTCGTAGAAAAAGATTCATTTTTTATAAAAGTAAAAGTCAAAGGGGTTTATACACCATATAAAAGAAAGTTGTGTATAAAATGAATTATGCCTCAATGAAAGGAGATTGAGACGAAGTCCCTTACCCCGGGTCCGACTTGACTCGATCGTTCTTTAACATCCTGAATAATAAACTTGAGCTAATTTATACTTGATTAAGAACCTTTTTAAAGTTCATTATTCCTTTTATATCACTTATTTCCATGTTATAAACATTATGTAACCATTTAAGTTAATAATGTTTGTTTTGTCAATATTTGGTTCTTAAGTCGAAAGTGGACTTCTTACAATTACATGTTGTTCGTGGGGTAAAAGGTTCTTTATATCCAGAATGAAATTCCTGATTTGGATATCATATATATCATATATATCCAGCATATACATGTATTTATAATATTACATAATCATTTAGAGGTAAGAAATGAAATGCATCGTTCATGGAGACAGTAAGCCGTACGTATGCATGAACACTACTTTCATTTCTATTTCGTATTTTATAGAATGGAATCATAATGATATAAGAGTATATTATAATTCCAGTATAATAACATATATATTATCATTAACTTTATCCTTTACACATCCCACATATGGTATTAACGAATCAAATCACTTTCAGGGGGCGGTAGTCCGCACTTCCTAAAATGAAGATATCGTGTTTACCCATAATGGAAACAATAATGGTATGCCATAAATGAAAAATACAGAAGATTAAGGAAATAATAAACATATTATATATCATATATAAAAATAGTGACATCATAATGGCCACCTTTGAAGGTGTTAAATGAGTATTGAACAATCATCGTTTCGGGAGGCAGAATTTCGCCATCCACGGAAACCGTATGTTCTTTAACCATTTGATGTAGTTTTGTGAGAGTTTAGCTCGAATAAATCTTATAAAAACATCCTATTATATTTAATATACGGGTTTTGTTACAAAAGAAGTAAATAAAAAGAGTTTAGGGGGTTGGAGAAGAAAAATAAAACAAATGAACAAGAGAGAATGAATTACCTTTAAAAGTGTAACTCCTTTTGATTTGAGCCTAAAGGCTTCCTTTGAAAGGATTATGCCCAAAGGGAATCCTCTAGGATGAGGAGAGGGATATGGAGAGAGTAAATGGGCAGGTTTTGGCTGAGCCAAAGGCTTGAGGAGTGTGTGTAAGGTGGTAGAGGTGGGGGCTTTTTATAAGAGGAGAGGAGGGGCACTTTTGGAAAGTAAAGAAATATTACATTATTTGAAAATGTGTTTCGGTTTTAAAAGGTCCCACATTGATATAATTCGTGGATAAGGTGATAAGGGTTCGAAATCCACCCATACAATAAGTTTTGGACATGTTTAGTTCATAGATTTTACATTATCGTTCCATTTTATTTTAATTGTCAAATAATGATGTCATCGCTGCATCATTATTATGTCATAAATAATTTAATTTATTTAATGTCTAAAAATTATAAAAAAATACTATGATGTAGGAAATCTTTTTATCTTTCGAATGACTATTTATAATCAAAAAACCTGACTTTTATAACCCCATTTAATTTTTTTTTAGTAAAACATATCATGTTTGTGCCATTTTTTACATTAACATTAAATAAAAGGTATCTATGTCATTTTCCAACCAAAGTGGCTCCATGGGGTCCCCAAGTTGACCCATGGCTTGTCTTGGTCGGCCATGACACATCCAATGAGGCTAGGACATGTGTATAGGTCATCTTATATTATTAAAATATTATTTGTACCTTAAACTACACTAATTACCACTAGTCGAGATTAAAAACTTAATAAGTTATTATTCCCCAAAAAATTGTTTTAATCTCATTGAACCACATTTTAATTCTTAATGACAACCATGTATGTCGGATTTTTGAAAATAAAAACACAATGATGGAAAAATTTCATTTAAACGGAAAAATCAGTTTTTATAAGTACCACTTAGTGGTTTCACTATTCATCAAAAATTGATGTTTTTCAGAAAATTACCAAAAATTCACCCAAAGATATATTTGATATTAAGAATTCAAAAAAGAAGTATATTTTACAAAATTCAAAATATATAATTCACATTAATTAATTTAATAATTAATTCCCGTTGTCAGAGAAAATAGTGTGTTTTTATGAAACAATAAGTATCGAAAGATTGACACTAGTTTAAGTACGATTTCAAAGTGAAATTAATTCCAACGACCACTATTGGATTTAATGGTAAAAATATTTTCTAACTTAACTTTAAAACCAATTCAAAAGATAATCTAATCATATAAATAAATTAGATTAAAAAGGGGTTTTGAAATAAAATACAACATTTTACACTATTCATTAAAAAAATGAACTTTATCGGAAAGGTACCAAAAATTTACAGAAGATAAATTTTGATGTCCCGATTCTAAAGAAGAGTTATTTTAGGTCCAATAGAATTTATAAGATTGATCAAAACAATATTTAATGACGGTTCGCCGTCAAAAGGTGATAAGTGAACCCTTAGTGAAAATTAGGGTATTAATGCCTAAAATTGGACTCTTTCTGTATTTTAAGCCTTTATCTTTTATTGGGTAAATGTAAAAACATTTAAAAACATATATAATCATATTTTAGTTATTTCTATCCATTCCCGCCAGTACAACGGCTACTTGTTAACTAACATTTAAAATAATATTATTTTATTACTTGTGTGCAACCTAAGTTTTCAAAGAAACTCATCGTTGCGTATCGAGTACGCTATCGAATGTAGAAACCCCTTTTAATTAAAATTAATATTTAATTCGTAAATATTAATAAATATGAAAATTATTTATTCTTTAATTACCTGGGATGTTACGTCCTTCCCCCCTTTTGGGAATTGCATCCTCTCAATTTTATTCACTTATCAAAATAAGTGGGGGTATTTATCCCTCATAGCATTTTCAGATTCCCACGTTTCCTCTTCAATCACATGGTTTTTCCACAAAACCTTTACCTGATGAATCACCTTATTCTGTAACACCTGCTCCCTATGGTCAAGAATCTGGACTGGTTGTTCTTCATAAGATAGGTTCTCCTCCAGCTGAACTACCTCTGGACTCAAAACATGAGATGGATCTGGAATATACTTCCTCAACATTGAAACATGAAAAACACTGTGTACCTGAGATAAACTCGGAGGTAAAGCCACTCGATAAACAACTGAACCAACTTTCTCCAGAATTTCATATGGTCCAATAAACCTTGGACTCAGCTTTCCTTTCTTACCAAATCTCATCACACTTTTCCAAGGATAAACCATGAGAAAAACATGATCACCTACCTCGAAAGGTAGATCCTTCCTCCGGTTATCCGCATAACTCTTCTGCCTACTCTGAGCTGTTCTCATGTGCTTCTGAATCAACTGAACTTTTTCTGCCATCTCTTCTACCAATTCTGGTCCCATCAGCTTCCTTTCACCCACGTTATCCCAAAATGCTGGAGTTTGACACCACTTCCCATACAATGCCTCAAATGGTGCCATCTGTATACTGGAATGAAATCTGTTATTATAAGAAAACTCAACCAAAGAAAGATGTTGGTCCCAACTTCCCTGATAATCCATCGAACAAGCTCGTAGCATATCCTCCAAGTTCTGAATTGTTCGTTCTGACTGGCCATCTGATTGAGGATGAAAATCTATAATAAAATTTAATTCAGTACCCAACGACTTCTGAAGGCCTTTCCAAAAGTTAGATGTGAACCTGGGATCACGATCAGATACAATGGAGAGGGGAACTCCATGTAACCTGACTATTTCTTTAAGATACAAATGGGAAAGTTGATCTAGGGAAAAAGTATCTCGTATAGAAAGGAAATGAGCAGATTTATTCAAGCGATCAACAATAACCCAGATTGCATTATTACCTCGAGATTTCCTCGGTAATCCCACAACAAAGTCCATGGATATGTTTTCCCATTTTCACTCTGGAACTGGTAAAGGCTGAAGCATCCCTTTCGGTAACTTCCGCTCTACTTTAACCTGCTGACAAGTCAGACACTTCACAGTAAAATCAGCAATATCTATTTTCATTCCATCCCACCAGTAAAACTCCCGCAGATCTCTGTACATCTTAGTACTGCCAGGATGAACTGAAAATGGGGAACTATGAGCCTCACATAACAACTCATTTTTCAACTGTGAATCACAAGGCACACATATCCTCTTCCCAAACCTCAAAACACAATCATTATCAATGTTGAATTCAGGAAACTTACCTTTCTGAACTAGCTCTACCTTTTTCTTCAACTCACTGTCTCGCTTCTGTGCTTGCTTGATTCTGTCTGATAGAGAAGATTTCACTGATACCTGAAACAAAACAGAAGAACATCCTGTACCAACAACTTCTATGCCAAATTTCATCAAATCCTTAACCAAAGGATCACGTTCCAAACACAACATTGCTAATGAAGCATTACTTTTTCAACTCAAAGCATCAGCCACTTTATTTGATTTTCCCGGATGGTAATGAATTGTACAATCATAATCCTTGATTAATTCTAGCCATCTCCTTTGACTCATGTTCAACTCCTTCTGAGTGAATATAGACTTTAAACTTTTGTGATCGGTATATATTTCACACTTTACTCCATACAAATGATGCCTGCAAATTTTTAAAGCAAAAACAACAGCAGCTAATTCCAAATCATGTGTAGGGTAATTTACCTCATGAGTTTTCAATTGTTGTGAAGCATAAGCAATTACCTGATCATTCTGCATTAGAACGCAACCAAGTCCTTTCAATGAAGCATCACTCTATATAACAAAATCACCATTCCTGGATAGTAGTGCCAAAACTGGAGCATTCACCAACCTTCTTTTCAGTTCCTGAAAACAATCATCACATTCTTTTGTCCAGATAAACTTAACACCCTTCCGAGTTAGCTTAGTCATTGGACCAGATAACCGTGAAAAATTTATAACAAACCTTCGGTAATAGCCTGCCAAACCAAGAAAACTACGAATCTCGGTTACATTTTTGGGTCTTGGCCATTCTTCAACAACTTTTGTTTTAGTAGGATCAATAGTTATGCCATCTTTTGAAACAATGTGACCTAGGAAAGAAATTTGTTGTAACCAAAACTCACACTTTCTGAATTTTCCATATAGTTTCATTTCTTTTAAGGTTTTCAAAACAACCCTTAAATGTCTTTCATTCTCCTCTTTACTTTTAGAAAACACCAAAATATCATCAATAAAAACAACAAACATTTATCACCTGATTCAACTGAGCCATTACTGCAATAAACTGTTTAGTTCTGATTCTGACCATCTCTGGTTGCTGATTCGGAAAGTCATTCTACTTTGTATGCCTTCCATGAAAAGCTTCTCTATTTCCTTTATGAAAAACCATTCTTGACACTGAAATATCTTAGGCGAAGCAACATGGTAATCTTCAAATTCTATATCACTTCAAAAAAAAATTGGATAATGATTTAATAGAATTCTAACTCCTAAAGTTATCTAAACTGACCTTTGATATCGACTATAAGTCCCCGGCCTTAAACCTTACTTAATATTGAATTAAATGAATAATTCACGTTGAGGATCTTTTCAGGTTTAGGGTTTTAGAGAATTAAAACATAACTACTACATCTCAAAAGATTACAAAGTAGTCACTTCTACTAAGTTTCCATAATAAAAAAAACTCTTAAAAGAAACATGTATAGTTCCATGTTTTATATAGCATGACATTCCCTTGATCCCATCCTTGACCTTATTCCACATTAAGTCTTGTGAAAAACATTTCAAAAAACTTGGGGTGAGCATAAAAAGCTCAGTAAGGGATACACAAAGAATGAAAACTGTTAGTTTTTCAAACATCAAGTAAACCATGTATACTCTATCAAAGTAATACCTTCACCTTCATGAAGTAGTAAAAACTCTTCACTGAATAAAGTATCATTACATACCTTTTTGCAACCAAAGGATTACCATAAAACCCATATAAAGAACACATAACATATATAAAGGTAACTTGGGACATAAACATACTTAAGTGGAATAACCATACGGTCGACTTCCACACATATCACTTAAATGGAATAGCCATACGGCCAATTTCCATACATACTTAATGGAATAGCCATACGGACGACATCCATACCCAATGCATTGGAGGTTATAACGTAACCACCCATCCTGGTATTCACAGCACCACCCGTCATATGGTTTATAACGTAACCACCCGTTAAAATTTCCAAGTACCAATATAAAATCATAAAACAGAAAACCAATATAAAGGAATGATAACATTTCCACATTTCAATCACAATATATCATAAATATATTTACATAATAGAATCCTTTATCAAAAACATTTTCAATACCAAAATACATAAAAGTGTATATGGTATTTATTTTATTTTAAAAACATTACGGCTTGTTGAGGAAGCCAAAGACCAAATAATACTCGCGGCGGCGGAAAATGTCGTTGTCACCGCGTATGAAAAAAAAACATTCCTTTTTGTCGTTTAGTAAAACGCTTCATAGAAAAAGATTCCTCTTGTATAAAAGTAAAAGTCAAAGGGGTTTATACACCGTATAAAAGAAAGTTGTGTATAAAAAAAATATGCCTCAATGAAAGGAGATTAAGACGAAGTCCCTTACCTCAGGTCCGACTTGACTCGATCGTTCTTTAACGTCCTGAATAATAAACTTGAGTTAATTTATACTTGATTAAGAACCTTTTTAAAGTTCATTATTCCTTTTATGTCACTTATTTCCATGTTATAAACATTATGTAACCATTTAAGTTAATAATGTTTGTTTTGTCAATATTTGGTTCTTAAGTTGAAATTGGACTTCTTACAATTACATGTTGTTCGTGGGGTCAAAGGTTCTTTATATCCAGAATGACATTCCTGATTTGGATATCATATATATCATATATATCCATCATATACATGTATTTATAATATTACATAATCATTTAGAGGTAAGAAATGAAATGCACCGTTCATGGAGACGGTAAGTTGTACGTACGCATGAACGCTACTTTCATTTCTATTTCATATTTTATAGAATGGAATCATAATGATATAAGAGTATATTATAATTCCAGTATAATAACACATATAATATCATTAACTTTATCCTTTACACATCCCACATATGGTATTAACGAATCAAATCACTTTCAGGGGGCGGTAGTCCGCACTTTCTAAAATGAAGATATCGTGTTTACCCATAATGGAAACAATAATGGTATGCCATAAATAAAAATTACAGAAGCTTAAGGAAAGAATAAACATATTATATATCATATATAAAAATAGTGACATCATATTGGCCACCTTTGAAGGTGTTAAATGAGTATTGAACAATCATCATTTCGGGAGGCAGAATTTCGCCATCCACGGAAACCGTGTGTTCTTTAACCATTTGATGTAGTTTTGTGAGAGTGTAGCTCAAATAAATCTTATAAAAACATACTAGTATATTTAAGATACTTGTTTTTTTACAAAATAAGTAAATAAAAAGTGTTTAGGGGGTTGGAGAAGCAAAATAAAACAAATGAACAAGAGAGAATGAATTACCTTTAAAAGTGTAACTCCTTTTGATTTGAGCCTAAAGGCTTACTTTGAAAGGATTCTGCCCAATGGAAATCCTCTAGGATGAGGAGAGGGATGTGGAGAGAGTAAATGGGCAGGGTTTGGCCGAGCCAAAGGCTTGAGGAGTGTGTGTAAGGTGGTAGAGGTGGGGGCCTTTTATAAGAGGAGAGGAGGGGCACTTTCGGAAATTAAAGAAATATTACTTTATTTGAAAATGTCTTTCAGTTTTAAAAGGTCCCAAATTGATATAATTCATGGATAAGGTGATAAGGGTTCTAAATCAACCCTCACAATATGTTTTGGACATATGTAGTTCATAGATTTTACATTATCTTTCCATTTTATTTAAATCGTCAAATAATGATGTCATCGCTGCATCATTATTATGTCATAAATAATTTAATTTATTTAGTGTCTAAAAATTATAAAAAAAATACTATGATGTAGGAAATCTTTTTATCTTTCCAATTACTATTTATAATAAAAATATCTGACTTGTATAACCCCATTTAAAAATTGTTTTAGTAAAACATATCATGTTTGTGCCATTTTTTACATTAACATTAAATAAAAGGTATTTATGTCATTTTCCAACCAAAGTGGCTCAATGGGGTCCCCAAGTTGACCCATGGCTTTTCTTGGTCGGCCATGACACATCCAATGAGGGTAGGACATGTGTCTAGGTCATCTCATATTATTAAAATATTATTTGTACCTTAAACTACACTAATTACCACTAATCGCGATTAAAAACTTAATAAGTTACTATTCACCAAAAAATTATTTTAATCTCATTGAACCAAATTTTACTTCTTAATGACAACCATGTATGTCGGATTTTTTAAAATAAAAACAAAATGATGGAAAAATTTTCATTTAAACGGAAAAATCAGTTTTTATAAGTACCACTTAGTGGTTTCACTATTCATCAAAAATTAAAGTTTTTCAGAAAATTACCAAAAATTCACCCTAAGCTGTATTTGATATTACGAATTCAAAAATGAAGTCTATTTTACAAAATTCAAAATATATAAGTCACATTAATTAATTTAATAATTAATTCCCACTGTCAGAGCAAATAGCGTGTTTTTATGAAACAATAAGTATCAAAAGATTGACACTAGTTTAAGTCCGATTTCAAAGTGAAATTAATTCCAACGACCACTATTTGATTTAATGGTAAAAATATTTTCTAATTTCACTTTAAAACCAATTAAAAAGATAATCTAATCATATAAATTAATTATATTAAAAAGAGGTTTTGAATTAAAATACAACATTTTACACTATTCATTAAAAAAATGAACTTTATCGGAAAGGTACCAAAAATTTACACAAGGTAAATTTTGATGTCCCGATTCTAAAGAAGAGTTATTTTAGGTCCAATATAATTTATAAGATTGATAAAAACTATATTTAATGACGGTTCTCCGTCAAAAGGTGATAAGTGAACCCTTAGGGAAAATTAGGGTATTAATGCCTAAAATTGGACTCTTTCCGTATTTTAAGCCTTTAGCTTTTATTGGGTAAATGTAAAAACATTTAAAAACATATATAATCATATTTTAGTTATTTCTATCCATTCCTGCCAATACAACGGCTACTTGTTAACTAACATTTAAAATAATATTATTTTATTACTTGTGTGCAATGTAAGTTTTCAAAGAAACCCATCGTTGTGTATCGAGTACGCTATCAAACGTAGAAACCACTTTTAATTAAAATTAATATTTAATTCATAAATATTAATAAATATGAAAATTCTTTATTCTTTAATTACTTGGGATGTTACAATGAGGACTCGAGATCGCAATGATCTAGAGGCTACAACATTGATAGTAAGTGCTTGTACTCATTACCAATAGTTACATAAAATATTTATATCAATATATGTATATATATTTAAATATTTCACAGGCTCAATTTGAATTTGAATTAGAACATCTGCCAGAGGACCAGCGACAGCTTCCCATGCAAAGGGATGAGATCTTTCATCGCATCATTGGTCGGGATGGACATGGATATAGTTTGACCTATGGAATATGGATATCTCATTCTGTAGTGTCACGCGCTGCGGTTTTCGGTCCTACTATTGCTCAGATGACACAACAGCTGTCAGATTTCGAGGCACGGCTGCGGGCTTCCGAGGAGGCAAATGCACAATTTGTTGCTGAGGTTAGCCCACTGTGGGAATATGTGTGTCCAGGTGATGGTGCAGGGGATCACACGACGCAGGTTTATACTGTATTTATTTATTTAATTTAAATTATTTTTGTTATGAAAATATTCATAATGTTTATTTTTTGTAGGCCCCTGGCCCACCGAATGGAGGTCAGTGATGAACACGCATGACACATCATATTCACGAGGTGTGTTTCTGCTTTTAAGTTTAGGGTTGTTATTGATATTTATGTTGGGTTTCTAGTGAGTTTTTTTTTGTGATTTGGGGGTATCATGTGTGTTTTGGCCTCATTTAATGTTTGTGTGCACGAATTGAGAAGTAACCATGAAACTGATTATTGATTTGGATATTTGTTGTTCATTTAATTTTCAATGTTTAGAATTTCATGTTCTGTAATATTTTTGAAAAAAATACGTGATTCCTAATATAAATCATTAAACTTTTTTTTGATGAATGAGCTGCGTTCACTATTTGTAGTCCCCGGCCTACCCCGGACAGCCCTCCCCGCACTCCAGACAGCCCTACCCACACCACGGACAAGCCCCCCAACCCCGGACAGCCCCCCCCCCCCCCCCCCCCCCCCGCACCTCGGAAAGCCCTCCCCGCACTCCAGACAGCCCTCCCCGCACCCCGGAAAACCCTCCCTCACCCCGAACAGCCTTCCCCGCACTCCGGACAGCCCTCCCTGCACCCCGGACAGCCCTCCCGCACCCTGGACAGGCCCCTGCACTCCGTACAGTCCTCCCTGCACCCCGGTCAGTCCTCCCCCCCCCCCCCCCCCGCACCCCGGACAGCCCTCCCGCACCTCGGAAAACCTTCCCCACACTCTGGACAGCCTGCACCCCAGAAGTGTACGCGCAGACGGCACGTCAATCGGACGTGCGGTCTGCACGGTAGGGCTCATTATGCGTTCTTTAAGTGTTGTGCGAGCTTGATAAATGCGCATGGGGGGTCCAAACAAGCCGAAAGAGGTCCGAATGGCCTGAAATCAGACGACATCAAAGGGTGGGTGAATTGTGATGTGGTCGAACAGACGGCACGTCAATCGGACGTGCTGTGTGTCCGCGGTGACAGGGAACACCATTCCGGTGTCATAAACGGCCAAAACAGGCGTCTAATGGTCAAACTCGTAGCAGAAGACATCGGATTGACCTTAAATCACATGAAAACAATCTAATTATTATTCGTGATGTGTACGCGCAGACGACACGTCAATCAGACATGCGGTCTGCGCGGTAGGGCTCATTATGTGTTCTTTAGGTGTTGCGCGCACTTGATAAACGCGCGTGGGGGTCCAAATGGGCCGAACGAGGTCCGAATGGCCTGAAATCAGACGACATCAAAGGGTGAGTTAATTTTGATGTGGTCGAGTAGACGGAACATCAATCGGACGTGCCGTGTGCCCACGGTGACCGGGAACGTCGTTCTGGTGTCATAAACGGCCAAAACAGGCGTCTAACGGTCAAAGTCATAGCGGGCGACATCGGATTGACCTGAAATCAAAGGAAAACAATCTAATTATTATTGTTGACGTGTACGCGTAGACGACACGTCTATCGGATGGGCGGTCTGTGTGGTAGGCTCATTATACGTTTTTTAAGTGTTGCGCGCACTTCATAAACGCACGTGGGGGGTCTAAATGGGCCGAACGATGTCTGAATGGCCTGAAATCAGACGAAATCAAAGGGTGAGTGAATTGTGATTCGTTCAAGCAGACGACATGTCAATCAGACGTGCCGTGTGCCCGCGGTGATGGGAACGCCGTTTTGGTGTCATAAACGGCCAAAACGGACGTCTAACAGTCAAACTCATAAGGAACGATATTGGATTGACATGAAATCACAGGACAACAATATAATTATTATTCGAAACGTGTACGCGCAGACGGCATGTCAATCAGACGTGCGGTCTACGCGGTAGGGCTCATTATGCGTTCTTTAAGTGTTGCACGCGCTTGATAAACGCGCGTGGGGGGTCCAAATAGGCCGAACGAGGTCCGAATGGCCATAAATCCGACTACATCAAAGGGTGAGTGAATTTTGATATGGTCGAGCAGACGGCACATCAATCGGACGTGCCGTGTGCCCGCGGTGACCAGGAACGCCGTTCTGGTGTCATAAACGGCCAAAACAGGCGTCTAACGGTCAAAGTCATAGCGGACGACATCAGATTGACCTGAAATCACAGGAAAACAATATAATTATTATTTGTGATGTGTAGGAGGAGATGGCGTTCCCATCGGACGTGCGGTGCGTGCGGTACGGCCGAATGCATCGTTTTCAGCAGCTCGGCGCGCGCTAAAACAGCGCGTTGGGGGGTCAAAACCACCCGAACATCCTCAGAATGTCATAAAACAATACGACATCAGCCATTGTGTGATTTTTGAAATGTTCGGATAGACGGAACGTCAATCGGTGGTGTCATTTGACCGCGGTGACCAGAAATGCGTTTCGGGTGTCATAAAACACCAAAAACGGCGTGAGATGGTCGAATTCGGAGAAAACGTGCTCCGAATGACCTGAAACCACATGAAAACATTAGGAATATTATTAATAACATGTAGGAGGAGATGGAGCGCCCATCGGACGTGCGGTGCGCGCGGTACGGCCGAATGCGTCATTTTCAGCAGCTCCGTGCGTGCTAAACCGGCGCTTTGGGGGGTCAAAACCACCCAAATGACCTCGGAATACCATGAAACCGTACGAAAACATCCATTGTGTGATTTGTGAAATGTTTGGGCAGACTTCACTTCAATCGGAGCTATGGTTTGACTGTGGTGACCAGAAACGCGTTTCCTGTGTCATAAAACACCAAAAACGGCGTGAGACGGTCGAATTCAGAGCAAACATGCTTCGAATGACATGAAACCACACAAAAACATTAGGAATATTATTCAGGATGTGTTGGAGGAAAAGGAACTCCCATCAGACATGTGGTGCGCGCAGTATGACCGAATTTGTCATTTTTAGCAGCTCGGCATGCGCTAAAACGAAGCGTTGGGGGGTCAAAGCCACCCGAACGACCTCAGAATGACATGAAACCGTACGAAAACATCCATTGTGTGATTTGTGAAATGTTTGGGTAGACAGAATGTCAATCAAAGGTGTCATTTGACCGCGGTGACTGGAAACTCATTTCCAGTGTCATAAAATACCAAAAACGGCGTGAGACGGTCGAATTCGGAGAAAACATTCTCCGAATGACCTGAAACCACACGAAAACATTAGTAAACTTATTGGTAATGTGTTGGAGGAGAAGGCGCGCCCATCGGACGTGCGGTGCACACGGTACGGCTGACTGTGTCGTTTTCAGCAGCTCGACGCGCGCTAAAACAGCGCATTGGGGGGTCAAAACCACTCGAACGACCTCCGAATGCCATGAAACCATACAATAACAGCAGTGTTGTGATTTGTGAAATGGTCGGCTAGACGGCTTGTCAATCGGAGGTGTCTTTTTACCGTGGTGATCGGAAACGCGTTTCCGGTGTCATAAAACACCAAAAATGGCGTGAGACTGTCGAATTCTGAGCAAACATGCTCTGAATGACCTGAAAATGATAGCATTCCCTAAATTGGGGGTTTTAAATTATTATAGCACCATGAATTGATGTTAGATTTAATTTTATTATATGTATATAATAACTGAATAATTATATTCAATTTACATTTGTTTTGTTTTTTTGTTTTTTGTCTTATTGTAGTTTTTGAAGCAGAATATTAAAATAGATGGACCTGCTCGGATCGTTGAAGCACGTTTATCATTTATGATGATTTTGATTTTTATGCTGTTTGAAATTGTTTTCCATTTTTTATGATTGTTACCTTGTTTTATCTCTGATTTTGCACCATGAAGAAAAAAAACACAATTCGTAAATTTCATTAAAAAAAAGAAAAATATTTTATTTAATATTATATATATAAATATTTTCATTAATATATATATATATATATTTTATTTAATATATATATATATATATATATTATTTAATAAATATATATATATATTTTATTTAAAATTATATATATAAATATTTTCATTAATATATATATATATATAATTTATTTTATATATATATATATATATATATATATTTCGGTATGAATTTTTTTTTGGAAAAAATTTTCCCAGTTTAGCGACCGCCAAGCGGTCGCTTAAGGCCGGCATTTCGGCCACCTATAGCGACTGCCAATGGCGGTCGCTATTGGCCTATAGCGACGAAGCTGATGCGACAGCCATTGGCGGTCGCTAGGTGGTCTCTATAGGCCTAGAGCGACCGCCAATAGCGGTCGCTAATGCCCTTTTTTTAGTAGTTCCCTCATGCTTTCAATGGATCTTCTGACCTAGTAGTGGCAGAATGATGGATTAATTCCCTTGAAAATATATTTGATGTTAGAGGATGTTCAGATAATAAAAAGGTAATTATTTCCTTTTATCATTTTAAAGGTAAGGATGATCAGTGGTTTTCAATGGTCAATAATATCAGGGATAGATAGGAGTTTGATTCCTTATAGTGGGATGAATTTAAAAGTATTTTCCTTGAAAAATATTTTCTAAAGGTGGTTTGACTTAGGGTGGTGAAGAAATTCCTTAAATTGAAGAAGAAGGGGGAAGATTTAGTTTAAATGTACCAAGTTAACTTTACCCACCTGGTGGGGTATACTCCAAATATTATTCTAGATCTTGATAGAATAATCAATGGTTTTTACTCAAGATTGAAGCCAAGGTATCGAAGGAAATTAGACTCATGTGAATTCAAAAGCTATGAGAAAATTGTCTGATGTGCTGAGAGGGTAGATAAGAAGTTTGATAATGATCACGTGAACATTGGAAATAAGCAGAAGAAAAGGTCCATAGGGTGAGAGATGGGTAAGAATCAATCAAAGAAATATAATGGTAAGAAAGTCAGGTTTCAAATTTGTAAAAAATGTGGAAAAAAGCACCCTAGGAAATGACTTACAAAACCGGTAAGTATTTTAGATGTGGAAAGTTTTGACTTATGTCCTCAAATTATAATGAAAATGATCCTAAGAATAATCCTGATAAGAAAATAGTTAAGTTTTTCAAGTTTGGTGAGACGGGTCATTATAAAAATTCCTACCTAAAGAGAGATCTGAATGTTGAAACGAAGCCACACTATAAGTAGAAAGTTATAGTGAGATCCTTTGCGATTACGTCAGTAGATGTTAGGCCATCCAATATAGTGGTATCATGTACATTATTTGTTTATTCATATTTTTCTAAAGTCTTGTTTGATATGAGGTCTACACATTCCACTATTTATGGGGAATTTTCTAGTTTATTGGAATCATCACCTCAACAAATGAGATAAGAACTTATTGTTAAAACACCAAGAGAAATGTTATAGAAAAAATTCATTTTATGAATCTTCCTATATTTATTTGTGGAAATAATTTACCAGATAAAATTTTTGTTTTTCCCTTATTAGAGTGTGATGTTATTATGGGAATGAATTGGCTTTCTGTTTATCATGCTACTATTAACTATAGAGCTAAAGAAGTTTTTTTTTCAGAAATATTTTTAGTTTTTATACAAGAATGAACCCATAATATTGATAACATATCAGGAAGATGTGAAACTATTGAAAGATGGAAATTAAATTTATATTTCCCATATTGTTGAAATCAATGGAACTATTCAGTTTAATGATGTTCCATTGGTAAATAAATACCTTGATGTTTTTCCATATGAGTTACTTGGTGTCATACCTGATTTGTAAGTCGAATTCACAATTGATTTAGTTCCTAATGATAAGACAATTTCAAAACCCTTATATCAAATGTATCAATTGGAAATTAATGAATTGAAGAAACCAATTGCAGAAGTTTCTTGATAAATAATTCATTCATCCTAGAACATCACCATGGGGTTCACCTCTTTTATTCATTAAAAATAATGATGGTTCCATGATACTTTTGATTGATTATGGATCCTTGAATAACAACATTGTTAAATAAAACTATCCTTTTCCCCATATCAATGATTTGTTTGATCAGATTTATGGAGCACAATATTTTTCAAAGGTTGACCTGAGGTTTGGGAACCATCAGTTGAAAGTAAAATAAGAAGACATCCAAAAAACTATGTTTTGTACTAGATATGGGCATTTTTATTTTTTTATGATGTTTGGGATAACTAATGCACCTAATATATTCATGGATATTATTAATTGAATATTTCATGTGTTCTTGGTTATGTTTTTGGTAGTATTTATTTATGACATTCTTGTATTTCCTAAAAGTAAAGAGGAGCATGAAAAACATACAAGATTAGTTTTGAAAACCTTATAGGAAAATAAACTGAATGAAAAATTCAACATTTGTGATTTTTTTGAAATATATTTATTTTCTTGGGAAAATTATAAATAAGGATGAAATAACTATTGATCCCACCAAAAAATGTGGTTGATGAATGGGAAAGACCTACAAATGTTCGAGAGATTTGTAGTTTTCTTGGATTAGTAGGTTATTAATGAGTATTTCTTAAAAGTTTTCACGGTTATCTAGCCCTCTAGCCATGTTAACATGAAAATTGTTTAAATTTATTTGGATATAATAATGTTTTGTTTATTTTCAGGAATGGAAGAAGAGATTTTCTAATGCACCAGTTTTGTCCATGCCTTCCTAAAATGGTGATTTTGTCATCTAAAAAGATGCTTCATTGAAGGTAATTGGTTTTCTTATGATGTAGAATGATCAAGTAATTTCTTATGATTAAATACAACTAAAATCTCATGAGTTAAATTATCTCACACATGATTTGGAATTGGATTCTTTGGTTTTTTCTTTGAAAATTTGGATGCATCATTTATGCAGGGCATAATATAAAATATATACTGACAATAAAATTCTAAAGTATATATTCACTCATAAGTAATTAAACATGAGGTAAGGAAGATGGAATGAATTGATAAAAGATTATTATTGAAAATTCAATTACCATCCAATAAAATCAAACAATGTGGATGGTTCCCTGATTCGAATACATAATGAATCAAAAACCATGTTATGTTTGGAACATGCCCCCTTGATTAATGATTTGATGAATTTTGGCATAGAATTTGTTGGTGCAGGAAATACAACTGTTTGTTTTTAGGTTTTAGTGCAGTCATCGTTATCAGACAGAATTAATAAAGTGTAGAAGGAAGATAGTGAGCTACATAAAAAGGTAGAATTAGTTAAAATGGGTATGTTTCTAGAATTTATAATTGATAAAGAATGTGTTTTTAGATTTGGAAAAATTTTATGTGTGCCTTATATTTCCCAGTCAAAGAATGATTTATTGTGTGAAGATTATAGTTCTCGATTTTTAGTTCATCTTGGAAGTGTTATGATTTAACGAGACATTCATAAGTATTACTAGAGGGGCGTAATGAAAATTGATATTGCATATTTTATTGTGAAATGTTTAACATGACAACAGTTTTAAGCAGATAAGCGGTTACTGAAGGGGATTCTACAGCCTTTACCAGTGCCAGATCAGAAATGGGAAAATATATCCATGGACTTCATTGTGGGACTACTAAAGACTTCATTAGATGAAAATTAAATATGGGTTATTGTTGACTGACTGACTAAATTTTCATATTTCCTTCCTATTCAAGATATAATGTCTTTGGATAAACATTCTCAAATGTACTTCAAAGAGATTTTCTGGTTACATAGAGTGAAAATTTCTATTGTATCTGGCCGGGATCCCAGGTTCACTTCTAATTTTTTGAAGGGCCCTCAGTAGTCATTGAGAATAGAGTTATGTCTCAGAAAAACTTTTCATCCTCAATCAGATGTGAAGTGTAGATTCTCGTGTTCTGAACTGGACTGAAATGCAGAAGTTTTTGAACTTATTCATTTACTAAAGTGGTTGTTTTTAAATCTGAACATCAAATCATAATACTGAGAGTTGTATCACTCCTAATTGATTTTTTTGGGCATGAGAGAAGTCCCAATAAGTATCTCTAGTGGATAAAGTAGTTTAGGGAGTTTTGGACCTAAAAAATCTTATTTCTAAATACAGTAGAGGGTGCATGGTTTGTACATGGTCTGCCAAACCGTGCAGCCCACAACAGTTAATTGTGGGACCCTTTTTTAAAAGGGATAGTGGCGTATGCACGATCTTCACACAGTTTCCTAAACTATGCACCTATCTTGTGCGGGGTACGTCTTGGAGGCAGAAGACTCAGCATGGTTTGCGCATGGTTTGGAAAACGGGGTGGGTAAACTGTGCATGACACCTAGTTTTTAAAATTTGAGTTATTTTTATTTTATTAAATTATATTAAAATAAAACATTAATCACTAAAATCTCACCATATATCCTTCTAATTGGGACTCACCAAGGGTCTCCCCATTGAGTTGTGCATGAAACCCCTACTCCATACGAACTCATCCTGGATCGAATTCATCCCACCATTTCTTTCGATTCCCAGTCTGAATAACCTAGGTATGAGTCTCCTGTCTCTTCTAATCTCTTTACCATCATCTCTTCGACCTAATCGGCACCTGGTGAGGTTTGTCTGAACCCTATATTTTTTAGGTTAATCTTGATTTCGGTTTTCCCTTATTCTAGGGTCGAGTGAAAGGTCTCTTGGGACCATAAGGTTCGTGTTCCAGAAACTGCTACCAATGGAGATGCAGTTCAGGTGGTTTCGGTATGTTGGATTGGTTTTAGGGTAAGGTTTTTCACCTCTTTTTCTGTTTCAGACATATTAAATTTGTGTATTTTTGTGTTTATGAGTCCCCAGCTTTTTTCTTGTAGTGCGTTGAGCTTTTCCATGTTGTTTGGATTTGTTTTGGTTCATCGTCGATGTTGACTGCTTGGTTCCACCTTGAGGTAGGGTCCCTTTCCAAGTCATCAATCTTTATAAATGCATTAATTAAGTTTCTTACTGCACTTTTGTTATAAATTAATTCATACAAAGAAGTATAATGATCAAATCCTCTTAAATGTGATTTTATCATGTTTCATATTTTAAATTATAAAGATGATAAATGATTTGTTGATAAAAAATATCATGTATTTATAATAAAACAACTCCAATGAAGGCGTGCTTCCCTCAAGCTAAAAATTAGTGGTTAGACCTTGCTTCCTTGACTTTCCATTTTATAATATTTATTCTTGATGTTATGTTCAGATACGAAATTCTTATCACATGGACCTAATGACATTAGAAACACTGAGTTTCCCTTTTTAACATGATTAATGGACCCAAGCACCGTCTAAGTGTTTTGTCCAGTTTGGATTGGAATTACCCATGTAGGTAATTTCTCTTTGTATGGATACTTGGATCCCTTTAAATGTAATTGACAAGTTTTGATAAATGGAATGAGTTGAGCTAATTTAATGGTTAATGCTTAAAGATTTACCATAAAATGAATTTCTGAAATTGTTTTCAAATGTTTTGAATACTAATAAAACCTTGGGTGACATGTGGGTTCCTAAGAAGGAATGCCATGATGGGATCAATGGGTTTTCATGTTCATACATCGAGGGATACATGGATTCCCATGTAGTAATTTCATGGACGGACCCAGGTTCATGAGACAAGGATTGGTTCCATGTCTATGGAAACCCTTACTATTGTAAGGGAAGGTAGCAGTGTGGACCTGGCCCTTTGAAAATGCCTTAATGGTTTTTTCTAAATGGTTGTAATTCTACTTAACCTTTCCTAAGTAATGTTATGAAAGGATTTAACCAATAAATAAATGGTTGTAATGCTACTTGACCATTACACACTAATAGAAGGAATTGATTGATCTGATAAATAAATGGTTGCAATGATACATGACCTTTCCTCACTAATAGAAGGTAAGGATTGAACCAATAAATACTGGTTTCAACTATACTTGACCAATCCACACGAATGGAAGGAAATACTTTAACCAGATGAATCATTTCATGACTTCTTTATAAATAGGAATGGACTAACTCTAGCTTGTCGTGGATTCTAAGAGGATAATACCTTGGGTCTTAGGAACCCCATTCCGATTCAAGGATACAGTTTTCTTAGGTTGATACCCATCTAGAATCCAATTCTTTTCTATTCCTTGAATGCCTGATATACTATTTTTGGGTCCCTTATTCTTATAGGATACCTCAAATACACTCCTTGGATACAAAATTGACTTGTTGGTGCCATTGTTAAATCCCCTCAGCCCTTGTCTTTTATTAGCCACATTTTAACATGGTCAATCAACTTGGACTCAGTAGGTGACTTATTTTGGAATTTTGTGGATTATACTCCTTGGATTACACTCTAACCCATTAGCTAGATTCAGTTACTACTGAGTTAGTTGTATGTGAGTTTACGTTACCTTGATTTTTAACCTGGAACTCCATCACTGGATTTATTTTCCACATTTCTTTGTTACGTCTTGGAACCTACACAACTTATACTATCAAAGGATTCCTTTAATAAACTATTTAGTTCCAGCATTGACAAGTAGGTTCCATAGTTTTTTTTGGCTGAAGCCTCGTTTTTATTATTTAAAGAAAAGACCTCTTTAGACTAGGTAGAGGGAGACCAATTACATAGCCCGAAGTCCCAAGGCCAAGTGTCCTAAAAACAAGGCCTGAAAGCCCATAATTGTTGCCCAAAGAGCCCCTCAGTGAATAGTTCTACTACAGTACCCGGGCTACTATAGTACCTGCTACAGTGCTGCCGCCGCTACAGCTCCTACTATAGTGCCTCCACCGCTACAGTGTCGCCGCAACTATAGTCCCGTCGCTGCTACAGTGCTGATACAGTGCCCTACTATAGTGCTGTTTTAGTTCCCTAGAAATTAGTCCTTGCTTGGATTTGATCTTGGGTCTTTTGGATGCCAAGAAGGAGCCTGTACCACTAGGGTACATGCTCGTTGGAATAGGTTGCATAGTTAAATCCCATCAGGCCCGGTCATTTCTAAGACCCACTTAACCTTGGAGGAAAATCCTTGGACTTGGTAGGTAACTTACTCACATGTGACTTATAAATACAGTAGTAAATCAATTAATGAACTGGTTACATGCTTAGAAACTATCTGAGGGATGAAGTAGGTACTTGGGAATTAGTTAAATTATGCTGATTACTTTATTTATGCATGCTTTCACCCTATTTAATTAATATTATACTATAGGGATTGGGTTTTGCATTAGTGGTGCTGGCCTACTGAGATATATATCTAACACCCTACATGGGCCGTCATTTCATTGGGGTACCAGAGTAGACCTTTCTTGTTCATAGGGCCTTGGAACTTGTTTGTTGCAATTTTCTAGTACCTGGAGTAGGAGCAAAGGACCAAGCCGGAGCTCATTATTCTCATGGATATCTCCTTTTGGATTTTTTTTATTTAATTTAATTGAGTCCTAAATTTCACTATATTGTAAATAATGTTGTATTCTTTACTGCTTTCTAAAATGTATCAATACCATGTCATGCATTAATTTATTGCATAAACTGGCATTGGCCACTTTTGTTCATAAATATGAAATTTGTCTTCTGCTCCTTGTCAATTATGTATTACTAATTCCACTATTGATTACTATTTACTCTGTTATGCCACTGCACAACTCTGATAAGAGGGTATAGTCTCCCCACTGACTATTCTTACACCCTCATTTCAAGTCAGTAGCCTCTGGTGTATAAGGAGGCGTGTTTGAGGTCATGTGGTGACTGGTCTGACTACCGTCTTAATGGTGAGCCGGGTTGGGACATTACAATGTGGTATTAGAGGTGGTTTTTCCTCTTTTCATATTGATTTGGGTTGGTAGACAGGATACTAGAAAAATTTCAGCACTTGGAAAATAGACGTTCCTGGGACTGATCACCCCACATACGGGGAATGACCAAGTGACCTGGGATGGGATTTTTGTTTATGCTCTTCAATGTTACAATTGATATGATTTCACATAGAGTGACTGGTGTACATTCTACTGCATATGATTTTTAAAATTTTTGGACACTTTCCTTGGCCTGATATAGAATGTAAGTAACATTACATGCACCATATTAGACACATATAAATTCACATGCCATGCATATATGACATGCCACGTAATTTCATTAGTAGTTTTCGTACTAAGTATGATTTAGTGCCTCCTTAATTTGAAAGTTTTAGATTTATACTTCCTTAGGTTATACATTAGCATGCCTTCTATGCTTACGGATCGTTATAACATGATTCTGTTATTAAATTGTCATGCTTTTCTGATTCCAGCTTGTTTCTCTATGTTATATGGTTGTAGTGACATGATAGCTTACCTTGATATATGTAAATAGTTTCATGGGAAAATTTATTGGTTATAGTTATAATGGGAGATAGATTTCAGTTCAAAGGTGTATGGGCTCCTTATAGCTGAAAGTAGGTAACCCATGTAATTGTACCATTGTTTAATGGTTGTTAAATTCAATTGTTAAGTGAAAATGGTTTTTATTAAAGGGAGGAAAATTCCGAACTATAAAGTGTATGGTCACATTAAAGGTTGGTAGGTTTCCACCCATATAATTTTTACCGTTATTTTTGACCATGTTAAATTCTAAAATGACATTGGTATAGATTAATGGGAGCCAATTTTCAATCCATGGAGTGTATGGGCACTTCGTGGATTGGAAAAAGAAAAACCATGTTAAATGAAATGGCACAATGCTTTGGGAAATATTATAAGTGTTAAATATGTTTAATGTTTATCTAAAATAAAATGGATAGCTTTCAAAATGAAACTGGACCCAAGTAGGTCAATTGGGTAATGTTCTTATGAGGTGACCCATATGGGTGTTTAAATTTTAATAATTGTGCGTTTACTATTGGATTACTTTATAAAGATCCCAGATTTGTTAAAATGGGACCCTCGTAGGGCGCCTTATTTTCCTAAAAAAAAATTATTTTGATATGTTTCAATAATGATAGGATGTCAACTAACGTAAAATGTTTTTAAGTGGGTGTTTTAAAAAACATGCATGTTTTTCCCTTGCGCGTTAGTTAAAATCAAGTAACTTGTGTTATTTTGAAAACGGTACATTGATATTTTGATTAAATTTTTTATGATTAAATATTAATTGTGATTTAATGTAAGAGGCTTGGAAATGGAACCTATAATGGTGTCCACTATTTAAAAACCCTTGTGTAAGGCTAGTTCGGACTTCTGATGAGTTGCCTTGGAATGGAAGTGTGAGTACATTCCATAGGCATTATTTTCCATAGCAATGGCTTTACGATTTGATTTTGAGCCTAGTGACTTTTTTTTGATGTGACACAGTGTGAGGGTTTAAACCTTTCCTTTGAAAGGGGATAACCCATGGAATGTAGTGCCCTTAATACATGAATGCCTTGTTTGTGCAGTGAATTTTTTCACTCATGGTGCTGGTTGGGTGATGTTTTCCATAGTAGGACATTCAGTTATAAAGTGAAACCCTTGTATGGATGGGTGTTCATGTCTTTCATGACCTCTTTATGGGATCGAGTATCGAGTAATGCTCATTTTCAGCAGGTTAATCATTCCTCGCACATGGTTGGCTACTTGTTGGTTTTTTGACCCTCTCTCCATCTTAGTAAGGGGCGACTAGTTATGGCATCATCTAGATTGATAGTCGTATGAGGAAACATGACTCCGTAATAAATCTTCTTGTACTATTGAGTATGGTCTTAGGTCATCTATAAGTATAGTGGTTTGAGCATTAAATAATCAATTCCATTCCAATACATGGATTGGTTTTCAAAAGGCTCGGGTGTTTTAACATGTCGGTCTCGTTGTTATAATCTATAATGCTTATGAGAAGTTAGTTTTCTTTCCTTTTGTGGCTAATACACTCCTAATGTGGGTAATGTAATCTTGACCATGGTGAACACATCCTTCCATTTACAAGGAGAAAAACTTAAGGGGACCATTGGGAAATGGTTGGTTATTTCTTGAATGCTCTTGAGGCTTGCTGGTGTTGTTTTATATCAGTGCTTGTTCGACAACATGAATCTGTTTTGGTTTGACTATTGTACCTACCAATTTATGTGTGTTTTTTAATGGAAACCCTATCTTAAATCCTCTTAATTTACTCTTCTTATGAGACGAGCATGTCCCCTATCTTGATGTCATCCTTGATACACTATGACAGCATCGGTCTTACACTACACTACATCATAAAATCTGTTGAGCTTGTTGGATGATCTTTGTTAGTGCTACATCCTAAGAAAGGTTATCATCGAGGCTTGGTATGTCTTGAGTGATTCTTGGGTTCCCAAGTTGGAATGACTTGTTTGGAATCATGGACTGCAGCTGTTTCTTTTAGTTTGCACTCGCAGTCTACGCCAGACTTCTTCAAGATACGTTATCCAAGTGGATCAACTCGTTTTTTTCTGTTGATATTTATGTTTATATGGGGCTATTTTAAATCACATTTCCTGGTGATGGAAAGTGTGGTATCATGGTCGGAAATGTCTTATGAGGAAGCTTTCTTGACCAGTTCTTGTTAGGTCAATCAGAATTCGACCATTTCCTTTTTACAAAATTATGCTAGGAGTGTCATAAGAACACTTAGAGTTATGTCTTAAACAACAATTCTAATGGTGGAGGTACCATGGATTGGAATTTTCCCCTACTTACGTTGCAAATTATGGTGGGAAGCACCATCGGTTTAGTGTTATTAATAATTTGATGTGATCTTGTCTCTATATAATTGGGCTCATGTAAGCTCTGTTTCTGTGTTTTAGTTGAACTTTGAGCATTGGATCTGGTTGTAAAGGCAGTAGTGTGGAATGGTTAAGACAAGTTCAAAGGTGCATCAGGTATTTGGAATGGAATGAAACCATTGGAATGAAAATTCACAACCCTTGTAGGATGTTTAGTGTTTACGTTGTTCCTAAAGGCTTGTCAGGGATGATAAGTTCTTAAGGTCGGTAGATTGTAGAATCTCGTGTTCCGAATTTGACTGAAATATGGATGTTTATGAACTTATTCATTTACTAAACCGATCATTTTTAAAACTAAGATTAGAAACGAAACTCTGAGAGGTGTATCAAACCTAACTGATGTTTTTGGGCTTGGGAAAAGGCCTAAGAAGTTTCCTGAGTGGATCAAGAAGTTTCGGGAGTTTTGGACCTGAAAACATCAAGTTTTTAAATACAGTAGAAGGCAAATGGTTTGCGCATGGTTTGCCAATCTGTGTGGCCCACAGAATTTAACCATGAGACCTTGTTTTAAAAGGGACAGTGGCTTGTGCATGGCCAACACACGGTTTCCTAAACAGTGCACCTTGCCCATATAGGGTTTGTCTTGGAGGTAGAATACTTCACATGGTTTGTGCATGATTTCGAATTTTGTGTGGGCCAAACCATGAACGATGCCCATTTTTTAAAATTTGAGTTATTTTAATTTAATATATTAAAATTAAAATAAAACATAAATCACTGAACTCTCACCCTCTCTCCCTCGAATCATGATGCACCAATGGGATCCCCTTTGATCTGTGCACGCAACCCCTCCACCATTAGGATTAAAATAAAACATAAATCACTGAACTCTCACCCTCTCTCCCTATGTATGAGTGTCCTATCTCTTATGCTCTCTTTCTTAGCTTCTCTTTGACCTAATCGGTGCCTGGTGAGGTTCTACTGAACCCTATCTTTTTAGGATTAATCTTGATTTCGGTTTTCCCTACTTATAGGTTCAAGCGAAATGTCTCTTGGGACCTTAGGGTTCATTTTCTAGCAACTACCGCCAATGGTGATGTAGTTTGGGTGGTTTTGGTCCGTTGGATTGGTTTCGTTGTAAGGTTTTTCACCTCCTATTTTCTTCATGTGCTAAATTTGGGGATTTTGTGTGTATAAGTCCTTGGATTGTTTCTTGTAGTACCTTGACCTTCTCCATGAGGTTTGGATTCGTTTTGGTTCATCACCAATGTGGATGGATTGGTTCCACCTTGAGGTAGGGTCCCTTTCCCAATCATCAATATTTATAAATGCATTAATAAATTTTCTTTATGCACTTTTGTTATAAATTAATTCATACAATGATGTATCATGATAAATGCCTCTTAAATGTGAATTTATAATGTTTCGGGTTTTAAATGCTAAAGATGATAAATGATTTTTTGATAAACAATATCATGTCTTTATAATAAACCCCCTCCAAAGGAGGTGGGATACCTTCAAGGTAAAAAGTAGTGGTTAGACATGACTTGTTGACTTTTCATGTTTATAATCATTACAATTATGTTATGTTGAGATACGACATGCTTAGCACATGGCACTAATGACATTAGAAACACTGAATTTACCTTTTTAAGATTACTAAAGGAATGAATCACCATCTAAGTGTTTGGTCTAATTTGGATTGGAATTACCCTTGTAGGTAATTTCTATTTGTATGGATACATGGACCCCTTTAAATGTAATTGACATGTTTTGATAAATGGAATTTGTTGATCTAATTGAATAGTTTATGCTTAATTATTGACCCTCAAATGAATTTCTGAAATTGTATTCCAATTTTTTGAATACTAATAAAACCTTGGGTGACATGTGGGTTCCCATGTATGAATACCATGATGGAATCAATGGATTTTTGTTCCCATGCCTTGGGGGATACATGGATTCCCATGTAGGAATCCATGGACGGACCTGGGTTCATGAGACAAGGATTGGTTCCATGTCTATGGAAAACCTTACCATGCAAAGGGAAGGTAGCAGTATGGAACGTGCCATTTGAAAATGCCTTAATTGTTTTTTCTAAATGGTTGCAATGCTACTTGACCTTTCAACACTAATGGAAGGAAATACATGAACTAATCAATAAATGGTTGCAATGCTACTTGACCATTCCACAATAATGGAAGGAAAGGATTGAAACAATAAATAAATGGTTGCAATGATACTTGACCCTTTCACATTAATGGAAGGCAAGGATTGAACCAATAAATAATGGTTTCAACTCTAATTGACCTATCCATGAAAATGGAATGAAATACTTGAACCAGATAAATCATTACATGATTTCTTTATCAAATAAGAATGGACTGACTTGAGCTCACTTTGGATTCTAAGAGGAGAATACCTTAGGTCATGGGAACCCCATTCTGATTCAAAGATATAGTTTTCATAGAATGATACCCAACAATAATTCTGTTCTTGTATATTCCTTGGATGCCCAATATACTTCCGTTGGGTCCCTTATTCTTACAGGATACCTCAGACACACTCCTTGGATCCAGCATTGACTTGTAGGTTCCATGGTTAAATCTCATTGGGCCCTATCATTGCAGAGAATCGTTTTACCTTGGTTTATCACCTTGGACTCAGTAGGAAACTTATTTTGGAATGACTTGGATTAAACACTTTTGATTACAATCTTACCCCTTAGCTAGATTTAGATACTACTGAGTTAGATTTCCATGAGTTTTAATTACCTTGCTTTTTACCATGGAATTCCATCACTAGATAACTTTTCTGGGATGCCTTGTTACATCTTGGATCCTTCACTACTTATACTATCACGGGATACCTTGAATACACTCCTCGGGTCCAACAGTGTCAAGTAGGTTCCATGGTTGAAGCCCATCAGGCTTGGTCATTACTAAGCCCTGTTTTTCATATGAGGATGCTTCTAGGACTTGGTAGGCGACTAACTCACAAGTGACTTATAAATTAAATGGAAAAACTCAATTAATAAACTGGATACATATTCAGACACCAACCGAGGGCTGAAGCAGGTACTTGGGTATTAGTTACAATGTACTACTTACTTTATTTATGCATGTGTGCACCCAATTTAATTTATATTAAACTATCGGGATTGGGTTAGACAACTGTGTTTCTAGCCTACAGAGATATATATCTTACACCATACTCAGGCCGTCATTCCACTAGGGTACCTGAGTATACATTTCTTGTTCATAGGTCCTTGGACCTTGTTTATTGTTGTTTTATTATACCTAGAGTAGGACAAAATTACCGATCTAGAACTCTGGAAGCTTGTGGAGATTGCCTTTGGTTTTTTGTTCTTTTCTTTAGTTGATTCATTCATTGCATTGTATTGGAAAGCATGTTGTACTGTTTACTAATTACCATAATGTATCAATACCATGTCATGCATTCATTTATTGTATAAACTATCATTATCAACTTTTGTTCATTAATATAAAATCAGTCTTATGCTGCTTGTAAATTTGGAATTATAGCTTCCACAATTGATTACTATTTACTCTGTTATACCATAGTGCAACTCTGATAAGAGGTTATAGCCTCCCCACTTCCTATTAATACACCCTTGTTGCTAATAGGCAGCCTCTAACGTATGCAGAGGAACGCTTGAATCCATGTGGAAACTGGTCTAACCACCGTCTTAGTGGTGAGCTGGGTAGGGATGTTACAGGTAGTCAGAACAAATGATTCAGACTTTAGAGGATATGCGTTGAGCTTGTTAAATTGAATACCAGGAAATAAGGGATCAATATCTTTGTTTAGTTGATTTTTATTATATTAACAGTTTTCATTATAGTATACAGATGGTACCATTTAAGCATTGTATGGGAAGCGATGTCAAACTCCATCATTTTTGGGATTATGTTTGGGAAAAGAAGTTGATGGAACCAGAATTAGTAAAGGTTGTGGATGAGAAAGTGATGATGATCTAGAAACACATGAGGACAAATCAGATCAAGAAGAGAAGTTATGAAGATAACAATAGGAAATACTTTTATTTTGAGGTAGCTGATCATGTTTTTCTTATAATCTCCCCATGGAGTAGTTTCATGCATTTTGGTAAGAAAGGAAAGATTAGTCCACATTTCATTGGACCTTATAAAATTCCAGAGAAAGTTGGACCAATCTCCTACCAAGTAGCTTTTCCACAGAGTTTATCTCGGGTACACAATGATTTTAATGTTTCGATGTTGAGAAATTATGTGCGAGATTCATCTCATGTCTTGAGCCCAAAAGCAGTTTAGCTGGAAGAGAAGCATTCTTATGAAGAGAAACCTGTTCGTATTCTTGATTAAAGAGAACAAGTATTACAGAATAAGGTAATCCACCAGATAAGGATTTTTTTGGAGAAACTACATGTTTGAAGAAGCAATATGAGAATCTATAAATTCTATGAGGGAAAGGTACTCTCAGTAGTTTAATAAGTAAATAAAATTGTGAGGACACAATTTCCATAAGGTGGGGAAAATGTAATACCCCAAGGTTTTAAAAATAAATTGAAATTAATGAAACTTTGACGTAAGTAGATATTTATAACTAGCCTTAAACATAGTTTTTCTTCTTCTATTATTTTAATTTCAAAAAATTGCCATCTACAGTTTTGATCAGTAAGTCATTTGGAGTCTGATAGAACCCACTTGATTTTTAGTGAATAGTAACAAACCCTTATGAATAGTAATATGAATAGTTTTATGACCCTAATGAATAGTAAATTGTATTATTATTTTATTTTCATAATTATATAATATAAATATATCTTGATTAATTTTTAAAGGTTATATAAAATGAGTTATTATTTTAAAAAAATTTAATTTTTGAATTACGTATGATTTTATTTAAAAATTAAATTAATCATGTTTAGAAAATTATTTATTAAAAATGTATTTTATTTTTGAATTCTACACTTTGAAAAATGGTCAGGGTGAATTTTTTGGATTTTTGTGAAATTCTTGATTTTTTGATGAATAGTAAAATACGATAAATGAAAAATACTTATTTTATTGCATCATAGGTTATGTAAAGCTGATGTAAACACACCTAGTTAGAAATCACATGAAATTATTACTATTTGGGGTCACATGAATCTATATTATTCATAGTCATGAGCAAAAATCTCAAACTAATGATTAAAATAATGTAAAACCCCTCCTCTCCTCCACTATAAATACCACCCCACCCCTCTTCCTCACACACCTCTGAAAACTTGAGAATGGTATTAATTAAACCCAATATCCTTCCCAAGTATCTTTCCCACGTTCAAGACCTATTGGACTCTCGAAAAGGCCAAAAACAAAGGCCTTAAGGAGGATCTCATGGAGAATAGATTAAGAGGTAAACATCCTCTTTCTTATTCTTGTGTTTTCTTTTAAATTCATTTTCTTTTCATATAATATCTTCTATTTACCTTATCTAAGAGGAATGAAAGATCCAGAATATTATATATTCTGGATTCTATCATGTTTATGTGAAAAATTTACTCAACTTACTTAATCTTATCCCCCACTTATAAAGACATCATTCGTGATGTGCCATTTACCAAAATCGTGGATGATGTGTTCACAATTTCAATTACATCATTAAAAACTATTTATAAAACCATTTTGAGTGTTAAAAAAATTAAAATTTTATTATGTAACATATTTTATGTTTTTTAATGAACTTATATGCATAAAATTAATTTATATAATGAAACATGTTCATGATTATCTAAGAACTTCCAAAAATAATCTAAACAAATATCATTAATGTTTTATCTAATGAATCATCATCATATATGATAAAAAAATGATTTATGGTATAATTCAATATTACGTAAAAATATGAATACCATTTCATTAAACTTTTATAATTTCATTTCCATACGACAATAAAATCAAATACAAATCATCCATGGAAATCATTTAATGAACTCACCCGAAACAGTGAAAAGAACAAAATATTATTAATTAATGGATGCAATGATCTTATAAAAAGATCATATAATGTGATATAAAAATTAATATGTTTCAGTAATATATTAATAACACTCTTTTAACCATTATACATGAGTTTTAAACATTTTTTATTTATGATAAACCCAAGGTATGAGATTTCTTAACACAATTTCTATTCATTGGGTTAACCTTCTTCTTCATTATTTATGTGTTATTAAACTAGTTTGTGTGATTAATTTTGTTTATATTTTGTTTAATTATGTTTATTTAATGTGTATAAACATATTCCATCCACTATATTAATCCTCACTTCAATTATAAGATATTAGTAAGAGGGTTTTCTTTTAAAATCCCATTTTAAAAATTCCGTTTTACAAAATTCAAAAGAAATTTTTTAAGAAATTATTCAAGTTGTATGATTATGTTAAAGTTATTAGAATTTATTTATGATTAGGTGTGGGACCTATATACCCCGCCAACTCATTGGGTATGTGTCAATTTGAGGTCAGCAGTATAGTTACTCTATGTGTCACTACAATGGATACGCCATAAGGTATCCAGGAGGGTTACATTGTAAGGTAGCCGTGAGGGTTACAAATCATAAGGTGTCCATGACAGTTAAAAAACTAATTATTTAATTCCAAAAGATATTTTTATGGTCTTATTTATGTTTTTTATGTGTTTTGAAAATCTCTTGCAATTATCAAGGTTTACAAATTACGTATATATGCGTGAGAAGTTTGTCTTTGTGAAAATATTTAGAAGTATTCATGGAATAATGTTTACTTTCCTTATTTATATGTCCCTTACTAAAAATTGTGTTCTAATACCATGTTCTTAAATTATTTTAATAGCTTACTTGGATGCATAAGTCAATGAAGTAATATAAGTTAAATGTAATGAAGATCGGTCAAAGAAATTATTTTTTATTTGAAATGTTTTATATTTTAGAAGAAATGGATACTATTTTTGTGGTTTCCTCTTAGTGTGGAATGTTATGTATGAATTATGTACTTAATATATAAAACTCTAAACTTTAAATGATCCTCAATATTAAAGTAAGTGATTTCATGACTAAAATTCAGGTTTATGTATTGTATTAAGGTCGAGTCCTTATAATTGGTATTAGAGGATGGTTTTGAAAACTTTAGGGGTTAGTATGATATTAATAGAATACCATAAATTATTTTTACTCTATGGTTAATTCTGACTGATAAAAATTTTAAAGATAACCATGTTACATTGACTTAGATATGTTTTTTTAGGAATGTTTTTCCACAGAAGAAACAAGGAAACTGATGTAGAGAGGCACCGACAAAACGATATCCTTATGAATCTACAGCCCGAAATGGTAGGGATTGGAACCGAGCTATTTGTGACAGTAATGGATAAACTGACATAGGCAATATATAAAGGTAGCATCAATGCAAGATAAAAACCATATGTACCACAAAGAAACATGATGATTGTGGAAAATTTTATGAGACAAATCCCTTCTACTTTCAATGGATCTTCTGACCTAGTAGCAGATGAAGGATGGATTAAAGCCCTTGAAATGTTATTCGATGTTATGGGATGTTTAGATAATCATAAGTTATGTCTTTCCAATTATTTTTTTGAAGGTCCAGTTGATCAGTGGTCGTCAATGGTCATGAATAGAAGGGATAGTGAGGATATTGATTCCTTTGAGTGGGATGAATTTAAAAATCTTTTCCTCAAAAAATATTTATCCAAAGGTGGTTCAACTTTGGATGGAGAAGAAATTCCTTGAATTGAAGAAGATGGTGTATGATTTAGTGGACATGTATGAAGAAAAATTCACCTAACTAGAGAGGTATGATCCAAATCTTATTCTGGATATTGATAGAAAAAATCAATGGGTTTTACTCAGTATTGAAGCCATGGTATCAAAGGTTATTAGACTCTATAAAATTCAAATGTTATGAGAAACTATTCGGATATGTTGAGAAGGTAGAGATGGAGTTTTTTAATGATCATGTGCACTATGAAAATATGGAGAAGAATAGGTCCATATGGGAAACGATGAATAATAATATATCAAAGAAATATGATGGTAAGAAAGTCCAATTTCTAGTTTATAAAAAGTGTGGCAAAAAGAACCATGGAGAATGCCTTACCAAAATTGGAATGTGTTTTAGATGTGGTAAGTTTAGATATATGGCCCCAGATTAAAATGAAAATGATCATAAAGTTAATCCTACTAAGAAAACTGTTATGTGTTTTAAATGTGGTGAGATGGGTCATTATGTAAATTCCTACCCAAAGAGAGATCCGAATATTGTAGAGAAGCCAGAATATAAGATGAAAGCTATTGTGAGGTCCTTTTCAAATACGTGAGCAGATTTCGGGCCATCCAAAAAAGAGGTATCATATACTTTATTTGTTTAATCAGATTTTTCTAATGTCTTGTTTGATACAGGGTCTACACATTCCTTTATTTCTGAGGATTTTTTTGGTAAATTGGAAATATCACCTCAACAAATGAGACCAGAACATGTTGTTAAAACACATGGGGGAAATATTATAGAAAAAGGAATTTTAAGAATATTTTTATTGTTAACTATGGATATACATTACCTGCAAACCTTGTTGTTTTTCCCGTAATAGATTTTGATGTTATTCTGGGAATTGATTGGATTTCTATTTATAATGGTAAGATTGACTAAAGAGATTAATAAGTTGTTTTTTCAGAAAGAGTTTTAATTTTTATATGAGAAAAAACCCATACAATTGATAATATATCAGGAAGCTGAGAAACTATTGAAATATGGAAATAAAATCAATCTTTCTCATATTGTTGAAAACAAGGAAACTATTTAGATTAATGATGTACCAGTGGTAAATGAGTACCTTGAGGTTTTTCCTGAAGAGATACCCAATGTCATACATGATCAGAAAGTCCAATTCACAAATAATTTAGATCTGGATGCTAATCCAATTTCAAAACCCCCATTTCGAATGGCTCAAATAGAACATATTGAAGTGAAAAAATTAGTTATAGTAGTTTCTTGATAAAGGAATCATTAATCCTAGAACATCACTATGGGGTGATCATATTTTGTTCATTAAAAATAAATATGGTTCCTTGAGACTATTCATTTATTATATATCCTTTAATAACATCAATATTTAAAACAAGTATCCTTTGTCTCATATAAATGATTTGTTTGATCATCTCAAGGGGGCACAATATTTTTTGATGGTTGAACTGAGTGTGGGGTACCATGAATTGAAAGTAAAAGAATAATACATTCCACCAACTAAATTTCATACTAGATATGACCATTATGTATTTGTTGTTATGCTATTTGGGTTAACTAATTCACATTCTATATTCATGGATCTTATGAATGGAATATTTCATGTGTTCTTGGATATGTTTGTTTTTGTATTTGTTGATGACATTCTTATGTTTTCTAAATGTAAATTGGATCAAAAAAACATCTAAGGGTTGTTTTGAAAACCCTACAGGAAAGGAAACTATATGGAAAATTTAGCATGTGTGGTTTTTGGTTCAAATATATTTGTTTTCTAGGGAAAATTGTAAATAATGATGTAACAACAGTTTATCCTTCCAAAACAAAAGTGGTTGATGAATGGCCAAGACCTAAGAATGTTACAGCGATTCATAGTTTTCTTAGATTAGTAGGACATTACAGACATTTTGTTAAAAACGTTTCCTGGTTATCTTTCTTACTAACTATGTTAACATGAAACTAAGGTAAATTTATTTGGATAGATGAATGTGATTTTTGTTTTCAATAACTGAAGAAGAGATTGGCGAATGATCTATTTTTGGCCTTTCCTTCCTAAAATGGTGAGTTTTTCATCAATAGTGATGCTTTATTGAAGGGAATTAGTTGTGTTATTATGTATAATGATTTGGCAATTGCTTATGCTTCAAGAAAACTAAAAGATCATGAGTTAAAGTATCCCACACATGATTTAGAATATGTAGCCATGGTTTTTGGTTCTATAATTTGAAGGCATCATTTATACGGAGCCAAATGTCAAATATATAGTGACCTTAATTGTTTGAAGTATATATTCACTCAGAATTAATTAAACATGATGAAAATAATATGTATGTAGTTGATAATATATTATTATTCCATGATCAATTACCATCTAGGAAAATCAAACAATGTGGCAGATGCTTTGAGTTGAAAACATTATGCATAATTAACCGTGTTATGTTTGGAACATGACACCTTGATTAATGATTTGATTAATTTTGGCTTAGAAGTTGTTGGTGTAGGGAATAAATCTATTTTTCTTTAGGTTTTACAGTCATCATCATTATCTGACATAATTAAGAAAGCCCATAAGGAAGACCGTGAGCTATAGAAAAAGGTAGAATTGGATAAAATAGGTATGTTTCTTGAATTTAACCTTGATAAAGATTATGTTTTAGGATTTGAGAAAAGATTGTGCATGCCTAGTGTTTCCCAATTGAAGAAATATTTATCATGAAAATCTCATAGTTCTCCATTATTAGTTCATCCTAGTGGTACTATGATGTATAGATAATTTCAAGAGTATTAATAGTGGGATGGAATGAAAATGGATATTGGAGATTTTACAGTGAAATGATTGACATGTCAAAAGGTTAATTAAGAGTAGTAGTTACCAAAGGGGATGCTCCAGCCTTTTCCAGTTCTAGAGTGTAAATGGGAAAATATATCCATGGACTTCGTTGTGGGAGTACCAATGAATTCTCGAGGTAATAATGCAATATGAGTTATTGTTGACCGATTGACTAAATATGAACATTCCCTTCCTATTCAAGATACAATATCTTTTTATTGGATTTATAGACTGCAACTCAAAGATATTTCTAGGTTACATGGATTACCTCTCTCCATTCTATCTAAACAAGAGCCTAGGTTCACTTTTAATTTTTTGAAGGGCCTTCAAAAGTCATTGGGAATATAGTTAAATTTTAGTATAACATTTCATCCTCAATCAGATGGGTAATTTGAAGGAACGATTCAGAATTTGGAGGATATGCTTCAAGAATATTCAATGGACTACTAGGGAAGTTTTTATTATCATATTTTTTTAGTTTATTTTTCTTATAATAATAGTTTTTCATTCCAGTATACAAATGGTACCTTTTGAGGCATTTTATGGGAAGAGATGTCGATCTCAATAATTTTGGGATGATATGTGGTAAAGGAAGTTTATGGGACCTGAATTATTTGATGAAGTGGCTTATAATGTGAAGATGATCCAACAACACATGAGCACAGTGCAGAGAAATTAGAAAAATTATGCAGACAATAGGAGTAAAAATGTTTTTTGAGGTATGTGATGATGTTTTTCATAGAATCTCACCATGTAAAAGTGTTATTCATTTTGGTAAGAATGGGAAGCTAAGTCCACAGTCTATTAGATCTTAAAAAATTATAGAGAAATACGAACTATTAACATACCGAGTAACATGTAATATATTTTTATCTTAGGTACACAATGTTTTTCATGTTTTGATGTTGAGAAAGTATGTCCCAGATTTCCCTCATGTCTTAAGCTAAGAAGCATTTCGGCTGGAAGAGAACCTTTCTTATGAAGAGAAACCAGTTCATATTATTGATTGAAGAGAAAAAGTATTGTGGAATATGGTAATCCACTAGGTAAAGGTTTTGTGGAGAAACAACATGGTTGATTAAGCAACATGGGGATCTAAAAATGCTATGAGGGAAAGGTACCCTCACTTGTTTAATAAATAAAAAAATTACGAGGACAGAATTTATAGAATGTGAGGAGAATGTAATACCCCAAGGTTTTAAAAATAAATTTAAATTCATTAAACATTGTTTTAATTAGATGTTTATAACTATCTTTTAAACAAATTTATACTTGTTCTTTGATTTGAATTTCAAAAAACGGTTACATACGGTTGTGATGAGTATGTTATTTGGAGTCTGATAGAACCAACTTGTTTTTTGTGAATAGTAACATACCCTTATGAATAGTAATATGACCCAAATGAAAAGTAAATTATATTATTATTTTATTTTCTTAAGGATTTAAGATAATGAAATCTTGATTAATTTTTCAAGGTGATATAAAATGAGTTAATGTTTTAAAATTGTTAATTTTTTAATAAAGTTTTATTTTATTTAAAAAGTAAATTAATTATATTTAAAAAATTACTTTTAAAAAATGATGTTCTTTTTTATTATAGACATTGAAAAATTGTTAAGGTGAATTTTTGAGACTTTTATTAAATTCTTGAATTTTTTGATGAATAGTAAAATATGATAAATTACGATAAATGCTAAATAATTTTATTTACTACATCATAGGTGATTATAGGATGATGTAAGCACACATAGTTAGAACTAAAATTAACTTATTACTATTTGGGGTAACATGAATCAATAAGTTTCATAGTCTTGACCAAAAATATTAAACTAATTATTAAAATAATGTAAAACCCCCCTCTCCTCCACTATAAATACCACCCTCACCCCCTCTTCCTTACACACCACTCAATCCCAGAGAATTGCCTACGTTATACCTAATATAATTCCCAATTCTCTTCCCCACATCCCATACCTTCTTTTCTCACAAAAAATCCATAACCAAAGGCCTTAAAGAGTATCTCAATGAGAAGAGATCTAGAGGTAATAATCATCTTTCTTATTCTTGTGTTTTCTTTTCAATTCCTTTTCTTTTCTTATAATCTATTATTTTTTCCTTATCAAAGTGGAATAAAAGATCCATAATATTATATATTATGAATTTTATCATGTTTATGGATAAAATTCCTTAAATTTCTTCATCCCCTCTTCCTCTTATAAAGACATTGTTCGTAATGTGTAGTTTACAAAAATCATGGATAATGTGTTTTCAATTTCCATTACATGCTTCAAAAATGTTTTTAAAAACATTTTGAGTGTTGAAAAATAGAATAAATATTATTATGTAACCTCTTTTATGTTCTATAATGAAATTCTAGGCATAACATTAATTTATATAATGAAAGAAGTTCATTATTAGAGAGGAACCACCAAAAAATGATCTAAACAAATATCATTAATGTTTTATATAACGAATCATCATCGTATGTTATAAAAAATGACTTATTTTATAATTGAATATTCTAGAAACCTATTAATACCATTTCATTCTACTTATGTAATTTATTTTCTATAAGATAAGAAAATCAAATACAAACTGGTCATGGAAGTCATGTAAAGAAACTCACTCGAAACAATGAAATGAACAAAATATTATTAATTAATAGATGTAATGATGTTTTAAAATTATCATATAATGTGTTATAAACATGAATATGTTTCTTCATGATATTAATAACACTATTTCAACCATTATACAAAAGGTTTAAACAAGTTTCAAATAATATAAACCTGAGTTATGGGAATTCTTAACCCAATTTCCATTATTGGGGTTAACCTTATACTTCATTATTTATGTGGTATTAATATTTTTTGTGGGATGAATTTTGTTTATATTATGTTTAATTATGTTAATTTATAGTGTATATACATATTACATTCACACTATTAAGTCTCACTTCAATTATATGATATTATTAAGGGGATTTTCTATTAAAATCCTCTTTTAAAAATTGTATTTTACAAAATTCAAAAGAAATGTTTTTTTACAATTATTCATGTTTTATGATTATTTCATGGTTATTTAGTTTTTTTATGATTAAAGGTGGTGCATATATCTCCCTCCAATGCATTGGGTATGTGTAAGTTGGTGGTCAGCCATATGGTTTCTCCATGGGTAACTGCAATGGTTACCACATAAGGTAGCCATGATGGTTACATTATAAGGTAGTCGTGAGGGTTACAAATAATAAGGTAGCCTTGATGGTTTCAAAACTAAGTAAGTAATGCCCCAAGATACCTTTATATCCCTATTTATGTTCTTTATAATTTGTGTAAATCTAACGGAATTTTCAAGTCGCACAAAGTAAGTATATATGGGTGAGAAGTAGGTCTTTGTGAGAAAAATTAGAAGTACTCATGGACTATTGTTTTCTTTCCTTCTTTATATGTCCCTTAATTATATTTCTGTGCTCATACCATTTTTTTAAATGATTTTTATGGGTTATAAGTATTTATAATACAAATAATTAATCCTAGTTGAATGTAATGAATATTGGTCAATGAAATCAAGTTTTATTTGAAAAGGTTTATATTTTGGAAGAAAATAATACTATTTTTATGGTGTCCACTCTATATAAATGTGGACTATTATGTAGGTATTATGTCCTAAATCACTAAAACTCTGAACTCTAAAAGATCCTCAATGTTAAAGTAAGGGAGTTACTAACTAAAATTCATGTTTATGTATTGTAATAATGTTGTATACTTATAATACTAAACCAAATTGAACCTAACTGAACATAATTAAACAAACCCTACCTAATCCAATTTGACCAAAAATAAATTTAACCATACTAAATAAAACTAGATAGAACTAAAATATTCAAAATTCAACTAAACTAAATTGAAAAAAATCTAATAAAACTGAATTGAGAGAACTTCAGTTGAATTGAATTGAAATGAACCAAATAATATAGAAGCAAATTAATGAGAGTCAAATATAATCATCCAAAACTAAATTAAAATGAATTAAATCAAACTATATTAACATAATACTACCGGACTTGACTTGACCTAAACAGTGTTTATTCAAGGTTGTGTTAAAGGAAGAAAACTAATATTAATCAAATCAAACCAACAAGTGAAATAATTGAATTGATGTAAATAAACTAAAAAAATTATAAAATAATGAACCAAGTTGAACTAAACTGATCCAAAATGACCTCAATTGAATTTAACTATATTTGAAAACCCACATTTGACTTAAATAAAGACCAAAGAACCTAAACCAAACCCAAATAAACCCTATAAAACCAATCAAAATAGAGAGAGTATTTATATAGTGTTTTTATCATTTTTATGTGTGTTCTATGTACTTTAATGAAAACCCCTTATATATTACAATTTACATCATTTTAGGGTTTTGCATTTTTATTATTGGAAATAATAACTTTATTGTCCAATTCAAGTTAATTTTTTTGTATCTATGATTCTTTATTTTAATCACACTGTAATACATTTTATGATTTCATTCATAGTATAATATGTTTTAAAAATTTAGTTTCATATTACAAATAAATTGTTTATTGTTATATAATTTATTTTTATATTATATAAATTATTTTTTACATTAAATATTGAATAATTTTATAAAAATTATAATTTATTTATAATTGTGAATTTTATACATATTGATTTCAATTAATTTTATAAGAAACCTTTGATAGTGGATTGAAGAATTGGAAAAAAATGGTTCTACTAGAAATGAGACCAATAAAAACCGCTATTGTCGGTCACTATTGGTCTTTAGAGGCCACTTTGAGACCTCTAATGGTGGTCGAATTAGGCTAGTCACTATAGGGAAATGGAAACCACCAATGGAATTCTCTGTAGGTGACCTAAGGCTCAGCCGAATAGCGGTCATATTGGGTTGTGATGTAGCGACCTCTAATGGCGGTCACTAAAGATAAAATAAAAAGAGCCTAGAGCAACCACCATTGGTGGTCGCTAGGTCCTGGGAAAAAATAGATCCATTAGCGACTGCCAATGGCAGTAGCTACCTGAGAATTTTTTTTAAAAAAAAATATAGAACTACTTCTCAAACTACAAAAAACATCAGAAACACCAGGATCATCAAAAACAATAATTGGCACACATACTCCTTCATATCCAATGATCCAAACAACTCCAATCCATTCCAGTCATCTGCTTCAATAAACCTACAATAAGATACAAAAGAAACAAATAAACAATGAAAACGCAAATTGGAAATATTTATTCAGTCAGCAAATATATATATAATAATGAAATTGAGCCATTAGACTGTTAGGGCATTTGAGAATTTGGACAATTTACCAGTCTCCATTTAACCAATTGGGCATTAGTCCAATACCCATATATGAAAATTATCCATTTGGTCATTAGGACAATAGGCTAATATACTATTAGGAAAATAACCTAATAGGTCATTAGGCCAATATGACATTAGGTAATTAGGACAATAGTCCATTAGGCCATTCATCCATTGTTAGGGCATTTGGCCGTTGTTAGGCCTTTGGGCTTTTTTTAGGCCCTTGGGCTGTTGTTAGGCCGTTGGGTTGTTTTTAGGATATTAGGATATTGGGACGTTGTTAAGCATTTGTTAGACCATTGGGTCATTAGGCCGTTGGGCCGTTGTTCGGTCATTAGGTCGTTGTTCTATTGTTGGGCCATTGTTTGGCCATTGGGCTGTTGTTCAGACGTTAGACCGATGTTTAACCATTCTTGGGCCATTAGGTCATTGGGACGTTGTTGGTTCATTGTTCCATTAGGTATTTATTCCATTAGATAATTAAGGAGTTAGTGCATTAGGGTGTTAGGGCATTAGGGCATTAGGTCATTTGGCGTTTGGCCATTAGGGCATTTGGCTGTTGGGTAATTAGGTCGTTAGGGAATTACGCAGTTAGGGCATTAGGTCGTTAAGGAAATTGTCCATTTGGGAATTTGGGAATTTGGTCAATTGGCCTAGTATCCATTTAGCCAATTGGAAATTAGGCCAATAGTATAATATGGCATTAGGCTATTTGTCCATTAGGACAATATGATAATATTCCATTAGGCCAATAAGACATTAGGTAATTAGGACATTAGGTAATTAGCCAATTTTGAAATTAGGCCATTTGACTCAATACTCTACTCTAGTAGGGACCAATTGTGTAGCTAGTTTCCAATGTGGTGGTTTGAAAAGAGTTTCGGACAAAAATTTAGCTATGTTCGCTCAACATTGAACTATATTGAGTAATGTTCAATACTGAATTGACCCCCACCCCCCTCCCAACCCCATGCATCCTCCACACCCCCTGGATTTCTCCCCACCCCAAAAATACTCCCCCCGGATAGCCCCCCTGGACAATCCCCACTCACCCTGAACATCCCCCAACCCTCCGGACATCCCCACCTGGATAGCCCCTCCCAACCTCTTGCAGCCCCCACACCCCCTAGAGAACCCCTCCCCCCCAAAAAACTCCCCCTGGATAGCCCCCACTCCCCCCTGGATAGCCCCCCCACTCATCTTGGACACCCCCCACTCACCCAAACAACCCCCCATGAACATCGACCCTCGAACAACACCACCCACTCACCCTGGACATCCCCCTATGTGCCCCCCCAAACTCTCCCGGGATAGCCCCCACCATCGGACAGCCCCCACTCCCCCACCCCCGCACACCCCGGATAGCCCCCCCAACCCCAGACAACCCCACCCCCCCTCCCGAACAATGCCACCCCACGGAAAGTACCCCTTCCCACACTCACCCTGGACAACCCCCCATATTCCCCCCCCCAAATAGGCCCCACCATGAACATCCCCCCTCTCCCACTGCATAGCCCCCCAGCCCCCAGCCCCGGAAATCCCCCTCTACAAACACACACACACACCTCAAGAAAACCCACTCACTCAGGCAACCCCCCCCCCTAAATAGTTCCCCAATGGACATAACCCCCTAGATAGCACCCCCACTCACCCCTGGATAGCCCCCACTCCCCCCCATACAACCCCCCTGAATAGTGCCCCACCAAGATAGAATCCCCCCAGAAAACACCCCCACTCACCCCCGCACAACCCCCACTCACCCTGGACTGTCCCCACCACCAATCCTCCCGAACACCCCCCACCCACACAAAAAAACTCCTCCCGAATAGCACCCCCCCCCACACACACAAACCCAATCACCCTAGACACCCCCCCCCAGAGATCCCCCCCACCCCGCGCTGACAGCCCCTACCCCCATACGTTCCCCGAATAGCTCCCCCCCCTCAAAAAAACATTAACGGATAGCCCCCCCCCCACTCACCCCAGACCCCCCCCCATTAGGCTGTTAGGCCAATAGGCCAGTAGGCCATTCATCCCTTAGGCCATTGGGCCATTGGGCCATTGGGCCATTGGGCCATTGAGTCATTATGCCATTGGGTGACCTAGTATAATTCTTATCCTCCAATGGGGATTATATAAAATTATCTATCATAATAAAGAATCCAATTACTGATCATACTCTTAAAATTAAAAATCTGTGGAGTTTTTTAAAACATAAATTGTTCTGATCTCAAAAAATTATCCATTTAATGTTTAAATCAATATAAAACATTAATTCAATAATAAATATAAAAGAAACATACCTCGTGAATATGATGTGTCATGTGTGGTCATGCCTGCTACCTCCATCCGGTCTTCCATGGGCCAAAAACAAATAAAAATTATAAAGATTTTAATAAAGAAAATAACATAAAGTAAATAAATAAATACAGTATAAACTTGCATCGTATGATCCCCTGTACCATCAACCAGATGAACATATTCATGTAGTGTTCTAACATCATCGATCAATTGCGCAATTACCTCCTCGGAAGCGTGCAACCATGCCCTGAAATATGAAAGCTGATGTGTCATCCGAGAAATAGCAGGACTGAAAACATAAACATGTGATACTACAGAACGGGGAAACAATGTTCCATAGGTCAAACTATATCCATGATCGTCACGACTAATAATGCGATGGAATATCTCATCACTTCTCATAAGAAGATGTCGCTGGTCCCCTGGAAGCTATTCTAACTAAACTACAAATTGATCATGTGCTATATTTAAATATATATTCATATATATGTTTATATATAGATGCATGTAATTATTTTTAATGAGTACAAGAACTTACTATAAGAGCTTCAGCCTTAGGATCATTTCGATTATGAGTTCTCAGCGACGCTGACATTTTCTCAGTTGGTGCACCTTGCTCCCATAACTGTATACCAATAAAATATAAAAAATATAACACAAAACCATATTAAATAATAAATTAAAAAACAAATAATAAATACATCAAGTCTGATCTGAGACACATAACGAGTCCCGATCCACTAAGGGGTCCCTACAACGCTCGATTCTTGAAATGGCGTGTTGACACCTTCAACATTCAATTAATTCATATTTAAAAAATATATAATGTCACAAATTCTTGAATATATATATATAGAAAAATAAATACACTAGACATAATAGGAGGGATTCCCAAATATGGGGGCAGGCTATCTGGGAGGGGGGGCTATCCCGGGGGGGGGGGGGCTGTCCAGGTGGAGGGGCTGTACAGGTGGGTGTGGGGATGTTCGAGAGGGGGGCTATCTGGGAGGGGGGCTGTCCAAAGGGGGGGTTGTCCAGCTGGAGGGGTTGTGCATATTGGGGAGGTTCTGTCTGGGGGGAGTGGGGTGGGGTTGTCCAGGGGGTCAGGAGGGGGAGGTGGTGGCTGTCCGAGGGGGGAGTTTTGGGGGGTGGGCTGTCTGGGAGGGGGGCTACCCGAGAGGGGGGCTGTCCAGGGGGGGCTGTCCATGTGGAGGGGATATGCAGGTGGGGGTGGGGATAACTAGGGGAGTGGGGTGGGTCTATCTAGGGGGATATTATATCTATAAAAACCCATAGGTTTGTGAAATATGGATCTTTCAAGCTCAAAATACAATCATCATCCCATAAAAATTACCAATCAAATTAAAAATTACCACAAGTACTGGAAGGATATGGAAATGGATAAGGGGAACATAAAATCAAATCCAAAAGGGGGGGGGGGCTGTGCAGGTGGGGGTAGGGCTGTCTGGGGGGGTTGTCCAAGGAGAGTTGGGAGTGTGGGTTGTCCAGTGCTGGGGGTGGGGGGGCTGTCTAGGTAGGGGTGGTGACCAGGTGGAGGGGTTGATTCTGACTAATAATAAATAAAAATTCTTATGTACCAAATTATTTTTGGCTTGTTTTAAACAATTTAAAAAAAGGATTTAAACTGAAGAGAGGGAAAACAATTATACCTTTCATTAAATATGAAAATCAACCATTTCACCTTAAAAAACCACTCTAACCCAAAAAATATCTTCTTCATGATGAACTATGGTATGTTGATCAAGCTGTTGGAAAAAAAGGGAATAGTCTTGGGTTCAACATATTCATATAAAAACACTCCTTGTTGGGACACTTTCACAACAACTTGCCAACTAGGATTCAAAGGAAAAGTAACAAAGAATACTTTTTTCGCTTGTGATGTCAAAAATTAAAGGTTCATTATCAAATCGTTTATTTCTGTATAACATATAGTTAAAATTCACCAATGTAAACTAATATTGATTGAATTTACTTCCAAACACTTGATCAACCCAATTACACTTTAACAATATGTACTTCAACCTATGTGCATATACAACTTCAATGATGTCTATCAATTGACCATAGTAATAACCATAATCAATGAATAGTCAAACGATGCCATTGTTTTGTGTTGCTCATTTGTCATCCACATCTTTAATGCAAAATCAAAATCCATTAGCATCTATAACTTTATAATGATGACCCGTTATAGATGGACCCTTATTTAGTTGGATAATTTTTTCAGTTAACATGGGGTCACCTAACTCCCTCAGGATATGAACCTACATAATTTACATAATGCAATAATGATTTATGGATAAAAAAAATTATTATGATACTTCACTCATAAGGAAAATAAATTTATACGTACAAAATCCATGAACCAATCATGAAATGACGCATAATGAGATTGTTGAATTTGATACTCAGTCGCATGAGAGATCCCTTTTTTATCTCATTAATATGTTTCCTATAAATGTTAATGCACTGTTTAAATGATCAACTAATGCAAACAAAACATGTAAATGTTAAACAATAAAAGTAATAAGACACTTATTTCATTAATGTGGAAACTTATGGAGTATTGAACAAGATATATTGATGTGCATGTATCCACTTGATGTTGTCCATATCAAATATGGTTCCTTCTCCAACTAGACCATTATGAATTCGAGATGGATTATCTATTTTTTTCAACATCCATAAGATATTCTGCACAAAAAGTAATACACTCATCCATTAAATAACCATGGAATATTGATTCCTCCAGATGAGCTCTCTTATAAACAAATCGTTTCAATGTATTCAGAAACTGCTCAATAGGATACATTCACTTGAATTTCACTAATCCAGCATCCATTACTTCATCAGTTAGGTGCACTATTAAGTGAACCATAATATCAAAAAATGAATTGGGAAACAGTTTCTCAACATGAAAAAGAATATGTACAATTGGGTCCTGAAAACTTTTTAAATCACTCATTCATAGATTTCTTAAACCAAGTTGTCAAAAGAAATTACTCATCTTAGTCAACAGTTGAACAAAATTGGGGGATAAACAATCCCAAATTGTGATTGGAATCAACCGATGAAGTTGTATATGATTGTCATGACTTTTCAACCCTAAGAATTTGCTTCTCATAATATTCACACACTTTTAAATATTAGAAGAGTAACCATCATGCACCTTGAGCATCTTAAAAATGGAAAGAAATGTCTTTTTCTTTTTTGTATTCATCGTGTACTATGAAACTGGAGTATATGCCTTGTTTCCCTTAGCTAACTGTAAATTCAACTACTTAATTAAACCCATTTCTTCCAAATCATGACATACATTAACATGGTCCTTTGAGTTTCCACTGACACCTAAAATGTTCCACAATATATTATCAAAAACATTTTTTTCAGTGTGCATAACATCTAAATTATTCTTTATCATGTCAGTTTAACAATAGGGGAGATTGTAAAAAATACTTTTCTTTTTCAAATTGTGATTGGGATGTCTAACCACACCATGGATATTAGGTAATGGATGAGCCACCAAATCCTGAAATTCATATACCATGCAGATGTTATCTTCCTCAATATGCAATAACATTTTGACTCATTTCGTGATCTTTGGTGTTGGGATAAACTCTCTATAATCATCAAATGTCACTCTGTCCTTTCTAAACCTGTGCTGAGGGGGGGGGGGGACATCAGTGACCCATGTGTACACATTTTATGGAATATTTATTCCATATATATTTTTTACATTTATTACAACAAAGGAATAAAAATTCCTCTTTCGTACTCCATATTTCTAAATTTGCATAAGAGGGAAGTCATTGATTGTCCACAATAAAGCAACTTTCAGTTTGAACATTTCACTTGTTTTACAATCATAATTCATCACACCATATCCCCTAAATTCATTCAAGTCAAAAATAAATGGATGATGGTAAAAATCAATATTATCCCCCGGACATTTAGGTCCATCAATAAAAGTAGGTAGTAATATAATTTTTTTCTTCATATAATGCCATAGAGGAAGATTATACGGAACCAAAAACACTAGACATGTGTTATGTAATGCACTAACCTTAGACTTGAATGGATTGAAACCATCTACTACCAAACCCAATCATACATTACAAACATATTTAGCAAAGTCGGGGTGTCTATTATCGAATTCCTTACATGCTTGAGAATCTTCTAGGTTGGTTAACATATCACTTTCTTATTTTCTTTCTGTATGCCATCTCATTAGATTAGAAACATTAGATGACATAAAAAATCATTTCAACCTTTACTTTAGGGGAAAGTAAAACATTTTCTTTACTGTAATCAGTTTTCCCTATTTCATAGTCTGACATTGATGAGTCTGATTTCCCCTATTCTCTTTCCACCTAGAAGCACCATAGACAGTACAGATATCCAAATGGGATATTTCTTTTCTAAAAAACATACAGTTTTTTGCACATGCATCTATGGTCTCATATGTAAAACCTAATTTTTCTTTCATATTACTATAATGGTAATACGACTCATGAATCTTAGCTTCAACATGAAAAACCGCTTTCAATAACACCAATAACATGTTGAATGGTGTTTCTGACCACTCATTCTAAGTCTTCAAATGCAACAACTCCATGATAAATGAAAATTTATTACAAGCAGTACATCTACGATATAATTATTATTTTTTGCATCATCAAGTACTTCATAAAACATCCTCAAATTATGATCTTCTCCAGAGCATATATTTAACTCACGGGTGTCATCATTTTTTATGTCAATTCCTTCAAGATCCAACCCATGTACCATTTCAGTAATAATTTCATGCATTGGATCATTCATTCTTGCATCAACATCCATTTGAAATGCATTTGTATTTTTACAAAGAATATATATTCTTCCCCATGATGAGTCCAACTCTTATAATTTTTATAAATACATTCAATATTAGGTGATCCCTCATGGTATATCATGTGAATTTATATTTATTTGAACATTTTCTACATGGAAAACTAATAAATTCACTTTGAAATCCACCCATGGACTCAAGAAAATACATAATGCCCTTGAAATATTCTCTTGATGTTCGATTAGGAAGACCAATACAACTCTTATTCATAAAAATATATGTATAAATAACATATACACAAGACTTCATATTACATGTATTTTTCATATCAAATATATTTAAAATAAAGACTGTCCAATTACATGTGGACCATTGATAAAATAAACAATTTATATCTCTGAATAATAAACAAGATAATAGATAATGGAATGGAAGTGAAAGACCATGTCATCTGTACCATGTTCGTATGGTAAATCTAATGATGATTCTATATTCAAGAAACTATATTGAGAATGAATTTGGTCTATAATTCCATAGAGTAAACATGTTTCAAGAATGGAATATTAAAACCTACATGCGTATGTGGAACATGAAAAAATTAATCAAATACCAATATTGAACTATAAACCTTAGACACTAATTTAATTCCTACCATTAAATAAACAAATATAATTTGGGATAAATGTGCCCAAAATAAATTAGTTATGAATAATATTCTCAAACTCAGAGAAACTGTATCGTTGTACAATTAATTTCTCACTGCCGCTTGGATTCACACTGCCTTTGTTCTATCAGATTCAGTAAAGATTAACCCTAAAATATAGAAATAAATCTCTAATTTATTGGAAACTAACTAATCTATATCAAGGATAACTTCAAATATATACAATTCCAGAACAGAAAAATACCAATCTATCTTCACTTATGTTATCAATAAATAATATGTGGAACAATGAATGTGATTCCCCATGCTGGATCACATGGTCCTATATAGTGTTCCTTATGTCCTCAAGTAGGTATCCTTTTTTTCAAGATGTTTGTTACTAGTGTAAGGGTACGAATTTCATTAGTGTAAAAAATACACCCTTGGTATAAATAAAGAAAATAATAAACAATAACATAATAGAGTCAATAAACAATGAAAAATCATAATCCATGGTATGTATCTCAAGTAATATATTTAAAAACCAAATACCCCAAAGTTGTATGTCAATAAAAGTGTGGGAAATAACAATAATGTGAAAAAATATTGATACATCACTCTAAATTCCATCCCAATTCTACCTCTAAAATATACATAGTAAGTCACATTGAAACATGGAATATCATATAAAGGAACATAATATAATATTAATAATAAACTATAATATTGAAACACATGTGATCAAACTCAAACATGGGTATCATGGGCTATGCATTCTCATACATGTTTTTAAACCCCAAAAATTTTCCCATTGGATACACACACACACACAGGGACATGCGATAAACTCAAGAATGATATAAATGAAATAACAAAGCAACTTATAATATCAATCCATCATATACATGGACTCTTAATTGTATGTAACTTCCTAATTTAAGTAATGTGTGATGTCTTATCATACACTCACTTTCAACACACATTGTTTCATAATTCTTCATGCACACAAACCCATATACACATGAAATTACATTTCTATACTTTTTATTCACACAAAATATTCATATAATATTCATGCATGTCAAAATTATTCTATAATTTCCTAAAATTAAATTCATAAAATAGAAATTAGGTCATACCTGATAGTGTGGAAAATTCATAACTGAGGGGAGCTGTAGGTGGTGCTGCGAGGGAGAGGAGGGGCAGTAGAGGGGAGCCAGAGTCAGAGGTTGTACGATGAGGGAGGGGGCTGGTGCCGACGACGTGGGGAGCCGGAGGAGGAGGTGGTGATGTGGTGCTGGTGAATCAAGTGAGGGGACAGGGAATGTAGCGAGGGAGGGGATGGGTGACGACGTCGGCAGGAATCAGAGGTAGAGCCAGTGCGGCATCTCCAGGGCAGCGAGGGAGGGGAGGCGGTGCGGGGGAGCTGGAGGCAGTGCGACAAGGGAGAGGACGAGTGGATATGGGGTGGGGGTGGGTAGGGTTACAGTTTGGGGTTGAGAAGAGGGGGAGGGGTGAATAGTTTTTTATAAATCTTGTGACTGCCATTGGCTATCACTATTGGGCACTAATAGCAACCACCAATGGAGGTCGACCATGTGAGGGGAAACTGAAACCCCATTTTCTAGTATTGTATATGATATCACTATATTGGTGGAAATGGTAGAACTTTCTCAATGAATTTGATTCATATCACTATTATGTTATTTACATACCATAAAACTTTCATAAATTTACTAAAAAATGAATATATATTATAATTTATCAAACCAAGACTCCCAAAAATATAGATGATTCTAGAAGGGAGGTGTGGATTTTTTATAAAAGAAGAGGCTATGTTGTTCTATAAAAAAATATATTAAGGACATTGATTGAGAAAGTGTCCTATATGAATAATATATATGTAGATAGAAGTAAATGAATAATCATATAAAACTTCTGAAGAATATATTTTAAGTACATAACTAAAATACATCATGTAGAAAGAGTAAGAGAATATGAGATCACATGACTTGATACTGAAAAACAAATTTCCAGAGGGAATGTAAATCAAATCATACCATAGTCAATGTGGAATGAAAACATGCATTCTTTTGTCAACATAGGTTAATAATAACTACCCTCTGAAATTACTTAATCCTAAAATGTAACACCTCGAGCTTCCACGATACGCTTCTCTTTCAATAATGTAATAGCTTGCATTGTACGCAAGTTCGAGATTCTAACACACTGCGACCAATCAAAATAGCCATTATGAATAATAATACCCAATTTTTGAAATTATATATATTTTATATTTCAAAATGGACTTTATTTTTGGATTCGGAATATCGAAATTATCTTATGTTGAATTTTTGGTATTTTTCTGAGAACTAACAATTTTTTATGAATAGTGAAAAATACTTAAAAACAACTTTTTTAATCAAAATAATTTAAAGTGATAAATTATACTATTTAGTGGTTTTAAATTATAATTAGAATATATTTTTACCATTTTATCCAATGGTGGTCATTATAATTAATTTCACTTTGAAATTGGACATAAAGAAATTGTCAATCTTTTGATATATATTGTTCCTTAAAAACATGCTATTTGTTGTGGCAGTGGAAAATAATTTTAAAATTAATTAATGCAACTTACATGTTTGGAATTTTTTAAAATAGACATCATTTTTGAATTTGTAATATCAATTATAGCTTAGGGTGAAATTTTGGCATTGTTCTGAAAAACTTCAATTTTTGATGAATAGTGAAACCACTAAGTGATAGTTAAAAACTGATTTTTCGTTTAAATGAAACATTACCACTTCTGTAATTTTATTTTCAAAAATCCAACATTCATGGTTGTCATTAGGAAATAAAATGTGGTTCAATGGGATTAAAATAGTTTTTTGGTTAATAGTAACTTTTAAGTTTAATTAATCGCGATTAAAGGTAATTAGTGAAATTTAAGGTAAAAATGATATTATAAAAATATGAAAATACCTTTACACTTTTCCTAACCTTATTTTATGAGTCATGGCCGACCATGAAAATCCATGGGTCAACTTGGGGACCCCATGGAGCCAATTGGGTAAGAAAATGACATTAATAACTTTTTATTTAAAGTAAAAATAAAATTGTCACAATCATGTGTTGTTTTGCTAAAAAAATTATTACATGGAGTTATATAAGTTAAATTTTTTACTATAAATATTGATTGGAAATCTAAAAATATTTCCTACATCATGGCAATTTTTTTATAATTTTTATAAATTAAATAAATTAAATTATTTATGACACAATGGTGATTTAGTGATTACCTCATTAATTAACGATTTAAATAAAATGAAAAGATAATGTAAAATATAAGACATAAACTTGTTCAAAACCTATTGGATGAGTATATTTCTATCCCTTATCACCTTATAATCTAAATATATAATTTTGGGTCCTTTTAAATACGAAAAGTACTTCATAATAATGTAACATTTCATTACTTTCCAAGAGTGCCCCTCCTCTCCTCTTATAAAAGGCCCCCACCTCTACCACCTTATTCACACCTTCAAGTCATTTGGCTCAGCAAACCTCTGCCAAAATACTCTCTAAACTTCCCTATATTACTCCTAGAAGCCTCACTTTGTGCAGAAGTCTTCCCAAGGAAGCCTTTGGCTCAAATTAAAAATAGTTACCCGATTTTAAGGTAATGTCTTCTCTTATGTTATTTTGTTTTAATTTGCTTCTCCAACCCCTTAACATATTTTTATTGAATTATTTTGTAAGAAAACCAGTATCTTCAATATACTATGATGTTTTTATGAGAATTATTTTATTTACACTTACATACACCTTCGTCTAATGGTTAAAGAACATACTGTTTCTATGGGTGGTGAATTTCTGCCTCACGAAACGATGATTGTTCAATGTTCTTTTAACACCTCTAATTGTGGCCATTATGATGACACTATTTTTATATATGATATATATTATGTTTTTGTTTTTATTATTATTCTTTATTTTTCATTTATGGCATACCTTTATCATTTCCATTATGGGAAAACGCGATAATTTCATTTTAGGAAGTGCGGACTACCGCCCCCTTAAAGTGATTTGAATCGTTAATGCCATATGTGGGATGTATAAAGGAAGGAGTAAATGGTATTATAAATTATATTATACTGGAATTATATTATACCTTTATATAATTATAATTTCATTCCATTAAATATGAAATAGAAATCAAAGTAGTGTTCATGCGTACATACGGCTTACCTTCTCCATGAACGGTACATTTCATTTCTTACCTCTAAATGTTACGTAATATTATGAATGAATGTATATAGTGCATATATATTATATATATGATATCTATATCATGAATATAATTTTATGGATAATGGATATTCTACCACATAAACAACTTGTAATTATAAGAAGTTTATTGTTGACTCAAGTACCAAAGATCGACAAAACGACCGTTATTAACTTAAATGACCACATAATTTTCGTAACATTGTAATAAGTGATATGAAAGGGATAATGAACTTGAAAAATTTTCTTAAGCAAGTAGAGATTAACTCTAGTTTATTATTAAGGAGATTAAAGAACGATCGAGTCAAGTCGGATACGAGGTAAGGGAACTTCTTAAACCAATTTCCGTTATTTGGGTTAATCTCCAACTTCCAAATTATGTCATGATATTATTATGTCCTGTATTATATTTGTACTTTCTTTATGTGTACTTATAGTGAATACACATAATAGATCTATTTTATTTAAAAATTATCTTTGTAAGGGAACTTCTTAACCCAATTTCCATTCTTTGGGTTAATCTCCTACTTTAAAATTATGTTATGATATTATTATGACCTATCTTGTATTTGTACGTTCATTTTGTGTACTTATATTGAATACACATAATAGATATATTTTATTTAAAAAAATTATCTTGGTAAGGACTTCGTCTCAATCTCCTTTCATTGAGGCATATTTTATTTTATACACAACTTTCTTTTATACGGTGTATAAACCACTTTGACTTTTACATTTATTCAAAAGGAATATTTCTATACAAAGTGTTTTAATAAACAAAAAAAGGAATGTTTTTCTTGTCGTACGTATGCGGTGACAATGAAGTCTCCGCTGCCGTGACCATTATTTGAGTTTGGGATTCCTCTTCAAGCCATAAATTTTTTTAAATTAAAAACAAATACCATGTTTTAATTTTATTTTATTTTGGTATTAAAAATGGGTTTGATAATGTTTTTATTATATCAATATGTTGTATTGATATCTTGTGATTGAAATGTGGAAATGTTATGTTTCCTTTATGCATGTTTTATGTGATACGATTATGTTATGGTTTATGATATGTTTAAACCTGTTCATATGAAGAATGTATTGGACTTAATAAGTGATAGGTGGAGCCCGCTATAGCTCCTCGATGCATCGGTAGGTCTCATGAGACAAACTAGTGTCTTGGCATGAGGCCTTGACAAAATCTTATTTGTAGTCTTGGAACGAGGCCTTGGCAACATGGTTATGATAGTCTGGCATTATGCATTCCATCATTATGAAAGCGGTTATTGATATTTCATGTGATTATTCAACCAGTAGATTATCCATGTGAATAAGTAAATGGAATTATATCATTTTACTTTTTCCATATTATGTTGAAGTTCAAGTTTAAAAGGCTTTTGTTTCAGTCATACATTTCCTTAAATGTTTATGTTTATTTATGAAAGCTTTAGCTATATTGTTATCCTTACTGAGCATCTGATCTCACCCCTTTCAATGTTTTATTTTTCCCAGGATGTGAAGAAATATTTTATGACTGACCTAGAGGGATAGACTGATGGGGATAGAAGTGTGGACTATAGAGACTTTGTTATTGTGATTTTTCACTTTATGATGTAATGTAACATTTATGAATGTATCTAGTATTTCTAAGGCTACTAAACTAATCATTCTTTCGATATTTGATCTTTTGTGATCATGCCAATGTTACCCAATAATGCACCGACTCTGGGTAACTAGGGTCGGGGCGTTACAGTTGGTATCAGAGGCAGTTTAGTACTAACCTTGGAAGCTAGATTTAGATAAACTCTGATTAGAGCACATAGCCCTAAGATAGACTTTGAGGATTAGTATAGAATAACTTCCTAGAATTTTGGTATTATAGAGATTTAGTGATTTTGCCGAGGAACACATCCCTATCTGGATACGGGCAGGTAGAGGAGGCTCTAGCACAGATGTACCTAGGGGTAAAACCTGAAAATACCGCTTTGAGCTAGACTCGAACGGGAACTGGTGCACAACAAGTTACGACACTCCCGGGGGATATTCTTAGGATAATTCTCATTTCCTTTACAAACCATTATGAAGGGTTTATGAGTATATACTTCCTCAAAGAAAACATTTTTATGATTATAGTTTAATTTATGTTATGTTTCTTACAAGTATGGAATTATGTATTTTGATTCATAAACTAATCTAGTTTATGACATTGTTTAGAAATGGCACCTAGTGGGAGGAATGGAAACCATATCAATGCATGCACTCCATGTAGGGATTTCCCTCATGCTCAAGATAATTATTGTGCAGCTGGAGATACAACTGTTGTTGATCAACTTATCACCATACCGGGGCAACTGACTCAGGTTATGAATAATAACCTTTCTTGTATGGAGCACACTAATCCGCAACATGGAGGATCAATGTTAGACCGCTTCATGAGGGAAAACCCACCAAAATTTAATGGGGGTACAAATCCATTAGTAGCTGAGCAATGGATAAACTCCTTAGAGAAAATATTCCATGCCTTAGGGAGCAGTGAAAGGGAGAAAGTTGTCATGGCAGTTTACCACCTCACTGGAGATGCTGATCAATGGTGGTCGCTAGTTCAAAACACAAAGGAAGATGAATAAGTATCAAGTATGGAATGGAGGGATTTTAAGGAAATTTTCTTAGAAAAATACTTTCCACATGACCATCGAGAAGATATGGAAAGGTAATTTCTGAGTCTGAGGCAGAAGGAGGATGAGAATGTCGCAAAGTATGAGGCTAACTTTACAAGGTTAGTGAGGCATGCTGCAGATTATATACATAACCCAAGAAGTAAGATTGATCATTTCTTTGATGGGTTAAAACAATTTCTCCATCGAGCTTTAGTATCAAAATCATTCTCATCGTACGAAGATATTGTCTCATGTGCTATCAAGACAGAAAAGGAATTCTCTAAATATTATGACAATAAAGTAAAGCAAGAGAAGAAGAGAACGATGGAACAAGAGACAGATAAAGGAAACAAGGGAAAGAAGGATTTTCCATTATGCGATAATTTTGGGAAGAATCACCCCAGTACTTGCCTAAAAGGAATGGGAGTTTGTTATAAATGTGGAGAAAAAGGTCACCAGGCTCGTGATTGCAAGGGAAAGAAAGAGGCTATCAATATTGAATACTATAATTGTAGGGAAATGGGGCATTATGCAAATGAATGTCCTAAGCATCAGGGAAAATTACCTCAGAAAAGTCCAAGGGATCAAGGAAAATCGTATGCTGTTACTACAGTTGAAGTGGAATAATTAATGTATTGGTGCTTTTAGACTCAAGGATTATATTTTGGTTATAAGAATAATGTGATATATATAAGCATTGTACTACATTACTTATTGTATTCATTAATGTTTTAATATGATGAATGTAATAATATTTTTGTATGTGACAATAAGATAAAATTTACTTTTATAGAGGAATCAGATGATAGAATTGATTTTTGGAATTTAAATACCTTTTAGAAAAAGTCTGGACAGAGGTATTTTGGATAACTATAAAGGTTGGAATGGATTAAGTTAAACTTTGGATATTATTGTTTAAGGTTAAAACATTTCTGAAGATTATTTTTGGAATATTATAATACTATAGTTTTAGGAAAAGGACATCCTGTAGGTTGGGGGATAACCCGTCATGTCAGACAAAGCTGTAGGAATCGAACCCACAACCATAGTGTGATAGGACTTTATTACCTACCACTAGCCTACAGGAAGTCCCTGGTTATTACAAAATAGTTTTTCTAATCTAAATGGAATGTGTTAATATTTTAAACCTTATAATGTTAGGATAAATAAAATATTTTTTAGTTCTATTATCTTTTTGAGTGAAAGATGAGTTTGTGGTTGAAATTAGTTGAAGGTTGAAACTGTACTTGTCAAGCATAAATATATATATACCTATCTCTTATTCTATGAATAAATTAAATCTTAAACTTTAGAAAAGGGATATTAAAACAAAAAAATGTGGTATCCTAATACGTTATGTCTTGTTGAACTGATAATATTTTAAATCAACATAGATTAAAGGATTTGAGGCCCTCAATTTTACACTTGTTTTTGATTGATGAACTCAATCACTCTCTACAAATATTTACGTTTTTCCTCCAACCATATGTCTCTAATTTCCACCAATTTTCTCCTTATCAAGATCATAATTTTGTGGTGACTTTTTCATTTCCCTTTCCCTCTTATTAAGGCCATATTTTATTAACCTTATTTCCGATGTGGGTTTTCCACAAAGGAATTTTCTATTTTCAACCTTTTATTTTCAAAGAAAAATTTCAAATTGTGAGGACTCAATTTATTGAAGGAGGGGAGAATGTAACACCCCGAGCTTCCATGATACACTTCTCTATCAATAATGCAATAGCTTGCATTATACGCAAGTTCGAGATTCTAACACACAACGACCAATCAAAATAGCCATTATGAATAGTAATACCCACCTTTTGAAATTATATATATTTTATATTTAAAAATTGACTTCATTTTGGGAATCAGAATATCGAAATTATCCTAGGTTGAATTTTTAGTATTTTTCTGAGAACTTCCAATTTTTTATGAATAGTGAAAAATACTTAAAAACAACTTTTTTAATCAAAAAAATTTATAGTGATAAATTATACTATTTAGTGGTTTTAAAGTATAATTAGAATATATTTTAACCATTTTACCCAATGGTGGTCATTATAATTAATTTCACTTTGAAATTGGACATAAACAATTGTCAATCTTTTGATATATATTGTTTCTTAAAAACACGCTATTTGATGTGACAGCGGGAATTAATTATAAAATTAATTAATGCAACTTAAATGTTTGGAATTTTTTAAAATATAAATCATTTTTGAATTCATAATATCAATTATAGCTTAGGGTGAAATTTTGGCATTGTTCTGAAAAACTTCAATTTTTGATGAATAGTAAAACCACTAAGTGATAGTTAAAAACTGATTTTTTGTTTAAATGAAACATTACCACTTCTGTGATTTGATTTTCAAAAAACCAACATACATGGTTCTCATTAGGAAGTAAAATGTGGTTCAATGGGATTAAAATAATTTTTTGGTGAATAGTAAATTTTAAGTTTAATTAATCGCGATTAAAGGTAATTAGTGTAATTTAAGGTAAAAATGATATTATAAAAATATGAAAATACCATTACACTTGTCCTACCCTTATTGGATGAGTCATGGCCAACCAATAAAATCCATGGGTCAAATTGGAGACCCCATGGAGACACTTGGGTAAGAAAATGACATTAATAACTTTTTATTTAAAGTAAAAATAAAATTGTCACAAACATGTGTTGTTTTACTAAAACAATTATTACATGGGGTTATATAAGTTAACATTTTGACTATAAATATTCATTGGAAAGATAAAGGTATTTCCTACATCATGGTAATTTTTTATAATTTTTAGACATTAAATAAGTTAAATTAATTATGACACAATGATGATGCAGTGATTACCTCATTAATTAACGATTTAAATAAAATGAAAAGATAATGTAAAATATAAGACTTACACTTGTCAAAAACCTATTGTATTAGTATATTTAGATCCCTTATCACCTTATCCTAGAAATATATAATTTGGGGACCTTTTAAATCCGAAAATTACTTCATAATAATGTAACCTTTCGTTACTTTCCAAGAGTGCCCCTCCTCTCCTCTTATAAAAGGCCCCACCTCTACCACCTTATTCACACCTTCAAGCCATTTGGATTGGCCAAACATTGCCCAAATACTCTCTAAAATTACCTCTATTACTCCTAGAATCCTCACTTTGGGCATAAGTCTTTCCAAGGAATCCTTTGGCACAAATCAAAAATAGTTACCCGATTTTAAGGTAATGTCTTCTCTTATATTATTTTGTTTTATTTTGCTTCTCCAACCCCTTAAAATATTTTTATTCCTTTATTTTGTAACAACGCCATTATATTCAATATACTAGGATTTTTTTATGAGAATTATTTTATTTAAACTTACACACACCTTCGTCTAATGGTTAAAGAACATACCGTTTCTGTGGGTGGCGAATTTCTGCCTCACGAAACGATGATTGTTCAATCTTTTTTTAAAACCTCTCATGGTGGACATTATGATGACACTATTTTTATATATGATATATATTATGTTGTTTTCCTTATGATTCTGTATTTTTCATTTATGGCATACCTTTATGATTCCCATTATGGGTAAACGCGATAATTTCTTTTTAGGAAGTGCGGACTACCGCCCCCTCAAAGTGATTTGAATCATTAATGCCATATGTGTGATGTATAAAGGATGGAGTAAATGGTATTATAAAATATATTATACTGGAATTATATTATACCTTTATATAATTATAATTTCATTACATTAAATAATAAATAGAAATGAAAGTAGCGTTCATGCGAACGTACGGCTTACCGTCTCCATGAACGGTGCAATTCATTTCTTACCTCAAAATGTTACGTAATATTATGAATGAATGTATATACTGGATATATATTATATATAAGATATCTAAATCATTAATATAATTCTTTGGATAATGGATATTCTCCCACACAAACAACTTGTAATTATAAGAAGTTTATTATTGACTCAAGTACCAAAGATCGACAAAACGACCGTTATTAACATAAATGACTACATAATTTTTGTAACATTGTAATAAGTGATATAAAAGGGATAATGAAATTGAAAAAGGTTCTTATGAAAGTAGATATTATCTCTAGTTTATTATTCAGGAGATTAAAGAAAGATCGAGTCAAGTCGGACATGAGTTAAGGGAACTTCTTAACCCAATTTCCGTTCTTTGGGTTAATCTTCTACTTTCAAATTATGTCATGATATTATTATGTATTATATTGTATTTGTACATTCTTTATGTGTACTTATAGTGAATACACATAATAGATATATTTTATTTAAAAATGATCTTTTTAAGGGAACTTCTTAACCCAATTTCCATTCTTTGGGTAAATCTCCTACTTTCAAATTATGTTATGATATTATTATGTCCTATATTTTATTTGTACTTTATTTATGTGTGTTTATATTGAATACACATAATAGATCTATTTTATTTAAAAAAATGATCTTGGTAAGGACTTCGTCTCTATCTTCTTTCATTGAGGTATATTTTATTTTATACACAACTTTCTTTTATACGGTGTATAAACCCCTTTGACTTTTACATTTATTCAAAAGGAATCTTTCTATACGAACTGTTTTACTAAACGACAAAAAGGAATGTTTTTCTTGTCGTACGTATACGGCGACAACGACTTCCATGCCGCCGTGACCATTATTTGAGTTTCAGATTCCTCTACAAGCCATAACTTTTTTTAAATGAAAAATAAATACCATGTTTTAATATTCTTTTATTTTGGTATTGAAAATGGTTTTGATAATGTTTTTATTATATCAATGTGTTTTATTGATATCTTGTGATTGAAATGTGGAAATGTTATGTTTCCTTTATGCATGTTTTATGTGATATGATTACGTTATGGTTTATGATATGTTTAAACCTGTTCATATGAGGAATGCATTAGACTTAATAAGTGACGGGTGGAGCCCGCTATAGCTCCTCAATGCATTGGTAGGTCTAATGAGAAAAACTAGTATCTTGGAACAAGTCCTTGACAAAATCTTATTTGTAGTCTTGGCATGAGGCCTTGGCTATGTGGTTCTGATAGTCTGGCATTATGCATTCCATCATTATGAAAGTGGTTATTGATATTGCATGTGATTATTCGACCAGTAGATTATCCATGTGAACAAGTAAATGGAATTATCTCATTTTACTTTTTCCATATTATGTTTAAGTTCAAGTTTAAAAGGCCTTTGTTTTTGTCATACATTGCCTTAAATGTTTATGTTTTTTTATGAAAGCTTCCGTTATATTGTTATCCTTACTGATCATCTGAGCTCACCTCTTTCAATGTTTTATTTTTCCTAGGATGTGAAGAAATATTTTATGACTGACCTACAGGGATAGTCTGAAGGGGATAGAAGTGCGGAATATGGAGACTATGTTGTTGTGATTTTTCACTTTATGATTTAATGTAACATTTATGAATGTATCTAGTTTTTCCAAGGCTACTAAACTAATCGGTCTTTCGAGACTTGATCTTTTGTGATCATGCCAATGTTACGCAATAATTCACCGACTCTGGGTAACTGGGGTCGGGGCGTTACATAAAATTTAAGAAAATATAAGGTGAAAAAAAGAAATACATCCAATACTAAAAAATTAGTTAAGAACATATGGACTATAAGGTATAGTTTTTTTTAATATGAGAGGATAATCTAGAGTTATAGGTAGATATTTGAAGAGTGTATCGATAATCTATAAGATGGTTCAAGGGGATAGTATGTGAAATTCATAAGCTCGCTCTTCCATATTCTTAATGTTTTATTTATATCATTATGTTCTCAATCTATTTTAAAAAAAATTAAAACTAAAAGAAGGATTTTAATCAAAATTTCCTTACTTTTTTCTACAATGATTGTTATGTTTATTGATATAAAAAAATTACACTAAATTATCTCTAATCTAATAATTGTGTGAATTATCATATAAATCAAGTAATTTAAAGATAACTTAGATATGATTCATGAAATAGGATTATAATTATAAAATAAAATGGGCAATGTATGGTTAGAAACATTTCACACCAAATTCTTATCACTTGTATGGTGGTATCACAAAATATCCCTGAGATAAGGAACTTATTTATTTGAGTTAATACATTATAGAAACCATTTAGGAACCTATGTATTCATCATTAATTACTTATCATGAATCAAAAAGGTATACTAGGAAATTATTCATGCTTTCTCACTACATAACAAGACCAATCTATGGGTTTAGTGTCACAACTCGACACACCAGGGCCCGCCTGGCTGGAGATTAGCTGAGTGTGACACCCTAAGACCTACTCCAATAGTAAAGGGGACGGTGAAAATCACCAACTAGGAACAATATATAAATTCTAGTACTTATACTAAATTACCTAAACACACACACACTCAACCATATCTATGCAACAATGGATAAATATTCGAATAAATAAAACATCTAATATATTAAAAATTTAGTAAACAACTCTAATAAAATACATCATAGTACAACAATGTAATACAAATGATATAAATAGTGAAAATAAATTCCCAAACCTAAATGAGATCCCACCCTAATAATAGCTAGAAAAAGGGAAAGACCTAAGAGAGGCCAACTCATAATCTCCAAGGATGACCACTAAACATGGACAGCTCCAAAAACCACTATGATCCACCGAAACTAGGTCTAATAATATCACCATCTATCCTACTATAATATGAATAATACACAAAACATGTGGGAAAACCCCATGTAGGAGTAAGTATATATATACTTAAAGGAACTACCCAAAAAGTAATAAGTGGAAGTAATATAAATAAACAACAATCAACCCAAGACATGTGTAAAAGGGTAAAGAGTACCCAACATCATAGACACTCAGAAGGGAAAAAAAGAAAAGATAGAAAGGGGACCTCAATATGCATAACTAGAAAAGAATGAAGATTCTTCATACTATTCCAAGGGAAAAATTTCATATCCAAGTATCATGTATAAAATCTTAGGAATGTTAAGTCCCTCCACCCCACCATTGAGTAGAACATCTGAGGGAGAACCACTCTACTAAAGGACCCACTCACCGCTTGATCTTAATAATGGGATTCCATTGTATATACAGAGGACCCACACCCTCTATAATGTATGGGTATTTATATCCTAACATTCATGAATGATATGGGGGACTCTCCACCAAGAGAGAGAATGGTGAGTTCTAACCCTGGTAAGACTCTGATGATCACACCCGATCACTGCCACTAAGCATCACTAAGAGAAGTGTCCCATTATAATCACATCATTACATATAACATCTACTGAAATGAAGGTAACCATCATGTTATATGTGAAAAAGTACTCATTATAGGTTACTCACGATCCCAAATTTGAGTCTCAAAGAAGAATATATGTAAGGTATAAGTTTATAAGAATATGTACATGAGGTGTATAGGGTATACAAGAAATTTCATGGCTATCACTAGTGCAGAAAACATTTTTTACGTCGGTTATTTTTCATTATTTACGTCGGTTTTTAGGTGACGTTAATACGGACGACGTTATAAATAACGTTTTTTACGTCGGTTATTTAAAACCCGACGTAACATCCCTAACATCACGGTGTTTATCACGTCGGTTCATTAATAACCGACGTGAAAAATGATGGGGGATGGGGATTTATAACGGCGGTTATTATATAACCGCCGTGATAAACCGAGGGTGGGGGGGTTTAGCACGTCAGTTATATAATAACCGACGTGATAAATATGCACGGGGGGGGGGGGGGGGGTTTACCACGTCAGTTATTTATAAACCGACGTGATAAAACGCCTGGGATATCGTTTATCACGTCGATTATGACATAACCGACGTGATTAACCCTTCCCCGGGCCTATTATCACGTCGGTTTCTTAAATAACCGACGTGATAAAAAGGCCTGGGAAACGTTTTAGCACGTCGGTTATCCAATAACTGACATGGTAAATCGATTCCCAGGCCTTTTAGCACGTCGGTTATATTAAGAACCGACGTGATAAAAGGCCCGGGAACGGTTTATCACGTCGGTTCTCGAAAAAACCGATGTGATAAACCCCTACCGATTTATTTACCACGTCGGTTATAAAATAACCGACGTGAAAGCGATATTTTTTTAAAATAATTTCACTGCTCTCACCAAAAAGCAACCAGAAACCAAACAACAAAAATAACCATGCCAGCCCTCCCCCAAGCCCCAACTGAACCCCACCCTCATCTATACCCACCTAACAACCTGGACAGCCCTCCCCCACCACATTGGAGCCCCACCACAACCCTTGGACACCCCCACCCCTTGGATAGCCCCCCCCCCCCCCCCCACACCCTCATTTACACCCCCACGACCCCTAGTACAGCCTCAAACACCCATTGGACACCCCTCCCATATCCCTTGGACACCCCCACCCCTTGGACACCCCCACCCCTTGGACAGCCCCCCCACCCTCATTTACACCCCCAAGACCCCTAGTACAGCCTCAAACACCCATTGGACACCCCCCCACACCTTGACAGCCCTCCCAGACCCCTTGGACACCCCCCCGACCCCTAGACACCCCCCGAGACCTTGGACAGCCCCAAACACCCCTTGGACACCCCTCCCATATCCCTTGGACACCCCCCCACCCCTTGGACACCCCCACCCCTGGGACAGCCCCCCCCCCCACCCTCATTTACACCCAACCGGCCCCTTGGACAGAACTCCCAGACACCTTGGACACCACTCCCATATCCCTTGGACACCCCCCACCCCTTGGACACCCCCACCCCTTCGACAGCCCCCCACCCTCATTTACACCCCCCGAACACTAGGACAGCCCCAAACACCCCTTGGACACCCCTCCCATATCCCTTGGACACCCCCCCACCCCTTGGACAGCCCCCCACCCCCTGGACACCCCCCCGACCCCTTGGAACCCCCCCCCCCCCCCCCGACCCTTTGGAAACCCCCCCATCCCCTTGGACAGCCCGAAACACCCCTTGGACACCCGTCCTATATCCCTTTGACACCCCCCCACCACTTGGACACCCCCACCCCTTGGACAGCCCCCCCCCCACCCTCATTTACACCCAACCGACCCCTCGGATAGCCCCAAACACACCTTGGACACCCCTCCCATATCCCTTGGACACCCCCACCCCTTGGACACCCCCACCCTCATTTACACCCCCCGACCCCTAGGACAGCCCCAAACACACCTTGGACACCCCTCCCATATCCCATGGACACCCCCCAAACACCCACCCACCCCCTTGGAACCTCTCCCCCCATACCAAAATCCAGACCAGAAAAACCATCAACAGTAGACCAAAACAAGAAGTAGAGAAAAATTAAACATTCACTTATATAACATTCAAAACTTACACTGCCAACTTCAAAAAAAACTAAATCCAACCTAAACGACTATGAAATACACAATTACATTGAAAATATTCAAAATTACATTTTAAATTACAATCAACTAAAATTCAATCAAACCTGTAAAATAATTTGACCACTCCACTTGTAAGTGTTTTATATCTTCAGCAGTAAAGGGTTGAGGGTCATCAAAAAGCTACAAAGGAAAAGGATAGTAGTCAACGTGTATAATGAATAAATCAAATTGAAATATTATGAGAAAGAGGAAATCTTACCAGGTCAAAACTCAGAACTGTCCCAGTTGTTATTATTTCATACATAAATCTTAACATGTAATATCCGCATTCGATGATGCCTTGTTGCTCATGACATTTCTGTTTGAATGAGTGTAAATTCAATATATTATTTTTATGTAATAAATCAAAATGTACAAATTATAAATGGATATTTACCTTCGCATGTACATATTTAATCTTGAAATTCCTTTTCTTTGTGCTTTTTCGAAAGTGGACCCATGCCCTGTTAGAAAATAATACGAATGGGGTAAATTTAAAATTCATTATAATATATAAAACTATTGTGAAATTGAAACTTACGTTTCCAATATATTATTAAAACTTTCTCGCACATCATCATGGAGAGAGCATATCCAATAAAGTGCTTTCTCCCTAGGGAAAAAAACCCCTAACATCCAATGATCCCTGATAAAAAGAAATTTAACGTTAGTGGTTTTTTATGTTAAAAGATAATTAACTCTTTGAGAGGGATGTTTTTCATACCTCTCACAAAAAGGAATCATCCAACACTGTGTGATTACATTCTTTTCAAATCTATCAGCAATATAATTCATTCTTTGTTCCTCATCCAATGCACATGCTTCAGGGGAAATCAATTGTGGGTCCACGAATACATATACATCTGTCAGCTCATTCCTCTCACAAATTTTATACAGATACCTAATACAAAGAAGACATAAGTATACATTTTTAATAAATATAACGCAAGGAAAAGGTGTTAAGACTTACATGATAAAAATTTGCACCACGTTGATGCCCAACTTATCTCCAGTGACAAACTCCATGATATCAGTTTTCATAATCCCCACACTTAGTTCATGTCCACAGACATGAGATTCCATTGTAAAGTCATAATGATCCACCAAAAAATTTGAATATCTTGACAATTTGTCAAGACTGCTAGTATCTGCATCTGATGTCATAGCTATCTGTCTTTGTTGTTGTCTATACAGTATTTCTTTACCTTTGAAGTATTCCTATAAAAATAAATTGAAAAATATATTAGTTTTCAAATGATAAAACATTTATAAAAATATAAAATAAAAGATATAACATCCATACCTCTATGGTAATGAGTCGAAGAAGTCTGGATGGACAAAGTAAAAAATGGCCGATACTATGTCCAACTGTCGTCACCTCATCTGTAGGTAATGGTATCCGAGCTGATCTATCTATAATATCATGTACAGTGACCCTATGATTCTCTACCTCTAACTGTTGATGATGAACTGTATCTCCTATACAATATACCATCCCATATGCAACTATATGATGTTGAGGATCATCAACATACAACTCACAATAAGTAGGTAGCTGCGGCGGAGGAGGAGGATCAAAAATGGGGTCCGCAGGCTGAGGTGGGGGAGTGGGAGCTACTGGGAGAGGTGGAGTGGGAGCTGCACCCTGAAATTGTCTTTGCAAGTCTGCAAACATAAACTGCACCGATGCTCTAATCTTGTCCTCCATTGTCGCATTAATATTATGGACTTCAGCCTCCAAGGATTCTATTTTTTTTTATAAACTCCCTCAACGTTAGAAGTTGAGGAACGTGGCAACAATTTTCTTACCGATACACCTGCCGGATATCCTCTTACACGGCCAGGATGTTCGGGCTTTCCCAATACCACAGATAAAATATCTTCCCTCCCAGATGGTGTAAATGTCCCCTGTGAACTCTGCTCCTCAAGAGAGTCCTGTAATAATTAATTGAACATTTCTATAATGATTGGAAATATATGACGAAAATAGTAAACTTAAATAAATAAAATAGATATCTTACAATCCTCTCAACTACGAGTCTCGATTCTTCCGAAAGATATTGTCCTTTTTTTCCCTTCCGAGCTCTTTTCCATTTCTCATGTCTAGATGGAGGGGATGGAGGGGCCACCTCTCCAGAGCATGAAGACTCAGCTCTTAGTTGTTGAAATTTTTCTGCCATCATGTGTTCTTCCAATAATGCATACCCTCCCCAAGATAAACTATGAGGGTATACATTTTTAGATTGGATCTCTTGATGAGCTTTCCTTGTTTTCTGTAAATTAAGAATAAGTAATCATTAACAAAACAATAATAAGATCATTTATATAAGAAAGCTTATAAAAGTTTACATTGCCATTACCAAAAATGATTCTTTTCTTCTACTTTCAAAAAATTGTCTCCATGGGTCTTCATCTATAAAAGGATATATACGACATGGATTCTCACGACTCCTATGACCATAAATGAAATCAGATGAGAGGGTTGATTTGAAATCCCTCCATATCCTAGCAGCCAACGATAAGCATTTCTTCTTGACTCCTCCAGTGTCCGGAATATCAAATTTCATCTGATAAAAAAGAGGTTAAAAATATTATATATACTAGAAACATTTAAAGAACAGTCAAACAATAGAAAAAGATCTTACCAAAATGGTCTCCCACAGCTGAGAAGTTATCGCCTTATCCATACTTCTCCAATCATCATAGAGAATGCTTACATTGCTCTTAGCCTGAGTTTCTACAAAACCCTTAAAATCTTTAGCATTTGGACCTCTAGGAAGATCATCATCATCAAACTCCACGTCTATCCTCTCCTCCTTCGTACGGGCAAGTGATAATTTTGGTAAACGTGTGCACCCACGCTTACCAACCTTTGAACTCTTTTTCGTAATAGGAGCATGTGAATGTTCCTCCCCAGATGTATGACCAATATGCTCATCTCTAGAATCATGTGGCTGATCAACTGATTGATCTGTCATTTTCCTTCAAATCAAAAAAACAAACATCAGTTCACAAATATACAAATTCAAATATTGTAATACTACTTAATCAGAAAATAGAAAAGTGTACTAAATTACATAATAGTAAACATTGGTAATATGGTAAGCATGTTAAAAAATGATAAACATAGTAAACACAGTCTGTTGTACCCCTCTCTCTTGGATTTTAATGATCACAATCACTCTTATTATGTTCTAACTTGTTTTCAAGTGTTTTTGTTGATAGGAAAAAGGTTTCCAAGGAGTTGGCCCAAGAAAAATGAAAAGTGGACTCACTGAGTCCACCGGTCAGCCGGTGTGAGCTCACCGGCCAGCCGGAGGACCCAGGCAGTAGACTTCCCCACTGCCTGGTGTCACCGGCCGGCCGGTGGTGAGCCACCGGCCGGCCGGTGGACCAGAAAGCCTTGCTCTGTCTGGGCCACCGGCCGGCCGCTGTCTCACCACCGGCCGGCCGGTGGACCAGACAGAGAGCCTTCCTCTCTGTCTGGACCACCGGCCGGCCGCTGGATCACCACCGGCCGGCCACTGTCTCATTACCGGCCGGCTGGTGGACTAGACAGAGCTTTGCTGTCTGGACCACCGGCCAACCGGTGATCCACCACCGGCCCGCCGGTGCGCCCAGGACTTATCCTCTTTACAGTTTTTATTGTTTTATCATTTTGGTTTGATACATGTTTTAATAAGTAAAAAAATTTACAATATCTAACATTATATGAAAAAACTAAATGTAAACAAGAAATAAACATGTGTTACCTGTAATTTTAGGAATGTACAGTTGGATTGGTTTCCCAAATTCCTTCGTCGTGATCGTTCCTTATGGCACAAACCATGTCTTCAACATACTCATCATTATGTTCTGTTAATCTTTCCATGGAAGTAGGGATCTCACATAAATCAACATCTTCATCAAATTCATCCTCACCAACATATTGTTTTTTCCCTTGTAAAACAACATCCCACTGCATATCTGATTGATCTACTACATAGAAAATTTGTTTGGCATGTGTTGCCATTATAAAAGAATCAGCTGTGTCTTCCAATCTATTCAGATTAACAAGTGTCATTCCAAATTCATCGTGTCTGACACTGTTGTTACCGATAAACCATTTACAGTTAAAAACAGGAACTTTAATTTTAAAGTAATCATCCTCCCATATGTCTTCAATCACTCCATAATATGCACTTGATGCCGAAATTGGGTTTTTGTCCTTAGCACTCGAAAAATGCATTGCTTCTGCAAACACCAATACACCACTATTCTGAACTGCACTTCTGTTGTCCTGAGCTTTCGTATGAAATGTATAGCCATTAATGTCATAAGCGGACCATGTTATCACATTTAAAGATGGACCACCCACTATCCATTTTAATGTCTCTGATACATCTGATCTACCAAGCAAGGTCTTTTTAAACCATTGAAAAAAAGTTTTGTTGTGCTCATTCAAAATCCACATTTCTTTCTTCTTTGGATGACATTGTTTCAACTCATTAATATGCAATGTGATATACGGTTGAACATCAGCTATGTTATTCAAGATGTATGATTCTAACTTCTTCATCTGTTCAGCTGACAGTGATTTGACTTTCAACCCACGAATCCCCTTTCCCTCATTATTAACCCGTTCATGGCGAGATGGAGGCAAACCTATGTGTTGCGTCGTAGCCAAGTAGCTCGTACAAAACTCTGCTACCTCCTCAGAAATATACTATACAATAATGGAGGCTTCAGGTCGATATGGATTTTTAACATATCCCTTTAATATTTTCATATACCTTTCAAAAGGATACATCCAACGAAGATATACAGGTCCACAAAGCTTTATTTCTCGAACCAGATGAATCATTAAATGCACCATCATATCAAAAAACGTTGGAGGAAAATACATTTCCAAATGACAAAGTATAAAAATTGCATCCTTTTCCAAAATGTTAAAAGCATTCATATCAATCGCCTTATTACAAATTGAATTGAAAAAAATAACACAACCTCATTATAGTCTTTCTGACACGGATGGGCAATATTCCACGCAGTGAAACTGGTAGAATTTGTTGCATCATGACGTGACAATCATGTGATTTCATACCTATCAACTTCAAGTCTTTCAATGAGACAAAATTTTTTACATTTGAAGAATAACCTTGAGGCACTTTGATATCATGAAGACACTGACAGAAGCTACTTTTCTCCCTCTTCGATAATGTATGACAAGCCGGGGGAAGAAATGTTCGTCTTCCTTTAGGAGTGGGAGCTAACTCCAAACGTATTCCCATTGATAGTAGGTCTAACCTTGCATTCAACCCATCTTTTGTCTTTCCTATAATATCTAGCAATGTTCCGATCAGAGAATCACAAATATTCTTCTCCACGTGCATGAAATCAATATTATGTTTGACTTCATGATACCTCCAATATGGTAGCTCAAAAAATATTGACCTTTTCTTCCAAATATGTCTATCATTACCAGATTTCTGTGTCTTTCCCAATGTCACATCAAGGTTTTTCACCCTCTCAAAATACAAATCTGGGGATAAAGGTTTTGGAGCAGTATCAAATTCTTGTGAGCCATTGAATGCCTTTTTTAGTCTTCTATAAGGGTGATCCATAGGCAAAAACTTTCGATGACCCATGTACACTGTTTTCCTCCCATGATGCAATTGACAATATGACTTCTGTTGTTCGCAAATTGGACATGCTTTATGCCCTTTAACACTGTATCCAGACAAATTTCCATATGCTGGGAAGTCATTTATAGTGAATAGAAGCACTGCATGCAGTTGAAAATATTCCATTTTATAAGAATCATACACCCTAATACCATCAGCCCATAACAGTTTCAAATCATCAATCAGCGGTGACAAGTATACATCAATATCATTGCTGGGTTGCTTTGGACCATAGATCATGATACTCAACATGAAATATTTGTGCTTCATACAAACTTCAGGAGAGAGGTTGTAAATTACCAATAAAACAGGCCATGAACTATGTGTGCTACTGAGGGTTCGGTATGGATTCATTCCATCTGTGCACAAGCCTAGTCTCAGATTTCTAATTTCATTTCCAAATGTAGGGTACTGGGAATCAATTTTCTTCCATTGTAGACAATCAGCTGGATGACGTATTTTTCCATCACATACCCGCTCATCAGCATGCCATCATAACCTTTTTTCATCATGTGAATTAGCAAATAAACGTTTGAAACGAGGAATTATAGAAAGATACCAAAATACCTTTGAAGGGAGCTTTGTAATCTCTACATCAGCTTGTGATTTTTCTTTCACCTTATACCGTGATGTCCCACATTTAGGACACTCTTTCAGAAATTCATATTCCTTCCTATATATAATGCAGTCATTCGGACAGGCATGTATTTTCCTGTATCTCAATCCCATCGGGCATAATATTTTTTTGGCCTTATAATGTGAATCTGGAAGATCGTTATCTTTTGGAAGAATGTCTTTCATCAATTGTAGCAGCTCTGTAAAACTTCTGTCACTCCATCCATGTTTCGCCTTCAGGTTAATCAATCTTAACACCGCCGACAAAACCGTAAAATCTGTACAACCAGGATATAATGGTTTTTCGGCATCACCATATAGACGTGCAACTGTCGGTTCTATCTCAATTTGTTCTGCTACAATATCGCGAATCATTTCTTCAATTCCATCGGAGTTACCATCTTGCGATTCATTATCATCAGTGACATTCTGTCCAGTTTCGCCATGCCAAATCCAAGGGTTTTAACTCGGATTGAAACCATGACAAATCAGATGATCTTTTATCTCTCTACTTTTCAACTTCTTCATATTCAGACATTTCAGGCATGGACAGAAAAAAATGTCACTACTTGGAACATTTCGTTTAGAAAATTCCAAAAAGGCATCAACACCTTCCTCATATTCATTGCTCATTCGATGTGTCGTAATCCAACTTCGACTCATTATTACCTATAAAAAATCGCAAAAATATATATATTTTTTAGATAATAAAAATATATGTTTATATGAAAAAAATCATAATTTGAATGTAAACAATTTTGAAATATAAAACAAATCGATGTGTATTTAAAAAAATATGCTTGAATATTATTTTTTAAACAAAATATAGTAAGATATAACACCCCCCCCCCCTAGACACCCCCCGACCCCTCTGGACAGCCCCCCGCCCCTCCTGGACACCACCCCCCACCCCCTACCCCCTTGGACACCCCCCTGGACATCCCCCAACCCTATGGACAGCCCCCCACCCACCCGGACAACCCCAAATACCCTCTGGAGAGGCCGCCACCCACTTGGACAGCCCCCCACACCCATCCACCCCCTTGGACACCCCCCTGGACACCCCACCGACCCCTCTGGACAGGCCGCCACCCCCCTTGGACGGCCCCCCACACCCACCCATCCCCTTGGACACCACCCTGGACACCCCCCCGACCCCTCTAGACAGCCCCCGACCCCTCTAGAAAGCACCCCCACCCCTCCTGGACACAACCCCCACCCCCGACCTGCTTGGACACCCCCCTGGACACCCCCAACCCTCTGGACAGCCCCCCCACCCCTCCTAAACACCACCCCCACCCCCTACCCCCTTGGACACCCCCCTGGACACCCCCCAACACCCACCCACACCCTTGGACAGCCCCCCACACCCACCCACCCCCTTGTAAACCCCCCTGGACACCCCCCGACCCCTCTGGACAGCCCCCCACCCCTCCTGGACACCACCCCCACCCCTACCCCCTTGGACACCCCCTGGACATCCCCCAACCCTCTGGGAAGCCCCCCCACCCACCCGGACAACCCCAAATACCCTCTAGAGAGACTGCCACCCACTTGGACAGCCCCCCACACCCATCCACCCCCTTGGACACCCCCCTAGACACCCCACCGACCCCTCTGGACAGGTCGCCACCCCCTTGGACAGCCCCCCCACACCCACCCATCCCCTTGGACACCACCCTGGACACCCCCCGACCCCTCTGGACAGCCCCCGACCCCTCTAGAAAGCACCCACACCCCTCCTGGACACAACCCCCCACCCCCGACCGGCTTGGACACCCCCCCTGGACACCCCCCAACCCTCTGGACAGCCCCCCCCACCCCTCCTAAACACCACCCCCACCCCCTACCCCCTTGGACACCCCCCTGGACACCCCCCAACACCCACCCACACCTTTGAACAACCCCCCACACCCACCCACCCCCTTGTAAACCCCCCTGGACACCCCCCGACCCCTCTGGACAGCCCCCCACCCCTCCTGGACACCACCCCCCACCCCCTACCCCCTTGGACACCCCCTGGACATCCCCCAACCCTCTGGGCAGCCCCCCCCCCACCCGGACAACCCCAAATACCCTCTGGAGAGGCCGCCACCCACTTGGACAGCCCCCCACACCCATCCACCCCCTTGGACACCCCCCTGGACACCCCACCGACCCCTCTGGACAGGCCGCCACCCCCTTGGACAGCCCCCCACACCCACCCCATCCCCTTGGACACCACCCTGGACACCCCCCGACCCCTCTGGATAGCCCCCGACCCCTCTAGAAAGCACCCCCACCCCTCCTGGACACAACCCCCCACCCCCGACCTACTTGGACACCCCCCTGGACACCCCCAACCCTCTGGACAGCCCCCCCACCCCTCCTAAACACCACCCCCACCCCCTACCCCCTTGGACACCCCCCTGGACACCCCCCAACACCCACCCACACCCTTGGACAGCCCCCCACACCCACCCACCCCCTTGTAAACCCCCCTGGACACCCCCCGACCCCTCTGGACAGCCCCCCACCCCTCCTGGACACCACCCCCCACACCCTACCCCCTTGGACACCCCCCTGGACACCCCCCAACCCTCTTGATAGCCCTCCCACGCCCCTGGAATCACTGAAAATTTACCATAACAAGAAGTTGGGCCATTCAAAGAATGTTTTTAGGTGTGGAGGAAGAACTGAGTTTCAATATATAGGGAAGGAACTCGACATTAGGTTGTCTATTCCAGGTGTGGATTTGAAGGAGTTAATGTTTGTTCAGTGACCCAAGAGATTGAATCAGAAATTCAGATGTTGTGCCATTTTCTCATGATGAGGATGAATAATTGGTGGGGTTTGACTTTTAAATGGAGAGCTTAGCAGACCATCATATTTTCTATAGATCAGTAAAGGATGTTAGCATCGAACATAAGGCTTAAGGGATGCTTTCAGATCCAAATATGTATGTTGATGGATGCAATGGATCTAGTAGAGGTTCTAGAAAGAATGGTGGTTTTATTTGTTTAGGATAAGTAGTGAAGAAAAAACTAGTTAATTCTTTACTTGCGGAAAAGAGGGTATATAAAATTTTTAACATGCCGAGGGGAAATCTGGTGAGTCCTCCTCGTGAAACTTTGTTTGCAGGGGTGAAAATGGTGATGTGATCCCAAATCCATGCACCTATGCCATGGTTGTGTGTGAATAAAGTAGTAACAACTGTAAAAGGGCAACCCATCCAAATGGACACGCCCCAACCCTCTCGGGGATTTATAGAAAACGATGAAAAAATAGTGAAATCATAAAATTAGTCAATATTGCAAGTCGAACTAATAGATCTAGGGATGATAAATAAGATTATGGTGCCAAAACGAGTTAAAAGGGTTCGCAATCTAAGAATATTAGCTAGTTTCAACAAAAAAATCACAACACATATATATATACTATCCGCGAAAAAAAAACGAACGAGTGGGAGGATTACCTGAGTGCTGCGAGTTTAGATGATTGATCCGAGGAGATTAAATATGAGAAACGATGATCGCAAAACGAATCTAAACCAACGAAATGGACAAGCCGATTCAGGTTTACGCGCGAGAGAGATGAGTCGCGACTGTCGAAGGTAAACTCGCGAATGACAATCCACGGGTCTGGGTAAATTTTTAAATGAGTTATCACGTCGGTTATTCAATAACCGACGTTATAATTTTTTAAAAAACATTTATAACGTCGGTTATTCAATAACCGACGTAAAAACCTTCCTCCAATTCTTTTTTACGTCGGTTATAAAATAATCGACGTTATAAAGGGCTCAAAATCCATGTTTTTTTACGTCGGTTATTCCATAACCGCCGTCAAAAACATCTTCGGATTCTTTTTTTACGTCGGTTATAAAATAACCGACGTAAAAAGGCCTTCAAAAACCGCGTTTTTTACGTCGGTTATTGAATAACCGACGTAATAACTCGTACATCTGTCGATTTTTTACGTCGGTTATTGAATAACCGACGTAACAAACACCCCCCGCTTCTGTTTTTTACGGCGGTTAATGTATAACCGACGTAAAAAACGAAGCCGCGCGATTAATAACGTCGGTTATAAAAATAACCGACGTTAAAGGTGTACTAAACACAGGTTTTTACGTCGGTTATTAAATAACCGATGTAAAAAACCTCGTTTTACATATTATAACGTCGGTTTTATATAACCAACGTAAAAAATGGTGACGTAAAAAACGTTTTCTGCACTAGTGTATCCAGGCTATTCCCATGTACTATAAATCAAGAATGTATACTATGAACTATTCTAATGTACTCTTGTTGGACCCATGTACTTTATCCATGCTTATGTATTTTCGTCATGCCCATGTACTATAACTATGTCTAGGTACTCTGGCCATGCTTGTGCCCATATACTCTGGTTGTTCCTATTAACCACATAGAATGGGGTGGGAGTGGGGGTGTATTTGAAATGTGATATTTAAATATGTGTGGAACCTTATCTGCTATATAAAGGAAACTATATGTTGTTTGTTTCTCAATGTACACACGATGTATATGAGTATTTTATAGAAAATTAATTCACTTAATGAGAACACTAAATATTACCACTACAATATATTCCTCACAATTTTACCCTTTTTTTGAAATTGAAGGGAATCCTCTGATCATCAATTCCTTGCCTCCGATGGTTGGAAATCAGATCCTTAATCACCCAGTTGGTAATCTTCCCTAACTCCCAACGCCATTCAGGAACCCGATACCTGGATCCATAATTGAATACTAAAAAAACACACACTATTTACAAAACATTCATTTCCACATCATTCATGAATCTTATATGAATCTGGGGGTTCGATCAAGCTCAAATAATTTTGAGAAATGTCAGATCATCGACTCTATGAGCCTACAATGAAGAACATAAGAAATGGTGGGGGTATAAGAACAAAGTGAAAAAAAGAATTTTATTGTGTGATTCCATCCAATTATTACATATTTTATAATCTAGGGTGACATCAATGGTGAAAAAAACAGATCAATATTATTAATCAAAACTGGCTCATGCGAGAAATGACAATCACCTGATAAAAATGCATATATAAATCCATGATTTTGAAATTATTTAGAGTGAATAAATCCATGAAATTTTCTCCCATAGCTTGAGAAAAGATCAATAATTTTTTAAGAATGCATCTTCTGGTGATGAAGGCAATGATCTCATTCCATTCATCATTCATCTCATGATTATCCTCGATCTTTGAAATCAATCATTGTTCCGAGTTTTCCAATTCCATTAATGATCTCTCCTACTCTATAGTTTCCTAATTTTATGTAGCCAACCCTATTAAATTTCAATAATATCATATAAATTTATGAGGATTATGTTTTTTTCTGTAAGACATATTAATGTAATTAATTAATTAATTCACTTAACACACCTGCCAACAGTGACCTTCAAAAAAATGCCCGACACTAACCAAAATTATTTCTCTCCAAGGGAAAAACCTTCAATCTAGAAACATCCATGGACTTGGATTTAAAATATTAGGTTTTAATCTTGGGGAAATATTTATTCCAAAAAAAATAATGCATGTGTTCTAATATATATTGATGTTTTAACATATTAATTCTTGGTTCTTACAATACCAAAACATAGAGTTGAATGTGAGGAAAAATCCATAGATATATATAAAAATAATCAATGTACGAAACCAATGAAACTAGATTCATTAAATTCTCAACACATTCATATATTTTCCCATAAAAAAAGAAAATATTATACAAAAAGGTGTTGTAATAAGCCCACATGTGGATCTAATGCTCCTAGGATCTCTCTTTCATGGTCAAATACTTCCAATGAACTTAACCCCAATGGATGGTCCATCCATGAATAATTCTATACAACAAATCCTTGATCCCCATCTGGTAATCTAAAAAGGTTTCCTTGTCCTTGATGTCCATATCACACCAATAGATAACATGTGTCGGGTCATGGACTTATATCCTCAACAAGATGTCATATACTTGGTCCCATTGTGCAGCGAAGGCCCTATGGTAAATGACCTCCCTAACCCTCTATATAATCCTAAATGGTCCAATGAATCTTTAGGACAACTGGATTCCCCATCAAAATCATTACAATTATCATTATGGGAAGACTCTCTAGAAAATAAAGTCTCACTAATTTTAATCCAAAGGATTATTAAGTGGGTATGTATAATATTTTTTTCAGGTCTTGGCTATCTTTAAACACTCACAAATCACTTGAATCATCTCTATAAATTACTATACCAACTTTCAACCAAAAAGATATATCTCACCAATATCAGTCCAATATAAGGATGACCTGCAGGTCCATCGACACTGGACCTTAAATTGTACATTTTTTATAGTAGATTGATAGATCTTATTATAAGATAACTATAATAATGGAAATTAATCGTCCCAAATGCAGCCAAATTCCAACACAAATTTTATTTTCACTCCTCCAGAACATGTATTGTATGCTCAGTCTTTCCATTCATGTGGTGGTGTAATCCTGTTCTCATCCCTTGATGGGTCCCAAAAGCCTCATGAAAACCTATCAATAACCATGACATGAACGAAACATCACAATAGAATAAAATTTTCATCGGAACCCCATGATGTTCTATGATATCATGCACATGAAACTAGCCCAGACTCTCAGCTAATATCTTCTTCCTGATAGTATGAATGTGTGCTGAATTGGTAAGTTGGTCTGCTCTCACTCAGATAGTGTTATGGGCCCATGATTTCTTTAATATTAATATAAAAAATTAAATGATATTCTACCCAACTTCCATTAAAGGATCTCAAGAGGTTGTGTAAAAACTATTGGAACCTGATATTTTTCCTTTAACTACTAACATGTGAGACACCAAGAGTAAAAATTAGTAATACTATTCCACATTCCTACCCCCCAAAACTATTTCTAAAGTTACTTTTACATAATTTTCAAACTTTTATATACTTACAATGGAGATTTATACAAATTAATCAAAACATTGTTAGGAAATGTGACAAGATTCTCCATCCATCCCAATAAATGGATTACATGACCCCCTATATTAGAAAATCCATAGTTTGTATCTCTTGAAGATATCCTATCATGTGGAACCACATAGTCAATGTCCCCTAACTAGGAATTTCTATCATGTTTAATAAGTGGTGGAGTCACAACAATCTATTAATGATAAGCTACACACTCTCTTTTAGCAGGGTTATCTACAATGAAGAAACTACTCAGATGTATCCTTCACCAAGAGAGAATGAGATTTCATGTTAATGCAAATGGTGAAATTATTCCCTTACTCAGAGTGTAGAATATCTCGAAGACATAGTACTATAGTAACTCGAACCAATGACTATATATCATGATAATATATTTCTAATTGAATATTTTCCTGAGACTATAGTAGTATGAGTAAACAACAAAACACTCACCTAGAAGGTAGATCCTCCACACATTCAGAGGGAATTCTACAACTACTAATTCTATGTTATGAACTTCATTGTTATTATCTTGTATTCTCAACTATATCAACCATTAAGAGATAAATTAATACTACTTCATCAATAAAACACCAATCTAAGATCAAGATTTTTCAAAAAAAAATAAATTCAACTCCCTCCTTCGGTAGTCTCAACATGGGAGTATTGGTCTACCTCAACCTAAACTCTTTAAAGACTATCTAACACTAATTAGTCAAAATAAATGGTTTCCATTTTATTATAATGGTGGTCATGAGGGATACTATCCTAGAAAATTCTTACATGAACCTGTTGTAGTACCCCTCCAAACCATGGAAACTCCTCACCTATGAAATGCTCTTGGGTGGATCAAAAGCAATCACTACATCAAAAATATCCACTGTTAAACCATGATCATATATGAAATTCATGATAAAGTTAACCTCATGGATTGAAATATACACAAATATGTTAAATAGTAATAAAATATAAAAAATCACCTGATTGAATGAGCATATACAACATATTATATGATAAATTTAAAATAACTTACCTAGATACCAAAAAACTATACTTTGACTCTCTTTAGACATGTCACTGAAACACAGCTAAGCACTTCCTAATCATCCACCTATACGAGGGTCGTTGCTCAAACCTATATGTCAACCATAATATATACACATGAACCTAGGTTCTTGTGAAGGTCATGGACATAAAATCAGCAATCTACCATGAATAGTGTCTCATACAAAAACTAATATATATGTGCATGTATGTAATGAATGAAAATGAAGTCACAACTTCACATTTAATGCACCTATCATACCTAAGGTTCTAAAAAGGTTACAGACATGAACATAATCACTAAATAATTACATGCTTTTTCTATAATAATACAACACATACATGTCAAATTCCATTTATGTTTATATTTTTATATAATTATGAAAATTATATACATAAAAATGTCTATAATTTATTCACCAAATGAATATTTTTTACACCGACCCAAACTCATTAAAATGATTATACTATATTAATAATGGCTAAAACCCCATAACCATAACATCAACTTCCTAATATCTCCTATAATATCATACATAATAATCTTCTTCATTTCTTGGGGAATGTAAATATGCAATATGGTGAGTTGAAATATATACTATGTTGTGAACAAAAGAGATATTTATTGATGATCATAAGTGATCATAAGATAAATACGTGGGTATGAAAACATTATTTAGGTACATAAACACAATCTCATGAAATCATACCTAATAAAAAATGGATTATAAATCATGATTCATGATATATGGGTTTTGAAATATCATAAAAAATGAGGCATATGAATGTGAAATCACAAGAAAACTTTCATAAGATAGGGAAACATAACATATAAATGTGGAACAACGTAGAAATGTGGAAAAGTAATATGTCATATTTATAATAATAAAGAATAATTTATAATGTAAAATATCATTACCAATACCATCATCACATAGTCGAAAAATTCTTATAACATATTGGAAGGTTATACTTCCCTTTACCATTAACATAGTGGATTTCATTTACTAATGAGTTCCATACACATCATATCAGGATATATAAATCATTACCCAATGCATTAGAGGATTATATAATTTTGGTCCCACCCATCAAAAAAGGAAAAACCATAAATACTTGTTCTACATGAACATTATCACAATCATAAATAAACTATAGTATAAATAACACTTTATAAAGAAAAAAATCATAATAATTTTCACAAGGCATTAGTAAATCATTTTGAGAAATAATGTGTATAAATTCATTAAAATATATACCCATATAATCATAATAAAAATTTAAGTATTTTTAAAAAATTGAAAAAAAAACATAGAAAAATTATAAAAAATCATTTATAAAATAATAATAAATATATATATAATTTTAATAACATTTTTAAAGGAATAATTTATAAATTAGCGGGTTTTAAAAAAATGGGATAGTAAATAAAAATTACTTTAAAGAATAATGAAATATATGAATAGATTTTTTGTAATGAAAATTGAAGAAAATAATGAGAGAAAGTGATTGTGTCAAAATAAAAAAGGGTCACTTTAAAATATTTTAAATAATTTCAAATATTGTTAAAAAAATTCCTTAATAAATTAAATAAGTATAAATAATAACATCTATAAGAGAATATAAAAAATATATCCATGTAGTATAAATATTATGGACTAAAATAAAAGATAAGGTTATATCCATATATAATAATTTCCTCTATAGAACATTGAACCAATGGAAGGATAAATTGTTAAAAGACATTTAATCCATGAAAATGACTAAAGGATGGAAAAAAATGGGGTTTTATAGATAATGAACAAACAATTTACCTTGTTGGAAATTTAGTGTTACACAATCTCATTTTCAAAGGGAGATAAGAAAAGAAACCCTTACAGATTTGGGAATATTTGAATCAAAATCCCTTGAATGAGAGAACATTAGTTGGATATGCAAAATCATATTAACTACGTAAAATATATGATAAAATCTATACATGGTGTAATATTTACACCATATAAAAGAACACTTCATCCATAATATGAAACAAATACCATGGAATGGAAATTATAAAAAATGACCCTTACCTCAAGTCTCATATTTCCATAAAAAATATATACAAGATAAATAATAAAATTTTATTAATTATATAATTTATTTTGATTAAATTTAATGTATATTTTTACATTTAATTTATTGTGATATTCTATTTGATGGATTAATTTTAGTTTTAATTTTTTTGAGGATTTCTACTCAAGAGATCCAAAATAGATTTAGTATAATTATAATTGTCCAAGATCCTTATCCAATGGCTCCAAAATATCTAAATGATTCCTTGTTTATGTTGGATGTTATTCCATAAAAAATTAGGTTTAATATGTTAATAGATATTTATAATTTATAAAATATTCCTTGATCAGATTATTTAAAATGATTTAAAATATCATTGAATATACAATTTAATTATGATTATAAAACAATTATAAAATAAATATTCAATATTCATTCCATTTTGATCCTTCCTAACGAATAGAGTATCCATTTTTAAGTAAGTGGTTTAACATACCCAAAATAATTTACTATACTGAAGATTGATTATAAATAATATATATTAAATTAGTATGTTCTCTATTTAATTTTATTAAAATTATATATCAGTTCCATGTTCATAAAAATGAAAAAAATAAAATAAAACAAGAGAATAATATGATGATACTTATGTTTCATTGTTGAATTTTCCTTTGAGACCTTCTTTTTTATAAAACCTCATGAAAGTAGTCTAGATATAAAAGTATAAAGAATGTGTATAATGATTATAATAGAATAAATATGGGTTTATTATGGATAGAAAACCATACTATAGATAGTTCAAAAATGTGAAGTTGGTTTCCTTTTATAAAAAAATTGATTTAATTTCCATAAATGGATATATTTCATAGAGGATATAAATAATATTTTTGAATGTAAAGTTGATAATAACATATCTATTATCTTATCAAAACATAAGATAAATTTTTAATATTTCATATTGATTCATATTATAAAATTTCATTTAATGTTATCCCAATGATTATTCTTTAAAAAATATATCTTGAATTTCCTTCTTATCCTTAAATTTCCTACAATGTCCTAACCTTATGATCATCATTGATATTTTAAAACCCTTAACTTTATACTCTCTATAATATTTTTTATAAATTCCCTTATTTTATTACATATATCACATCTATTAGCTTTCATATTTATATTTATTTATGATAACACCTTTTGGACAATATATTGGCTCTTTCATTGATTATGAAAATAATGGATCAATATTTTCATATTTGTTAAAAAATTATTTCCCATTGATTGAATTATATATTATCATGTAAAATCAATTATAAAATTATACAATGTTCCTAGTAATTTTGGAAAATAATATATTAATACGATTCAAATATTTATTTATATGTTAATTAACTAATATGAATCTCACTATTTTTATTTATTATATTTACTGATTTATATTAATATGATCCTATTTAAACAAAATTTGTGTCACTATGACATGAATTGGAACACTGGGGACTCACATTAATTGGTGGTAAGTTGAGAGTTCCATGAAAATGCCACCTCAAATAGCACAAGGGATAGTGACCAGCACCGATATCATGAACCAACCCACTAGGGCCCACCTGGCCTGAAGTAAGCTGAGTCGGACAACCCAATCCCACCCCCAATAGGCCAAGGAATGGAGACAAGTTCTATGTAGTAAATACAATATATTATAGGCCTTATCCCTAGTACCAATACACAAGAACACAACAATCTTAATAAAATAGTGTAGATTCATACTAAAAAGAGTTAACATATCATTTGTAAACCATAAAATCAACAACCACTAGGAAAGAATCAATTACAACAGCATAATAAAAGAGCATATAGGTGAAAATAAGAACCCAAATAGAAATATGGTCCTAAACTTACAACCGTTGGGGTATTCTATGGTATGGATAGATCCTTGCTCACAATCTAGAAAGACCAACCATTTAACATGGTCATTTATAAGATCCGTTAATCTCCACTGAAACTAGGACTACTAATATCACCATAAATCTTCCTAGAGTCTTCACAAGACACAACATGTGTGGGAAATTTCTATATTGGGGTGATTATATACATATCGAGTAGGTGTCCCAAAAATGAATAGGGATCAATAGAAAAGAATGGATCAGCTCAACCCTAAAAGAAAGTGGGTAAATATAAACTCAATAGATATATACACACTCATAAAGAAACTGAATAGAAAGAAAAAATAGATCACCATTTCCATAGCTTATGTAAAAATGACGAGCCTACCTAAATATCCAAAGGTCCATCTTTGATTCCCTTTAAAAAATGAATCCTCTTTAGAATCTAGGTGGAGGGGCCTTCTTCTCACTATTATGCTATATCATTTAGGGAGCAGTAATTCATGTGGAGGACCCAGTCCACACCAGTTCTTCATAGAGGTGGGGTAAAAATATATAGATAGAGGACCCAAAATATATTTATTATGCACGAGTACCGACTCTTCCTGTGTAATGAGTATGGGGTACCAATATAGGGGTGCGATAAGATAGTACTGACCCTCTCATCTATTTTTTGATCTGACTCGATCACTTACATTATAAATGAACCACTAAATGGATAATCATGCTTATAATTCAACATTTCATATCTCTGATTCCAAAACAGAGTCCACCATCATGTTTTACATGGAAAACCAACCATGATTGGATACTTTTGGGCCCAAATATAAATCCAAAAGAAGGATATACACAAGAGAAAAGTATATGATGGGAGTACACAAAGTGTCTCATAAGGCCAAAAATTTACCATGTACCCTTATGGTACTCAATTTGTAAATGTAATTTACATAAGTTTTACATGGGGTAACATGGTGTGTAACATCTCCTAGACACCTATTCATTTCATATATTACATGCATCTTGATTGGCCTTGTAAAATTGAAAAATGTGTACATCAAGGACACATCGTGTCCTTTTGGCCTTAGGGTTTGACTATGAACTCTCAAAATGTGCTTGAGTACATAGGAATATTCCATTTTATGTCACCCCATACATTTGTACATAGACATTACTGGGTACAACTAGGGTTCGACGGTGAACTACTGCACAACCATGCCATCTTTATATGGGCTGCCTGCACATGTACTTGGCCACATGGACAAGTCTCACTACATGGAATGTACTTCAATCACACAATGGTTAGTCCCCAAAATATTCCTTCCCAAAATGGGAAGAACACTTGAAATTTTATCCAAAACAACATGTCATGTGATCATGATTCCTAAACTAAAAATCCATACAAACCTCCTAAAGCCCCATTTTTTCCCAAATGAAGCATATATCTACCCCATGGGGTCCTTATTTTTCATAAAAAGGGATTAAAAATGGATAAACCACACATATATTGGGATAATGATGTAAAATAGAAAATAAGACAACCTCATGGAGAATATGCTAATATTTTGGGTCTAATGCAATGCTTGGAAACAATTTCACCTTGATCTGGTCTTAATAATCATTAAGGATGAAGTCTGGTGGAAACTCGTCTACCTAGTTCAATCTTCATCCACGGTAAGAACCACTCCCTTTTTCCCTACATAAGAATACCAATTGGATGTGAAATGTTTATTTTAGAAATTTTTAATGAATTTATTAACTATGATTAATTAATTAATTATCATCTCTACCCAAAGCCACCATTCACTAAAATCCCAATGCCAACCAACTTTATGTTTCACCTAGGGTAAACCCCACATCCCAAAACAACCAAGGTCTCAGTTTTTATATTTAATGTACCAAAAAAATGGGGATAATTATTCAAAAAAGATGTCTACGTGTAGTTTAATATATATTAGTTTTAATATATTAATTATGGAATCCTGCGACACCAAAACATAGAACCGAATATGATGAAAAATCATGAGATATATATAGAAATATAGATAGTAATAAATTAAATTCATCACATCCTCCCCTAACATACCTAAAATGGTGAGGGTATTGAGTCTGCATATGAATCTCACATTCACAAAATCTATCCCATATGGTCCTATGCTGCTAAATTACTTGAGACATAGGGATGGTCCATCCATGTAGGATCCTCTCATACTGATACATGATAGCTGTCAAGTACTCTTAAAATTTGGATATGTCCCTGATTCCTAGATCACCCCAGTAAATAATGTGCATAGGGTCATGCACATATCTCTTTATCTATGAAAAATAGAATATGTCATGAACTCGATTCAAATATTCGTGTAAATATAAGTTATAAGAAACCTCCCCCAATTTCCATGAGATATATAATGGTCTGATGAACCTTGATGGTAGCTTCCTTCCCTAGTCAAATCTCTACAATCCTCATTACAGGAGAATCTCAAGAAAACTTTGTAACCTTAATTTAACTACATTGTACTATGTTTTCAATCTACATAAGATTTATATTGGTTATGGGGTGTCCTCATATGATCAAATATCACCTGAACATTCTTTTTCATCACCTGGACAAGCTCTAGACCAATAAGTTATATCATACCAATCTCAGTCCAGTACAAGGGTGACCTGTAGGGTCTCCCACATAAGGCCATAATGGATCCATGCTAATTTTATAGAGATTATTGTTATTATAAAAGAAATATGCTAATGTAAAGTGATCATATTATATACAGTATAAGTCTAACACATAGGCTCTCAACATATCCTCCAATACCAAGATTGTCTTCTTATTCAACCCATCCTTATAGGGGTGAAACGTCATTCCCATCCATTACTAGGTCCTAAAATCTGCTAGTAGGTCCCAATAAAAAATGATGTAAACTAAGCATTAATTTAAGAGATGATTTTCATGGGAAAACTATGAAGCTGGAAGATATCCTATACATACGATTTCCCCAAACTCTGTTACTAGTTGGAAAGAAATTGTGATGAATTAGGGAGATGGTTATGAATAACCTAAATAGATTCACCACCTCTCATTTTTATATGGAATCACCATAAAAAATCCACAAATATTCCATCCCACTTCATTTAAAAGATCTCAAGAGGTTGGGTCAAACTTATTGGAACATGATGTTTATCCTTTACTCGATCACATGTGAGACACCAAGAAACAATATTGTTAATTCTATGAATCATTCCATACCACAAGAAATTCTATTGACAGTCCATGTACATATTTTCAATGGGTAAATGTGTAACCGGAGATGTATGGAACTCTATCAACTCATCCGCTCACATTGTGATCAGATCCACCATATGTCCCCTAAAACGACGAGGTTCTCCCCTCCTTCAGAGAAGTCCTATAGTGCATCTCATGAGGATATATGGTCATGTATAACCTCATAGTTGTTCTCTCTCAATTGGGACTCTCTCAGACACTGAAGAATAATTGGATTCACCACCATAAAATTTATAAAAACGGTTCCCCTCTCCTCCCCCAGGGTTAGCTATAATAAATCAAACTACTTCGATACCTCCTTCACCAAGAGAGAATGAGACTTCCTACTAAGGTCATTTGTCGCCATGTTTCCCTTACCAAGAGTATTGAATATCTGAAATTCATAGTCCTTCAAGAAATATAACCATCACCTCCATATCTAGTTATGATATATCAGATAGAATATGTACTTCAGCCTCTAGTGAACTGAGTAAAAAATAAAACACTCACTTAAAAGATAGTTCATCCACATCTCTAGAGTAAATACTACCATTTATAAAAATAGGTTATGAGTCATATTGTTTTTCTCATGGTTTCTCAACTCCCAGGATGCATAATATATCACAACTACCCTTAACATCAACACAAAACTCTACCTAGCTCAAGATAATAACAAAACACTTTGAACTCAATGCCCTCCTCTAGTAGTCCCAACATGGGATCACTAGTCAATATCAACCTCAACTCATAAAAGGCTCTTAGACACTACCAAGTCTAGATAAATTTCTACCATTTCAATGTAAAGTTAGTAAAGGTGGATGTTATCATAGAAATTACTTCAAAAAACCACTCGTAGTTCCCCTGAAAACCAAGGAAACTCTGAACCAATGACATGCTATTGGGTTGATCCTAATTAAGAAATGCATAAGTCATCACCATATACATAACTAAACTATGATTAGATATGACATACCCTAGAAAATGAACCTCACATATCAAAAACTAACACATTTAAAGCTTATAAAAAGTATAGTTTTTCCAAAATATGTTTAGGACCAACCTCAAATGATGTGCATGCTCCTCCTCAAATGCAGAGTAGAGAAGAATGTGACCAACAAAGAAAACCATTAATGGTTCTATGTATGGATGGAAGATACATTTAATTATATCCTTGAATTGTAAAGAGGAATTAGTTACACTTAATGGAATCCCCAAGAACACTTAGTATCTGTAAAGACTACAAAATTTATCCTTCCAAAAAAAATATTTTTTAACCCTCAACTGGTGGTATCCATACTGAAGATAGATCTTTGATAACCAACTCACTCCTCTAGACTAGTTAAAAATGAATCCAATCCTCACAAAGGGGTATATTTTCTTTATTTTTACCTAATTAAGGTGAAAATAGTCAACATAATGACTTAATATACCATCTATCGTTTTCATGAACAAAACTAGAGAATCCTTGGGGGACACACTGGTTCAGATAAAAACATTTTCTAGAAAGTATTATAACTACCCCCTCAAATCCCAACACTCGGTTGGGGCCATCCAATATGCTGAAAAAGATATTAGTGTGGTACCATAGTGCAAGTTATTGCAGAAGTCTATCTCACACCTTAGAGTTAGTCCCAATATATCTTCATGAAATACATCCATATAATCCTCCACTATAGATGGAATCTAGATGCCTACAGAAACCACTACACCAGGGCCTAATATAACCAAAATATGGGTGATGGGATTTAGTTTTCTACCCATGAGGTCCACTTTCTCATCCATAATATCTCTCTCCCCCATAGAGGAGAATCTCATCCCATTCATTTGAAGGTATCTAACTCAGCTGTGATAAAATCTGATATGTAGATTAACCATGGAAAACTACTCCATATAAAAGATGAAATCAAAATGTTTCATCATGATGAATAAAATTCCCATCTCAAACCCTCAACAAGAGACTACAACTCTCACTTTTCGAATATGTGTGATACAATAGAATCACTCCCATCAGGAACATCTACCCATAACTGATTAGATAAAGTCTCAATGATAAGATATTTATCTCATGCAAGGGATAAGTAGATGATGGAATGAATCACACTATTTTTCTATAAGTACTAGAACAAGATTACAAAACACACAAATTATACCATAAATCCTCACATGAGCAACTTGGTATTATCCCTATATAGCCTATAACTTCTCATGACCTTTAATTCCAGATCTCTAAGCCTATAATGGGTCACCTGGTGATGGTGGTGGTGATGGATGTAGATCATACTATTTCCCTAAAATATCAGCTCCTCTATCTTGAGCTCCACCCACTCCTCTATTAGCACCACCTCCCTTGGGTAATCCCAAACCAGGCCTAGGATATCCTAGTTCACGACATTTCCTCTACCATATGGGTTCATCTAATATACACATACCTTCCTCCACACATCGGGTTGAAAAATCATGAGCCATGTGACCTCACTATTAACAAAAATAACATATCTTCCTACAACTGGATAAAACCTCTATGTGAACCCTTCGCCAAAAAACATCATTTTTGAGTCATAGAATAAGTATTCCTCCTATGCTGAGACCCTGGCTATTGGTGCTTTCTAGCTACTATATACAACAAAGCCACATCATCACCACTACCATATCTAGCTTCCTATCACCAATATTATTGGAATCACTCTTAAACTATAGAATGATTTATCACTCCAACATATGTAGGTAGGTATAATGAGACAATAATTGAAAATATATCTCTGTGAAGGCCCTGATCAATGTTTCACATTTAGAAGAAACCATATTACACCATATTAGGGAAGTAACACATGAGTTTGGTGAACCTTGTGGAAAACTCAACAACATAAATATCACCCTTCTATAGCTTGAGAACCCCCTTAATTAATTAAGGGAGAAATCTTTAAGTGTAATACTCATTTCAAAATAGCTGCAAGAAATAAAACCATGATAGTGTCACCTAATTATGGTTCTCCATGATCAGTCTCCTCTAGCTCCCTATCGTTCCATGAAGAAGACTGGACATAAGAAAAATAATATAACTGTCCATGTTTTAATCAACTATAATGATGATGATCAACAACTCAATCCAATCCTTTATGCATGAGGGTTTGGATCATAATGGAACCTCAGTGGTCTCTATTGCTGGAACTACCATTACCCATTCAGCCTACACATAAAATCATCCAGACCAACTGGAGATATCGACTATCCAACAGGTAGTGGATCATATACTCAAACCACTAGAGGTGGATCCATAAACTTTTCAATAAGAGTTGACACTACATTATGTCCGCTTGGAGGAAAAACCTCATGAGTGGATCCTTTTCCCGAGGCCTCATTACACAGTGAGTTAACTTCACGATCTAATATCAACATCATAGTTGGATGCATTCATAGATTAATCAGGAAATTTATCAAGATGTACCGTGGTTTTATAAGAATATCTTCTGATTTAATTCAAAAGTAAATTAAATTCAAAATACCCAATACTATAAGATGTAGGTACTGATGTTTCCCTACAAACAATGTCCAATCATTTTGATTGGACAAGAAGGTATTTAGTGTAATAGTGTATGGATATGTCACTGATACACCAACACTGGGTTCCTTGGGCTGATATTAAAATTCAAGATGCTCAAACACAATTTCCCAATCTTCCCAAACTTATCTTTACAACATGGAAAACTATAGACACTAACCTAGGAAATACTGCTCTGATACAACTCTATTATGACCCAACTAACTGGGCCCCTCCTGGATGATGGTAAGTCAACTTAGACACCCCAATCCCCCACCAATAGGCTAGGGGCTGGTGAAAAGCACAAAGTTGGAAATAAAATATATGGTAGGAATTATCATATGTACCTATATACACACACAAAACCATATCCAGGAAATAGTTCAGAGACATAATAAAAAGGCTATACAGCAGGAGTGTAAACCATGTATGAAAAACCTCAACAAAAGAATCGTGTATAGTTGTATAATAAAAAATTATAAAGGGGGAAAATACACACCCAAATTAAAATAAGTTCCCAACCTAACAAACCTCAGGAACATGGACGTTTGATGAGATCCAGACTCATAATCTCTTGGATCGAACACTGAATATGATCAACGCTATGGGTAGTTAATCAATACTGAAACTAGGACCACTTATATCACTGATGGTCTAACTATCATATGTAAAAGTCATAAAATATGTAGGAAATACCCATTCATGTTTTATTATATACATACACATTAGGAACAAAAAAACAAAAAGATGGAGAAATTGAAAATAAACATTTATCTAAACACTAAAATAATGTGGGTAAAGATAAACCTAATATATATATATGATCATGAATAAACCCAATCAAGAGAGAAACTAGATCTCTATTTCCACATCCTAACTAAGAAACATTATCCTAAATATAGATCAAAAGGTTTATCTTTGATTCCTAGAACAAAACACCACCTCACCTGAATCAAATCAGAGGGGCCAACTCCTTGCAACTACACTCTAGATCTAATGGAGCTCTAAATCATGTGCAGAAACCTATCCCCACTGAAACTTGATAGAAGGAATGTATAAATCCATAGATAGTGGTCCCTCACCCACTGTACTATTTGGGTGTATGGACTCTACCTTTGTAAAGAATGTGGGAGACCTATTCCTTAGTGGTATAGAGGAGTACCAACCCTGGTATATCTCTAGTGAACCAACATGGTCACTACCATTGAACAAGAACTGATAAATAAAGAATTATGATTTTAATGTGTCTCATCATATATTTGATTCAAGAAAAGTACACCATCAATTTTTATATGGAAAATAACATATGATAGGCTACTCACAGACCAAAATATAATTCTAGAAAAAGGAGATACATAATACAGATGTGTTTTAGGGGAGTACATGGTGTTTTTCCTAGGTTAGATGGTGTGTCTCAACAAGCTAAAACCTAGTAATGTACCATCATAGTTCACGAAGTTCAAAATTAAACTACATGGTGTGTAAAAAGGGTCACATGGCTTGTGACCTATCCTGGACACCTGGGAATGCCATATCTTGTACTTTCCTTGGATGATCATGTTAATGTACATGGAATAGACATCGAGTATACTACGTGTCCGGGAATCCCTAGGGAAAGACCATGTCTTCTCATCCCATTCATGTTTACATTTTCCCATACCCAAGTATATCGACCCATGATGATGTACTTGGTTGTTTACTACTACACAACCACGTCCTCATCACATGGGGTGTTTTCCCATGTACTTGGAAATACGACCTTGTCTCAATACATGGAATGTACTCTGAGTACACAATATATAGTCCCTAAAACTCTTATCTCCTCTAATGGGAAGAACACACAGTGTGTTCTCCTAAACTAAGAACCTTTTGTTCAATATTCCAAAATGGTAAATCCTTAAGAACCTCTAGAAACCACTATTATTCTCTATTTAAGATTTTATTTTCCCCTAGGGTTCTATAGTAGTCATAAAAGTGATTTAAAAAACTAAAATAACACATCCATGGGGATCAATATGTAAAACCAAAAAAATCCCTACGTTATGGTGAATATGCTGAAGATTCAGGGATAAAGAACACCCAGATGCTATTACACCTCAACCGAGTCTCAATATCCATTAAGGATAAAGTCTAGTGGCACAATGTCTTCTTGGTTCAGTCATCATTCATTGGAGGAACAATATACCTACTTCTGTATTGGAATAAAAATAAATGTGATATCGTTTATTTTAATCATTTTTAATTAATTAATTAATTATCAATAATTAATTAATTATTACATTTGGAAATAGTCGCCTTTCATTGAGAACTTGATGCTAAATAGAATTATATTGTGCCTAGGGTATGCCCCACATCCCATAAACAACCACATCTTAGTTTTCCCATCTGAGGTCCCAATCAATGGGGAAATCATTTATTATGAAAAGATGTGGGTGCGTATGATTTAATATATATTATTAGTTTTAATATATTTATTTTAGGGTCCTCCAACACCTAAACACAGTTCCAACTCCATGGAAATATCCTACGATATATATAGAAATATCCAAAGGACAAAACATGAGTCTTGATAACTAAGTATGAATATCTTCTAATAAGGTTTTTAATTTCCTATTTTAACATACAAGAGATACATATCTATAATAAAAAAGTTATATAAAAAAATATTATATATATATATATGTTCAAAATAATTCATGCATGAGACAAAAAATATAAGTACATCTCTAAATTTAAAATAAACGGGAAATAGTACAACTGAAAAGATTTACAATCACATAGCACCACAAAATACAGTTATTCTACATGTAGACTTGAATCAAATTGTATCTTTTTTAGTATCCACCCCCATCTTGAACCACCGTGATCTATATTATGTTGATAAGAATCTATACACATCTACTTCAAATAAGCTACATGAGTTTCATGTCTACCTAGATCATCTATGAACATGTGGCTATTTTCCACATAAATAATAAGTTTTGGAATATGTCCCATTTAGGGGTGAGTATAATCATAATCTGTATGATCCCCAAAAACCACGAAAACACAAAATAACAAGTTATATCAACTCCACGTTTTAGTAGTTTTAGAGAGGAATACATTACGAAAAATCGAAATCAATAAGATAGATGAGAGATCTGAGAATTAAATATTATCATTAATTAAATTATAAAAGAATGTTATTGATACTATAAAACAATATAATTATTAGTAATAGATAAGTGTCTTCGTAATCATATCCATGATTCTTGAAATTGTACCACACGAGAAACTAGAAATCTCATATCACTAAAGAGTTTATTAAAATAGAATTTGGTATCAAAATAAATATCACTTCTTATGAGAACCCAAGTTATACCAAATAGTCATTAATCTTGAAAAATAATGCATTTATCAAAATTTATTTCTATAAAACTACTGACTATAATATCCATAAAGGTAAGTCTTCTCATCATTGAAGCACACTCACTAGTTGAGGGAAAATAACATCCATCAACCCATCCATTTTTTATCATCAATCAAGTATCTAATATATAAAGAACAAGAAAATCATATAACCTCACTATAATTGTTATGGGCGGCCCATGACCCATAGATGGATGCATAAATATAGAGAGGATACCAACCCCTATAGAGAACCCACACCATGCCTAGTCTCTTAAATGAGAGAATATTGACTTCAGAGATGAAGGAACCATCTCCAAGGTGTATAAGGGGGAATACTAACCTAATATGAATATAAGAAGTATGGGGACCCATGAATCACTAGAACACATTCCAGCTCATAGGATATCAACCCCAATATCAATCCAAAGATCACACATGAATTCTATAACTATCATTACAAATTTGAAAATAAAAACAATAATGCATCTATGATATGATAATATAGGACACCATCATTTTCTATGTGAAAATACACTAAAAATGGGATATTTATTTTCACAAATAAGTGTACCAGTGGGGAAATACCATAATTTACTAGATCAATAAAAACCATATTGTGTGTTCCATGAGGTACATGTTGTCTAACCCCAACTAAATAGATACTCTATGTACTAGAACACCTCAAGGCATGTAATGTCCGTATAAATAGTATGTAGGTTAGAATACATGGAATGTTAGGCCTAGAATGGTATTCTACAAGTACCACTGCTACCTGAGTAATTCAGAACCAAGGTACATAGCATGTGATCCTGATCAACATGGAATGTAAGGAAAATTTTCCACATAGGCATATAATACCTTTACATGCCATGCATTTTAGCTTGATGTAACGAATCTATTGGTTAATTGGAAAAAATGATATTTAAATCCATTAGAAACCATATCTTCCACACCCATTTGATAAATTACATGTGTTCTTCCAAACTTTACATCGTGTAGACATGTATTTCAAATTTATTCATTATCTTAGCCCAAAATTTTTCTATCTTCCCTTATTTAACCTCAAATCACACCCAAACATTTATCTAAGTTCCAAATCATGTATGAAATTCCACTGTATTTCAATCTCTAGTCACTAATAACCATGAAAAAAATTCACCGCTATTTATGTGAGACTCTAATTGGCTTTCATTAACATACAAGAAAATACCACACATTTCTTCCTTCGTGTCCAAGAATCACACTGCTTTCCACAACAATATCTTTCAAAAACCCAAAATTTCACATCATATTGGGATTTTATTATTCTCAAATTAGATAATGAACATTTAATATTTTACCCATACATATATTAACAGTTAATATATGAATAATGGTAGGAAAAACCAAAGAAACATCAATGTTAATATCATAGATGGTCATGGAAAACTAATCCATCAAACATAGGTGTAAAAAATCAAATAATATGTTAAAATAAAGATAAAAAACTAATCTAGGTCATATAAGAGACCAATAATTTGATAAGGGACATCATATATTGAAGGATTTGGTAGAAGAAATTAATACATTCTTGTAATGTCATTATGGAATAGTGAAATTATAGAAATAAATATTTCCAACCTTGATGGTGATTAGTCATCACCTAAATTCAATATTTATAGTTGTATGATCTATTCATTCATTTTGTTGTAGATGAAATCATGTACCACTAATCCATAATCCCATCCATTATCTATTTCACCAACCCTTATTGTCTCAAGGGTCTATATCATTGATAACTACTAACCCTATATAAAACCCATTAAAGGGTTTATACAGAGGGATACAGTGGTATTTCAATTATTTAAAATGTTATTATAACTAAAAATATTATTTATTTATTCACTCATGATATCTACAACCTATGATTCATGATTTAAATGAAACAAATAACATTCAAAGGCTAAACACCCTAAACCATACCTAAAAATAGTAATATTTTCCGAACTAAGAGTTCTTTTAATATATACTAGTGTTTCATAAAAAATTCATGTCCATATGCTAAAAACATACTATTTTTATTACATCATTATTGAGGATCCAAATACACAAGAATTTCAATATCGAATATGCGATTCACTAAACAAACATCATTGAAAAATATCGAAGGTTCAAAAATAAAATACCAAGGTAAATGAACCACTACCAAGATGGTGGAATAATTATTTATTAAAATAATAAAAAAATGTCCCATAAATTCCAAACTACTCCTAATATCACAAAAACTCCACCCAAGGGTAAACACATTCCATTGAGATCAATGGTAACCTGAAAAAAAAATTATTAGTTCATCTCTTAGGAAATATATTCCATTTTAAGTATGATATGGTCCTAGGAATTAAAAAACAAAAGAAAAATTCCCAATGGAAAAAATCCAGAACTCTACATCATTCCCACCTCATGCCCTCTTCATCCTCAAAATGGAAACAATTAGAACTATAAAATAGTAAATACCAAGAAAAAATTTAAGCATAAAACAACACACCATTTCAAAAAATCTCTTCGCCATCAGATATATGATATCTCAGGTAAATTGATACACCACTATATAGGAACGAAATTATCCACTTTCATTCGTGAAGATACTGAATTAGGTCCTTATTGAATCCCGAACTACGTAGAAATATGCATCTACCCTTGGTGATCCTTTAGAAGTATCTATACCCATGAAAAACTTCCATATATGAAGTACTTAATTCCATAAGGGATGAAAAGATTCCAAAAATTATTCTAGAATCATCAAATAACGGTTCATTAACAAGGACAACTTTGGAGGGAGTTCCCTACACCCCACCTTAAAAGAGAGTAAAAGTTAGTTTCTATATGAGTGAAAACCATCCATAATACACTTCAATACTGATTTATTACCATATTAAATGTTGTTAATAAGATATTCCATAAGAAATTATGATTTATAAAACTTGGGTATCCCTAATACCATCTCCTATTAAAAAATTTCAGGCCCCGTCGTTACTATATTACAGAATGTAAGTAACTTGGATCTTCTAAACCTCAACAAAAACATAAAAAATAATTGAGCATACACAAAACAATCTTTAATAAACTCATATTCCCATTACTAGAGACAACATGGTTGTGTTTTAACCACTCAATCATGAAAGATAACAAATAAAACCTCAGATACACCAACCACATCTAACTTCTCAAGTTCAAGTAATTTATCATTAAATGAACCAATCCATAAAAATAAAAAGATGATAACCCTGATAGTTCAAATTACCATGCTCTTTATTTCTAGACCTCAAGAAATACTATACCCAAGTGACAAAAATCCATATCCTTCTGAAAAAACTCCACCTACATTATATTAATAGGATTTTTATAATATGTGTACTCCTACAAAAATGCAATAAGCATTCCATATCAAGAACCATGATATACTATATTGTTCTCCACTAAAAAGGAGCATCACACCATTTACTATGAGAATTAGTAGAATAACATTTTTAACTATAGAAGGGTAAAATTCACTTTAAAACTTTTTGAAAAGACCCATAGTACCATGATTTGAGAACACCAATTCACATAGCACCAATAAGTCATAACCACCACCACACCATCCTTCACATAAGATTAACGTATGAGGATACCATTTTCAACTGAAGGTGAGAAATATATACCTCTCTAAATAAAGAATAATTTATTTCAATGATGCCTAATTAGACCATTAAACCTTTAACCAAACATTGAGTCCTATTATAATAAATTCCTTCCACAATCACACGGATTCTCTACTGTGATCCCCTCATCCACCACAAATTTATCTTCTCAAATTTTACTACCCCTCCAAAAAATTGTGTCCCTCAATATGTGAACCTAAATACCCGATGTGATCCAACATGTATCTTCTAATGGAGATATTTAGTTTAATACACCATATCTTCTAGTGTAACTCCACATCCCTAAAATAAAAGCCAATATATACACTATCGGCTTTAAATTTACAACCATGATTAACCATTACAAAAATTACCTCATTTCTTGACAACATAGTAAGATAATTTATTCTATACAGAACAGGAATATGAATATATAATCCCCAAAATATGTTTACCTGGTATTAATGTGAAGAGGGTTGGATCTTCTCACCACACACTAAGGGAACTTGGTTACTACTATTGATGAAACCCACCTCATGAACACTCCATGATTCATTGAAAGGGAAACCATTTCATACCATGGATTATAATACCTCACCTCATCCCTTCAATAAAGAAATATCTAAAAAACCCCTTTATCCATCATTAATTTACTCACTTCACCAAAATATTTGAGTGAGTAATATATACCATCACTGGATGTTCTCTAGTTAAACATAATCTAGAATGACGTCTGATCAAAATTTCCAACTCCCGAACCCATGTGAAATGAGGAATATTTGTCACCTGTGTTTACCAGTATGGGGGAATATGGGGTAATATACATAATTTGTACTCTAATTTACACCAGTTATTTTCTTTCCATTGGAATCCTTGACACACATCATCCTACATCCCAAACAGTTACTAATTTTTTTCAAAAAGGGACTCAATTAAGGTAGAGATTCGGGGGATAGGTTTGATGAATCATCTACATACACTACTCTATCACCACTGAGACTTTTACCAAACAAAACATTAAAATCCAACAAGGCCCTTATCAACAACCCTGACATAGAGGTCCATCCAGGACACCACTCTAGTTTTCTCCAAGTCAAAAGTAATCTTTCTTCCATAGATGTTGTACATCCTTATGAAGAATTTATAATCTGACAAAGCTTACATGGGTAATGAATTAAACTATGTTTATGTAGGAAAGAAAAAATAAAACATGAAATATCCTTCTATAGAGTCCCTACTAGAATCTATGAAATGAAACAATTTCATCATAAAACATGAATAGAAGAAAACATCACAATGAATGTGGTCCTTCATGCATGCTAGAACATGGTCGCACTTCTCTATGGAGATACACAACTTCCAATAAAAAAACTATATCAATGATATAGTGTTTGAACTCCATCCATGTTAGAGAACCCATGTCAAAATATTGAGAAAATAATCACCATACCTATCCGTAATGGATCATAGTTCCATTTATGGAACCAAAATAAATAATAATCATATGGTTAGTGAATGGAAAAACAAGATAAAAATGTTGGTCCAAGAATCCAGTTGATCCTCTATTGAAATATGATCATTATTTAATGAATCATCAGAATGAACCTAACATATTCATCCATGGGTAGTTCCCACCGACCTTGCAGAAGTTTCCATCTTCTCCTCCTAAATTTAGCACTAAGTTCAAAGGGTAGAGAAAATAAATTAGATCATAGAGAAATGAAATCACTCATCTAAATCTTAGATACAATTCCTCATCACCCACATTTGGTGGAGAAAATTTCTAACTATAGAAATATTATCATCATAACCCTAACTTTGGCACAAAATATGGATATCAGAGGGTTGCATAATTCACTAATAGTATGAACCTACTAGGAGTATAGAATGTCTACATGACGTAGAATGGAAAAAAGGAATGGAAGATCTTCACTGACGGCTATTTGATGAATATGACAACTTTAACTATATCCCACAATAATATGTCATAGCTATGGGTTAAATATTATATTATCATATTCCTAAAAAGGATGTGTTATCCACCAATACTAATATAGTAATCTTGGTATGATAAAAAAAATAAAGATCCACATAATATAATTTCCCTAATAACCTAAAAAATCCACATATAATAACTAATTCCAAACTATCCCCCTCAAGAAACACACTTTGTCATTATCGGGACCATTAGGTCCATGCCTAAGCCGATAGTAAGAGGATAGTGCCACACCAAGAACACCTCCACTAGGAAAGGTGCTGGTGACTAGTATTGAGTTAGAATATCTCAAAATATAGAAGGCCATATCAAATTTCAACCTAAAATAGATAAATATCCCTAATACACAATGTAACCCATACACCTTCAAGATATATATATATATATATATATATATGACCAAAAGAATAATAAATAATGTATATAAGATACATCATATTCAATTACATCACAAAAAGTAAAATTAAAGGGAAATAGTACACCCTATAAGACTCAAAATCATATATCACAGAGAAGAATTTTCATAATTCTTGTACACCTAGATCATACACCATCTATAGTGGTCTCCACCACCATCTCAATCCATTGTTTTTTATAATTCATCATTATGAATCTATAGGCATCAACTCGAAATAAGACACATCATCTATATGTCTACCCACATCATGAATAAACCTATATACTACCTTCCCAGACACAATATATTTCGGAAGAAGTCTTGTGAAGGGGTTAATATAAACACACTTAGTATAACAACATGAAAATAAAAAAACACAAAGAAACAAGTTGGATCAACTCCTAATGTGAGAGGGGACATAAAGGATGAAAAATAATGAAAATCCACCAAACCATATTGGAACGTAGATCCCTATATTTAATAATTTCTTAGAGAAACACAATAATTAATAATATAGATATGATTAACCATTAAAATTATCAAGAATGTAGATAAGTCTCAATCATCCAAGATCTAACTCTGAATGTTGTATTTCATGATCAACCATAATTCATGAATCAACAAAGATTCCATAAAACCCAAAGTTGAAATCTAGATTAATATCACATCCTATGGAATCCTGTTTGAGTTACAAGGAGTTATGAGTACCAAAAAATTATTCACTTCTTATCCTTTACAACTACAAAACTATTACATAGAATGTATAATAAGGGGGGCTTGATAAAAACTAATGAATTCTCACTAGCCAATGGAATACCACATCTTTTGTCACATCAATACCACATCATCACTCAATATTCCATGATATAAATGCCATGAAACCCACATAACCACACCAGAATAGTGGTGGGGGACCCATGCCTCATCAATGAATATTAATTGATCTGGTGGATACCTACCCTGATGAAGAATCCAAACCACATGGGAGCTCTTTGACAGAAGGAAATGAACTTCATAGATATAGGACCAATATCCCTATTTTGCATGTGGGGATATTGACTATATTTTTATATATGAAGTTGGGGTCCCACCCCATACTATAAGACACCATAGTTAAAAGGATACCAAACCCAATATAACTCTGAAGATCACCAATAAATTTTAACATCCTCTATCCAGGGGTGAAAAATAAAATAAGTTTTCATGTCCTATTTTAAGGAAATGACAACATCACATTCCATAATCAAAATCATCTAGAATGGGCTATTTAATTTCAAAAATATATTTCCTGATTGGGAAAAAACCACAAATAACTAGATTTAGAATAATTACACAATTTGTTCTATGTGGAACATGATGTGTATCCCCAGATAAGTATCTAGGTTGTGTACTAGAACACCACATGGAATACAAGGACCATTTATATGATTTTTATCCTAGACTATAGGGTTTTTTAGGATATGAAGAGTACTTAAAAAGTACCACCACTACCCAATTCATGCTAAAAAAAAGTTATAAAATCTACATAGTATTTTTTTCCAATTGGAAACATGGGAGTGTATTCCATATAAATTCCATATTTGTTTCCTGAGGTACACAACATGTGGGTTAATTTACATGATTTGTGATATTTAACTTTAAATAAAACCATAGATGTCACACCATTGAGATATGTAATTTGATTTTTTTTCTAACTGAACATAGTGTAGTCATGTATTTAAAAGCTGATGCATCTTCATACCCCTAAATTTCCCCATATTCACTAATTTCAACTCAAATCATTTCTGAACCTCCACTTAACACCCTGGTCGTGGATCTAATTAAGCTAGATATTAATCTCTTGTCATTGATCACTTGGGAAAAAAATAAAAAACCATCCATGTGAGTATCTCACTATTTTTTTCACCATATGGGAAGATACCACATCAATATGCCTTTTTAATCAAGATTCATACTGCATGACACAACCATCAAAATTAATAACCAACTATGGTACATGGTATAGGGATTCAATCATAATAGAATTAGAAAAAATATGATTATCTAGCCTACCCATAAGAAAATGAATAATATATGATTAATGGGGGGATTAAACCAAATAAATAATAATTTGAATATCATCAATGGAATTTTTTATCCCAAAATTTGAATATTGGCCTGAAAAATTAATAAATGGATTAAAATAATGATAATAAATTAATATAGGTCAAATAAGAAATCCATAATTTCATATAGTCATACCCAGATTCAATGATTGGAAGAATAAAGTAAACCATTCTCGTAAAGTTAAATAGGCAATATTAAGTTAAATAAATAAATATATCTTAACACTATATGGAATCATTGTCACTTCATTTCTACATCGACTATAATATGATTCTTTCATCGGTGTTTTGATAGATGCAATCTTAATCCTATGATATTTAATTGTAGCCAATATTTAGCTCATCCAACCTCCTCCTCTCTAGCATTAATTTCATTGATAATGAATAATCCTAGATAAAACTAGCAATAGGGTTTATATAGAGGGATACTTAAGGTTTCACCACTAATTAAATTAAAAAATTAATTAACTAAATTTATAAATTTATTCAATTGTAACAGCTGAATCATGAGATTCATAATGGAAACCAAAATAACATCATTCCATTGACACACAACCCGACCCATACCAAAAGGTGGTCTCAATTTTCCCATTAGAGACTCCATTTCTAAGATATACTCATTTTTAACTTAAAATACATTCATGTGGACTAAAAAATATAATATTTTTATTATATCATTATCGATGATTTGTAGTTCATGAATTTCCATGTAAACATAGTGCCTCATTAAAAAATACATCATTGATAAATCCTCATTGTTCAAACATTGAGGATCTGGATCGTTTCATCACCACTGAGATGGTGGGATAATTATTTATTTAAATATATATATATATAATATCCCATAAAACTCAAACTGCATGTAAATTCACTAAAATTCCACCCATGGTTAAAAACCCACCATAAGATCAATGAAAAAATCAAAATATTATTATGAGTTCATCTTCAATATAAATTTTACATTTTACCCTTGAGGAGGTCTTAATGATTTTAAAAACTAAAAAATTAAACTATTTCTAATTGAGAAAAATATGAATCTAGGCATCCTCTATAGTAACCCCATCTCTAGTAGCCCAGAGTTAGTGTTTGGTTTAATACATTAATATTATATATAAGGGATACCACCATGAGGGATTTATTAATTTATTAGTCTTGAATATATACATAACTTCTATAGTATATTATATGATAAAAATATAGCATGAAAAGCTTTCTTACATCCTTGAAAATAAATTAATTTTCACATAATCATATCCAAGGAAAAATAAAACATAATAATTTATGAGCTAATAATCTTATTTAGGGTAGTGTATAATGGAATATATGATAAGTAGATATGTAATAAATAATATATAAAAGTGTATAACTGATATATATATCACTTAATCTATAGTATAAGATTCAAAATATGTCTATGGAAAATATTAACAAAATAATCAAATAGATAAGAATAATTAAAATATTAATAAATGAACTGTATAATTTTGGTCATCATGACCATGTCATAGATTTCTCATGATATGGAATCATGATACATTCAATTAAACCTTTATTCCATGATTTTTTAATGAATTTTTAGGTATATACCAATTTCCAAACTAATTTTTCTAACTATTTTCTCATGAATCTTGTTGTTGCGTCGAACAATTATCTATAAATGGGAGCCACCTATTACTTACAAATATCTAATGATTTATTTATAAATTGATTCGATAATATAATAAATAATAAATATTAATTATAAATAAATAAATATCCATATAGAATTTCGAATAAGGAACATCAATATTTCCATAGAAAATGAAATTACTTTCTTAATAAGATTCCTTGAACTAACACTATATATTGAATTGGTATACATTTAAGACAACATCAATGTAGTATAAATGATACTAAATAAATCAATTATACTGAAAATATGGTCAGAAGGGATATATTTTTCTTCCAATTATTAATGTATAGTGATAGAGAACATGATCACATGAATGTGAATGATCAAAAATAAGATATAATATATTCATTAGTAAAGGATGATATAATAACTTAATTTCATCATAAATTAAGTTTTAAAATAAAGTAAATTTTTTTGAAAGTTATAGAGGAATAAGGAAAGGAAAATTTCAAAAGAACCTTCCTTAATCCTTTTCAAACATTATGTTAAAAATAATGTTATAAATAATTTCCAATTTTTTCATCCTTTTAGAAAATAACACCTTTATATTTTTCTATTAAAGATAAAAATTCATAGGATAATGATAAGTAATTTTATTTAAAATATGTAGTCGTATGTATAGGTTGATAAAAATATAATAATGGTCATCGTTTTGGAAAAATGATTTCACACCATATACATTTAAAAGAACATTTATTTCAAACTTTTATAAAAATTCGTTAATAACCTGTTCAAAAATATATCAAAATATGAATTTTAAACCATTCTAAAAAAATTTAAATGTAATATAATAAGACCGATTATAATAATTTTATGGTGTAAAAACTTCTATAAAGTAATTTTAAGATTTTGTATATAGTATATAAGGATTCTCTATCAAAAGAAATGAAATACGATTGACTTCTATTAAAAAAATTCAATTATTATTTTTGGGTGCCAAAGAGAGGAAAATTTAGAAGAAAATATGGAAAACTAGAAATTTTAAAATTATAATAAAATATCAAGGGTTTAATATGTAAATATAAAATAATTCTTCCAATATAAATTTAAATAACAATAATCCTGAAAAAATAAGTTAGATTATAAAATAAAAATGTACAACGTTAATGACATTTGAATCAGAGACCCTTAAAAGTGAAAAATGAATCAAAATATTACATTCCATTAATAAAGTCAAATTAAAGATATAATATTTCAGAGGGGATATATATACAAAACATTATAGAAAATAGTTTCTTAATATAAAATATTTCAAAATTTAGTGGAAATGAGAAAAAAACCCTTACCATGGATTCATGTCAGGTCGGATTCATTATATAAATTTTAATAACAGAAATAAATTTACTAAATACTTTATCAAGGAAATTTTTCATATATAATTCATTTTAAAGAAATTTTATAATCATTTGACATGCATTCATCATATATTTATTAATTTAGTATACATCATTTGATTGTTTAGTCAATTTCCCTCAAACTACTTCTATTCATTAATCATAGACAAAGGTTCTATGAAATGGTCCATTAATCTATATAATTTTAATAATTTTATTAATAAAAGTTTTATTCATTATATAAAATAGGTGTCCCACCATTTTACGAAGGTAATTGGAAAATTTATATACTCTTCATGAATATGGTTTTCCACACACACATGATGTTGTTTTTATTTTCTTAATGGTTGGAAAAGAAATAAAGTATATAATGAAAAATAATTCTAAAATTATATTCAAATAATAAATATCATATATATTATTTCAATATATCATTATTTACAATAATTTAAATTCTAAATGAAAAATGAATCACATCCCTTAATAAAGGTGGTAGTCTGTATACACACACGTGCTATATTATCATTTTCAAACGGATGGATGTTTAGGAAGATAGTTGATTTATTTTATTTATAAACAAATTGGGTCATAAATATCATATATATTCCCTAAATACATCATAATAAACATCCATTGTAGGTAGTGATGGAAAACTAGATACATCATTTCATAGATATGGTAGTTCCAACACAGGCATGAGCGATACATTGATTATCCCATTAGATTGAAATGAGGTAGATAATAATTTTACCATCAAATTAATAAATTTTTTAGTTAATTTTTATGTAAATATAATTATATTTGGATGGATATAATATACTTTAATAAGGTATTATATGCAATATACTTAAAAAATTCCTTAACACTTATACCTCCTCCTTTGATATCATACTTTAGAATGAGCATAATACCTTTGAATGAAAGGATGATGGTCAATCAAGGGGATTGTGGACATGTTAAGGGATATTTGGAGATGAATTTGGGATTATTTTTGAGATAAAACCTAACACATATATGCCTTTTGAAATTATATAATGAGTCCCTTTTTATAGTTAAAAATAAATGTTATCTTCTCAATTTTTCTATGTTTTATGGTCATAAAATAATTTTACAAAATTTATAGTGTAACATACATAAAACATGCATGATTGGATCAAAACATTATAATATATTTGATTCAACATATAATTTTTATAAAATATTATCTATATTAAAATATTTTTAAACATAAAATACCATTTAATTACATTTCGAAGAACCCACAAAACATTTGACATTAAACATACCGAGAAAATAATGGAATTTGAATATAAAAACTTTAACCATCAATTTTTATTTATAATTGTAAATAAAATTCATCTAACACTATAATTCAACCAAAAATATTTTATTTTTATTTTTCAAAAAATAATTTACTTCATTTTTCTTCTTCTTGCACAAGAATTGCATCAATGTTGAGTAAGTATTCAATCTAAATATACTTTTACAAAAATTTTAAAAAAAAATTCATATCATAAAATTTTTATATTTATTCCTTAAAACCCTTTTAAAACATTTGTAACTTCTTTTTATCATTGAAAAAATATATTTTAGGTATTAAAATATATAGAGTGCCATTTTGTAATTATCATTTATAATAAATAATATAAATGTCATTATCCATGTAAAATGACAACAAATTTCTATAATTTTTATGATTGGATTTATATTATTTAAATAAAATAAATAATCAAATAATTTATCTTATTGAGATATATTTATTCCCTATCCCATAGTTTAAAGTCTATTTAACCCAATTTACCATTTTTCCATGGGGATAATGTTTTATCATGGTTGCAATTCATTATCACTAAAAATCTAATTGACATTATTAACTAATAATGATTATTATAATTTTATATATGGAGACTATTTTACATGTTTCATTTTGATTTGTGGTAAAATTAATTTTATTATAAGTTTTCAAAATGCAACAAAAAAATAGTTTTCAAAAAAAATACCCTTTTTAATCATGAAAGAGTTTTCCTGAAAAGGAAATCATAACATTATTCCAATATAATTAGATTAATTGTGTTTAATAAAATGAGATATGTGTTACATTAAAACAAAATCAAAAAAATAATCTTAATTTTAAATTGTTTTATTTAATGAAAAAAAATAATGGATTTTTAAAACATTATATTTTTGAATATTCATCCAAAAATTAACAATTTTTAAAAAATATAAAAAAATTAACCACTTATTATTTTTAAATTATGAAATAAAAAAATTAAATCCACTTATAAAATTCAATTTTTAAAATTTAAAAATTCATATATTAAATAAAAATAAAAATATAATTTAAATCCTATTTTATAGAGAAATTAGTCATTTAAACATTAAATGTTCTTAACAGTATTTGATTTGAATTTAATAAATAATTTTTTTAATATTTAATAGGCACTAATAAATAATATTTTATTAAGAATAATTTCCTATATTTATTTTTTGACACACTTACTCACATCCATACCCTTTAATCTAATAGTTGGGTTATGATGGTCATGTTTTAATAAAATTGCTAGAGTATATATATGTGAAGGACCCCGGGACACCCTGAGAGGGGAGGGGTGAATCAGGGTGACCACTTTTTCTTTTAATGTGATGGATCTTGTTCCCATGTCGGTAGGAAGTTTTTGAACATGTATGATGATTATTATTAGAAAGAAAACATTCACATCCATAGAGGAGACACAACCCTTTTTACTTGGTTCACCACTAAGGGCTACGTCCAAGGAGAATACGCCGAAAGGATGTCGGTCATACCAAAATCCACTATCCTTCACTAGTGGTAGATTACAAAGGTTCGGGTACAGACACTCTGTCCCAGGCTCACTGCCATTACAATTGTTCAGGGATAGCTCACTGCGTCCCTCGTGTCACTCCCGTTGACACCCCCTGGCTCACTGCCGTTGGTGAAGTCTCACCCAGTTTATAGATGTGAATGTCTCTTCATAATTTGCATAAGAATGCATCCTTTGTTGTATGTAGATGCTCTATTGAAGTCTGATTCTCACCAGAAGCAGAATATCACTTTTACTCGAATGTATCGGGTAGTCTCCTGGCTTTCGTGCAGCTCCAAACAGGCCGACGGGCTTCAGCTAAACCTGGCGCGCTTCTCCAAGCCGGACGCGCAAGTCCCAATATGGCGCGCAAGTCCAAACTGGCGTGCAAGTGTCACCAACGCACCTGCACGATGCTTCCTTCCCCGACAACAAACTTGCGCGGTCCACTTCCTTTCTCTCCCAAACCTCCTTGGGTGCTTAGCAGACAACCGGCGCGCAAGCTCTACTTGCGCGACCAAACTACCACCTGTGCGACAAGAGCTCGAACAATCTCTAAGTCTTGAACTCCATTGGAAATGAGGAGGGGTGGTCCAGTATTTATAGGCAAACTGGACCCCCTGCGTGGAGGCGCGCAAGTCCCTCAGCGCCGCGCAAGTCTTGTCTCTAGTAACCTCTGTCGCGCAACTCACTTGGGCGACCCAACCAATTCTTGCGCGACCTTATTTCCTTTGCCAAATTTTGAAGTTCTGATCCTCAAAAACATATGGCGCGCATGTATTTTATCCTCCAAGACCTCGGCGTGCAAGTACCTTTTCCAAAAAACACTTTACAGTATTGGCTGATTTTCAGGCCCAAAAATTTGGCAAACACTGGGAAATGGCGCCACCTTCACTACTGCTTTCTGCATGAACGGTATGATCTCTTTGTTGGTACACATCCTGAACTTACACTGAGTATTGACAAAAAAACACAAACCATACGCCAAATCATGCTTTGAAGACCCTGGTTCCAACAATATGTTTATTCCAGATTGGTGTTACATGTTTCCTAAGCTATTGTAGATAGAGTTCATAAAATAAATATTTAGGTGTTACATTCTCCCATCCTTAAAAATTATATATGGGAAATTTAAATTCATTTTGACAATATCATGACATCATAACAAGTTTTTTCAAGAATTTTACTTTTATAGTTAAGACTAGGGAACATGTTATTTCATAAAAAAATATTATTCAATCAATATGTATATCATTATAAGACTTATTATTCTTAATGTGTTTATATTATTATTCCTTGATAATTAATTCATATTATTCACGAAAAACATGATAAATTTATCATATATTTCATGAGTTTGAAGAATTATATGAAAATAAACAAACATGATTTATTTACTCAATCTCTATTAGATCATTTTTATACCTCTGATTCATACCATTTTCAAAATAATGAATGGACAAGATGAATTTTTGTTACGAGAATCACACAAATTAACTATAATAGGATCTTGATGTTCATTAAAGGATAGTGTTCTTTATTGTATAAATTATTTTTTTAACTGATGAATCCTCCCATTTCTAACCATTTACTAAAACCAGAAATTTTTTACATAAGTAAAAAAATTATATTCAATTCATAAGACCGTTAAATGTATGAGTAATATCTAAAACACCTTAAAAATAATACCAAGGTTCAAAATTGACCATTAAAACCTAAAACTCATTAGACTATACTATACTAAGTTAGAATACATCAAAATAATATATTCACAAAAAATTACTATAATCACCCATACAAGAAAATAGACAGTCCCCTAAAATGTTACATATGATGGTGATGGTTTTCCTTGTCTAAGAAAAATAAAAGAAATATCCCCCCTTGATGAAACATTTCTAATAAAAGGAACATTATAAATTAGTGACCCAAACATACTAAATTTATAAAATAACACCTTTCTTATTAGAGACTTTGAATGATTCATAAGTGACTCTCATACTCTTAGTCTCTATTATTATGTACCGAGATAACCTAATTAAAAAACACAATGAAAATTTCAAATTAATCTTTGATAATTGATTCATTGATTTGTACAATTTCCCATTTACTTATTGTTGGTGCATGGAATATCGGTGGATTATTTTTGGCCATTATATTCATGTGACTTATATAATTTATCTTTTAATATGTAATAAAATTCCATTCATTTTAATCATTTTCTACTATGTTTCCTTCAACAATTTTCATATGTTTCTTGTTTCATTCTTCACTTCTTCCTCTTCATTACATTTCATTTTTCTTGGTGCTTAGTAGTTCTCTTATTCTTTTAATTTCCTTTCAAAATATTAGACCGAGAGAATAATTTATTTTATCTAATTTCTCTTGATACAAAATCATCATATGATGAAAATTGTTGTGGAGATAAGACCCTTTTATAGATCAACATAATACCATCAAATAAAATTTCAATCATAATTTTTAGATTACTTATGTAGCGTGAAATATGAATTGATAATTTGATAAAGCTAACATCATACTCGACAACACATTCCTCTCCATTATAATTTAAATTAAAAAAACTCCCTTTCCATATCATCTAATATTTATTGAAGAAAATATTTTTCAATTAATACCACCTTAAAAGCTCTCAATTTGATACCTTATATCTCCTATTCCTCCATAGTATTATGAATCAATGAAAACCATTAATCCACTAATCATTTAAAATAATATTCTTCTAGGATTACCTATTTATTTTTATGACATCCGAAATACTAAAATATATTTTCATGTGACTTGAACTATTTCTATGTTACAAATGGATTATTAGTTCCATTAAATTGTGGATTATTTTTTCACATGAAGTATTCGAATATCATTTTACAATATTGAGACGAAACTTGTTACTAAATACAGAAATAATTATTTTTTATTAACAGTGACAACTACACTAATATAGTAATAATATATTTCATTTAAACACCAAACATATTGAATTAATCTAGTGGGAGATATCTTTCTTGACCATGGGTGTTGATATGATTTCTTTCCTTCACCTAGGAGTCATCTATAAATAATTGTACATATATAGTAATCTCATAATAATCCTAAATATTGTTCCATGGAACAAAAATACCCATGAAGGTAAAAATTATCAAATATTCTAAGGGATTATCATAATTCTCATACTAGTTTTTTTCAAAAATCTAGTTATAAAGGATCCTACTAAACTTCCTTTGGACCCAATGTCTAAGCCTAAACTACATTAAACTAGAGCCTATTTTAACTTTATTACATTGTTACAAGAAATAATATATCACACCACTAAGTATGAATCAATTTATTAGTACTAGAATACTATATTCAAACATGACATCTATATCAAATTGGAAGATAAAAACATTGTATGAAAAACATTATTACATCAATGAAAATAATTCAAGCATTCCTTATACATATCCTATGGAAAAATATATATAATAAATGACGAGATTATAGGATCTGTAAGGGGATAATATAATAGAATATATCATTATTATATAAGGCATAAACAATAAATAAGATTTGATAATCAATGAATATTCTATATAACAAATAACATGAGTTTCCAAATAAGTCCACAGGAAATTCAAACGTATCAATCACATGGATAAAAATAATTGAAATCATAATGATTTAAATGAAAAATATAAAATGTCATGATCTTATTGTTACGACCTAATTCTAGGACATCATAAACATTACTATTAAGTCCCTCTACTAAGACAATTTATTATGTGGGTAGGTATACAAAAAATACACAAAAAATATAGCCAATTGGTTTATCACATGATACAAATCGATGCCTCAAGGGATTATCTATAATCAGGCCTGACTCATAACATACATATTTTTAATTCATTCCTTATATATTGAATCAAAAATATAATACATAATAAATATGACTTATAAAAAAATATCTATATTCAATCAAGAATATGGAACATTAATATTTCCAATATAATTAAAATAACTTTCTTAATATGACTCATTCAACGAATAATGTAAATTGAAAGGGAATATGGAAAATAAAATATAAAAGCAGTAAAAATGAAAAAAATGAATCCATGATACTAAAAACAAGGACATAAAGGAGAAAAGTATTGTCTAATGAATAATGTAGGGTGATAGAAAACATGATCATATGAAAATTAATTATCAAAAAAAAAATTCTAATCCTTAAATCAGTAATGGGTAATAAAAGATAATTAATTCATTAGGAATATTTTTTTAAATAAAGAAAAAATTTTTGATAATTTTATAGGAAAATGGAAGTGAATCATTATAAATTAAATTCATTAAATTTTTTGTAACATTGTTTCAAAAATGTAGATATGAAATTATTCCCAAAATTCTTTTCAATTTTTTATAAAATTTATTTTATAATTAATTATTGATGAAAAAATTAAAATAATAATGAAACGGAATTTTCTTTGAAAATTAATATAAACTTATAGTGGAATAATAATTTAAAAAATGTTCATTGAGATAGGAATATCATTTCAATATATATATATTTAGAATAACATTCTTTTCAAACTTTTGGAAAATTTAACAAATGATTTTTTCAAAAAAATTGAAGAGATTTATTTAAAACCTTTATAAAGAAATTAAAAGGTAGTAAAAAAATAAGTTTATCAATCATTTAAAATTATATAAAAACATCCATAATATAATTTGGAGAATATGGATATGGAAGATAAATATTCCTAAAAAAAGAAGAGAAATATGGTTTTCTATTCTTATAATAATTATTTCATCCTTTTTGAGTATCAAAGTGAAGAAAATTTTGAATAAATCATATATACTGAGAAATAACCAACAGGGAAGAAAATATATGGGGTTTAAGATAAAAATATCATATAATTATTTTACTGTAACTTTGAACCTGAATAATCCCAAATAAGAGAATGATTATAAAATAAAAATTTACAACATTAATAACTTTTGAATTCAAACCCACTAAATGGTCAAACTAAAATTGAAAAATTAAATACCATAAATAAAGTGTAATTAGTGATATAATATTTCATTTTATAAGTGTATACAACATATAAAATAAATTAGGTCCATAATATAAAATATATCTCAAAGGAGTGGAATTGAGATGAAAACCCCTCAGCTGGGATTCTTGCTTGGATAGATGCATTTTATATTCATAAATAATAAATTTAAATTATTAAACACTTATTGAAAAATAATTAATATATATATTTATTCTTAAGGTCCTTTTATAGTCATTTTTCATCAATTAATTATATTTTTCATGTTTTTGTAAACTATTTAAGTTCATTTGGTCAATTTTATTAAAACTAATTTGGTATGTTCACTATTTTCAAAGGTTCAACGAAATAGTTTATTCATCTACATAATTTTAATATTGTTATTAATTTAATTGTTTTTCATTATTCACAATATTAAAAATACAAATGCAAGACAATAATATAAAAACAGAATACATTGTTCAAGAAGTTAGTTGTAGACATGTGCACATTATAGGGTTATTATTTTCCTAAGTATTAGGAAAGAAAGAATGTATATAATGATTAATATTTATAAAATCATATATAAATTATTAATATCATATATATGATATTAATATATCCTTATGTTTATTCATTTATAGTTCCAAATGAAATTTGAATCACATAATTCCATGGTGGTTGTAGTCCACACGTACGCTTGAGTGACATTATCATTTTGAAAAGGTGAGAAAAAAATGAAGTATTATCTTTCTAAAAACATAAATATGTCACCAATATCACATATATAAATTAATTACATCATAATAATAATATTTTAAAGGTGGTGATGGAAAATTAAATACATTTTCTCATGGAGATGAGAGTATGTATGTACGCATAAGTGTTTCTTTATATCCCATTGGATATAAATGAAAAAGATAATAGTTGTAACATGATTATAAAAAACTTTCAGTATATTTATGATGTTTAATTCATAATTTTAGGTTTTTTACAATATACTTTAATAAGGTATAACAATAAATAAACCTAAAATAATTTTTTTTAGAATTATTCCTCTTATTTTCAAATCTGCCTTTTGATTGAGATTATTGACTTTGAAGGGGTGTTTTATTGTCATCCAATAGTCTTATTGACATGGTAATGGAAACTTTGAGATTAATTTGGGTAGATTTATTTCGTAAAAACAAACTGAAATATGGATTTTAGAATTATAGAACGATTTTATTTTTCTATTAAAAAAGTAGTGGTATTTTGAAAATTTTCAATATCTAAGATTCATGAAAGTAAATTTAAAAAATAAAAAGGGTAACATACATGAAACATGAATGATTTTCTATAAAATATCCATATAAATGAGTATCAATATGATTTATTGTATTTTATAGGATTTTAAAATAATTTTTAAACATTTAGTACTAGTTAAGTTCATTTTTAGGACTATTCCCATCATTTAACTTGAATATAAACATGTTAACCATAATAGAAAATTTATTTTAATCCAATTAAATCATTTAACACAATAAGTTTCCCAAAATATATTAATTTTAAATTTGTTAAAATAACTTAATTTATTTTTCTATTACTTTCACAAGTGTTGTGTCGTTGTTTCATAAGCGTTGAAGGTAATTATACCATTACTTAAAATTAAAAAAAAAGACTTACTAACATGAAAATAATTTATTCAACTTAAAAATAACTATAAATAAACTTTAATAACTTCTTTTAACCCCTATGAAAATATATTATATATATTAAAACAAATAGAGTGATATTTTATAATTACCCTTAACATAAAATAATATAATGGTCATTATGCAAGTAAAATGACACTGAATTGCTATAATTTCAAAGTTTGGATAATTTTGGTAAAAATAATTTCATTAAATAAAATAAATACAAGTTTATAAGATATTATTATTCTATATAACATAGTTTGAACCTCATTTATTCCATTTTACTCTTTTACTATGGTGATAAACTTTTACCGTGGTTACAATTAATTATGATAAAATAAGTTGACCTTATTACCTAATATTAATTATAATTATTTAATATATGAAACCCATTTTAAAATATTTAATTTATTTTATTGTTAAAATTACTTTTAATATATGTCTTAAAAACAAAAATAATATCAGTTTCTAGAAAAATACACTTTTTAAGCAAAAAAATGATTTCATAAAAAAATATAGAATAATATTGATTCAAAAAGAATTATCTGAATTTCATTTAATAAATGTAAAAAAAATTATTTAAAACCAACTCTAAAATATAAATAAACTTTTAAATTTATTTACTTAAAGAAAGGAAGTAACTGTTTTTTAAATATTGATATTGTCCACTAATCACCCAAAAAACATCTATTTATGAAAAAATCCAAAAAATTCACCCTAATCTAATATTTATATTATAAAATAATAAATTAAATAGTTTTTTTCCATAATAAATATTTAAAATTTATAAATTCATCTTTTAAATTAAAAAACAAAATATACTACAAAAGGACTTTTATTGAAAATTATCTCTTTTGATGTTTATTTATTTCTAACCTTAACTGATTTGTTTTCATATAATTGAAAAATAATTATGTATTCAGTTTTAAATAAAAAATAACTATTTTTTTATAAATTTTTTCTATATATAATTTAAATTTTGGTTATTCCCATTCTTACCCTCTAATATAACGATTAGGTTATTATAAGATCTTGACCTTTTCTAGAATTGTCTCAGGATCATTTACATGTTCAATTTTTCCCTTTTATTTATTTTTTTTAGGATTTATATTGGGGTGTATTTGGCTAAAAACATGAGAAAAAAAAAGAAATAAGGAAGTTCATGGTTGGCACATGATTTTTCCTAACTGTGTGCCCTAACCCAACAAAATGTGCATCCCTGGATAGAGGGGAATTGCACATTTTGTCAAACCATACACCTTTTATGAGTAAACATGAACCCCTATAAATGAGGCACACATTTTATGTGCACGGTTAGTTGAATCAATTGATCCATGCCCAACAAACCATGCTTGACTTTTTAAATAACTCAAAATTAGTTTTATAATCACATGAATCCCCAAAACTCACTCTATTCAACCCAAACTCAAACCAAATCGATTTATGATGATTTCATATCTTATTGGATTGATTTAAAGCCTTAACAAACTCCATTCTTAGTGATTTGAAGCCTGAATCAAAGGTCTACTCCTATTTTAGTAAGTGAGTTATATCCCACTTAGTTTACTGTTCTTCTTCCTTCTATATCCAATTCATTAGGTGAGGGGTTCTTCTTGTTTTTTGATACATAAAGATCTAGTATTGTGAATCTAGATCTAGGATTTCTGTTCTAGATATATATTAGAACGATCATTATTTAGTTTTGTAGATCTGGATATCGTTCTATATTGATGTGCCCATAAAATTTGGGGATTTTAATTGGGTGATCATTTGTCAATGAATAGAGGTACGTAGTATAATATTCAATTCCTATATTCGTTATTTTTATTACATATATGATAATTTTAGAATTTCTAGAGTTATTTAGAAATTTAATTTCTTACTAGAATTAAATTAATATAGAAAAATTAATTATTGAAGGAATTGTAAAATTAAGGTATGTGGGTATAATTAATTATTGAATTAGAATATTAATTGAGGAATTAATTATTAGATATTGATATTTTTAATTTAGTTAATTAAATGAGTAATTAATTATGAGTTATTGAGATTGTTGAATTAGATAATTAATTGATTAATTAATTATGAGATATTGAGATTGTTGAATTAGATAATAAATTGAGGAATTAATTATGAACTATTGATATTGTTGAAATAGATAATTAATTGGGGAATAAATTATGATATATTGAGATTGATGAATCATATAATTAATTTATGAATTAATTATGAGATATTGAGATTGTGAATTTAGATGATTAATTATGTGAATTAATGAATGGTAATATGGTCATTCAGTTATTGGAATTAAATAATGGTAACATTTTCATTGAACTATTATGTAATGGATGATATCATGGTCATTCACTTATTATAAAAATAATGGTAAAATTTTAATTCAATTTTGAGATGGTGAATGGTAACCTGGTCATTTACATATGATGACAAGAATGGTAACATGATCATTCAATTTTTCAATGGTGAATGGTAACATGGCCATTCACATATGATATTATGAATGGTAATATGGACATTCAAATGAGATATTCCTTAGGGATAATTCAGACTCCGGCATGAGCCGAAGCCAATATTGAGATGTAGGTGTCCACGGGAACCCAATGGTTTATGTGGTTAAATAAAAAATAATTGATAATTTAATAACTATTTACTTATGTATTGTACTTATTTAGATATACAAATGAATATAATATTATAGAATGGATATTTTCTAAACACTATTTGTGGTTTATTATAAGTTTTACTCACACCCTACTCAGGCTGCCCAATTAGTACCCAATTAGATTTTATGGTTGTAGGGCAGTTTAAGGTAAATGTCCTTTGTTAGATGGATGATTTGGGAAGATTCATGGATTATGGGACTAGACACAATTCAGGACTCGCTTGGGGAAGTCATCGGTGTATTTATTTTGGGATTCATTTTATACAATTGACATATACATTAGCATGGAATGTTTTCAGCTTTATTTTTTCTTGTGTATTTCTATCTTTGGTCATCTTGTGATACTTTTACTATTTTGGTTATGGTTATATGTTATTCATTTATTGTTTATTATTTTTCGTTCGTGTATTTCTCTAATAAATGAGGGTAGAGTCTCCCCTTGATCGACATTAAAACCTCACTGCATGTCGGTAGCCTCTGGCATATAGGGAGGCATTCTTGTGGTTATATGACTGACCGACTCGAGGCACCAGTGTGTGGAACCCAGTTTGGGATGTCACATAGTGGTAATAGAGGATGGTTTTTTTTACTATTTGGAAAATCTATAAAAGAGAATAAGAAGATTCAATCCTTGATTATGATCTCTTTTATGTGAGTTATAATGCCATGTATGGGGAAAACCCAAGTACCCAGGGTGGGGTTGCTGTTATCGTTGTTTGTTATTACAACTGAATATTAATTCACCTTAGGTGAAACACTTGTGGTGTGATGTGAAGTGGTTTTGAGATTTATGATATTTTACTCATGGCCAATTATGGTACCATAGTTGAGTCTGTATGCATCATTCTGGGCACATAGGGTAATTTTTCATCATGCATCATTTTAAGAATGCATTGGAAAATTAGTATTGGTTGGGTTTTTAAACATGAACTATTTTCCTTTGCTTATGAAATTGAATTGAAAAATGATTCCTAATGAAAATTGATAATTATAAAATGATAATAGATTAGAATAAATTGGTGTCTAATGAGAAACCTGATATGAGAATGATAATACCCTTTGACAACAATGACCTAGGTGTAAGATTGTCAAGGGTAGTAATAGAACCTCAGTTTTGACTGTTTAGTGAGGTTTTGGGAGAATACTTGTTGTGAATTATTGTGATATTTCCTCATACATAAATATGGTAAAGTTGGGTTATGATCCCTATGTAATGTGTGTAGAATTATGGATATATTTCTCCATGATGATCCTTATTGAGAGGAAGACAGGATGAAAAGGCTTGGGATGATCCACCAGTGGTAGAATATGTGGCACCGGTAGTTGTAGGTGAAGAATTTGGGGAGAATTTCTAAGAAAACCTTTCTCGCTCCATGAAACTCATGGTAAGAGACCTAGAGAGGGTTGAAAAGATCATGTCTAGCCAAAAGAGGGTGTTTTAGTTTCATCACCCTCTAACTTTTATTGGAGTGGGTGGACATGAGGGAGATGAGTTCTGGGTTGAGTCCATTGAGACTATACATGACAATTTGGAGAATCCTGCTAAGAGGAGAGTCACGTTGTCTACGTATATAATGCAAGGATTAGCGGAGAATTGGAGGAACATTCAAGAATGAACTAGAAATGTTGATGGTATGTTATGGAAGGACTTCTTGGAGAAGTTCCTATATCACTTCTATCCAGAGATACTGGGGAAGGAGAGGTCCATTGATTTCTTGTGGTTGAGTCTGGGTTGTATGTCCATGATAGACTATACAAGATGCTTTACATATTTGCAACACTTTTCTCCAGCATTGGAAGAGGATGATATAGATATGGAATTTTATTTTTAAGATATTCATAAATTTGAGATTAAGTCCAAACTTAATCTTTTTTTGTTAAAGAATATTGTTGAGGTAGTGGATTAGGCCCACATAGAAGAAGGGGACTTGATGAAGGCTTCAATTTGTGGATAGATAGTTGCTACTAGATGACCGTGAGGTATGGCTTCCAAGATTCGGAAACACCATTAGGAGAACATTAGCCAGAAAATTTGAAATATGAGTAGTCATACATGAGGTTCAGTTGCATATGACCTTACTAGAGTGGTCATTCATTAGTGTGGTATTTTAGGCCATTATCTTAAAAACTACCTTGAAAACTATTGGAGTTGCAGTTTTGTGGAATAAAGAGACATCTACATATGTTTCTTTGGAACCAATAACAGATGATCAATGAGGGTATAGCTATATAAATTAGATTGTGGGAAAATATTATTCTATACCTTATCAGTATGAGAGATGGAGTTCTAGTAAAAGTGGTAGTAGACGTAGTGGAGATGTGTTTCTAGGAAATAGTTAATGTATCAATGGTTTGGTGAATCTCAATGGAGTTATACTGCATCACATGTGAGAGGGGTAGGAAAGTGGAATATGATGCATCCTAAACTTGTGGATAGTGAGGTTGGGACATCGATAGTGAGAGGTACTATTCTTGTAGGTTCAAAATTAGTTATTTACTTATTTGATATTGGTTCCTCTCATTATGTTATATCTAAAAAACTTGTTAATGGTTTGACCCTGGAGATGGAGTTCATAAGAGGATTTATGAAGATAGATACACCTTTTGGAGTATGGTCTACATACATCTATTTGTTCTAGGGATATTATTTTGAAATTAGGGAGTACCATTTTCTCTAGGGTGTCTATATTTTTTATATGTCAAGCTTCATCCAAATTGTTTTTATGGATTGGATAGTCGTATACCAATCCCACATATAAGGTTACTAAAGGAGAGTGACATTTACATCTCCTAAGGGTGACAATTACATTCCCTATGGAGAGTGGGATATCTGGTCAGGCAGAGTAGGGAAAATTTCTCGGCAACTGGGAGTGCCCACAGCCCATGTCGCCAGTATATAGGTGGATAATATAGGGGTAAAGCATGATATATTTACACCAATATTAAATCTATTTAAGGATTTATTTCCTAAATACCTCTCAAATATTCCACCCAAGAGAGATATAAGATTCACAATTAATCTCATGAAAGAAGATAAACCAGTTTCTATTCCACTATACAGAATGGAACTGACAGAGATTCAAGAGATCAAGATTCGTCTGTAGGTGTTGGAGGATAAGGGATTTATCCATCCGAGTATGTATCCTTGGGGTTCACCTATGTTTTTTTTTGAAAATATGGCTAATGAGACTCTATTCTTGTTCATTGACTATAGGAAGTTGAACCAGATGACTATGAAGAACCAATATCCTCTTCTTTAAATCGATAATCGTTTTGACCAGTTGAAGGGATCTTGTGTCTTTCCCATGATTTACTTGAGATTAGGGTATCATCAGCTGTGATTTTGGACTTCTAATATAATAATGAATTCTTCATGAAGTAAGTATAACATATATTAGTACTTTGTGATGCCATTTTTGTTAAACAAATCACTAGAAATGTTTATAGTATGTATGAATAGAATCTTCCATCTTTACCTAGATTAGTTTGTGGTAGTGTTTGTGGATGACATCTTGGGGTACTCCAAGACTCATGACAATCATTACCAACACCTTCAAATTATCTTGAGTGCACATAGAGAGTATTAGCTATATGTTAAGATATATAAGTCTTAGTTTTGGATTGATTATGTACACATTTAGGTTCACATCATCTCATAGGAGGGCGTTTCAGTGGAATTTGAGAAAATTCAGGTAATTGTGTCTTGGGAGGAACCCAAGAACATTTTAAATGTCCACAGATATCTAGGGTTTGATGCATATTATTGGATATTTATCCAGGACTCTTCTTGATTGAAAAAACTTCTTACAGGATAGACAATAAAGGGGATAAAGTTCTAATGGATGGAGTAATGTGATAATTCCTTCCATGATTTGAATAAGTTCATGAAATCGTCACTGCTCTTTATCCTACCTGATCCAATTGAGGAGTATATGGTGTATTTTTAGGCTTATCTAATTATAATTGGAGCTGTGTCGATGCAAGGATATCTAGTTGTGGCATATGGGTCAAGGAAGTTGAGGCCTCTTGAATGGAATTACCCTATAAAAAACATTAATTAGAAGTAGTATTTTATGATTTGATATTTTTGGGACTGTATATTTAGGTTAAAAAGTTTAATATGAATAAATATCACCAGATTTTGAAGTATATATTTTCATAATGAGATTCGCATATTCAATAGTGAGGATGGGTTGAGTATACGTAGTTCGTTGATTTTGAGATAGAATATATGCATGGTCAATGAAACAATATGGATAATGGTTAAAGAAGAAGGGCTCTGACTCAGGTAGTTTAGGAGTCTAGTGCTAAGTGGAAATGATGAATATACAAGATAAGATGCATGTTGTGGTTTCAAAGTGCCAGGAGTAGATGAATCTAATCTCACTTTCAGTGGAGTCTACACTTTTGATACAAATTGGAGATAGGTAGTATGGGGATCCAATATTCATAAACTTAATGGAAATACATAATGGTGCAGAGTTACTATCATATTGGAGAATAGATGAAAAAGAAATTATCTATGTCAAGAATAGAGTTTTTTGTGACTATGAGCATGAGAGAGGAGTTGATGATGAAATTTCATGACTTGATGTGGGAGGTACATCTAGGTGTGACCAACATGTACCAAGACCTACGATAATAGTTTTTAGATCCATGCATGATAATGGAGATAGCACAGTTCGTGAGATGATTCTACACTAGACAGTATATGAAGGCTAAACATAAATGACCTAGAGGTTTTCTACATTCATTTCCCAGTCCATAGTGAAATTTATAAAATGTGACTATGAATTTTATGGTGGGTCTCCCAAGGAAGCCTCAAACGAATGAAACAATTTTGGTGGTTGTGGAAAGACTGAAAAAGGCATCACATTTATTTCCTATACAAGAGACTTTCTCAATGGAGTGGATGAGAGATTTGTATGCTTCAGAAATTGTATGTCTATATGGGGTGCCGTAGACTATATTTTTATACCGCAACTCACATTTAAATTTAATCTTCTGTAAGGGCATGAAAAATGTGCTCGGTACATAGGTATAACTGAGTACGTATTTTCACCCACAGATAGAAGGGAAATCAGAGTGTACAATACATGTGCTTGAGGATATGTCATGAGCTTGTGTTCTTGAATTCCGTGGGTATTTGGAAAATAACTGAGCTATATTGGAGTTTTCTTATAACAATAGTTGTTAGGAAATGATACGTATGGTACCATATAAGTATATTTATGGTAGGATGTGAAGATCACATTTATGCTGGATAGAGGCAGGTGAGTCAGAGTTGTTGGGACTAAGTCTCATGTAGGAGACATCATAATAGGTGTAGAAAATTCTGAAACGTATGGCTACAGATCTAAGTAGACATAACTTGTATGTTGATAGATGTGGAAAACCATTTGATTTTTTAAATGGTGGTCGTGTATTCCTTCAGGTGTCACCTAGGATGGGTCGCTGCAGGATATAGAGGAAGGGTTGGCTAATACCTATGATTGTTGGACTATTTGAGGCTATGGAGAGAATGAGGTAGGTCGTATACCGATTAGTTCTTCCATATAAAAAATATAACGTGCATGAAGTTTTCCATGTTTCAAAAAATTGGTGGTATCACCCTTACCCTTCTCATTTGATGGATGTGGATGACGTGGAGCTTGAGCAAGACATATCCATTGAGGAACATCTGATACATGCGTTGGATTATAGTGAGAAAGTGTTTCAAGGAAAATCCATGACAATAATTCATGTATTGTGTAAACATGGTAGTTTGAAGGAGGATAAATGGTAAATGGAAGCATATATGAGGGCTCAGTGGCCCAATCTCTTTGACTCAAAATATTAGAGAAATATGGTAATGTAGCTGGTTGATGGCCTATTATAATTTTGGGAGTGTATAAGACCCCAAACTATTTTTAAATTATATAGAGCTAATTTATAGGAAATCCTTTTCCTTGTTTTCTTTACATTTAATTTTTGTATTACTTTAGTGTGCGTTTGGATAAAAACATGAGAAAAAATTGAAGAAAAAGAGTAGAGAACGATTGGCGCAAGGTTTTCCCTAATCATGTGCCCCAGCCCAACAAACCATGCAACTTTAGACTGAGAGGAATTCTATTGTTGGTGCATGATTTTTTAAATAGTTTATCTTTTAGGAGTAACCATGAACCCCTATAAATAAGGCATGTGGTTTAGGAACACAGTAAAGGGAAACTGTTCTCCCTTCCCCATAAAACTGTGATCAACATTTTAAATCACATGAAAATTCATTTTTTAATCATCTGAACCCTCAAATTTTTCCCTATTCTAGCCAAACATGATACAAATAGATTTATCCAAAATTCAAAGCCTCCCAGATATATTCCAAGCCTTCTTGAACCTTTTTATTTGTGATTTGAATCTCATATCAAAGGTCCAAAACTCTTCTAATAAGTGAGTTATATCCCACTTAGTTTCTCGTTATTATTCCTTCTTTTTCCTATTATTTTAATGGGATGTTGTTTATCTTTTAGGTTAGATCTAGATCTAGTATTGTTGATCGAAATCCAGGATTGTAGATCTAGATCTAGATTGGAGATTTCCTGATTTATTTGATATTGATTTTGTGTTTTGGATCTTAATTTTGTTCTACGTCGTTGTGTTGTTCAAATTTTAGGGATTTTTATTTTGCGATCATACATCAATGAATCGTGGTATGTGGTATAATATTCCAAACACATAGTCATGATTTTGATTACATGTATGAAAATTTTACAATTTCTAGAGATCTTTAGAAATTGAATTTCTTACTAGAATTAAATTAATGTGGTAAATTTATTAGTGATGGAATCGTGAAATTGTGGGACACGGGGATAATTAATTATTGGATTAAATAATTAATTTAGGAACTAGATTTCTGACATTGAATATTTTTGAATTAAATAATTAGTTGAGGAATTAATTGTGAGATATTGATATTGTTTAATTACATAATTAATTGAGGAAATAATTATCAGATATTGATATTACTGAATTATATAAGTAATTAAGGAATTGATTATGATATGTTGAGATTGTTTAAATAGATAATTAATTTATGAATTCATTATGAGATATTTATATTGTTGAAATAGATAATTAATTGATGAATTTATTATGAGATATTGAGATTGTGAATGGAGATAATTAATTGTTTAATTAATTATGTGAATTGATGAATGGTAACATGGTCATTCAGTTGTGTGAATAAATTAATGGTAGAATGGTCATTCAACTATGAAATAATGAATAGAAATATGGTTATTCAGTTATGAGAATAAGAATGGTAACATGTTCATTCAATTATGAAATTGTGAATGGAAACTCAGTCATTCAATTATAAAGAAAGGAATGGTAACAAAGACATTAAATTGTGAAATGGTGAATGGTATCCTAGTCATTCAATTATGATATTATGAATGGTAACATGGACATTCAAATGTGATATTTCTTAGTGATAGTTCAAGCTCTGAAACGGGCCAAAGAAGGTATAACGATATAGTTTTTTATAGGAACATGAGGTTTTACGTGGTTAAAGAAATAATAATTGATAATTTGATAACTATTTATGAATTATACATAGTTCTTTATAAAATTAAACACACTGTTATAGATTGGATATTATTTTAGACACCGTTGGTGGTGGCCTACTGAGTTGTACTCACACCATACTTGAGATGCCTAATCGGTACCCAAATAGATTTCATGGTTGCAGGATAGGTTATGGTAAAGGGCCCTATGTAAGATGGATAATTTAAGAAGGTCCATGGATGAGGGAACTAGGCATGATTCGGGACCAACATAGGGAAGTTGTAAGTGTCTTTGTTTTGTGATACATTTAAGAAACATGACCCGTACATTGGCATGTCATGTTTTTACTTTATTTATGCTTTTACATTTCCATTTTTGGCCATCTTGTGATACTAGTACTATTTTGGTTATGGTTATATGTTATTCAGTTATTGTTTCTTATTTTCTACTCGTGTATTTCTCTAAAAAAAATAGGGTATTGTCTCCCCATGATAGACATTAGACCATCATTTCTAGTCGATAGCCTCTGGAATACGAGGAGGTGTGCATTAGGTCATGTGATTGACTGGGTTGGGGTGCCAGTGTGTGGCACCAAGGCTAGGAAATTACAGTTATGGTGGTTAGATTTGAATAATATTTCTGTAGTTTATTTATATTCATTTAAGATCGGTGTTTCTTGTATCACATTATATTATAGAGAGTATTCTTTAACTAAATTTTTTTGTGTTACATTATCACCTCATTACATAAGTTCCACCCTCTTAATTTTAATTCATTTTGAGTGTATCATGACATAATATTAATTTTTATCATGAATTTTAATATTTAGTTTAAGACTAGTGAGCTTATTATTTCAAAAATTAATATTTTTGTAAATGATAAGTGTATCTTTATAATAATACTATTTGTGAATGTGATTCCATCATTGTACCTGGATAGTTAAGTGATAGTCTCTAAAAAATAAATGATAGATTTATCTTTTATTGCTTAAGTTTGTGGAATTATAAGAAAATATACATACATGATTTTTTTCCTCAATCATATTTCGATCATTTTTTTAACACTAATTCATTTGATATTGAAAATGATGAATGATAGAAAATAATTTTTCAGGATCAAAGTATTAAAATTAACCATTAAAGAATTGTGAGATCCATTAATGGATAATGTTCTTTTTTATGAAATATTTTTCGTACTATAAACTCCCCCCATTTTTAACCATTTACTAAAACTAAAAATGGTTAGCATTAATAAACACATAATATTCAACAGTGTAAATCCTCAAATGAATGGGTTGTAGCTCCAAAACCTCCAAAACAACACCTATGATTTAATATTAATAATTTAACTCTAAAACAATTTAAAATATGCTAAACTAAATTTGGATACATCAAGATCATATATACAAATAAATTTACTATAATTACCCTTATATCAAAACATATACTAACCCTAAAGGATATATATAATGATGAGTGTATCAGAATATAATCTTATCAATGTGATTTCACTTTAGAATATATAAATGTGTTTAACTTATTAATATAATATTATATTATTCACATTCACAACCTGATGAAATCAGTTATATTTTATTATATTAATTTAAAAATTACCTTTATAGAATAAATATGGCCACAATAATTGAAATTATTACAATGGGTTAAAAATTATAATATAAAATAAAAAAGGAAAATTTAGATATGCTTGATCGCCAAAAATAATCTCACCCAAAAACAAAATTATATAAATAAAGTATAATACTACTATAACAATATGAATTTTGGAAATGAATATATATATATATATATATATATATATATATAAATAGAAGTGAACAATGACATAAAAAATATAAGGTATTTACAGAAAGACAAGAACCCATATGGCCATTATAAAAATAAATTTTGGGATAATAATTTGGATATTGGAATAGTAATGTAACCATTTGAAATGGTGGCCTGACTATTTTAATTGTAACGTTACCTATAAGAGTTTATAACAATATTTAAGTATCATATAAAACCAGAATATGACATATTTATATAACGATAAAAGTAAATAAAATTCTTAAATGAAAAAATAAATGTTTATATTTTTGTAAAACATAATTATTTTATTTCCTTTTTTATAAAAATAAAAATATTTAATTTTTTCATTTTCATAAAATAGGTTTATAATTTAATATTAAATTTTTTTATAATGATAATATAATTTAATGAGACCATAAGTAAGTTTTTAAATGGTTTGAAATTTGATCATAATTTTAAAATTTCTATTTTTAAAATAAATAAGAATTTTAATTTAATATTAAAATTTTAATATTTAGGAAAACATTTTCATAATATGGATTTAAATTTTTACTCAAAATGTCAAGAAATTGTTAGGGTGAATTTTTTTATTTTTCTAAAATAGTTGATTTATTGCTAAATAGTGAAATATGAAAAAATATGATATTGAACATTATAAGATAAATATATGAATTTTTGAATATTGGATTATTTAAGAAAAATTTCCTATAACTTAGTAGGCACAATTTATTTTATACATTCACAGGATTTATAATTTTTTTCTAATGATCCATAATAATAATCTAATAATTATAATGTTCAAAAATAACCTTATCATCCCCATAGAAATACCCCCTCACCAACCCTTCTCCTCACATCATAAAATCTTTGAATCATTCCAAATTTGTACTCAATTTTATTCCAAATAAACACCCCCATATCTAAGTTCTATTAGACTCACAGAAGTCAATTTCGATGATCTTTAATGGGTATCATAAAAAGAGTCAAAAAAAGGAAGGGGTAAAATTTCCGACAAACCTCCATAATTTTTTTTTCTTCTTCTAACACCCCATTATGTCTTCCATCCAACTATAAATATAAACATTAGTTTCCTGAATATACTTTTATTTTATTATTTTGGTGGAATATCCATCATCTACTATCCATTAATAAGATTCTAAAATGAAAATGTTGTTCACAATATGGTTGTTTAACCGCCTTTATGAACAACCTAATTCATTTTTCTCCACCACCTACATGGATAGTCATTAAAATATTATTATGGTTAAATAAGGTGAAAATAATTATATTATAACATATTATTTTTTCTAATTAACATATAGAAATAATATTAAATAAAATGAAACAAGTTCATGATGGTTAGTAAAACTGCTTAAATGAATAAACTGCATAACATTAACAATTTTACTAAATGAATCATACCTATGTTGTGAAACAAAAGGATATTTGGGAAAATAAAAATTTATGGAAGGACATTAATACCATTTCATTTCACTTATTGAGTTTTAAACCCATTTTATAATAACATCAAGAATTGTCCACAACTGATCTAACCAGGGAACCATGAAATTAATGGCTTTGGAATAATGAAATTAAACATTATTTCTCATTAAAATGGTTATAAATGAACATAATAAAATTATATTAAATCAAATATTGATGGAAAATTATGTAATTAATTAATTAATTAATCTAATTTTACTATCTATGAAGTTCTGTGCAAGTGAATAATGATTTTGTAACCTATAATAAGGGATCTCTCTGAACAAACATTTTTTATATGGGTTATGAAATTTATCTCTCTAAATCGAATTATATTACCATTTTATTTAACCTAATTCCAAAAAATATTATATATATTTTTCTTACTTATAAATATATCTTATTTTTATTTCCATTGATTGGATAATACATGATTTATGTTTATTTCTAAAATATATTCTATAAAATCTAAGTCGATTAAGGGGGAATTTCTATCCCTTAAACATTTTATGCATCACTATTTTAAGTTATTTATTCCCATCCATTATTTCAATAATTAAGGGAATATTTTAAATATAACCACCTTGTTCTACCTCTATTTTTCAAAAAAAATCCATTTATATTCATTCTTAAAATTCATTAACATATTTATCAAAACCAAAATTTTGAATGTTCATTTATACACCAAATTATATACCATTTCTCTTGAAATTATATTTCAAATTGTAATCATGTTTTGAGATATATGATTATTTATTAAGATAATAACATCCAAAATATTTAGTTTTTTATTTTATTTTTTATAGTTATGAAATATCCTCTGATTTTCATATGAGAAAATATTATGAAACCCATTTCTTTCCATGATTAATTATTATGTTTGTGACTTATTTTTTATTTATATTTATGGAACACATAATCATGTACATGTTATGATGGGTGTGCCCATATAGTTTTCTAACAAATTGGGTAACGTTTAAGTCTCATTATTTGATAGGAGTGGGATTAGGGAGTTAACCAAATCCATGATGGGACTCTATCCACTATGTGATGTTATCATTGATGTTATCATTGAATTAGTCTAATGTCATGTTATATGTTTCTTCCACATTCCTATATTATTATGAAATTATGATTCCATGTTATTTATGTTATATTACCTTATTATTATTCATGATAATTGAATTTTTTGTTATCATGTTATTAATTCTAACTCATATGTAATGCTTCATTATTAAATTCATTCCATTATTATTCTTGTTAACTCACTACTTCCCTTTATGTATTCCCTAGTTTGTCCTATGAAGTTTTAGGAGCTAAAAGTGATTTATGAGATCATTATGGAAAATAAAAATGTTTTGTTTTTGTTTTATTTTTGTTCATAGGTATTATAAACCAAATCTAAAAAATACAGTAGTCCTCTCAGTCTATTGGGTTTGTTTATTATATATTTATGTTAAAAATTATGATATATTTTCAGTAAAATTATTGGTTTCTATAGTTGTTTTCCTAGAAAAGTAAAGTTATTTTTGAGGATTCGGAATGGAATAATTTTGTTATAATACTAAGGATAACTACAAGTATATGATAATATCCTAAAATTATGGGGAATTATAAATCTAGTGTTTTACAATAAAATATATCCTTTTCGGGATACTATAAGTGGATGTGGGTTTGGAATAGTTATACCAAGGGGTAATAACCAAAAAAAAATTTGATTGGTTATTAACTAAATCTTCACTTGGTGCACGTTTAGGGGGACTTTCTACACACCTGGTTTGAAACTCCCATGGGGTATGAGTTAGAAAAATAATAAACACCATAGAAACCATTATGAATGTTTTGAATAGATTTTTATTTTTGAAAAAATAATAGGAAATTTTACATGTATAACCTATATTCAAACCAAGATACTCATAATTTATGATTTAAATTTCATTTATAAGTTATTTATTATAATTTCATAGTTTTATTTTTATGCTTATTAGTTTAATTATTCTCATCACTGTATTTATTTTAGATAAATAAAAGGACTAGATCAGAAATCAAATAGTGAATGGTGTGATAAATATCCATTCATGAGATTCATATAACCTATATTATTATTTATCTACATGATATTTAATATATTTCATGTTTATATTAATTATTCAAACACCACTTAAAAACATGGAGTTTGAGCTATTTGTGAGAATAGAAAATGGGGAAATTATGGCATCCCTGGTATATACCTTTTCATTAGTCAATGTTTCTGGAGTAAACCTCCTATAAAATCTTGTCTTACATCCTTTATTTGTCATGAACTGAATCTGGTCACCACCAAACCCAGCCCCAAACCCAGCCCGTGACAAGGCCCGAAGGGCGTTCCTGATCCCCACGGGCTGACACAAGTGCCTGGGTATCATATAATGATAATTGGGAACAATTTACCCGATTTTATAAACATTAAACAACAAACAAACTCAATAAAACAAATATGGATTTTTCAAATAAAACCATCTTTTAAAAAATTTCAGAACTGAATTACATAAGTTCAAACTGTATTTAAATACCATTAATAAGTTACAAACAAAATTAAGGACAGCCCAAGAACCTCCACATGGAAAGATGCACCTCCCTCAAGCCATCCCCACAAGACTTCACCACCAAGGACCTACAGGAAACCTTAACCACTGGCACTAAAAACTGTACCAAACCTGCGACAACAAAAAATAACCAAGTCTACTTACACCCAAGGGTGTAAGTAGGGTGTGATCTAATGCCCAGTAGGATACCACCACTAATAGATTCCATGTGATAAACATTTAAAGACTAAAAGCATGCAAGTTTTCAAAAACATGAAATTCTAGTTACAATTTCTAAAAGATGCAACATTAAATAAAAAAAGTTTTTAGGTGGGCCAATTTAAAGAATAAAAACTTTTAAAATGAATACCGAAGCTACTGAATTTTCCGAACACTCATACTGTATGCCGACGGTAAGCACAAAATATCTAGTGAGCCCAAGAAATGGTAAATAACCCCTAGGCACTAGCTAGTTGTGGGTCCCAGGTACCTCGTATCTCAGTGGGAGTAACCATCACAAATATCTATTCTCATGAACGATCCACTATTAGGGAACATACCCATAACCTAGTGGTCCCAAATCATCATCATCATTATAGTTTAGTTATATTTGTATGCTTCAATCTTGCTAAGTGAAACTGAGGCTCAACCCCACGTATTCACTAGCATACTAGTACACGTCCACCCACCTAGATACCCAGGTTTTCCCTTTGTGCTCAAACAAGTTCAACAAGTCTATGAATATAATTTTCCCATGAAAATATCATTTCCATATCATAAATTCACCAAACAGACCACATGTATACACCACAAGTCACAAATGTCAACTTTCATTAAAAATGATTTTGAAATCCGACTCAAACCAAAATAGCCCACAACACTATTCACATTTCTTTAACACTTCTACAAATCCATTAAACAATTTTATAAAAACATTCCAATATATTGAAACTCTCATAACATCCCACTCACTTTTTACCTAATACCCTTTTTACCTTCAAAATCATTTTTATCATCAAACTTACACGAAACAGTCCACAAACAAGTTTCGCTCCAACATCCCAATTTAATAAAACATTTCAGAAATTTACAAAACATTCTAAAAATGTTTGACATATTAAAACATCACTTCACCTTTAAAAACACCATAATAGTTGAACACACATACCAAACAATACATATGCAACATTTTCCCACTTTGTTTAACCAACTAAAATATTTACAATTTTCATAAAAAGAACCCAAGTGTTGTAAATATGTCTTGCACACCAAACTCATTTGAAACCCCCATGTTAAGACCAAACACCATACCAATTCCTATACAAAACATAATTGGAAGCCCTAGAGACCTTTATAAAACCACTTTCAAGTTTTATAAAATCACCTTGAATAATACTACAAATGATCCAAATGAAAACACACTTTTTCATAAAATAATCTCAAGAAGTATAACAATGTTTTACACATAAAACCTATTCAAAAACCCACTTTTTAGGCCCACATGAGACTAATAAATTACTAAAATTGAATTGTCAGGCCAAAAAATATTTAGTAAACCAATTCCATATGTCATAAAATACACCCAAATAATACCCCATGAGTTACACACCAAAACACCCAATTTCAAGTTAAAATGAAACAATAAAATAAAACACTTATCCAAATTAATCATAAACAGTTTTCTCACCACACCTAACATATGAGGAATATGAGAAATTAAGAAATACAACAAGCTAACTCATCAATAATGTTTTGCACATGGAACCACATATCAAAAGTGTCGAATCCCTCAAAACTTGGTGCGAAACATCAACTGCACCACCGCCGTACCACAAGGAAGATAAATCCAGCCCTAGAACACAATATTTGACCAAAAATACACCAAATCACACCCTAGTTTCGAACCCTAACTTCTGGACACTCTATAAATTCATGAAAGTGGGAGGAAACCCTAAAGAGAAGGAAGGAATTGAAGAGAGAAACACTTATCCAAAATAGTCTTGAAGAAAACGACCCAAAATCCACCAGCATCTGAATTTTAAAACATCCAACAATTCATGAGAGGTTCTAAAAACGATTATGATATCTTGTAGGAATTGGAATGGGGTAAAAAGATTAAAAATAGAATGAGTTATGAAAGGATCAATTTACCTCTCTAAATCTGGACGATTTCTGAAATCCATAGAAGTTTCGACCACCTTTTCGATTCAATCGAGCTCCAAATTGGGGAAAGAGGGAATGTGGGCACGCCTTAGGTATATGGTCTCGGGTTAGAGTTGTAATCACTGAAAAAACGCAAATATTGAAGGAGATATTAAAGAATTAAAATTTATTTTTAATGTAGAAAATAAGCTTTCGGGTAGGCCCAATCCCTTAAATAAAAACTCATATCCACCATGATTATGGATTACTAAATGGTCCAAATTTATATGGTGGTGTTAATAGGTAAGGGGATGCCAATTAGGAATTGGAATGGATTAAAAACGTTTAAAAATGAAGTAGTTATAAAGGAATCAAAATTTATTTTTAAATCTGGAATTGGGCTCACGGTTTGAGCCAATTCATAAAAACTCACTCATTCCTCTATAAATGCATAGGAAACCCTCAAAACAAAGAATGAATGGAAATTAAATGAAATTTAACATTAAAATAAGTCATGTATGTGACAATTCTCCCCACCATGAAAACTTTCCATCCCGGAAAGTCACATCAAGGCCAAAGTAAAAACTAATCCCAAATGAGAGACCAAGAGGTACTCCCTTATCAGGTTTCACCCCCAAAGGACAAAACCCCTCCAGTGATCAATTAATGAAGAATTACTCTAACAACCAAAACATACACCACTTTCCTGAAATGATAAATCACATTCAACCTTTATCCCAAAATAAAACTCCTTAATAACTATCCGAATAAGACTCAGGCAATTCACCCAAACGAACAACAACATCGAACAAGGTTAAACTTACCTTGCTATAACTATATCATTGGGCACTCTCCAATATCAACATTTACCTATGAAAGATATATGTAGATTGATATCTCCAAACGAGACTACCTACTGCCAAGCCAAGATCGTGGATAAATCAGAGTTACTGTTACGGGGGAACAAAAATAGGCTCCCCACCATAAGAGGCAACCTATATTTTTCCCGAGATAGAATCAGGACACTAATAGGGGGAGGCCTGAACGGACTCCTAGGTATAATGGGTATACTTCCATCATACCTTTACGAAAGAACTTATATAAGACTCATAGTGGGTCTCCCCACCATAATAACTAACCATCATAACCGACTAGCATGGGCCAGTACAGAAAGACCCCAAAATTTGAAGAGTTGGGAAGGTCACATGGTTAGTCTGCACGATTTGGGAAACCATACGCTAACAGTGTGGTCCTTCTATCCACATGGTTTTCTTGGGAATGGTCACTATTAACCAAGTGAAACCATGTTCTAAACCAGTCTGTCCAAACTCCAAACCTTTCTCCAAAGACTCAGTGGAAACCAAAGGGGGAGGGAAAAACATTGGGCGATGACATGGGTACATGGCCCTCCACCTATTTCCATCGAACATGAACAATAGAAGAAAGATGAGGACACCATAGGTTTAAAATATTCCTAACTTTCATACTGAGGATAGGACTTTGTACAAGGGTTGAAACAACCTAGTGATTTCCCCTAACTACGATCCATCTTCTCTCCGAGACCTATGGCTGGAGCTCAAATGATTGAAGAATCTTCGGCCTCACAGTTAGGCTTTGGAAACCCCATGAACAAGAATTCTTCTTTCGGTGCAACCAACTACTACAACTCAATCCCTGATAAGTTTTCCAAGACATAACACATCCCAAACTCACTTTACCCTAACTCGATATTTCACTGAAACAAGGGCTTAGAAGATGCACACACATCACACCTTGTTTGTTCATGTGAGAAACAATAGAAGTAAAGAAAACCAATACTAACCATACTCTAAAATGGAATATTTCTAAGTTTTTCCAAGGGATACATTCTCCCAACATAATAGAGTCTCTCAGATGATTTCCCAACTATCAAATTTACGGTCAATCGAGCACAGGACATCATAAGGCATCACATAACATGACCATTGCGACTGATATAAACAATTCATGGAGAGGGACCTTATACAACATCCCCAAACAACACACAATTCTAGAAAGTGGCCACAATATCCTATCATAACCATATTTCCCACACATGTGGTTTAACATGAAATCATGCTTCAATGAAAATGTGAAGAACCCAGAGGCCCTCTTAGACACAATCGAGACACTCATCCCCACTAACAACCCTAGACCACTTCCATCTTTGACGAATTAGGAAACCTAAGAAACTAAGGTCTCTTTAAACCTTCCATGAGAACTCTCCCGCTATAATAGGATCTAAGAATAAAATATATGAATGGGTGTAGACTAAATCAATAAAGATTGATAAATGATTCCTTATTTTGATCAACTGGAGTATTTTCCAATAGAGAAACAATCCAGGTTACACTTTAGTTATGCACTAACCCTTAATGGGGGCTTACCTTAGCCAATGAGAGAACCCAAGGACCCAACCAAGCTGGTACATTGGTCAAAAAATCCATAAACTAGATCCAAACACATGAAGTTAACAACCATAAAGGTGTCCCAAAACATATCTCAGAAGAGACTATTAACCAATCCTTCTACCCAACTTGTCGTCCAAAGACAAACCCAAAACACGGTTCGAACAAGAGGGATTCTTGAACTCAAAACATCCCACAACATCAACATTTAAAAAAAACACATAATATAATCCGGCCCAAATAATTAATCAAGACATCATTTTTTTATTTAAAAACATTTCTTGAAAACAAACAGTTCAGTGGTTAGCGTATCCACCAATGGTACCCCATGGGCCTTACACATGCATGTTTCTGTGCCACACTAGGCACCCTCCTCATTTCCATCCCAACACTCATTCATTCGTGCCATCAACCATCCATCAACCCATATAACCCCATGCATGTGTTTTCTCACGAAAATACCAAAGGTTAAAAAAAATATTTTCACTTTTCAAAACCAAAATGGTAAACCAACACATCCTTTTTCTCAAAACCGCTAACCATGAGATCAAAAAACCAACTCACATCAAAAAAACATTTCATAAAGACACAACCATTTTGAAAAGAACTCAATTTCAAGATATTCACATAAATTTAAAAACATTTCATCCCATTAAAACACCCTTTTATTGTTTAGAAAACTCTATTAGAAACAATTTTCAAACCCAACATCAATATAGTTCCTGCTTTCAAAAGAGGTGTAAGCACACCATTTTCCATTTCAAAAAAAATTCTAAAAATTCAGTTCCACCATTTCATTAACCAATCCATTCCCTCATTATTTGAAAATAATTTCAAAAAAAAACATTATGCTTCTTAAAACCAAGTCTCTTTAAAACCAAAGTTCCAAGATTTCAAAACTAAAGAACACAAGACAATGTGAGAGGAAACTAGTTTCATTGGGTGACTTGAAAATATGGTTGGCGAACATATTACAATCACTTCACTATCAAAGAGAGTGTTTTAGGGAAGATCCCCAACTACACATGGCTTTCCAAGCCCTGCGAGCTCACTGAGACCATTAACCCAACTCTTTTTTCATTTCTCCTAACCATCATCAACCCAAGAAAACCAAAGGACTTAGATAAATCCTGACTTCCACTAGAAACTTGAATCCTGTCATGAGGTGTGGTGATCAGGCACACTACCCATAACTAGAATACCAATTCCCTACAATCCTAACTCCATAATATACTGACTCTTCCCCAAATAACATGACCCAATGTGTTAACCTGAACCTCCTCTGATACCATTTTGTCACGAACCGAATCTGGTCGCCACCAAACCCATCCCCAAACCCATCCTGTGACAAGGCCCGAAGGGCGCTCCCGATCCCCACAGGCTGGCACAAGTGCCCGGGTATCATATAATGATAATTGGGAACGATTTACCCAAATTTATAAACATTAAACAACAAATAAACTCAATAAAACAAATCTGGATTTTTCAACTAAAATCATATTTAAAAAAAATAAGAACTGAATTACATAAGTTAAAACTATGTTTAAAGACCATTAAAAATTTACAAAACCAAATAAGGACGGCCCAAGAACCTCCACATGGCAAGAGGCACCTCCCTCAAGCCATACCCACAAGACTTCACCACCAAGGACCTGCTAGAAACCTGAACCACTGGCACTAAAAACTGTACCCAACCTGCGACAACAAAAAATAACCAAGTATACTTACACCCAAGGGTGTAATTAGGGTGTCATAAAATTCCTAGTATGATACCACCACTAAGATATTCCATGTGATAAACATTTAAAGACGAAAAGCATGCATGTTTTCAAAAACATGAAATGCTAGTTACAATTTATAAAAGATGCAACATTAAATAAAAATAGCCTTTAGGTGGGCCAATTTAAAGAATACACACTTTTAAAATGAATACCAAAGCTACTGAATTTTCCAACCACTCATACCATATGCTGACGGTAAGAACAAAATATCTAGTGAGCACAAGCAATGTGAAATAACTCTTAGGCACTAGGTAGTTGTGGGTCCCAGGTACCTCGTATCTCGGTGAGAATAACCATCACAAATATCTGTTCTCGTGCATGAGCCACTAGTAGGGAACATACCCATAACCTAGTGGTCACCAATCATCATCATAATCATAGTTTATTTAGAGTTGTAAGCATCAATCTTGCTAAGTGAAACTGAGGCCAAACCCCACGGATTCACTAGCATACTAGTACACATCCACCCACCTAGATACCCAGGTTTTCCCGTTGTGCTCAAACAAGTTCAACAAGTCTATGAATATAATTTTCACATGAAAATATCATTTCCATATCATAAATTCACCAAACAGCCCACATGTATACACTACAAGTCACAAAAGTCAACTTTTATTCAAAATGATTTTGAAATCCGAATCACACCAAAATAGCCCAAAACACTTTTCACATTTCTTTAACACTTCCACAAATCCATCAAAAAATTTTATAATAACATTCCAATATATTAAACCTCTCATAACATCCCACTCACATGTTACCTAATACCCTTTTTACCTTCAAAATCATTTTTTTCATCAAACTTACACAAAACCTCCCACAAACAAGTTTCGCTCCAACATCCCAATTTAATAAAACATTTTAGAAATTTACAAAACATTCTAAAATTTTTTTACATCTTAAAAAATCACTTCACCTTTAAAAACACCATAATTGGCGAACACACATACCAAATAGTACATATTCACCTTTTTTCCACTTTGTTTAACCAACTAAAGCATTTACAACTTTCATAAAAAGAACCCAAGTGTTGTAAATATGTATTGCACTCAAAACTCATTTCAAAACCACAAGTTAAGACAAAAAACCATACCAATTCCTATAAAAAACATAATTGGAATCCCTAGAGACCTTTATAAAACCACTTTCAAGTTTTATAAAATCACCTTGAATAATACTACAACAGATCCAAATGAAAACACACATTTTCATAAAATACTCTCAAGAAGTATAACAATGATTTACACATAAAATATATTCAAAAACCCACTTTATAGGCCCACATGAGACTAATACATTACCAAACTAGAATTTTAAGGCCAAAAAATATTTAGTAAACCAATTCCAAATGTCATAAAATACACCCAAATAATACGCCATGAGTTACTCACAAAAACACCCAATTTCAAGTTAAAATGCAACTACAAAATAAAACACTTATCCAAATTAATCATGAAAAGTTTTCGAAGCACACCTAACATATGAGGAATATGAAAAAATAATAAATACAGCAAGATAACTCATCAATAATTGTTTACACATGGAATGACCTACCGAAAGTGTCGAATCCCTCAAAACTTGGTGTGAAACATCAACCACACCACCACCGCACCACAAGGAAGATAAATCCAACCCTAGAACACAATATTTGACCAAAAATACATCAAAGCAAACCCTAGGTTCTAACCCTAACTTCTGTACATTCTATAAATTCATGAAAGTGGGAGGAAACCATAAGGAGAAGGAAGGAATTAAAGAGAGAAACACTTACCCAAAATAATCTTGAAGAAAACGACCCAAAATCCACAACCATATGAATTTTAAAACATCCAAAAATTCATGTGAGGTTATAAAAAGGATTATTATATCTTTTAGGAATTGTAATGGTGGGAAAAGAGTAAAAATAGAATGAGTTATGAAAGGATCAATTTACCTCTCTAAATCTGGACGATTTCTGAACTCTAGAGAAGTTTAGACCACTTTATCGATTCTATATAGATCCAAATTGGTGGAAGACGGAATGGGGGCTCGACTTAGGTAAATGGTATTGGATGAGAGTTTGAATCATCGAAAAAACCCAAATATTGAAGGAGATATTAAATAATTAATATTTATTTTTAATGCAGAAAATGGGATTTCGGGAATGCCCAATCCCATAAATAAAAACCCATATCCACCATGATTATGGATTCCTAAATGGTACAAATTTATATGGTGGTTTTAATAGGTAAGGGTATGACAATTAGGAATTTTAATGGATGAAAAATGTTTAAAAATTAAGGAGTTATAAAGGAATCAAAATTTATTTTTAAATCTGGAATTGGGCTCACGGTTTGGCCCAATTCATAAAAACTCACCCATTCCACCATAAATGCATGGGATACCCTCAAAACAAAAAATGAATGGAAATTAAATGGTATTTAACATTAAAATAAGTCATGTATGTGACATTATTGTACTTTGATTCTATATTTTTAGTAAATTAGATGTATTTATATAAATCGTGTTTCAACTATTAGAAGAGGTATTTCAATCTTCACATCCTGGGTCATCCTATGATTTTATACAAGTGTAAGGATAAGGATAAATATATTTAAGAATATTTTTATCATCTTTGGACATTATTTCCTTATGATAAATCATACATATCTCAAATTATTTAGGCTAAGGAATAATTATTCTTGAAGACATTCCTATTGTGATAATTATACAGATGTGTTCCCTGAAGAGTTACCCAATCTTCCTCCTAATTGAGAGGTTGAGTTCTCAATCGAACATATAACTGGATATCTTCTCATATCCAAGGATCCATATAGAATGACCAAAATTGAGTGAGAAGAGATGATAAATTTGTTACAAGATAATCTGTAAAAGGGTTTTATATGCATGACTTCGTCACCATGGGGTGTATTTTTCCTCTTCATGAGTTGTTAAAGATGATGAATTAATTTATTCCCAATAATACCTTTCAAATGATGTACAGAATATATCTATTCATTTTAATTACCTTTATACTAATCAATTCTTTAGAAAATTCTATGGGACAAATTTATAGATTCATTAGAGAATACCATGATTTTTTAGTAGACTTTATAAGTTTTATTGTAATTTACTCAAATATAAAAGAGGAGCATGATTTGAATTTGAATATTGTGTTAAAGACATTGTAAAAGGAGAATTTTTATAATAAGTATAATAAATTTGAGTTCTATATGGAGGAAGAATCATTATTAGGGAATTTTATCACCATTATATGGATATTTTTGGTCCTTTAAAAGAAAATGAAAATTGATGAGTTTCCCAGAATAACATCTATAATGGTGATTTATAGTTTTATTAGATGTTATAGGTATTACTAATAATTTTAGAGAAAATTCTTATTATTATCAAACCTGATAACCAAGAATAATTAGAACGGAGTAATTTTTGTCTTGACTAATAAATGTGAAGGGAGAATAAAGTAATTGAAAAGTAGTTTTATTATTATTCTAGTACTTACACTCCCCAAAAATGGAGAACTAATCATGGAATATAATGATTTTTCAAATAAGGGATTGAGATGTGTATTTATGCAGAATGATAATTTGATATCATACACCTCAAGGGAGTTTATTTTTCATGAGTATAACAATCTAACATATAATTTTGAGTTTGATATAGTAATATTCATATAGAATATTTGGTAGAATTATATATATGGGTATAAGTGTGAAACATATATGAGTCATTAGAGACTCAATTATATATTCACATTGAAGAAGATTAATATACACCAAGTAAGATTTTTATAGTTGATCAAGGATTATTACTATTGATTACAGTTAAATCATGGGAAATAAAATAATGTGGCAGATGATCTAAGTCAAAAGAATGTGGAAAACTTATCAATAATGAGAATTTAGTGAGATCTAATTATCTAACACATCAAAAGGATGAACATGAGAAAATAATAAACATAATAATTCCTTTTTCCAATGATCAATTAACCATACCTTCAGAAGAAGATAATTTATTCTAAAAGAGATGTTGTGGAAATATAGAATAAGGTGGAAGCTATAAGAAAAGTGAAATCATTGGACTTCAAACATGATAATTAAGGGGTTGTAAGATTTGGGTCAATATTATGTGTACTATCAAGTACTGGAATAAATATGGACATATTGAATGATTCACATTATTCGACCTTCTTTATCCACCTAGGGGGAATGAAGATGTATCAAGATCTCTGAGAGAATTATTTTTTGGATAATAAGAAGAAGGATATCATAGAAAACATCACAATTCATAAATTTCAGAATGTGAAGGATAAAAGGAAAAATTTAATGGTGATGATATAACCATTCTCATATCATCATGGACATGGGAAAACATACCTATGGATTTTATCCTTAGTGTTCTAAATAAATTATGAGGAAATAATGCTATATAGGTTGTGGTGGATCATATTAAAAATACTGTTCATTTAATTTCAATTCAGGATGAATTCTTATTGAATAAATTAGAAAGGATATACATTAAATAAGTGGTGAGGCAACTTGTAAAACCACTATTTTTTTTATACACGATATACGATATTTAAATAAATGTTTTGGAAAAGTGTATAACATTATATAAACAATGAATTGAACTTCAATATGGCTTATAAACCTCAAACATATGGCCAATCAAAGTGGAAAATATTGACCCTCAAAGTTCTATTGATTACAGAATCAATGAAATTTAATGGAATATTGGATCAACATCTTCTTTTGGTGGAATTATTATAAAATAAAAGACTTCACTAAAGCATCCAAATGGATCCATATAAATCCCTTTATAGGAATGGATGTATAAAAATTGTTTCCTGGTATGAAGTTGGTGAACACAAGCTACTAGGACTTGAAATGGTCCTAGAAATAGTTGAAATGATCAAGACTGTTTAGCATCACCTAAAGGTTTCTCTATATTGGAAAAGAGATATTTTCACAATTATATAAAAGGATTGAAGTTTGAAATAAAAGATAATTTTTTCCTCCACAATTCTCCATGTAAGACAGTTATGATATTTAAGAAGAAGAGACTGTTATGTCCCATGTACATAATCCATTTGAAATTATTGATTACATACAAGATATGGAAGATCAGCAAGAACTACCATCAACCATGTCTCAAGTACATGATGTGTTCCAAATATTCCTCTTGAGTAAGTACATAAAAAATTCCTCACGTGTAATAAATTTAGAGTTTTTTTAGATAGAAAACTATTTCTCTTATAATTAGGAGAATGTGATGATCATAGAAAATAGAGATAATATAATACACAACAAGACAACTCACCTTTTAAAATAACTTCAGGGGAGCTATATGCTTGGGGAGGAATCATGGGAACTAGTGGAAGAAATGAGATAGAAGACCCCTCACCCATTTTCAACATAGTATATAAAATTAAATTTCAAGACAGAAATTTATTAATGGGGGAATAATGTAATGACCCAAAAATTTTCAATAGAAGTTACCATTTTAATATATAATTGTTTTATATTTTTAATATAATATTATTTGATTCATGAACAACATATGATAAAATAATCTATATTTTATTTTATTATTTTAAATATTAAAATTAAAGAATAATTATGGCCATACAAATTGAAAGTATTATAAAGGAGAAATAGAAAATAATAATAATATAATAATAATAATATTTTGGATATTCTTAATCCACCAGAATAATGACACTAAAAATTTCTATAGAAATGCCAGAGGATATTTGTAATGAAAATTCATTTTGGAAAATGAAAATATATCAATATAATTAAGAGGAACTAGAATTTAATATATAATTAATAAAATATGAGGTACTTATAGAATGTAGGTGACCTATATGACCATTGAAATTTGAACATTGGAATAGTAATCTAATTGTTTTAAAAGTAATATGACCATTGCAATTGTAATATAATGGTTGGAATAATAATTTGGCCACATCAAATAGTAAAATGACTATTATAATAGTATGATCAAATATAAAAATGTAAAATAATATTTTGGTTACTTATAAATTGATATTATGACATATTTATATCATGGTACAAGTATATAAATGTTTTAAATGATAAAATAAGTGATATTATTTTAATAAAACATAATTTTTTTGTTTTCATTTTTATAATAAATATAAATACATAAAATAATGTTTATTTTCATTTAATGGGATCATAAATTCACATTATTTTTTTATAATGATATTATAATTTTATGATACAAATGTAATTTTTCAAACTATCTGAAAATTGATAATAAAATTAAAAATGGTATATTAGAAATAAATAATGATTTAAAAATATAACAATATTTAGAATTTTTTACCTAAAATGGATTTAATTTTTTTAATTTAAATGTTAAAAAAAATTGGGTTTTTTTTGTATTTTTCTAAAATACATGAATTTTTAATGAATAGTGAAATATGAAAAATAAGAGATTTGACATTATAAGCTATATACCTGAATTTATAATTCATTGAGGATAGAAGAACCCATTATTTAAAAATAAAATTTCCAATTTATTATATATTTCAACTAGAATCATCCTGATTGGTATTCTTGAGAAAAACTAACAATCTACTAATTAAAATATCCAGAAACTCCCTTCTCCTCTACTTATAAATACCACCCTCACCACCCCTTCACCTCACATATTCCAACACATGGAACAATAATATTTTATACTCAATTATATTTCCAATTCTATTCACAATTTATAGTGTTTTTGGTCCCACCAAATACCATATCATAGATCCTAAATGGGTATCATAATAAGAGGTAACCAAAGGAAGAGGTAAATGTTTTGAGTAACCTCTTTCAATATTATTATACTTCTACCACCACATTATGTTTTACATAAAACTATAAACTGTAACATAATTATTATAAATATAAATATATTTTATTATTATTGATTAATATCCATATTCTTCCACCCATTGATTATATTATTCAAAAAAAACATTATTTAAAATATTTTTGGTTCAACTACCTCCATGGAAAATGTATTTCATTTTTCTCAAAAAAATTCATTGATGGCCATAATAATAATATTATTGTAAAATTAGATGATAATCTGTATATTGTAACTTATTTTATGTTATGTAATGAATATATAAAAATAATATGAAATAAAACAAAACTATTTCATGATGCTCAATAAAAACACCAAAATAAACTAGCTATATATCATTAACGATTTTAATAATCATTATCCCATATATCAATGAAAAAGGATATTTAAAACCATTTTAATTTACTTTTTATTCTATTTTATTTCACATCTAGAGTTATAGTCTCATTTTATAATGACTTCAATAATTATCCACAAGTGATATGACCTTGGATCCATGAATCAAATGTCGTTGGAAAAACGAAATTATACGTTAAATCACATTGAAATTGTAATAAATAAAAATAATAAAATTATAGTAAATAATACCTCGGTGGAAACTATTCTGAAATATGTAATTAATTAATATAACATGATTATCCAAGACATTAAGTTCAATTGGATGATGATTCTGGAACCTAAGGTTACAGATATCTCTATACCTCCCTGTTTTCTTTGGGTTATGTACATTACCTATCTAATTCAAATTCTCTGTCTATTTGATATTATTAAATGATTATAAATTATTTATATATGTATCTTAAAAATATATTAATCATATTACCCCTTCCTTTTATGGGGTAATATATACTTTATATACATTTATCAGAAGAATATTTTATAACAAACCCCAATTATTAGGAACTTTTATTTCCCTTATCCCATTTATGTAACACTGTTTTAAAGTAAATATTTACTTATATTATTTTAAAAAATAAAATAATATTTTAGTGATAACTATTTTATTTTCTACTAATTTTCAATGGAAATTCCATATTTATTTTTCTTCAAAGTCATTAACCAATCCCTTAAACTATTGTTCCAAATGTTCATTTCTATAACCAATTATATAACATTTCTCATGATGCCCATTTTTTCAAATCAACACCATATTATGATAAATATTCTTATTCATTTATATATTAACATTAAAAATATTTAATTCCATCTATCTATTTGAATCTTTAAGAAATCACCTTTGATTGTGATGTGATTCAATATTATATAAACCATTTATTTCCATGGGTAATCCTTATTCTTATGTCTTACATTTTAATTCCATTTGTGGATAACATTATTATGTACATGTTATTATTTGTGAGCCAAGATAAAGATCCAATTAATTGGTTAATGTTTAGGTCCGATGATATGATATATATGGGATTAGGGAGTAAACCTAATCCATGATGGGACTTTGTCCACCGTGTTATATTGACATAGAATTTAGGCTTGATTTATGCATATGTCATGTTATATGGTTCTTAAAATTTAATATATTTCCATGACCTAATTATTAATTTTCCATATATTATGCTCCCATATAAATATTCATGAGCCTTGTCTTTTATGATATCATATTATGCCTTTCGTCTCAAATAAAATAATTAATTATCATGTTTCATCAATTACCGGGATTAATAACACAATATTTCCTTTATATATTCCCCATGTTATCCTATAAATATTTATTATCTCAAAATTATTTTGTATAATATTTTGGAAAATAAAATGAAGATTATTATTTTAATCTCATTTTGATGTATTTCAAACCTAATCATCAAAAACACTTGGTCTTATAATCCTTGGATTATGCTTATTGGATATTTATAAAAACAAATCGGGAAATAATATATTTGAAAGGTCTATTTCAATATAGTAAGTGTATGATCAGTCTTATAAACATTAAAAAATATTCTATACATGAATAAAACATATCTACAAAAAGAAATATTTTGAATCTAGGATTCAAACATTCTAAAATTATTAAATAACACTTTTATACTTAGAGTATCATGATTAATTCACAATGGATTATCCTATTATTTATCTATTTTATAGTATACCAAAATAAAATCAATAAATACAATAACTAAATTATGATATTAATCTTTAATGCTTTGTATAATGATTTTAATAGTGTTTCAAATCCTAACAGTTTAATCATGGAATATAAGTGGAATATTTAATAACATTACATTAATTATCATTATATGATTTATCAATGAACATGTAAAAACATACATTCTTTTTAAATATTTTATGATTCATTTATTCTCAGAATTATCAAATATTGAAATTCCCCACTCTCTTTCATCTTCATAATTAATATACTTTTTTATAGTTCATAGTTGTTCTCTTCTTCTCTTGATTTCCATTAAATATATCAGTCATGGAGAATACTTTTTCCATATTAATGGAAGTTGTTTCCATACCTTATTGTAATTTATTTTTTTATGAAACTAAGTCCCTTAAATTGCATGGATTAATACTATAAAATAAATTATAATAACCCAAATTTATCTTTATATCCTTTTAAAAATTATACTATTATAATAAAATCATCTTTTTTATTACATCCTAAAGAAATGAATACATTTTTAAGGGACTTGGTCCCTTTCTCAAAAAACCCATGGATTCATATCTCCATTAGAGGATGGAGAATTTAACCTCATAAAGTGGTCTAAAATTATTGCACTATGCTGAGAAATTATTGGTTTCTACATAAAATAAAATATGTTGGTAATAACCAAAGACCACTTCATTAATATAGTCAAAATCTATTCAAATAAAATGTTAACCATATTGACTAGATCATGGGGGAAATATCTATATTGGTCCTAGGTGTTGATATGATTTTCCTTCCTTATAATTGAAGTCATTTATAAACAATGTTGTGCACATATTCATCTTATAATAATAAAAAATATTGAAAAATGTAATAAAAATACCTATATAGATACAATTTCACTAATATTCTAAGGGATTATCATAATTCACATACTAGTTATGTTATTCTAAAATATAGACAAAAAGAGTCCTACTAAATTATTTTTATACCAATTATAGAAACCCCGAAACTAGTATTCTAGTGATGGGGTTAATATAAATACATTCTAAGATGATTAAAGGGACCACACCATGATGGATTTATCAGTTTTGTAGTATTTGAAAATTATACATAAACCTAACTTCCAAATTATATTAGAAGTTAAAAACATAGCATGAAAAGCATTCTTTCATCTTAGAAAATAATTCAAATATTGATTATTCATATCTTATATAAAATAAATAATAATTAAGAGTGAGATAATAATATCTATATGGTATGCATATAGTGAAATATTTCATTTGATGAAAATGATTAAATAATGTTGTAGGAGTGGATAATCAATAAATTTTCCATTTAATCTATAAATTGACCTTAAAAATATGTCTATGGAAACTTTTTACAAAATAATGTCGACCCAAAATTTTATTTTCCTTGTTTATTTTGGTTTATTATTTTTCTAGTATTAATGATCAAAATTTTTAGTGTCATTTTTCCCTAAATTATATGTTTTCAGTGCATGATTAAGGGATAACCATGAAAGAACTTGTTGTTGAGACCCTTTCCAGTTCATTTTCCTCTTACATGATTTTTGTTTCATGGGTACAAATCATTTTTGTTCAAACTATGTGGATCATAGGTGTAAATATGGAGTTATTAGTGTGTCCCTGGATGGGGGTGAGAAACTTGAGAATGATTAGTCCAAATTGTATAGGAATAATACCCATGGATTTATAGTTTTTCAAAGAACCAAACCACAAAGTTGACACATAGTTTCCCAAAACATGTTGTCAAGCCATGAAGGTTTCATGTGAGTATAGTATAGGGTGAACGGTTGGTTCATGGTTTCACAAACTATATGACCTAACTATACACCATGCCCAAGTTCTTTAAAAATGTGTTTCTACCTTTCCAAACCCCTCTTTTTTACACCAAATCACCACTCATACCCCTCATTTAGCTCCTAAAACCCTAGGGGAGATCCTCCATTCATTTCCAATCCTACTACCTCCATCCATAGTGATTAAAAGTTGAGTTGTTGATGTTTTGGGGTGATTTATCAAGGAATTCTCTTATCGTATTCTTACCCTTCCTCCTTCTTCCATTTTCTCTTGGATTCCTCTTCTCCCTTAGTTCCTATAGTGTAGGGTTCATTTTTTACTTTGTATTAAATTGGGGTTTTTTATTAATGTTATCCTTGAGTGTTCATTCCTTTTTGGATTATTGTGGAGTTGTTTTTGGGTTACAATTTTCGAAGCTCTATGTGTTTGATACATGTTTCCTTTATCATTTTTCCTCTAAATTGTATAAAAATTGATTTTGTGGTATTATCACCACATTTTGATTTTAATTAGTGATGTGTGATGTTTATAAAAATTATTTGGAATAATATTAGTGGTTTCCCTTGAAATTATATTTGGTGGAATTGTTTTGTGTTTCCTTGTCCACTAAGTGTTCGATAAGGTTATTGGTTGGATTTACTAGTGGTTTGTGGTTTCCAAATTTTATCTTGATTTTAAAAATGTTGTTTAAATGTTTCAATATATTTATATAGGTTTGTCTAGACCATTTATAAAATTGGTTTCACTAAAAGGTTGTGTGAGGCCCTTTTAGAATCTTTATGAAATATAATTCCTTTGAAAACTCTCATAGGGGAGAGTCTCTTGTCTGGTTGGTTGATAAAGGGAATGGGAGGTCCTCAGATCATGATATCCTTGATGTGTTGTTAGTAATACATCATAGGTAATAGTCCTTAGTGTGACTTAGGGTGTGGGGTTTATGTGTGTTTCTTGTGTCCTTTAATTATATTTATTTATAGACAGTTATTTGATGGCATTTCTTAGATCACCCCTACTTTAGGAATGACATGGGATCCTAGAACTAAAAAAATATTATCAAAGAATGTTTTCTGAACTAGTTTGGGATTAAAATCTAGTTATTATTCCAATAGTGTGGGCATGAAATGATTTAGAGATGATTCCCCTCAGTTAGGTCAGGTAGGGTACGACCAAGCATTAAGGATGTTTGATTACATCGGGCACACAAATAGGATGGATCAAGTTTAATATGTTCTATATTTTCCCTAGAGAAACTAGATAATCCAATGTTGTTCTTGAAATTGTTTATTTATTGTGGATAATATAGGTGCCTCATTTTGTTGGGTATATTGTGTGGTTCTTTCCATTTCCCTCATTATGTTGTCATTTCTTTTTCTTCCTTTTTATAATTTTTCTCTTTGGTAAAAGTGAATTTTTCTAGTTTCAAAATGTTATATTTTAAATCATTCTAAATTTCTCTTCAATTCATTCCTTTGGTTTTAAAAGTTTCCTTTATATATCTCTAAAATCCCCAAAACATCACTTTTTAAAATAAGTTTTTTTAAATTTATAGGTAAGAAGATCATGATTTGTTTCAAAAAAAGAAACGGAAACCAATGATTATAAATTTTATTTCCAACATACTATTAATGAAACACTTATTTAACGAAAATGAATAGGAATAGATTACATGGGAATTCCATTGAGTTTTAGTACTCATCCATATACTTTCATTATTTTTTTAGTCAAAAAAGAAGGTTTTAGATTAGTTTCTATTACCATGATGTGATATTGGTTTCTGAGTTCAATGAGTGACCTTTCGGGACACATAATGATATTTTCGTTGTTAGGTTCATCTTGGTATTATTTTTAGTTTGTTTTTAAATGTTATTTCTGGGTTTTTGTTTTTTTATTTGGATTATCTATTTACTTCCATTACAATTTTTTTTATATTGGGTGAAATTATTTACATATTATCTTCTTAATTCCCATGGTACTTTTCATCACCTCAAGGTGATTGGAAAAATTCCTCAGGGATGTCACAGGCCAGCTCGGGTGATAGTTTTGCAGTCCACCCAGGTTGATTCATGAAAATAATATTTCAAACGATAAGTTTATTAAGGGATCTAGCTTTTAGAGAACCCTTTATTATTTGGGAAGTCAAGGTAGAAGGAGTAAAACTATCAAAAAATGGGGTGTATGTATAAGAAGGTGTCTGACCAACACCTTCAATGTTAAACCTTAGGTTTCCATGAGTAGTTAGTTTTTTTTATTTTATTTAATTCTTATGAGTTTTTTAGTGTTTAGGGTATAAAACTAAGAGTTGGGATAGTTATTTTAGTGATATTGAAGGGCCTAAAATCCATATGGAGTGGGGGTAATTGTACTAAAAGACTCCCCAGGAAGGTGGTGTGATTGTAATATGGCCTCTAACCACATGTCCATGTCACCCATCAATACTAGTTTCCCATCATGAGTTTATTTTGGGTCTCCCTGATTTTGGAATGTTTTTCAAAATATTATTTAAATGTAGGAAGGATTAGATTTCAAATGGTTATGATTTTGTTTTTTTAAATGATAAATATATTTTGGATTTATTTGAAAGAAGTCTTGGAAACAAGTTTCTAAATAGTGTGAATTTCAATAAAATTGGTTTTTAGAAAAATGTTTTTAAAAAAAAGATGCTTGTTTTAAAATAATAATGGTAGTTTAAATGAAAAAGGTTGATATTTATTGATGGGATTCATGAAACCTTTGGGTGAAATGAAATATATTGGAGTTTAGAGTTTGAAAATGGTATTTAATTTGGTGGTTACTAATCTTTTTGAAATGAAATTATAAAATTTGTGGGTTATTTTCCTTTTGATATAGATGTTTTTTGATGTGTTTTTGAAGATGGGTTTGTTTTGATTTAGTTATTATTTTTTGTTATTTAGATTACACCCCCACCAAATTTTCGATGGATGTTAAATGTGATGTTATGGGTGGTTCACTGTTAGTGGAGCCTCCAATTGATTGATAAAAAATTTCTTTCTTGAGTTTCATAAGTTGAATCCTATCTCTTTTATTGTTATGAATATCATTTTAATATATAATATTAGAAAATAAATTCTTAAGTATCTTAGTTTTCCTTGAGTTTTCAGAGTCTTTAATTGTTAATTTTTCTACCTTTATGCTTGAAGTTTTGAGTATGAAGTGGTGGAAGTTAGTTATTCAGACCATAATTTGAGAAGACCCTTCTTGGGAATAATTCAAGTCCTTGTTCATCCGATAGTACTTCTCTAAGGCTATGAAGGTGGTGAAGGAAATATATATGTGATTCCTTCTACAATGTGATCGGTTGGTGTTGGAATTCATCCACTGTTTTGTGGATCTAATTCCATATCTCTCAGAGTTGGTCAAGGATGATATTATAAAATATCTAAATTTTGAGAATGGGAATCACCTTGATCATCGGCCAAATGTTTCAGAATCCAGTATAACATTATTTGATGATGTGGTGAGGAAAGTGGTTTGGGTTGAGGCCATGTTAGTGTGGGTTATCAAGGAAGCCAATATTCAATTAGTCTGTAGAATTGGTGAAGGGAATTCTAGTAGAGAAATAAGAAAGTGGCCTAAAAATGAGAATTTTGGTTGTGGAATTAAGATGCATTAATATCTTTCTTCATCATCCCCTAGGATTAGGACTCTTTTGTTTCATTAATGTATCAAACCAAGTCATAAGAATCCTTCGTTTCTAAGTTATCTGAATAATTTTCTTGCTTTCAATCATTTAGTCCATTTATGGAACTTCTACAAGGTTGTCATTAAAAAGGAGAGAGGATTTGGAACCCTCTTCTTAAAGAATCTCATTTCTCAACCAAGTGAACATGGTTCCAAAGAAAGTTATGTTTGAGGTTTTTATGTAGATGTTTCAATGTTTTAGTGGTTTTTTCTTGTGGTTTTTTATTTTTTAAAATTTAATGTTATGATGTTTAGGGTAGGTATATAGTATTGTTGAAAATAAAATAATGCATAAGGATGAGGGTATAATCTATTTAATTGACCATTTCAGTCTCTAGCGACATATGTTCACTAAATTCATCCCATCATGTCAGTGTTCTATATTTTTTCCATAATGGGTTTAATATGGATCCATTTTGATGCTTGAGAATAAACAGTTGCTGTAGAAGAACTCGACCAGAGGTAGGTGTTAGTCCTATCCTCTAATGAATTCCATAGAAAATGATCTCAATATGTATTCCCATGTCAGAATAGTCCACTCATATTGGCCACCAATTTGAGGATAATAGGCCAAAATAAAGTTTAACTCAATGTTTGAAGCATGTTGGAGACTTTTACAGAACTTCTAGGTAAATCTCAGATCTCCAATAGATAAAATCAATAGTGATTCCCCATTCAGCCATATCACTTATCTGATTTATATCCTTAGAAGTTGATCCTGGGTTAATTCCTCTAAAATTGTTATATAGTGAGCTCTCTTTGTAAGACAATCCATAATAACCCATATAACATTGTTTCCTCTGGATGTCTTCAGAAGTCTGGTGACAAAGTCAATGGTGATTTTTACCTTTTCCATATTGGTATGGGTAATGGTTTCATCATCCCTTTATACATTTTCCTTTCAGACTCTTTTTTTGACACACCAAGCACATTTATTTATATTCAATTATCACTTTGTTCATATTATCCATCCAAGTGTTCTATTAGACAACTCAATACATCTTTGTGTTCCCTAGGTGAATAGAGAATGTTGAGCTACATGAGTCATTTAGAATTTATTTCTCTAACTATAGATTGTATGGTACACATATTAGTGACCAAAATATCATTAATCATTCCTCATCCATTAGGAACTCTAAGGATTTACCATTTATGATAGCTTCCTCAATTTTTTTGAATTTCTACAAAATATCTTTGAGAATCCTTTTCTTATCTATGGGGTATGGTTGAGAAATAATTTGAGAAGGGATTGATGATGTTCCTTCCTTAATGATTCCCTTGTCCATCCTTTGAGGTATAAGAAGATTGGATCCTAAATAATTCTTATCATTGATACTGTTGTAGGATCCTTCATAATTGAAGCATCTACCACCTTATTTGCTTTATCGGGATGATAGTTAATTGAGTTGTCATAATCCTTGATGAGCTCTAACCATCTTTGATGGTGCATATTAATATCCTTCTCTGTGAATATATACTCGAGGCTTTTATGATTAGTATATATTTCACACTTCTCCCTATATAAACAATTCCACCAAATTATCAAAATAAATATCACATACGCCAACTCAACATCATGTGTGTGATAGTTTTTTCCATGAATTTTTAACTTCCTGGAGGTGTAGGTCATCACTTTATTATTTTTCATTAGTAAAAACCCATATCCCTTCATGGAATCATTGTTTTATAGCAATAATAGTTCCTCACTTATCAAAAGTGTGAGTACTAGTGTTGTAATAAGCCTTTCATTCAACTCTTTGAAGAATTCATCACATTAAATCGTCTATATAAACTTTTACCCCATAAGAATCATCTTGGATAATGGGTTTTAGAATCATGACAACTTCTACAAAAATCATTAGTAATACCCTTCTATACGAAGGAAACTATGTATCTCTATTATAAATCTTGTCTAAAGCCACTCTTAGATTCCCTTTTTCTGGTAAGGGTTGACTGATATTCGTTTAATGGTGTTAACATTCTCAAATAATGATACTTCCTCCATCCAGAACTCACATTTAACTTACTTTTCATATATTTTATATATTTCTATAATTTTTATAATAGTATTCAAATTCTCCTTATGTTCCTCCCTACTATTGAAATATATCATAATATCTTAAATAAAGACTACCACAAATTTGTTGGGGTATTATCTAAATACTCTATTCATTATGTTCATGGATATTATGGAATTATTAGTGAGTCATAAGGGTGTTAATATGAATTCATAGTGGCCATAGATCGTTTGAATGGAAGTCTTGGGATTAACTTTTTTCCTCTAATTTAATTAGTGATATCTAGATCAAAGGTCCACCTTACAGAAATAATTAGCCCTATATAGTTGATTGAAAAATTAATCCATCCATGGAAGGGGATACTTGTTATTTATCATGATTTTATTGAGCTCATGATAATAAATTAATAGGCGCATTGATCCATCCTTATTCATGATGAAGAGGACAAGAACACCTCACCGTGAAACACTCGGGTGTATAAATAAATTTTCCATATTCTCTTGTAACTAATTCTCCTCTTCTTCCCACTCAACGGTGTCTATTATATAAGGTTTATTTTATATAGGGAGATATCTAGGAATAATTTAAATTGAGAACTCAACCTCTCGATCAGGAGGAAGACCGAACAATTCTTCAGTAAACACATCAATTTACTCACTCACAATGGTAATGTCTTATAGAATGATAATCTGCTTTGTCTCAATAATTTGTGCTAGATATACTTTCTTATTATGAAAAAATATTCTAGTTTTAGATAATGATTCAGAAGGAGATTCATCTTCCTCGTTACACTAGTACAAAATTTCAGGATGATTCTGGATGTAAAGATTGATCTCAGTTTCTCAATAGTTGTTGTTGGATTTTTATAAAGGTAGTCGATCCATTCCCAATATAGAATCAAACTTAACTAAAGTATGTAGTGAATGATTTTATAGGAGGTTCAGTCCACAAAAATTTTCCTGGAAGGAGATATATACATTGGATGCAAAAATTTCCCCATTTTTTGTTATCATAGAAAACCCAACCTCCATATTTTGAGGTGGTGTTTGAAAAATTTTACTAAAATTGTAAGATATAAAATAATTTTTAGAATTATAATCAAATAGTATGTTTTCTATTCATGAATGAATAACCTATGTACCAGTCACTACATCATTTTCAAACTCCACCTTAGAAATAATGATAGCATATTCCCTTTCTTGATACCTTGGAGGTAGTTTTCTTTGTTGATTACCTCCAACAACCCTTAGATTAGAGAAATCGTTTTCAAAATGAGCATATTCCTTGTAGTTGAAACCCAGCACTATAGGATGAGTGTTGATCTAAACCATCCCTTATTCTTCTACATGAGTGAGATTCTTCACATCCCTTCATTAGTCATTATCCTGATTCCCAATTATTTCAAATTTGAAGCATCTCCTGGTTCCCTTCAGACAGTTCCCAGGATTCTTCATCCCACAAATTTGACATGTGGAATATTGGGTTTCCATTCCATCATGGGATTTTTCTATTGATCCTCCCATATAAAAATCCATTTTTTTATTTTTATCTCTTGACCCCAAGACCATTGAGAGTCTCTAATCTCTATTTCAACCTTAAGGGAATAATGGTAAATCTCCTCATATTTATCAATGTCTCGAATCTCCAATTATTTTCATAGACTCAGATTTAGTCATATAAAGAAGATATCCACCTTGATGTGAGTGTTCATGAAAAATCTGAATGTGTATCATGAAAGCCTTGAGATGTTTGCCTTATACACCCCGATAGACTTGTCTTCCTTATGAATTAGTCTAAGAAACACTCTTTCCAAATTGATATGGAGGGTTCAGGGAAAATATTTATTGAAAAATATTTTCTGTAATTCTTCCCAATCAATAGAATCAATTTCCTCTTTGGGCTTCGTATTCTTGATCAGTGTGCACCACTAATTAGCTTCCCCGTCCGAACAATAGACGACAAGAAAAAATTTCTCTTCTTTTAAGAACTAGTTCTTAGATAATATCTTTTAAATAGGGTTAATATATTGTTTTTCAAGGAGGGGATTAGAAGATATACTAAACATGGGAGGCCTTTTTAACATAAAGTATTTGATCAAAAAATTCTCTTTCATATGAGAAGGAGGGTGTTCCATGTGATTCAAGTAATTATTTATAACTCGAACTAGTTTAGAAAGTAATATCAAATGGTTTTGAGAACATATTCATATCATATTTGGAATTTCATTAGGGAAATTGTTACATTTCATATCACATTGATTGTTAGCATTAGTTCTTCTATTTCTATTCATTAACTTATAAAAAGAAAGTATAACTAGAGGGTCTTGAATACTAATCTAATAAAAATATAAAAATAAAACTTTAAACGTTGAAGGATAAACATGTGAATGAAAATTATATCATATGATGTGATTCCATAATTTTCAATGTAATTTATCTATAGTGATAGAATTATCCCAAGGGTTCTTACTAAAGTGCTCTAGTTCATATGAGTCAAGGATAACCACTAAGAGAATTGAACATGGAATCTCAGTAGACTAAATGTTACCCAATGTATTGGAGATATTTTTGGGTCCTCCCATCATAACATGTTCATGAATATGTGTGAAAAATAAAGAATTATACATAAGGAATAAACAAAAGAGTTTCCCATGGAAATAAATTTGCATCGTAATCATGTTATAAAGCATAAAAATTGGGCGTATCATAAAGTTGTACATGAAAGAATGTATTTAAATCATACATGGACATTAATAAAGGTAAATAGTAACAAAACATGATAATTTATGTCCAACTAAAGTGAAAACATGTAAAAAACGTGTTTAAGAAACTTTAGAAATGAGCCACTTTAGTGTGGTTTAAGAGAAAATTTAATGATTAATTAAACCAGAAAACGAATAATTTTTTTATATAAAACAAAAAATTAACCAATATAGTGTTTATTGAAAAAATTATTGATATTATAAAAATAATGGTTTCTTAAAATAGATTATTGAGTGCACTTTAAAATCAGTGAGAAATCGGAAAGTTACCTTTAATCGGCCTTTCTTATCGAGAATAATTGAGAATGAAACCTTTTTAAATTATGTATTTCCCAATAAAATAAGGAATAAATGATCTTGATACATTATTTTATAAAATATAAAAAGGTTTTAGAATAATTATATAAAAATAAAGAATAATTACATTAGGGTAAAGATAGAAAAAGTTTAACCTAATGGAAAAAATGGAGGTTCGTAAATAATCACTTACCTTATGTCCGAAAGTGTTCTTCACATGAACTTAATGTCCTGGATATTAAATTATATTAATTAATAATTAATAAAAAACATATTAAACAATTATTTGATTTATTATATTTTATTTAGTTCATTTTAGGTATTTTTTATGAGTTATGATATTCAATTTAATCATTCGAGAGTGTTCGTCTCCTTGGTTTTCATGATAGGTTAACTTATATATGTGTATGGAAGATCATATAAAATGAGAATAGTTTCCTAGAATTTAAATTATATGTTATTAAGGAAATTAAATAATATTAAATGTTATTATATATAATTTTTTTCTAGATATGAGAATTATTACTTAGATAAAACATTAATGATAACTGTTTAAATTATTTTCGGGTTTTATTGATCATTAAGAAGTAGTTTTGTTTTATTAATTAATATAATGTATATATAATGTTTATAGAACATTAAATAAGTTTAAATAAATATATTATAATATTTTTTAACCATAAATATTCTATTATGAACAACCTTAAAGATCATAATGGAAATTAAAAACTCATCATCCTTGATGTGATAAATCAACACATCAAGGACGATGTTTTCATTTTTAGAACAAAAGAACAAATGGAAAATAAATTATGATGAGTTGTTAAATTAATAAAAAAATTAAAATATATAAAATATACTAGATTTATGATGTAACATGGATAATGGAAGGTAAATATTGGAAAAGAAAAGAAAATAAATTTAAAATAAATTAAATGAAAAAGAAAGAAGTTTTTACCTCTTGAATTTATCTCATTGAGGACCTCCATGAGGAACCTGAGATTGGAATTTTATTTATAGAAAATGCTTCTGGACATGGGGGAGATCCTTGGGAATAATTTTTACATTATTCAAGACTTTTGAGGTGTGTGGTGAAGGGGTGGTATTTATAGTGGAGGAGAGGGGTGTTTTATTTTATTTTATTTTATTCATTTATTTATTATTTTGGATCAAGACTATGAATAGTAATGATTATTGTGACTAAATATAGTAAATAATCCTTGTTATTTTGAACTAATTGGTTATTACTTCATCTATACATCATCAATGACTTAATAATTAATTTATTTAGCTTATATCATAAATTACCATATTTCATTATTCACCAAAAATTCAACTATTTTAGAAAAAGCCCAAAAATTTAACCTCACCATTTTTCATAATGTAGAATATAAAAATTTACTCCATTTTATAAAAATAATTTTAAAAATATGAGGAATTTATATTTTTATTAAAATCATCAATTATTTAGAAAATAATAAATTTAAAATTACAATTGATTTTATGAAATTTTCAAAAACTAATAATGGTCTCATAAAATAACATTATAATCATAAAACAAAAAAAAAATAAATTTATGAATCTATTTCATAAATATAATTTTTATTTTAAACCATTATATAAATTATAAAATTTTAAATAAACATTTATTTTTCAAAAAAATACCAACACATAATTTATCTCTTTTAAAACATTTATTTACTTATTCCAGGATATAAATATATCATATTTTCATTTAAAAGAAAACAAATATTTATTTATACTTTCATATGTTAGTTAACTTTTCTATTGGCCAGTTTACTATTCCTAATAGTCACATTACTATTCCAGAGGTCAAGTTACTATTCCATTGGCATAGGTTCCTTAATTTCTATAAATACTTCTTATTTCACACATTATTTATTTATAATTTTTTATTATGTTCTCAATGTGATTCTATGTGATTTATACAAAATGACATAATTATAAGTTGGAAAATTTCATTGATTTAATTCTGGGTCATTACACCATATTAATGGTTCCATACAAAGTTTTAATCACACAATTCTTGGGAATCAATTACACTTAGGTTCCTAAGAAAACATCTTGGATTCAGGTTCATGTTAGGAAGAGGTGTGTTGCATTATCATGTGTGAAGTCTTATAGAGATTTTGGAGACTGGGTTATGGTGTGGGGAGGGATGACTTTTGAAATTCCATTTCATTATGGTATTTTATTCATTTTATATATGTGGCCAAACCTGTGGATGGATAATAAGTTTGTGTCACTATTTCCCTACTATAATTCATATTTTCATTAGTCTAGTTATTTTATTTCACTTACTCTAATATTTATTATTACAATTGATGATGGTTGTTTTATATTTATCTATTATTGAGAATTCTAATATGGGTTTATAGTTACCTCATGATACTACCCTAGAACCCCCCCTCCCAATTCTAATTGGTAGCCTATAGTATATGAGGAAGAAATATTGGGGCCCCAGTGACTACTCCCTCAGTCTAAGAACTACTCATATGTCACATCCCAGAGGATTATGTTAGATAGTTGTATTAGAAATTATATGTGGGTGATATCAAATATTTTATTAATATTTTATTCTTTTAATAAAATTTATAGAGATAATGGATATGTGACATAATAATGTCTTAGATATGGAGATGGATATTATAAGTGTTCATTGAGAAAAAAAATATGATTGGAAGAATATGTTACCACGTATATGGTATTTTTGTACCTAGATTCTGATGTTACAATTTTTCTATTTTAACCTAGAATGAGGTGCATGGGTTTGGAAATCTATGATTATTATGTAGTTGGATTTTTATATCATGTCCTAATGGTATGATATTGTGTACATGATTCATATTAAAACTGTAGTATTCACATGACATCCATATGCCTATGTGTGGTTAGTTTCCCAAATGATATAGGGTCTATATAAAGTGTTGAAAACAACTTATATGGTGTTTTCTTATGTTACATGGATGTGTAATTTTATATATATATACCAAATTGAATTTCTTTTTTATGATAATTCATTTGGATTTAAGTTGATATACTCTTTGATGATTTTTATATAATGCCTCTGTATAAGGAATTTATTATGGTCCAAGTAGGTTGGTATCTGCATTGGATTCCATGATAATAGACCCACTATGGGTGTTTTAAAAAATTGATTTAGTTCTTTAAAGTCTCAATAAGAACCTATATGGTGTTTTCCTATATAGATTATTGGTGGTACTCTACATAACCAAATTGGATGATTATGGTTTTCCTAAAATGAATTATCTATTAATATTTGAATAAAAACATATGTGTAGATATATGAGAATATAATCCTCAAGAAGGTAGCTCTCATATATGGAGGACCAATGAGGATTAATTTAATAATATGATTCTCAAGGTGGTAATCATATATTTAGATTCCTAGTGATAATTATACTTATGGGTGGACTATGATTTATAATAATCGAACTGAGATTTTTACATACAAGAAAACTCTATAGTGGGTAGTATAATAAGGGTAATCTATGTGATGTTTGAGAATGGGACATTGAGGTGTTTCTTGTGATCTATGACTTGTGTGAGATATGATCAGTGGGAAAAGTGGGTGATCCTAGTTTTTTTAGATGAAAATATGAATTTATGTTATTTAGGTTCTATATATGAGATGAAATGTGATACTCATGTTGTAAGATCTTGAGGAGGGTTATCCCATACGTATGAGTGACTTATAAATGGGAATTACAAGTGGATTCTTTAGTTTTTATATTTATACATGATATTTTCTACTAGATATGAGATATTACTATCGGGATTCCCTAGATATTGAAAATAAGAGAGTAATGAGCGGATTACTTAACTTCTGATTAGAGTGAATGAGGTGACACCATATATCGTATAGGAATCATTATGCATTGGATTTTCCTGAGGAATGAACCTTTATTGATAGAGATATTGGCATCAAATCAGATCTCAAGTGAAGAACTAGTTGAGTGCTTGGTCGTAATGTATTTGGATTCACTTTCTAGATCATAGTGAGGGAATGGGTAGGTTCACGTGATTAGGATTAGTGGTTGGTTGGCTAGAGATCATGTGATGGACCTTGGAATAAGTTAAATGCTTGATTTTGAAGAGTGAACCATGGGTGCATCATATTAGACAAGAATGTAATTCCTTGGATGATGGTCAGACATATATTCATGTGAGACTAGGTATGATGATATGAAACCCATTGATTGTGAGTTGGATTCTATGATTAGGTTATATGAGATCATACACCCACTTATTTTGGATTATATCATGATATTATATGTTAGTTACACATTCTATTATATGGAAAATAGATCAGTGTGTGGTTGTGTGCAATATTAAGATTGATAGAATTATGTAATGCATGGGTGAATATCTTCGTTAGGATTTGGATGACAGTTAAGAGTGTTTTCTAAATTATAATATGACAACATTGTGCAAGGAAAGGTTTCAGGAGGTGACTGCAATGAAGTATGGCTCAAGATGAGCGACATATGTTTGGTGAAAGAATATATTAAGGCTATATATGAGGACTGTTGTAATGGAAGATATATAGTGGGGGTTGCATCATCATCTATTTTAGGGTGTGACCCTCACTATAGATGAAATTTTAAGTATATTTACAATGACCTTCATATTAATCTTGGAATGAGTTTGGGGGGTTTTGGTGATTAATGTTTTTATTAGGAACTTGAGCGTGAGTAGTATTTTTATTCTATTATATAGGAGAGACCCTATATTTTTTAGGGTTTTTTAAGTTATGGTGGGATAATGAATTGAATGTACGAGATGGAATTTTTATTCCACTATATAGATAGATCTAATTTTATCCAATCCCATTTTTAATACCAGATTTTGGATTCAGGTGTGATACAGGATATAGTATTTTCAATGGAACTGGTCATGGGGTGAGATTGATGTGATCTTAGGGTTATTCATATCAATTATTCACTCATAAATGGTTGATATCATGAAATAATGTTTGATTAGTTAGTGATCTAGATGTTTAATTAAACTAAAATTTGTGGTTAGAGTCTAGTGAGGGTGTTAAACAATCTCATGATTCCTTTTGGAGTTCTGCATTGTAATCGGGTCATGAGATAACACATTAGTTGGTATAACAGATAATTTTTAGGAATAGTGTCCATTGGAGGAATAAATATTGTATTTTTTATAATATTATATGAAGTATGTTGGAAACCACACTGGGAACATCATTTTAGCATTGAGAATTTGATCTAGTAGGTGATTCCAATGGTGGGGAGCACCATGGCTCAAAATCATTCATTATGGGTGAAGGCATATAGTTGGTAGCATCAAAATATTTTGGATGAATTTATTCATGAAACCATGGTGTATTAGGTTATAAATATAAGGGTAATAACCATCATTATGATATGGTAATGGCGATGAAAAGTGGCTCATATTTTGATGAATGGTGTGGCTTATGTTTGGAGTTTTGATATGAAAGATAACTAAGTGTTATAGAGTAGAATAAAATGGATTAATAATTCATTAGAGATCAAGGTAGGTTGATTATTATTGTTCATTGACCATCATGGATTATAAAGGATGAAAAGTGCTATGGTGGGGTGGTTGTAAAGCCATGTACCTTTTTAGGTTGTCAAATTCACATGAAATTTTATTTTTTGAAAAGTGGGAAGTTCATTTTGAGATTTGGGACACAGAATGGAATTATGAGAGATTATATTTCATAAATAAATTCTTTTTGGACATGTATTGAGGCTTGGTAGGTAGATTAGGTGTTAAAGGAATCTTATGATATGATTCATTTGGTTAGGATATAAAAAGGTATTATCTTCAAGACATTAATATCATGAAATTCAGTTCTATCTATTTATGGTTTTTAGGGGTTGTGTTTGGGAAGTAAATGTGGGTTAGTTGAGTGACATGGAAACTTCCAGAAATTTAATGTCGTAAACCTCATGTTCACACTATAAAAGTTTTATAGGTGTGTTTTTTTACTTGGGGAATTTTGTTCGTTCTTCTATTGGGCATGGGGTTTTAAGGGTAATTATGTGATAGGTGGAGACCATCCAGATGAACTCCCCTCTATTTACCCCCCCCCCCCCCCCGTTTTTACTTGTTTCTAGTTCATTTTGGGTGCATTTCGATGATGGTTTGATGAATGCTTATTTTTTATTACCTTTTCTTGTGTTTCCCATTCGTCCTAATTAATTTTGGTTCATATTTAAGCTAGGTTTTCTAGATGTTTTACACTAGAGGATGGTTAAAATCATCATTATCATTATATATTTTACTCAAAATATGTAGAGGACATCATGAGATGGTGTTTGTATATTATTTCTTATGTTTTTGGTTGAGATGCATCAACTATTTTATTTTTGTTATTTTTCAACATAATTTAATTAATATGGTTATTGGAATGGACATATAAATTTTGTATTTTTCTTGGATTAGGGTTAGGTGTGTTATAGGAGTGTCTAGAATCTTGTTTTCCATGGTTTTAGTGAAAAGATATCACCTAATCAGGATATAAGAATTATTATTATTTTCATTCAATTGTTTAATCAATTATTAAATGTAATAATTAATTTTTTAGTGACACTTGGCGTGAGATAGAGCCTCAGTAGAATGAATGATGGATGTTTGAACCTGGATAAGGTATAAATTGGCTTGGGCATTACTTTTAAATGATAAATTATAAAGGAAGTGGCTAAATGATTGATGTAGGTGGTCCCTTGATCATACCATTATAGTATTTTATTTTAACTATATATGATTATATGTGATATGTGGACTCACCATCATTGAATGATTTTCATTTTTAATTTAAATTGTTTTTTAATTAAAATGAGATTTCTAGACTAAACAGTTTTACAAGGGGCCTGATGAATCACTTTTCACTAATATGATTAGCTCAACCATTTATGGACAAGTAATTATTTATAATTTCATGCTGGAAATGAATGGACAATAAGGGGTGAAAAGTAAATGTAATGGAAGTAATGGTACATAGTTCCCCTTGGAATAGTTTCCCTTGATGTATCCTAGTATAGGTGATCACTATAGTTGGATAATTGGCCATTTGATCCATAATGGATTAATGATATTCCGTAGATCCATTAAGCTAGTTGGTATGATTGTGGGGAGATTTTTCCTCCCACGGATAGATTATGATTAGATGGGTGATATAACTATGGGGATATATGCATAATATGGCATGGGATGAACCTAGTGAAGACATGGTTTTTGAGATGGGATTTACGAAATATTTGTATAGGTGTTCTAGTATTGATTTACCAAGGAGGATAATAAGGCCTTGAAGATATTTTAAGAATTTAGAGGGAAAATATGACCTCTATGTGATGCACGTCTTCCCACGATTTGTATTATAGATAAGGAAATCCATAATGGGTGTCTTTAATTAACGTGATATAAGGGAACCTAGTGGTCTCCTTAGTGATATGTTGAACCGAGTGAGGGTGTATGTGAAATGGGTTATGATGATCACTAGTGTCACCTTAGAAACAAGATCAACAATGTAATATATATTAGTTTGTGATGATTGTGAATAAATTTTGATTAAATATTAGGGATCAATGATGATTACTAATATTATTGGATGACCTAAATTTATCCCTATATGAATCAATAGTTGATCTTGATTCTGTGATTTTATATGGTCATCCTCCTATTGTAATTAACTATTGTTCTGGATAATAATGGATTAGCAAGGTTCATCCCCTTAGTAATTGAAAATTGAGCATTAAACTTTGATTTTCAGGGTTCATCTAACTAGAATTAAGCTATAGATCTAGATGCTACTAGATAATATACTATTATAGCATTATAAATCAACATGTATCCTGATGATTTTTGGTCTTCCTTAGGTCATCCACCTAGGATTCTATGATGGAGACTAGTTTTATTGATTGACCATGATTACCTCATAGGGATATTATTTGAGCCAGATGATTATGGGATTTATTAGGATCACCTCTAAGGGGCAGTGATGTATCCTAATGACTAGATGAAGTCAAAGGATCACCACCTAGAGTTTAGTGATAATTAATTATATTATTTATTACATTAGATCACGTCATTCAGGTAAGACTATAGCTAAATACTATTTAATGTATTTCACATTCTCCTTAGATCTGACAGTTGTGCCTAATACCCTATGGATTATTAGGGAACATAAAAGGATCTAATGTATAAAACTACCACTATATGGTCATTATGATGGATATTGTTTGTCATGACTATTACAAATTCTTAGTGACACTCCAAATTTGGACGAAACGGGTTTGGGTCAATCATTCATTTCATGGAAGAACCCAAAGACCGACAGTGGTAATTTTATTTACCCGTCATAAACTATTTCAATATTATTTTGATCATATAACATGTATACACATTATTTGATGGTTATATACAAGACTTCATTAGTGGTATCCCTTTGATTTTAACTCACACCCAACATGCAAATCCATGGGACTTGGGTATATAAGTTTTCTTCACTATATGACGGTTAAGGTCTATCAGAGGCCAGAAGTATCATGATTGATTGGGATAACATAGATGATGTTTTATAATTTAGATGAGGTAATGTGAGGGGATGAGAGTGGATCCTCAATTTCTTTTTATTCTTTTTTATTTTGGTATATGTGTTTGTCTAGTAATTCTATATAACCATATTCCTGCTGATTTTCATTTACTATTCATTTAAATTATTTTATTCTGTACACTATAATGATTATTATTTTATTGGATAAAGGTAGTATTATATTTATCAATTATTTCAAACTATTATATGGGGGTAGAGTCTCCCCAGGGTACGACTCTACACCCCCACTAATAGTTTTCATCCTATAGTATACATGGAGGCATGATTGAGGACCCAGTGACTACTCCCCCAATCGAGGAACTTCGTAGCGGTTGTATCCTAATAGAGGGTATTACACCATTTCTAGAAAAATAATTTTTTTAAATGCTTAGTCTCTGACATTTCTTATTATGAAATATAAATCCTTACCAAATACATTGGTAGAAATAATTATTTTGGTCACACTCATGGGATTTTAAAAAAATCATATGTGTGCCATATGAACATGGTCACATTAAAAAAAACTGTAGAATAAATAGATCATGATGATTTAATGGGATTCATAAAAGATTCCAAAATGAATAAATAAATCATCCAAAAAATAAAGGTGGGTGATTTCATTAAAACATATCCCCAATAAATCATTATTAACATTAAAATATTTTCATATAGTTGAAAAAAAAAATTGGAAGAAAATTTGAAAATTATTTAAGAAATAAGAAAGAATATAATTTATTTTTTAATAACCTTTTTTGATGAAATAATTTATAATTAATTGGTTAGAAAAATAAAAAATAATTGAACTAACAAGAAATAATTTTAAGGAAACATTTTAAAGAAGATAGTAGAAAAATGGATGGAGAAATAGGAAAGGTAGAAATCATTAAAAAATATTTGTTACACACAATTTTAATTAAATAAAAATTTAATATAAAATAATATTAATAAACTATATAATTATGGATAACATCATCCATAAAATTATTTTAAAAAATGGACATATAGGATAGATATTCATGATAAAAAACAATAGATAGTGCCATCTCCACTTACAAGATTTATTTTGGTGGAATTGTGAACCAATGGGATATAAAATTGTTAGAAGACATTTAATCATCTTGAATAACAAGAGGAGATGAAAATAAAAATGGAATTATATTGAATTAATAAAAAATTTCCCCTGATGTAAATGTATTTATTGATAGTCTCATTTTTATATAGATATTGGAAAAGAAACCCTTTCGAATTTGGTAACTTTTGAATCAAAATCCCTTGAAATATAGAACATGATTTGGATATGTTCATCCTTTGATTTACATGAAAATTGGTACTAAATAAATCCATGGGGTTGTAAGTATCCCATTTAAAATAACACTTAGTGAACAATATGAAACATGTCTCATAGAATGGAAATTGAGACAAAGAACCCTTACCATGAGTCCAATATTGCCGCGTCCATTATATTCATCAAGAATAATGAAATTATTATAATTTATAACATTATTCAGAACAATTTTCTTATTCATTATTCATTTTAATTTAATTTGGTTTTTAATTTTATGGATTAATTTTGGTTTTATCATCCATTTTGAGGTTGTCTAGTCCACAGTCCAAAATAATTATATAATGTAAATTGTAAAATATACATATCCAATGATTCTATAAGATATATAATTTTCAAGGTATATGTTCGATGTCATTCAAAAATAAAATATGTAAAGTAGTTTAATAGATAATTATAATTTATAAAATATACATTAATAATATTATTTAAAAAAGTTAAAAATAACTTTGAGTGTGTACTTTAAATAAAATAATAAAATTCATATAGCATAGGTATCCAATATTCATGGATTTAAAATCCTCAATTAAAATAGAGTATCATATTTAAATCCATTTGTTTGATCTACCTAAACACAAATATTCCAAAAATAAGGATAGATTATAAATACATAAATCATTAAGTAGTATATTCTTAATTCCTTGTAACTAACATTAAAAATAACATTCAATAATAAATACCTAAAAAACATTTCTAACATTTATTAATATGAAAAAAAATTCATTTAATTTATAAATATAAAAAAAACATTCCTTTTAATTATTAAATAAAAAAACAAAATTATATACTTGGTTGGTCAGGCTTTTATCAAGTTCCATTGTTAACATTTCTTATTATTATATTATTTGTTGTTCTTCTTATTCACTCTCCCTTAAAATATTTAAATATTCAATATCATCTAGTTGGAAAGGATAGTTTATTTTTGTTGACGGGGTTCAGTTCCACAAATTACACCACCTTTATCACCCATGTCATACATGTCTCTTGTTTTATGTCGAAAACAAAACTCCACCCATTATCCAATATATTATCAATATAATATACCATCTTTTCTTAAGTAGAAAAAATATATAGATTGTGTTCTTAATACTCACTAGTATTGATCAATTGATAGAAATTGACATAATTAAATTGTAATGAATCTTTCATTATACCCTTATTAAAATTGACTGAGCTACAATTAAAAAACATAAGAGAAATTTCCCAGGATAATTTATCTTTATAGTATCAACCAACTTTCCATAGTAACTGTGACTTTCAAGGATGAATATACCATTATTTTTTATTTTCAAATCATTCTCATTATCAATATTATGAAAATTGAGACCACCAATATTGTCAGCATTGAATCTTCTAGCATGTTTCAAAGTACCTCAAGCTAAACACATAAAATATTTTTATAGTACAACATAATTATAATTATTCATTAACTATAAGAGTTAATATTATAAATTGTTAAATAATTTAGATAATTTTCAACATATTCGAACTATGAATTAGATTAATAACTTACATGGAATTAAAATAATTCCACAATCTCTTTTGTGAAAGCTTTTGTTACCGCTATCTCATTCTGAGTTTGACTCTTTAGAATTTTTTCATTTTTTTCATTAATTCTTCGACATGGGGATAAAAAATATCAGCATTTAGTAACACATATATTTTTTTTTCTCATTATTGTATATTTTTTTAGTAAAAATGAGGTTAATTTTCCAAATTCTCAACCTAAATTTGGAAACATATATGACTCATTACTAGCTCAAAATTGAATAATATTATCATCAACACATCCCACTAGATTGAATCTTGTCTCTATTTAATATAAATACCTTGAAAAGAAGGTTAATTACTCTTTATAAAGGTAATCATTCACAATATAACCATTGATGAGATTTATTTTTCATATAAGAAATCAAATGACCAAGATAACAAGTGATTAAAGGTACAAAATTAATAAATAATGTTTTAAAATATTAACTTATAAAATTATAATTTTTTAATTAAAACAATATTAAATTAAAAACCTAGATATTGGATACATACAATGATAATGTACAAGCCCTTCAATTTTATCTTCTCTTTAAAAATACACCATGGGATGAATTATCAATATGAAAAATTACCATAAAGTTATCTAAAGAATGTGAAAGAGTTAATTATATTGGTGGTTATTTTTTAGGTAAAAAGATATTAATTTAAATGGGTACCAAATTATCCATAAATATATGTGACTAATGAATTTTAAATCCATGTATCTTACAATGATTTAAATAAAAAAATCTTGAAATATTAACAAAATATCCATCAGGTAAATTAACATTTTTAATCTTCAATACAAAACATCTTTATAATGATATTTCATTGTGAAAATAGTTATTGTATACTTCCCATTCTCATTTTCTTCATATATAATATTTTATATCGATTTCTTATAAGTCCTTATGAGCATTTGAATGATCCTTTGATGTTTTTTGATTATTAGTTATAGTGACCTAAATTCTTCATTATAAAACTATTACATAATTTTTAAGATAAACGACATCATAGAGACACAATCTAGGATACAAAATATTTAGTATATTGGGTAAATTAGGGAAAAACAACACTTCTACATAATAAAATTGAATCATTATTTAATTCCTTATTCTTTATACTCTTAGAAGTTCTCATGTTCTCTTTTTTACAAGTAATCACGTGAAGATATACATAAATGAATTGGGTTAGTTAAAATCCCATTAAGAATATGAATAAGGGAAATGGATCAATAGAACATGGTTGACCATAATCAACATCATCATATCATAATTATAGGACCATCATCATAATCAGGACATAAAAATTTGAAAAAGGCATGGAATGCGACATATGCGTAAAATGAAAAATCATGTCTTGGTGGTCAAATGACACACATAGTTATGAAAAAAAGATAGAATAATGTTCAAACATATATCACATAATATAAAGAGATACAAAACATTACCCAATGCTGTGGAGGGCTATATTATTTTGGACCCACCCATCGCATCACAAATGTTCATAATCATGCCTGCAACATAGAACATATAATAGGCATAGTTGTGAAGTAAACCTAAGGAAGATAATTTATTTCATATGTATATCATAATGCATACTTTTATGAATAAACATTTTGGTTCCCAAATAAATAATATAAATAATAAAAGAAAAAAACAATTTTATTCTTGAGTGGATAATAATCATTTCAAGAATTGTATAATATGATGTTTTGGAAATTGAATTCAATTTAAAAAAATAGATTTTCTTAGTAATTTTTTTGGACTTTATAGGAACATCTATATCCCAAAAATAAAAGGTAAATTACATTTTTATGAATTAATGTGAACATTCGTACTATAGAAGATAGGATAACCCAAAGAAAGTAATTGGGTTCTAGAATCCTGTTACGTTAAATCCCGCTTTATTTTGTTTCTTTTTCACCTCCTGAATAATAATCATAGGATTGTTAAAAAATAGTTCCAAGAGTGAATTATGTTTATTTTTTCTTCTATTTATCCATTATTATTATTTTATTTTATTTTATAACACTCTTTTTTAAACATGAATTGATTTTATATCTTGTTTTCATAAAATTTTCCCATTTTTTATTTCACTATTCATAGTAAAATTCATTTATACATAAGAGTAATTAACACCAAAAGTTTAGAATACATATAATTAGATATTTAAATATTATATATAATTTATATTATCCATCCATAAAGTTTTTTATAATCATTTACTTGGAAATTTCTATGTAGGCGTTTAACTGACCTTTGACAAGAATTGTTGAATGGGCGAGAAAAACAATTTTGAAATATATATATATATATATATAGTAAATATGATACTTACAATAGGTTAAAATCCATAATATAATGTTAAATTACTAACTAATTAATATTATAATCTTTTTTTGAAAGGGGTGGTGAAAAAATAGAATAAGAAAAAAAGAATCATTAATCAAAACTTACTTAATCTTTGGTGTAGCTTCTCTTGAACAACACTAAAACTCCCATGATGTTTGGGGTTGGATTACATCAAAACATCCCAAAGAATTATAATTGGCTTGAGAGTATGTATTTTTTTATAGTTTAAATTTTTAAAGTGGGTTATTATTGGTTTTCTAAGCATATAGAGTGGGGTTATTTATACTTGAGGAGAGGGGTATTTTTAGAATAAAATATTAAATTAAATAATATATCATAGGAAAAACTTGTAATAGTTAATTTTTTAAAACATAAATCATATATAAATATAATACAATGGTTTTTAAAATTTTAAATATCTTTATAATTCGAATTCATTAGTTTATTAAAAAGGAAATAGGAAAGAAAGAAAAACTATTATTTTTAAGGGATCACTTTTGACTTTTGGTTTTAAAAAATGTTTTTTAGTTTTAGAATTTATGTTTATTTTATATTACGACTCTTTTATGAAATTAAATATATCACGGACGAACTACAATTTATATAAAGCATTAGTCCATTATTACATCACGAATGATGTCTTTTAAGATACATCAGTTATGTGAAAATTGTATTTTTTATTATTCTCCTAAAAATTGATGTATTTTAGAAAATTCCCAAAAACTCACCCTTGGAAAATTTCAAAGTGATGATTTTAAAAATGATTTTATCTTTATAAAAATAAATTTCTAACATAAGTGTTTTTAATTTTTTATATATAAATTATGATTTTTATGAAATAATTTAAAATATAGTTTATGAAAAATGTTCTTATATTTTATTTGAGTTTTATTTTAATGATATTTATTTTTTGGAATTATAATATTTATATTTACATAGATTAATCTTAATAAATATTATTTAGTTCACAATTTATTATTTTGAGGTAAAATTACAATTCTAAGAGTCAGGTTACTATTCCAAATTGTCATTATCACGAACCAAGCCGGGTCACCATCCAACTCGGCACCCGACCCAGTCCGCAACATGGCCCCAGGGGAGTTTTTGATCCCCATGGGCTGGCACAAGTGCCTGGGTATCAAGAGTAACATTTGGGAACAGTTTTCCAGAAATATTAAACACAAAACCACTAGCAAGATAAATTAAATTAAATTGTTAACTGACAACCTAACAGACCCTTATTCCAAAAATAAAATTTAATGGTTTAAAACTTGAGCCAACAACCAAAAATAAATGACAAAAAATGAAACTCAAACTCAAACTAAAACCTTTAAGCAATAGGAGAGGTGCAACAACCTCAATCCACATCCACCAAACCAACACGAGGGTGCCACTAAAAACCCAAACCACTCATGCTATGCTTGATGCCTCAACCTAGAAAGAAAAAGAAAGAGGATCTACATACACCCAAAGGTGTATGTAGGGTGTGAGCCAAAATCCCAGTAGGATTCCACTGATAAAAGGTTTAAATGCATAATTATTAAATGGAAAACATTTGCAATTTAACGGAATAAAAATAAATAATTGCTTAAACAATTTTAATGAAAATAGTTTTTAGGGAAAACTACTCTAAAGGAAAACAACTTAAATTAACACACACACACACACACACACTTGGTAACCCTAGAATCCCACCATGTACTAACGGTGAGTGCAAAGAAAAAGAGGAGCACAAAACTTAGGAGAGGCCCAAAAGATACTAGCAAGAAATGGGACCCTAGAACATCACGTCTCAGTGAATTGTGGTATAAGAACACAACAATATACGTTCTCATGCACAAGCCACTGGTAGGGAAACACATCCATAACCTAGTGGTCTCCAAACATCATCCAAAACATTATTTAGTGTTGTAGTCATAAAAACCAGCTAAGTGAAACCAGGACGATGCCAATTCTGTATCACTTGCACACTAGTCTTGGTCTACCCACCTAGTACTCAGGCTTCCCATTTTTTCTCAAGTATTTCAGAGTCCATGTCACCTGTCATAAACATACACTCAAACCCAACAAGACACTACACATGTAAAAACAACCATTTTCACACACAAGAACCATTTGAAATAATCTACCCACTAAAATGTTTTTCCAAACGCATTTCACACTGTTAAGATAATCAAACAAACAATTTAAATTTTTTTATAAAACAATAGAAAAATAGTGTCACATGGGTTTACACACACAAAAATAACTCTTTATAAACCCAAAACACATTCCAACATTTAAATCACTCAAATACAATTTTAATGTGTTACCTGCACCACCCAAGCAGTTTTATGAAAATCCTTACACCACATGTAAGACGCCCTTCCACAAACTACACAATTTAATAATCCAAACATAAGAGCTTATGAAACAATTTTAAATAATTAACAGCATAGTTTATAAAATAGTAAACATCTCAACACAGGTTTTTCACAAAAAAATCAAACTGATATGACATAAACATGCTTCAAATAAATAAATGAAAAATTTTTATTATGGAATGAGGTTCACCCTAAGACAGTTTTCAGAACCAGTTCGTAATTTCCATATAATTTAATAAATCATTAAGAAATTTTATAAAACAATTCCAAGCAACGTCACATTATTTTTCACACACAAAACTCACAAAAAACACTCTTTATTAAAAAATTCACATTATCACCAGTTCATAATCCAATTCACAACTCTTTATAAATTAATTAAACTTATTTCACAACCCATATAATCCAATCGAAAAACACAATAATGGTTTTCAAAAAAATTCACTACGCACTATACTAAAATGCTACAAAATAAATCAATTCTTGTTAAATTCTTTTTAAAACTATGTTCGCACCCAATTAATTAATGAAAGGACATGCTAAATTAATCAAACATGCAAATTAATTCATAAAACAGTAGTTATACACGGAACCACCTACCCTGAACCAAGAATCCCTCGAATAAAGCTATAAAATTACAATTTCAGCTCGTCCGCACCAGAAGATACCAAGAACAATCCCTAATTCAAGATACCGGATCATCAAGATCATGCCTACAACCTAAAGGATGTTAAAAATCTATAAATAAAACTTAAAAACCTTGGATCAGAGTTAGAGGGTTTAACTGAAGTAGAGAGGGAGATGCGGTGGCTCTAAGAGGGGTCCAACAGGGATGGCGTGTAGCTGGTCTAGGGGCTGGTGAGGGCAGTACTAGCTGGTGAGGGAGCCGACTAGGGTGATGTCGGCTATAAATCGGAGGGAAGGGATGATGGCTTGAGAGTCTGGTCAGGAATTCATTACAGGTCGTCACAACGGAAGGACAATGGGACAAGGGGGATCTGATGGGATTCCAAGAAGGAGGCAGGGGTGTGGTGCATCTGGGAAGGAGTAAGGGGGTGTGGCGCGATTCCGAGCAAGAGTAAGGGGGTTACGGAATGAGGGTTCAAGTGGAGGTGGCGAGCTGGGTAAGAGGGGCTTGTCGAGGGGGTGTGGGCAATGCTAGTCAACCGTTCAGGTGGTGCAGGGATAGAGAAAGGGAGGGGAGCCAGGGATCCGGTTTGTTGTGTCTCTAAACGGAGGATGGGAGGGTGCTGGCCTAGGGTGGAGGGGCACGATGAAGGAAGGAGGATAGTGTGGTTAGGGTTTGAAAGGGGGGTCTTGCGTGAAAAGAGGGTGAGAGAAAAGAGAAAAAGTGGAAAAAATGAATAAATAAAAGAGAAACAAAAATAAAAAATATAAAAAAATAAAATAAAAAAAGAAAAAATATAAAAAATATATAAGAAATGAAAGATAAAAAAAGAAATTCAAGCCACTTAAAAGAAGAAATGATCATTTAAAAAATTTGTACTAAAAATATAAATAATAATGTTAATAATACATTTTTATTTTTATTTTATAGTTGTGAAAATAACTTAATATTAACTAATGTAAAATATTATTGAAAATAATAACAATAATAATAATGAACATATTAATAATATTAATAAGAATAATAACAATAATAAGGATAATAATAATAATAATAATTTAACATTTCTATTATTATTAAAAAGGATTCATTAAACATCATTTATTTATTTATTTATATCACTTCAACCTCATATGTGTCATTTTACTTCATTTATTTGTTTTGGACATTGGGTAGGCTGTGCGGGGAATCGGGCGAGGTCATGCGGTGACCCAGACAAAGTTGCAAGGCTTTGACCATCCCCCGCCCATGCGTCAGATGTAGCCAAGCCTAAATTATTCATTTATCAACAGAATGTAAAATTTCAATCGAGCTCTCCCCACACTCCGACAAAGATTTGTAAAAGAAATTAAAAATAATAAAAGTAATAAAATAAAAATTGTTTTAGAAATATAAGCGTGACTATTATCCCCACTATAATGCTTTTCATCCTTGGAAAACCACAACTAAGGTTTAGGCTCAAAGAAGAAACTGATACCCCACTATGGTTCTAAGAGCATCCCCCAAATCAACAAGCAAAAAGAGGCAAAAGCATCATGCTCAGAGAAAGTTACTTAAAGAAAACTTCAAGAAACGTTTAAAAGACTATCTAATATGGGTCGCCCACCCCAAAGAGATAGAATTCCTCCAGTTGATTGTTTTAGAAAATGAACTCTTGAACCCACAAAAATTGACCTCACAAACTGAAACACCTCTAGCACTATTAAATGAAAACCACACCATTTGGCTAGAATGAACAAACAAGGTCAAACCACATCCAAGGAACATTCTTATCACTTATCACAAATCTATCTTTAAAAATAGTATGAAAATGTCAATGTGGGGAATCCTTATGGGCTTCCCACCATTAAGAACCTACCAGCACCCAAGACAAGACTGGAAAACCATGATGGGGAGGTCTGAGTGGACTCCCCACCATTAAAGAAAATCCCAACATCGATTCATTCTAGAGACATTTGTGCGAGACCCAATGTGGGTCCCCCACCATTAGAACAAACAGAAGATACAAAACATTTAAAATTTATCAATGGAGACCAAGAACCCCACCATAAGGGGTGGGGAGGGAGGGGCCTGACCACTGGGTGTCAAAACCACAACCTAAGACTAACAAGCATCTCCACATCCCTAGATGATAACTATTCAAATCTGAGATCGATATACCTAACATATCCCATAAGGACCACTAAATGTGATTTCATCAAATGGGATGCAAACCACTAGACTTTAAGGAAACAAGACAACCACGCCTCCACATAGTCACATAATACTTACGCACCCAAACAGTTTGCTTGGAATGGAATTACCATAGAAAACAATTTAAACTAGCTTTGCTTTCAGCACTGATGACAAAAATAATTTTGGGGTCTTATACACTCCCAGGGTTCCGGACAAGCGACAGCTTCACTCCGAGGCCTATGACTGGAGCCCTGATGTTTGATGCATCATCTGCCTCGCAGTCAGGTGTCGAAGATTCCTGAATGAAGCTTCTCATTTTTCTGGTGCAACATGCAACCACACTGCAATTGAGACAACCCCATCATACACCACACAATCCAACATTCACCTACCCCCTTGTGGAACATCCACTAAAACATGTGTTTAGATGATGCACATGAATCACTTCTTCACTTTGACTAGGAAACTTAAAGAGTGTAAAGACGTACGACAAACAATCCCCTTTGATTAGAAAGAAACAGAACTCCCTAAAAGGAGGACACACTCTTATGAAAATAGAGATTCCAAAAAATTCTACAAAATCCACCCTTTCTTTTAAAAGAGAAATCACAATGCAATACATCACCAAACATGACCTTTGAGGCCAATGAAAGTACTAAAAATCCCTTCAAGACATTGATACGCATAGATAATTCCAAACCACATTCACCCTTCCCCACTAGAATTCTTTTCACCATTTCCAGGGGGAACCTTCTAATGCGACAGTGTCAAACTTCACACCCGACGACTTGGATGACTCAAAGGGACCAAAACTCCATTGGACTCCCCTTCCATCTCTCACTCCACAGTGAAAGGATCCACTTAACCAAAAATGAAAGAGGCGATGGTGTCAAACTTCACACCTGATGACTCGGATGACTCAAAGAGACCAAAACTCCCTTAGACTCCCCTCGAATATGTCGCCCCACTATGAGAGGATCCGCTTAACAGAAAAGGAAAGAGGGATAGACTTAGTTATATAATAAAAGGGGGAGAGTTCTCACTTTAATCAACTAAAGGGTTAGAAAATGGATAATTACCCATTGAAACACTCCAATCGTAGGTTAATGCTTTTTGGGGGTGTACACTAGTTAATAAATACAACCATGTACCCAATAAAATTGGTATAATGGTCAATAAATACTACAATCGAACACTAAACGTACAGAGAAAACCACTGCAAGGGATTCCTGAAGAACTTTTCAAAAGAAATCACTAACCACATGCTTTCACACCAACATACAAATAAAAATTCAAATTTAAGACACAAATCATTCAAAAAGTATTTTCATCTTGAAGTGCCTCACATCCAACATTACAAAAACACAAGGACACACCATGGAATCACTCGTTACTAAAACCCCATATTATCATTTAACAAAACTTTTTGAAAATAAAAAAAGTCAATGGGTTGCACAAACACCAATGGTGTCCCATTGGCTTCTCATATGCATGTTTCCGTGCCACACCAGCACCCACCTCATATCCATCCAGGAATTCATCTGCTCATGCCATTGACCATTTCTCTTTCCATATACACTCATGCATTTGGTTTCCCATGAGAACACCAAGGATCAAGACCAAACGTTTCCATTTTCCAAAACCAAAACATTCAACCCACACCTTTCAAATCTCTTACATCATTTCCTTTTTGAAGTGCTTCATTTAGAAAAAATTTCCAATACCAAACCATTTTTACATAAAAACTAAATTTCCACAATTCAAAAATAATGAAACGAATAATGGTTCAAGAGAAAACTAGTTTCAGTGGGTGACTAAAACATATGGTTGGCGGCTATGTACCAATGACACCACTGCCACAGAGAATATTCTAGGACAGCATCTCCGACTCCATATCGCATTCCAGGCCCAACGATCTCATTGGGACCACTGACCATACTCCCTTTTCATTTCCCCTAAACAATATTAACTGAATGGAACAAAGATTTAAACAATCCTCAACTTACATTGGTAACTTGTGTCTCACCACGAGGTGTGATGGCCAGGAACCTTACTCGTAGACATAAAATCAAGTTCCAACACCCTTAACTTTGGTATACCCTGACTCTATCCTGAAAAAACACAAACCAAGAGGGAAAACCTCCCTCTGACACCATTCTTTCATGAACCAGGCAGGGTCACCATTCGATCTGGTACCTGACCTGGTCTGCGACATGGCCCGAAGGGCATTCCTGATCCCCAAGGGCTGGCATAAGTGATAGGGTATCAAGAGTATCATGTGGTAATTGTTCACCCAAAATAGTAAACACAAAACCACTAACAAGATAGATAAAATTAAACTACAAACTGAAAACCAAATAGACCCTTATACCAAGAATCAAATTTAATGGTTTAAAACTTGCGCCAACATCCAAAAATAAATGACAACAAAGGAAAATAAAACTCTAACTCAAACCATCATGAAATAGGAGAGATGCAATAACCTCAAGCCACGTCCACCAAACCAACATGGGGGTCCCACTGACAACCCAAACCACTCATGTTATGCTCGATTCTTCAACCTGGAATGAAAAAGAAATAGTATCTACATACACCCAAAGGTGTATATATGGTGTGAGCCAAAATCCCAGTAGGATGCCACCGATAAAAGATTCCATGCATAATTTTTAAATGACAAAACCATTTTTAATTTAACAAAATAAAAATAAATAAGTTCTTAATTTTTTTTTATTGAAAATAGTTTTTAGGGAAAACTAATGTAAAGGAAAACAACTTAAATTAACACACTCATGCACACACTCTCCCCCCCCCCTCTCTCTCTCTTCGTAACCCCAACATCACACCGTGTAACGAAGGTGAGCGCAAAGAAAAAGAGAAGCATAAAACATGGGAGAGGCCCTTAAGATACTAGCGAGAAGTGGGAACCTAGAACATCGTGTCTTAGTGAACAGTGGTATAAGAACACAACAATATATGTTCTCTTGCATGAGCTACTAGGAGAGAAACACATCCATAACCTTGTGGTCTCTAAATGTAATTCAAAAGTTTAGTTAGTGTTGTAGTTATAAAACCAAATAAGTGAATCCAGGCTGATGCCACTTCCATATCACTAGCACACTAGTCCTAGTCTGCCCACCTAGTACCCAAGATTCCCGTTTGTGCTCAAGTAGTTCATAGTTCATGTCACCTGTCATAAACATACACTCAAACCCAAGAAGACACTACACACGCCAAAACAACCATTTACACACACAAGAACCATTTGAAATAATCCACCCACTAATTTTTTTTCCAAATGAGTTTCACACTATTGAGATAATATAACAAACCATTTAATTTTTTTTATAAAACAATAGCAAAAGAGTGTCACATGGTTTTACACAAATAAAAATAACTACTCATAAACCCCAAACACATTCCAACTTTTAATGCACTCAAATTCAATTTTAAAGTGTGACCTACACCACCCAAAAAGTTTTATGAAAAACCTTACACAACATGTAAGTTTCCCTTTCACAAACTACACAATTTAATAATCCAAACATAAGAGCTTATGAAACAATTTTAAAGAAGTAACAACACAGTTTATAAAATAGTAAACAGCTCGAAAAAGGTTTTTCATAGAAAAATCAAACTAATATGGTATAAACATGATACTAATAAATAAATGAGAAATGTTCATTCTGGAATGATGTGTACCCTAAGAGAGTTTTCAAAACTAGTTCGTAATTTCCTTACCATTTAATAAACCATTAAGAAATTCTATAAAACAATTCCAAGCAACGTCACATGCTTTTTCCCACAAAAAACTCACACAAAAACTCCCTTTATTACAAAATTAACATTATAACCACTTCATAATCCAATTCACAGCTCTTCATAAATTAAATAAACTTATTTTACAACCCATATAACCCAATCGATTGACCCAATATAGGTTTTCACAAAAATTCACTATGCACTATACTAACATGAAACAAAATAAATCAAAGAATGTTAAATTATTTTTAAAAATAAGTTCGCACCCATGTAAATAATGGAAGTCTATGATAAATTCATCGAACATGCAAATTATTTTATTAAACAATATTTATACATGGAACCACATACCTTGAACCAAGAATCCACTGAATAAAGGTGAAAAATCTCCGTTGCACCTCGTCTTCCCCGCAAGCAACTAAGATAAATCCCTAAATCAAGATACTAGACCAGCAAGATCAAGAATACACCCTAAAAGAAGGAAACATCTATAGAAAAACAAAAAAACCATATATTGGGGTTGGAGGGTTTACCCTAAGTGCAGAGGGAGAGGCGGTGGCTATAAGGGGGGTCTGGTAGGGATGGCACACAGCTAGTCGAGGAGGTCAGTGAGGGAAGCACCAGCTGGTGAGGGAGTCGGTGAGGGCTGATCCGGCTAGAAACCGGAGGGAAGGTCTAACAGCTCGAGTGGCTGGATAGGAGGTCATTGCGGGTCGTCGCAATGGGAGGCTAAGGGGACAAGGGGGGATCTAGCAGGATTTCAAGTAGGAGGCGGGGGGTGCAATGCTCTCAAACAAGTGCAAGGGGGTTTGGTGTGATTCTGAGGAGCAAGGGGGTTGCAGCATGAGGGTTCAAGTGGAGGTGGAGAGCTGGGTAGGAGGGGCTGGCCGAGGGGGGTATGGGCGACGCTAGTCAGCCAATCGAGTGGCGCAGTGAAGGATTAAGGGAGGGGTGTTGGGGAGGTGGTCTGGTGCATCGCTGGAAGGAGGATGGAAGGGAACTGTCCTAGGCTGGAGGTTGCATGATGAAGGAAGGAGGGTATTGCGGTTAGGGTTTGAGAGGGGGCTATTGCGCGACAAGGGGGTGAGGGAAAATAGAGAAAGTGAGGAAAAAATGAATAAATAAAAGAGAAAATAAAATAAAAAGCATAGAAAAAAATTAAAATAAAAATTAAAATAAAAAAATATAAAAGAAATGAAAGCTAAAAAAGGAATTCAACCCACTTAAAAGAAGAAACTATCATTTAAAAAATTGGTTCTAACAATATAAATAATAATGTTAACAATCCATTTTTATTTTTGTTTTATAATTGTGACAATAACCTTATATAAACTAAATTAAAATATTATTGAACATAATAACAATAATAATAATTAACATATTAATAATATTAATAAGAAGAATAAAAATAATAAGAATTATAATAATCATAAAAATTTACCATTTCTATTATTATTAAAATGATTCATTAAACTTCGTTTGTTTATTTATTTATATCACATCCACCTCATAAATGTAATTTTACTTTATTTATTTATTTTGGACATTGGGCTGGCTATGCGGGGAACTAGGCGAGGTCACGCGGTGACTCGGGAGAAGTCACGAGGCTTTGAATATCCCCCGCCCATGCGTCGGATGTCACTAAGCCTAAAATATTCATTTATCAGCAGAACGTAAAATTTTAATCGGGTCCAGCCCGTACTCCAACAAATATTTGTAAAATCAATTAAAAATAATAAAATAAAAATGGTTTCAAAAGTCTGAGTGTGACAGTCAAATTACTATTCCAATGGTCACATTACTATTCCAATGGTAACCTACTGCCAGTCATTTTTTTAATTTATAATGGTCGGTTTAAGGGGTTCCGGTACCCAAAATAGATCAACACCGCATCCAAAACACCACAACCAAGAATCCAAAACATTTAAATTTCAAATTTCAAAAAAAAACAAAAAAATCAAAGAAGGGCCTCAAGCCGGACACCATTCACTATACCACCCACCTGTCTGGTCATCTGACCGCGCACTAACGAACAGGCTACGCCTCGATTCGAGAATCATCACCACGTGCCACCATACAACGTGAAATTCGACATCATGTTGCCGGCGAGACAATCCGGACCGGCCACCGTCTTCACAAACATCATAGGAACCGGACCAGCCTTCCTCGCACCGCTTCCTTGTCACCACCATCAGCGTCAAAACATCGACTGGTCCATGTTGTTGCCTCCATGAACAACCATCATCCCAGATACCAGTCAGAATCACCATTTCACAACAATAATCAAACAAAACATTGAAAATAAACAAAAGAAAACCCCATTATAGCCACCCCAACCGCCGAAGAAAACCCTCGCAGACCCTCAGAGTACTCAGCCGCCACAAATTAGGTGACGACCTCCACATGCTGAGAGACCGCTAATGGACAAAAACTCAGAACTGGGAGCAAACCCTTGAATGCTCCGTAGAGTATGTCGTTGAAAAAACCATTCTTACGCCCGCAGATTAGACCAGCAGAATCGTAAAAGCCCGAAGAGTTCTGCCACAATAAGGAGGACGAATCCCATGATCACCGCGGAGAACAGCTGAGGCATCTGAAGAAGTTACACCACATGGATGAGGTGAAAGAGAGATAAAACTTAGCAGTACCAAATTTAAGCAGATACTGCTAAGAGAAAATCATCAACACAAAAAACAATGCAAGGAAAACAAGGAACGAAAACCCCCCTCCCCGGGCCACTCTAGACCCGCTGTCATCCTCAATGAAAATAACACACCTCCAAACAAACCGAGCCCTACACACGATGAAATCGTCGTGCCAAGCCAACCCATCCATAGGGAGGAGACGATTCAAAGAAAGAAGATCCATGGAGAGATGGCCAGAGAGGGGAGGAGCTGGGTACAGAGGTGAAACCCTAAATGCCGCGAGAGAGAAAGTAGTAGTCGCTCCGAGGCCACTACGTCCAATGGTAACCTTGTTTCTAATATATACCACTCCATTATTTAACTCAGTATTCACTTCAATTCCTCCCAATGTTATATATTTCTATTTTATAGGATGTTGACTAGTTTATTAATATTTTTCTTTATTTCAATAGGGTTTTTCATGGGTTTAATGATCCTAGTAGATTTGGGTGATCCATATATTACCATTTTATCTTTTCTATTTCATATTTTTTTTTCAATTGTAATGTTGGGAATTTTAATTGATTTTAAATACAAATGATGTAATGATATTTTTAATTAGATAATGTTCTGTTGGTTTCTCACATATAATATTATAAAATATAATCAATAAACATTTATTCAGGAGACAAATATTACTAATAAATAATGGGTTTTTACATTATTTCACCCTTTAGAAATTTCATCCTTTAAATTTCAACTCATATTCTCAGTTGAAAATTGATGAGATTTCTTTTATTTCATTGTTTGCTCTGCTACTCGCATCGCCTCTCCATACATGTGGTTCTTCCCCAACACTTTGAAAAGGTGATTTAATTATTAGGTATAACATTGTCTCTATAGATCAAGATCTTCACTAGATTCTCCTTATAATATATTTAATTATCTATGTGTACCACCTCTAGATTCATTACATGTGAGGGATCAAGTATGTACTTCTTTAAGAGAGATACATAGAACACATCATGAACATGATATATATTTGGTGGAAGTTCAAGCTTATAGGTCATTGATACTATGTAATCAAGGATCAAAAAGGGGAAAATGTACCTTAGGATGATATTTCCCTTATTTTCAAACCACATGAATCTATTCCATGGTGATATTTGAAGGAAAAAAATTTCTCCCACATCGAACTCTATGTCCCTTTGATGATTGTCAGCATATCCCTTTTTCTAACTCTAAGTAGCATTTATATGTTTTTCGATATATTGAACCTTCTATATCATCTCTTTCATAAGATCATGCCAAAGTATATTTCATTCCCCAGCTTCATACCAACAAGTAGAAGTTGTATATCACTTCCAATAAAGATCTTTATATAGATCTGTTTGAATAATTGAGTAGCAGATGTTGTTGTATGAGAACATAACTAATTGGAGATGTTGAACCCATCCACCATTAAATTCTATGAAGTAGGCTCTCAGAATTTCCTCGAACATCTGAATAGTCCATTTAGATTGTCTAAAGGACTGTGGGTGAAACATCTTATTTAAATTCAATTCAATATTCAAATCATGGGGAAGAATTTTCTAGAATTTATATGTGAACCTTGGATCATGATCAGATATTATAGAAAGTGGGGGAGGTCTGATGTGTAGGATGTTCTAAATAACTAGTGGTAAAGTAGTTTTGGGTACCCAAATATTGATGTATTTTTACTATTATATTACTTGGTTTGCGTTATTTGGGGAGTGTTCCTTGGTGTGGTTGGGTGGATGGTTTTCCTTGTTATGTGTTTTGGTTGCCTTTACTTTCTCACGTGGCATTAGAATTCCTCCCCACATGTGCACTAGAGCTTTTGGTTTCCCTGATGAGTATACCTGTATGCTCACCCTATGTATATAAAACTACTTTTAGATTTCCAGAAGAAATTTGAGGACCATGACGGACCATACAATCTTGGGTGTCGGGACAGTTGTTGTCGCTGCATTTCTTTTCTTCTAGTACTTTCCTTCATAGTTTTCTTGTACTTTGTATCATGTTCTTTTGAACATGTATATGGGAAAAAGGTTTCCGGCCTTACTTTTACTTTAGATATTAGGTATTGTTTGGGATTTAACATCTTATCTCCTGATATTGTACTATAAAAAGGGTAATTCCTTCCATATTGTGTAATATTTTATACCCTTGGTGCTAGTCACCACTCCAGGGCCAATTGAAGGCAGGACTCAGGGGACATTATCTCTCCTTCGACCTGAATAAGGAAGGGTCTGAAAATTTGATGTCCCTTCCCTCATCATGGTGAAGGAAGGTCGTGAAAACATTTTAAGGTAATTATATGAACATTCGTTGTCTGGAAGAGAGGATAACCTAAAGAATTGAATTGGGTTCGATAACCCCCTTACCCTAAATCCCACTTTATTTTATCGCTTTTCTAGAAACTAAATAATAAGAATAGGATTATTATAAAATAGTTATAGAAGTTAATTATGTACATTTGTTCTATAATTTATCTATTAAAATTATTTTATTCCATTTTATAACACTCTTTATTAAATGAGAATTGTTGTGATATCATGTTTTCATTAAATTTTCGGATTTTGTTTCAATTTCAAAATTTGAATTGAATGTAATTTATATTTAAGAATAATTAAATAAAGTATCTTAGAATACATGTAATTACATATTTATATATAATATATAATTCAATTTTTCTATCCATAGAGGTGGTTATAATTATTGACTTAGAAATGTCTATTTAGGTGGATAATCGGCCTTTTTCATGACATTATCGAAAGAGAAGGATGGAAAATTTTGATATTTATATATATTTTAAATATTATAATTATAGTAGGTTACAATAATTAATATAATGTTAAATTAATTCCTAATAAATTTTATAAAGATTTTTTTAAAGGGGTGGTGAAAAATAAATAGAATAAGAAAAATAGAGAAGAGTTAATCTAAAATTACTTAATCCTTGGTGTAGCTTATCTTGTATGACACTAAAACAACTTTAATGTTTGGATTTGGATAACTCCATAATAACTATAAGGATTATAATGGGATTTAGAGGAAGTATTTTTTTAGAGGTTAGGGTTTTTAAAGTGGGGTTAAATTGGTTTTCCAAGGTCAGGAAGTGGGGTTATTTATACTTGATGAGAGGGGTACATTTAGAGTAAAATATTAAATAAATTTTATATAAAAGTTAAAACTTTTAATAGATAATTTTTTAGAGTATAAATCATATATAAATATAATATATACTTTTATTACTTTAAACCAATTAATAATTCTATTTCATTATTTTCTTAAAAAGGAAAGTGGAAAGAAATAAAAATTGTAATTTTCAGAGATCACATTTGACTTTAGGTTTTGAAAAGTTATTTTATGTTTAGAATTTAAGTTTATTTTATTTTAATGAATAATTTATGAAATTAAAAATATCATAGACTATATTCAAGTTATATAAAGTGTTAAGTCATTATTAAATTTTGAATTATGTAATTTATTAGACATCAGTTATATGAAAGCTGTATTTTTACTATTCACTGGAAAATTTATATATTCTAGAGAGTTACCAAAAAATCTCCCTTGTAAAATTTCGTGAGAATGATTTCAAAAATGATATTTATTTTATCAAAATAAATTTCTAAAATAGTTAATTTTAATTTTTAATATAAACATTATAGTTTTTATGAAATGAATTAAAATATAATTTATTAAAAATGTGCTTATATTTTCTTTGAGTTTTTTAATCATGATATTTATTTCATTATATTATAATATTTAACCTAAAATAAATTAATCATTATAAATTTTATTTATATCTAGATTTATTATTTTGAGGTAAAATTTTTATTCCAATGTTAGCTTACTATTCTCAAAGGTCATATTACAATTTCAACGCTCACATTACTATTCCAACGGTCACATTAACTTTTATATATATCACTATATTATTTCACTAAATATTCACTAAAATTACATCTATGGATATATATTTTCATTTTATAATATTTATATTGGTTTGATAATATTTTTCTTCATTTCTATAGTGTTTTCCCTGGAGATGATGATCCTAGAAGATTGGTGTGATCCCTATTTTCTCATTATAGCTATTCTATTTTATATTTTCTTACAATTAAAATGTTTTAAATTTTAATTGGATTTCTAGTAGACTAATGTAATGATCTATATGAATGAGATAATGTTTTATAAGTTTCTCATGTATAATATTATGTAATATAATGCAACACATATTTATTTAGGAAAAAAATATAACTAATAAACAATGGTTTATTACATTAAGAAATGTAAACAACTCATTGACACACATATTTCACTCAATTTGTATAATGTTAAGATTATTTTGTAATATATTAAATTCTAAATATAGAAGTTCAAAAAATATTCTCTTTTCTTCCATTATTGTGATCTAATTGTAACTGATGGTGTTTTAAATTGTTTTCCACAGTCATTTAGAAAAAAATATTTTCCAAAATATGTACAAACATTTGATAAATTTTTCAAGATTTTGACCTTGAAAATAATTTTAGTGGAAGCCTAAAATTAATTTTTTTCATTTAAACATGACTTCTTAAAATGAAAAATATGAGTTGTATTAAGGAAGATAACATGAAACCTAATAATCACTTTATTCTATAAGGAATCCATTGAGACACAAAATAAATTTTGAAAATTGCACAATCGAAACCAGTGTGTATGTTACAAAAAGGCAAATGTTTTCGTATAGGAAAGACACTAATGTTCCATATAAGGTAAAATTTCATTTTGAACATTTTTTAGGTAGATGCATCATATGTTTCTACACTATCATTCAATGACTCCTGTAATTATTGAATATGATTATAAAGGTAGGCATCAATGTCATTTAAAATATTTTAATTTTAAGGAATAATAACCTATATGATGAATGATATTTTTTTCATACACATCCAAGGAGGTGGATTATATGGGATAAAAACAACTGGACCAATAATGTAACTTCTACTTAATGTACAAAAATTATTGAAACAAACATATGCCAATCCCAAGCATACATTTCTAGGATCATAATAGAAATAGATATATAATTAACCATAGGCTATCCACAATATTTAATCTCAAATATTTTTCATGAAGTCGTCATTCTAATTATGAAAAGCATGCTAATTTATATATTCTGTGGTTTTATAAAACATAAACAATATTTGAATCTATATATTTAGTGGAAAGTAATGTAAAACCTTCACAACAATTTTCCTTTCCTATTTCCTTATAGTAGAAAAAAATTCAAACTGACATAATTATTTTTTGATTTATTTCAAGAAGTATATATCCTTTTTTACTTTTATCTATTTGAATATTCTTTCCAATAAAGCATACAATCATTATAACTAGATTGTATCCTCATATAATTTATTCTAGCATTGATAATAATCTTTTTCATCTGATAAATTATATTGGGATCTTATCTACATAAAATAAATCACACAACAATTATAATATCCTATACATTACGTTATTTACATTTCCTCATAAACAATTTATGTGGTAAAACATCATTATAAAGTACAATTTTTAATATTTATGACATCATTCAAATAATTACTAATTTCCATCTACAAATAATTTAGAATTTTTTTTATAGGTTCATTTTTCCCTTTTATTAATCTCCATATCAACATCAATTAATATGTTATTATCTTGATTAGGTTTTCCTATAGTTCTAAATTCATCATTAATATCTACAATATTACTAAGTGAAGTTATTAAGGTGTCAAATTATTTATAAAATTTACCTACTCTACCAAAAAAATCATTTATTGGGTTTTTAATTTCATTAACCATTACCAAGACAATAACTTGTACATTTTTAATGTATATAAAACTAATTTAATTTTATATAACATTCAATTCTCCACAGGATACAGACATAGTGGATTGACTAACAAGATCGTATTTTGGCTAGAGGGTTTAATGTAGGGAATTTAAGCATGGAAGAGTTCATATAGACGTGGGGCAAGTTGGATATTTTGTTCAAGGAACTCATCAAATATGATATAGATTTAGAGGTAAATGGACTTATTTGGAAACTCCATATGAATAATTAATCTATTAGTCATAAGCTTGATTTCAATGGTTCATCTATTTATTTCGTTGTTTGATGCTTTGGTTTTCTGTTCGGACTTGGGTTCTCACTTCCCTTTAAAAGTGTTAGAAATAAAAAATTAATTTACGAGGAATTCTCCCTACCAAATCCAACACGCATAATAGGGAGGAAATGTTTTAAATATCAAGTGCTCAAATACTTTATCTCTCTCTAAGCATCTCATATATTGTTTTAGGACATATATATTTTATTCTTCCATTAATTGATAAATTTTCATTTATAAAATCCAAAAACATGTTTAAACACATAATATACTGAGATGTGTTCTGAGATATTGTAATCCAACTTTAATATGTATGTACTTAATTTACTATACATTCAAATATAAAATATAATTATATTATTATTTATAAAAATAAAATACATTTATGTTCAATAAATAAAGATAATTGAAAATTTTTATATTACGATAAATATATACACACATAATTTAGTCATTCACATAAAAATTTATTTATAAATTTAAATTACATATTATATAACTAATAAATCCAAAAATAAATATATTTATAAGATATATAAATATAATTTATACCCAAACACTCATATTAGGATTTATTTCACTATTTATTAGAAAACACCATGCTATAACATAAGAAAATAACACTAAAAATAATATAATCAGACATAAATTTATTATTAATTATTATAATAATTTTAACATCATTTTCATGAATTATTTCACCATTTACCAAATTCAATATATTTTTTACATGTAATTTCACTTTCCTTATCTTAAAAAAGTTCATATATAATGTTTATCAAATATCAATTCATGTAAAATAATTCTCAATAAATTAAAATAAATTGAAAAATCATTTATTTCACGCCAAAAATTCAAATATGAGTGCATTTCACATTTTTTATAAAATTATATAAATAAATTTCATAGTGTCTAAGAGGTTACCTATCTCAAACTATAAAATCAATCAACACCAATAATGGACACCAAAATACCCACAAAACACCATGTGTTTATAAATATACTAAAATAAAATCATTGAATGAAAATTAGAATAAGAAATTTGTATAACCATACTCTACTGCACAATTAAATACTAAAATAGATAAAAACACTTACTAACTATGATTAGGGTGAAATAAATCTATGATAAAATCAAATAGGATTCAAGATCTCCAAAAATCATGGAAAGGGTTCAGTTGTGTGGAGGCTGAGAGGGAACACAAGATGTGGATCTTGCATCGAGGTTGAGTGGCCAGCTGGGGTTGATTTTGAGAAGGAATTCAGCAACAATAGTGAAGTCAACTTTAGGGGGATGATATCAAAATGGGTCCAACATCGCGTGATAGATTGGTCTCAAGTGGAGGGGATTCACTGTTGGGATGTTATTTTTTTAAAGAAACTATAACAACATTTTTAAATAAAATACCAAAAATACTTATTAAAATATATTAATGTAGTTTGGAAACAAAATCACTGCTAAAAACAAATATTATTGATGATTTACTAAAGATTCACTAATAAAAGGTCCAAAATATTTTTTATGTGTTTATTATAGGTTTCTAAAACCACCACAATTTACAATAATTATTTAAGTGTATTTTGGGTCTATTGTGGTTCATTCAATTTATTTTGGTTTTTTTGGCCAGTTTAATTGTGTTATATAATATTTTATTCATGACGATTTTGATCAGTTCTAGTTGGCTTGGTTTGGTTTGATAGGTTTTGGATTAGTTTAGTCCAATACAGTGTGGTTTAGTTAGAGTATATTCAGTCCATATTTATATAATGGGGTTTCTTTTGATTTATTTCAAGATAGATTTTTTTAAGGTAGTTTTCTAAGTATAGGTAATTTCAATTTTATTTGTTCTATTTTGGCCTGTTTCATTGTAGTTTAGTGTGGACCAATTTAGATCCATCTCAGTTTAGTTAATAAGATTTGGTTTATTTTGGTCTAGTGCATTTTAGTTAAATTTGGTTCATTTTGAATTAGTTCGGTTGGTTCCATTTTATTTGGTTCAAATCGATTTTTTTCATTTAAGTATAGTTTGGGTTGGGTCATTTGGTTTAGTTTGTTAGGGTTTAGTCAGTTTACTTTAGCTTAGGATGATATTATTCAATTATTTTTTGTTCAACTTGGACAAAGTTTATTTGTTTTGGTTTGATATGGTGTGAAAAAACTAGGAAATTCTATAAATAAATAAATATAATTATATATATATATTAATTTTAAAGATTCATAATGATCATAGTTTTATAAATATTTTTATAAAAGTTTTCAATCAAAGGAAGAATAGTTTTATTTAAATAAATTATTTTCCAATAAACTACATGGTTTAATTTAAAAGATAAATTTCAGAAATTTTTTAAATTTAAATTGATAAAATGGTCTTCATTTTTTATATCATCTTATCAAATTTTTATTAAGGTGATTTTTGAGATTTTTCAAAAACAATTATTTTTTTGGTGAATATTGAAAATGTCCATATTTCAAAATATTGTAACTTTTATAACATAGTTATTATTTCATTATATAATAAGAATTTTTATATCCTTTTAATCAGTAAAATATTTTTTATGTACTTAAATTATTTATTTTCAAACCTTATTTACAAAGGATAAATTGTGTTTTTGATTAATAAAAAGGATAAAAGAATTAATTTTTTATTAAATATACACATCGACATCATCATCTTTTTTTATTTATAAAAAGGGAAGGGGAGAGCGCAGGGATAGAGGTAAAACCAAAGAGGGACTAGGGGGATATAATAGTTCAATCGGAGGGAATACCCTCTCATGATGTTGACCCCTTCAGGTTTAAGTTGATTAACATTGTAAAAACAAGAGGTACAAAGGCCTTGGGCCATAATGGATGTCATATGATCTTCCACCTTATTCCTTTCACACAACGTATTCTTCATCCGAGTGTTAGAGAGAAAGCTCATGCTCTTCCGGATGCAGTATGTGATTGTCCAAGGGGCAGGGAAGGTTCCTTGTAGAGAGTTGAGAAGAACGAGGGAGTCTGTTTCAGATTCAACGATAACTAGGCCCCCCTTCTGGCAAAGGGAATGGCATGAAATAAGGGAGATGGAATCCTCCTCGATGAAGGTACCCTTTCCCAGGATATCTGAGAATGTGAACACGAATGAGCCTTAGGCATCGCGGACCACCCAACCTACCTTCATGAATCCCTCAGAGCATGATAAATCCATTTTGAGCATCAAACCACTGGAAGGGGGATGCCACCAAACCCAATTTCCAAGAGGAACTGCATCTAGAAGACCATGGACTTACGGATGTAGAAACTGAAGTGTGGGAGCTTCATTCCATCCCTTGATAAATCTTGTCAGATCGAGAACAAGTCACTGTGTGTGGGAAATGATGGTCTGCCCTGAGGAGATGATCCCTTCAAAGCATTCTTTGTTCCTAGATTTCAAGATACACCATGCTCCTACATGCATAATGATGGCCTTGGCCATTTGTTCCACACCCTTTTCACTTGAGCCCTAAAACCAGTAAGTGCTAAATGTCGCCTCATATGGATCACGGTTTTGCACAGTAGTGAATGTCACAATGGTGTGCCCATACCACTTGGGCCTATTCCCCCTCATAGAAGAGATACTCTAAACATTCCTCTTTATGGGTGTCGCAACACGAGTAGTGAGAAGCAATCGAGATACCACATTTTTTGATATTGGCATCCGTTGAAAGGGTACAATTCCTCATCCCCCATAGGAGGAAGTTTAATTTTGATAGTATGTGCTTGAGCCAAAGAATATTATTCAATTGATCGTGATGGGCTGAAGGAATGAGGATATTACGGTTGGATTTGGAAAAGAAGGATCTTGATTGATAGGGGGTGAAGATACACCAATCCTTTTCCATGTTGATGACAATACGATGAAACTTTTCTTGTTATTCTGGGTCCAATACTGCCTTAGTAAAGGATGGGTTGTAGCCGGCCTCTTCAAATGATGTGTTGTAAGTAGGGAACCTCAAAAATCCAAGTGCAGTTCCTGCCCAGTTGGCATTCCAGAAGGAAACCTTCCCCTGGCCAATGATCCACCAGATGTGGGGAAGAAAAGCATAAAAGAGAGGAAAAAGGGTCTGCATAAAAGGGCACTATTTCTCTGCTTCCATCGGTGAGGCATAAACAAGATTACTGATCATGATTTTCCCCCATAATTTTCTACTCTCGTGAATCTCCTAGGGTAGTTTTTCCTGCATGCAGAGAAGGGTATCCACAAGACTGCGAACATCAATACTGCCCTCTTGAACTGGTCTCACCATCCTCCTCAATGAGACCCAAGAGTATTTTCCTTCAACCCTTGTGTCCAATATGAATTGTGCCAAGATCTTTTCAATATTTATGATGACTATTTTGGGAACTTTTAGGGATGAGAGGGCATGGACTGGGGTGGCTGCAAGAATACTGTTAACTAGAGAAAGGCAGCCTCCAAATGACAGGTATCTATTTTTTCAGTTTAGGATCATGTTAGAGATGTGACACACTATATGATAAAAATCCTTGATACGAAGGCCTCTCGGGGAGATGGGGGCCCCCAGGTAGTTCATCGGCCATCACCCTCTTTCAATTCCAATAAGATTGCAGATGGATTCATCCTGGTTAGGAGAGCATTTTTTGGATATGTAAACGTTTCTCTTGAGCTTATTGATAACTTGACCGCTCTAATGGAAATAGTCCACAAGAACCTTAATGATTCCACGAATGGACCGTCTATTTCCATCCATGAAGATCATTGTATCATCAATGAACATTAGTTTGGAGATGGAAGGGGAATTCCCTCTTCTTTTGTAGGGGAGGATCCTACCATTGATCATGTTTTTGTGGATGAGGAAACTGAGGATTTCCTGCGAGGGGATAAAGAGGCATGGAGAGGGGGTCTCCCTACCTTAGGCCCCGGACAACCTTGAAAATGTAGTGAGATTTTTCCATAAAATGCACTGCCAACCATGATGATCTATAACACCGAAAGTTGATATTTTTCGACCAAAGATAGAGGCCAATACCCCAAAGGAGCTTGTTGATAAATCCCCATTCGATTCGATCATAGGTTGTGTTCATGTCCAATTTAATGACCAGATTAGATATGTGGGACTTGGAGTTGATATCTCTGTCTATCTTCTTGTCCATCACAATTTCCCTTTGGATATAATGATCTTTCACAAAACCATGTTTCTCCAAATATATCCATCGAGGGAGGTGAGTGTCCAATCTAGTGATAATGATGGTTGCAAGGATTTTGTAGGGGTAGTGACACATACTAACCAAACTATTTTAAAGGATTGACAACGAGTTCTTGGTTTTGGGGATAAGAACCAGAGTCATGGTTGCTGCCACTCGTGGGAGAGTCCCTCCCTTTAAAAGGTCTTGGATCATCTCTGTGAGTTCGCCTTTGACCACCTCCCATTTATCTCTATAGAAGGAGGCTAGAAATCTATCCGGGCCTGGAGCGCTTTCTGGATTGAGGTGCATGATCACCTCATGAATATCCACCTCTAATGAAAGGGCCTCAATCATCTCATTGACCTCAAGAGACACCTAATCAGGAATGTAGGATATGAACTCCACTTCCTCCCTGGGGTAACTTTTGGGAATATAGGGGTTGGGACCTATGAGGAGGTCCCTGAAGAAAGAGTGAGAAAGGCTCCCCACCACCTCCCTATCTCTCAAGTACATCCTGTCCTCCATAAGGATGTCAGGTCGGATCATTTGATTCCTTTACTTAATGAATGCATGGAAGAAGGCGCTGTTCCAATCACCATTATCAAGCCATATAACCCTCAAGGACTCCCTCATCGTCCATTCTTGATGAAGAAACATATCTGTAAAGATGGATTTCTTCCTAGATAATTCTTTAAACACTATTTCTACACAATTTCCCTCAAGTCTCACTTTAAGAAGTCCAATGTCCTACATTGCGGCCTAATGTCCCTATCGCACGGAGGGAAGGATTTATCCCAATCTTTAAGCTGACTTCTGAGCCTTATAAGTTTGTTGTGAAAGGAAATCTAAAACCTCCCCTGAACAGGAACACACCTAGAGTCTCTAACCATATCCTGAAATCCATGAATTTTGGACCACTGGCAAGAGAATCATGGTGACGTAGGTGACTGATGCCTTGTTGAGATAGAAACAAGGAGTGGGGTGTGGTCAGAGAGGTCGCACACCATGTGGCTGACTTTAATGTTGGGGTACACTGAAATGGCCTACATGTTTCTCAAGCACTGGTCCAAATGACTCCAGGAGAACCATAGAACATGTTGGTTGTTGTACTAGATGATGCAGTCTCTAGTGAAGGCGAGGTCTGAGAGTTCGTTGGTAGCCATGAAACAGTCAAATGACAAACTCACTTTCCTTGGGAAGGGACCCCTTCCCTTTCTTTCATCAGGGTCCACAATAATGTTCCAATCCCCTCCCAATATCCAATGGCAGTTACCTGGATCGGAGTTGGAGAGATCCTGCTAAAGGGTCTTATGTGTCTGATTGTCACAGCCCCCATAAATGGAGAAAAAAGGGCTACATTATCATAGGAGATCTTGGATTTTATATGCTGGTCACCCTCCCGAACAAGATCAATAGAGATATATCAATTCCAAAAGATCCATATATGTTTTTTGGTAGGCTCTAAGTGCATGAACCCATGCATGGATATCCTTCTAGAGAAATCAGCAATTTTGGAGGGGGGTTTTTTGTGCTCCATGATGGTGATGAGAATGACCTTATTCTTATGAACCACAGTTGCAAGAAAATCCGTTTTTCCCCAAGCACGGATGCCATGGGAAATCTATAAAACCATTGGTTACATTAGACAGAAAAAATATTAGATCTAGATCTCAGACTCCTAGCATGTGGGGAGAATGAGGGAGAGAGATCCCACTTTTTATTATCCTAAGCTTGTGTGCACCGGCTTGTGCTGTTGGTGGGGGGACGCAGGAAAACTGGAGGGAACCTTTACAGGGTGGGTGGACCCCAAGCTTCATCCCATCCTGGAGGACAGGGGGGATACATGCAATTCTAGATCTTGGATGGGGGATGGGACCTCAGGATGAGGGGAGGGGGCAAGGGAGGGAGGCAGGGGAGGCACCAGAGGGGGACCAAAAGAAGAAGGGAGGAGGGGGGAGGAGGGAGGATGGGTGCACAGGGTACAATGGGCGAGGGAAAGGGAGAGAGGCTAGGAGGGGAAAGAAGTACCCTATGCCACAAATCCTTCAGAAAGGACTATAAGTTGAGAAAGTGTAAGAGCAATAGGGTGGAGGGACTGGGCCTGGGGGGGGGATGAAAAAGTTGTTTCACAAACCAAAAATAGGAAGGGAGAGGGGATAAGCGGGAACCAAAGAAACTCTTGGGGAGTTCTAAAATGGGACCAAGGCCCCCAGAAGAGTAGGGGAAAGTTGTTAGGGGATGAACCAGGGGCCTCTAGAGGGGACTTCCTGGGGAGAGGGTCCGAGGAAACCACCAAAGGATTGACATGCAGGACGTCAAGGCCAGCGGATGAGGACGCATGGGCTGGACGGGTAGGCGCAGGTCACTGAGGATGGCTGCTACCGCCGTGTTGGATTTTCCTATAGACCTATAGGGAGTGCCCTTGGAGGTAGCATGAGGAACAGAACATCAGGTAAACTAGGAATAGAATAGGTTGTGACCAACAGATTGATTCCTTGAATCGAAGAGAGATACGTTCAGGAGGAGGGCTTGAGATGTCTATTTCATCATAGATATAAATATATATAATATTTATAAAATGATTATAATTTTATAAATAAAATATAATACATACCTTATTATCCTTTCTATCCATTAGAAATTGATTATGTCGCCCTTTTATACCTGTGGAATATAACATCGAAGAAGTGATGTGATTCATTTTTCATTACCACCTCACATGGATGGCCATAAGGATAAGAATAAGGATTAAATATAATTTTCTTAAATATTTATGATTATATAAAATTAAAATATTATCTACTTTTTTTATTTTCTACCCTATAGAAAAATGTAAATGTTTTTCATGCGTACGTATAAACTATTATCTCAATGAAACAACGAGGTTAATTTTTTATAAATTCCTTACATGATTGGATTTAAATGTTTTTCTTATGCATAACGATGATAATTAAAACATTAATATGATTATATAGTTAATAGATTCATAAACCCTTCAACCATGGTTAATAATATGATGTTATTTTGATTTAATAAACTGAACAAACCAAAAACATCCAATGTGAATTTTACCATTTCAGTAAGAAAATAAAATATGAAAATAAAGGAAATAATGATAATAATGATATTTTAATGAACATTAAAATGTTCCTAAGGTATATATAAAACTAATATAACTTTATTATTTAGGATTTAGATAATGTACCAAGTTAGAAATGACTAATAGTAAGGTGTTTTCTATTAGAAAATTATTTTATATATTTTAAACTATTTATCTTCTATATCTATGTTCTTTTAAATTTTTAAAGAATGTTATTATTAATTTTTAAATGTTCCTAAAGGTAAATATTTTATATATTTTAGTTTATTTGCAATTATTTAAAAATTAATCATTTTAAATTTTTTCCACGTGGGTTGATTTTTACTTTGTTATAAAATTCAAAAGAGAATGTTTTTTAACATATAAATCTTGAAATATTTTCCTAACTTCATAAAATTTATTGATTAACAATATTACTTTATAGGTTTATATATTTAATTTCAATGAAAACATTTTTCTTAATATTATGGAATTTTTTAGTCTTAAAAATTTTCTAAGGAAATTGAAACATTTTGTATCTTTATAAGATAACTTAATGTGTTTTTCTTATGGGTGAAAATGTGTTCTTCCGGGTTTTTTTGATTAAAAAGTAAACTAGTACTTTTTTCTCCATGAAAGGGTAAATTAGAATTATTTATGATAATAGATGAGCTTGATATTTATCATTATAATAAGGGAGCCCAAAATATCTTTCCAATGCATTGGGTATTGATTTATTCTTTAAATGTGAAAAATTAGGGAGATAACTAGGTAGGTTTATCTGATAGAATAAAATGGGATTAATTTATCCAAATATTGGTTAAAAATGAATGAAAATAGGTTATAAATATAATCTTCTAAGATACCTGTATTTTTTTTACAAGAAAAAGGTTTTTATGGAAATATTTTTTTAATGACGTAAGGAATGTTTAATGGTGAATTTTTTTTTTCAAAATAATGTTTTCATAAGTCCACACATGCCTTAAGATATCTTCGTGGTTTTTATTATTCTTGTTAAGGGTTTCAAAAGTTTTCTTTTAGAATATACTTACTTTACATTTATGTAAATGTTTTATTTATGTTTTCAAATGTTTTTATGAAAAAGGTAAACATATTCATGGGATTTCATTTTTTTACATAACTAAGAGGATTCCTTAATTATTATATCTATTAAATATATTTTTTTTACTTATCCAACATTTAAAAATTCTTTTCATAGGATCTAATTATGAGTATAAATTTTAGAAAGTTCAATATTTATGTTACGGTGAACTATTTTAAATGAAGCTAAAGTATCTTGAAAAAACAGAGATATATACTTAATGCCATGATTTTATGGAAAAAATGTACACTATATTTAAGATTCCACTATTTTATTTAATTATTTTTCTAATTTTATGAAACTCTAAACCTAAAATATCATAGGAGTGTAAAAATGTGAATACTTTTTTATTAAACTTATATTTTTGTGTTTTTAATTTCCCAAGATGTTAAAGTGAGTTTCACAGTAAGGTTTAGATAAATTTATAGGATATATGATTATTTAGAGACACTTTAAATGGATTCTAAATTGTTGTTATGCTATCATGAGATATATTTTGAGGATTTACATGTTGCTTCATCTAATATATGCTTGTTTATAATAGTTTTTATTAGTGGAAAAAAAGTAACTAAAGTAAGAAGGTATCTAGAGGATTATAGCCTTCTAAATTTGAAGCATAGAATGGTTAGAACATATTATTTTATGGTAATATTAACTCATATGATATAAGAAATTAATGGTGGAACCCATAAAATATAGTGACTTAATTCTACGAATGGGAACATTTTTATACTAGATCATTTCATGAAATTGTACTCTCCGTCAATTAGTGGATCTTTAGGCTCGACCACAGATGAAGTACAGCTAAATACATTTGTTAATATATTCAATGTTTGGAAATTTATGGAACATAAAAAAGATAAATATTTATATCCTCATTTCTTAAGATTAAGATAATTTATGGTTTCCTCTGATTAAGAATAATAAGGCAAAAAAGTTTGGATTTATTCCATAGAGAAGATAAACTTTAAATAACATTTTCTTTTGAAGTATTTAACTAAATTTTTTTAACATAGAATGGAAATATAATTTATGGATTTGAAGTAAAATGAAAAAAATATTGGTCGCTTATGATGAAAATTTTACAAGACTAGCCAGGTACACACCAAAATTCACTATGGACAATGACAGTAAAATTGATAAATTTTTAATCGATCTAAAAACATTTTTACAAAGATCATTAACCTCTCAAGAGTTTAAATGTTATTATAAATGTTTCCATTATGCTGATAAATTTTAGATGTATTTTTTGATGATTATTTACCTTAGGAAAATAAGAGGAATAAGTGGTCATGGTGGAAATAATTGGGGAAGAAATAAATCATGAAATATAGAGGTAAGTAGATCAAATGTTCAAAATATAGAAAAATAAATTTCAAATATTTTTTGGTATGATCAAGAAAGTTTTACTAATATTATTAGCTTAGTCATTTGGCTCATGACTACAAGTAAAAGAGTTCTTATCAAAGTAGTAATGGGAAAATAGGTATTCAGTCAGTTATAAGATGCTTTAATTATAATGAGTTGGGTTATTATGCTAATTCATGACCAAAGTTAGTTACTCAAGGTGGGAATCATCAAGACTAAAATTATAATGACGTGAATAATTATTTGTATACTACTATGGAATATTCTAGTTCATCAAATGTAGTGGTTATAGATACATTACTTTTTTATTCATATTATTCCAATGTATTGTTTGATTTTGGATCCATGTATTCTTTTGTTTTTAGGAAATTTTGAAATAAAAAAGAAATATTATCTTCATAAAATAATTCATCAATTTTGGTAAAAATAGATTGTATTAGCAAAAAGGAAAAATTAATTTATAGAAATATTCATCTTATAATATGTGGAATTATTTTTCTTGCAAAGCTTATTGTCTTTACCATTATAGAGTTTGATGTTATTTTAGTTATGGATTGGCTATCAGTTTTTCATGAAACGATATATCATAGATCTAAATAAGTCGTTAAATTTTTAGAGTGATATTCAATTCATATATAAGAATGATTTCACACTTTTGATAACATATCAATAAGTTTAGAAATTAATAAAATATAGAAGTGTAATTTCTCTTTCATATATTTTTGAAAAGAAATAAATTGTTCTATTTAGTAATGTACTAATGGTAAATGAATATATATATATATATATATTACATGATGATTTCATAGGTGTTATTCATAATAGATAGGTTGAATTTACTATTTACTTAGTTCCAGATTCTAAGAAAATTTCAAAACCCCCTTATCAAATGGCGTCAGTTAAGTTGTTGGAATTGAAAAATATGTTATAGTATTTTGTGGATGAGGGTTTCATTTTCCCTAGAAATTTTTCATGGGGTGATACTATTTTTAATTAAAAATATTGATGGTTTTATTAATATTTTCATTTATTATAGGTCACTCAATAACATTACTATTAAGAACAATTATTTTTTGGAACATATTGATGATTTGTTTTTTAAACTCCCAAGAGATAATTATTTTTTGAAGTTTGAAATCATGTTTAGTTATTATCATATGAAGTTTAAGGAGGACCTAATTTTAAATAAATATTTTTATACTAGCTATGGTTATTGAGATTTTTTTTCCTTTGAGGTTAAAAATATAATTCCACTGTATTTATTCAAATAATGAACAGTGTGTTCATGATTATTTGGTTAATTTTTTTTTTATATTTATCTATGGTATTCTATTTTAATATAAAAGTTATAAAGAACATGAGAAATACCAAATAATTTTATTATAAAATTTAAAAGAAAATAATTTGTATGAAGAATTTAGTAAATGTGAATTTTTGTTATAGAATATCTTATATCAGGGACATATTGTTTATCAATATGGAATTATGGTTGTTTCTACTAAAACTAAAGTTGTGGACGAGTGTAAAAGGCATAAACATTTCACTATTATTATAATCTTTCATAGATTAACAGGTTATTACTAATGTTTTTTTGAAAACCTTTCTCAGTTATCTATACCACTGACTATGTTAAACTCATAAAGATTAAAATTAATCTAGATAAAAGAATGATATAAAATTTTAAAATAATTTAATATAATATTTGTTTATTATCCAATGTTATCCTTGATAATATGAAATTGTGAATTTTTTATTTTTAGTGATGCTTATTTGAAGGGACTTGGTTTTTTCCTGATGTATAATGATTAGGTTATCACATATTCCTCTCATCAATTGAAACTCATTGAGTATAATTATCATACACATAACCTATAACCAGTTCCAATACTTTTTTCTTTAAAAATGTATCTAAGTCATCTATATAGAGAAAAATGAAAAATATATATTGATCATAAAAATTTAAAGTATATATTTAATTAGAAAATGTTTAACAATAGTAAAAGAATGTGGCTATAACTAATTAAGTATTATGATTTCATAATTTTATATCATCCAAGTAATATAAAAAAGGTAGTTAATGCCTTGATTTGAAAATATAATTTATTATAAACTATTTCAATTATCTATCATGATTCATTAGTTAATTATTTAATGGATGTTGGCCTTGAAATTTTGTATATAGAAACTTCTTATACTTCAGATGAGGTGTCAATGTAGCCATATTTTACAAATATAATTAAGAAGGATCATAATGAAGATAATGGTTATCAAGTAAAAGTAGTATCAATAAAGAAGGTAAAGTTTCCTAAGTTTAATATTAATAAATAAGGTGTCATTTAATTTAGAAAGAGGTTATGTGTTTTGAGTAACTCCCAATAGAGGAAAGAATTGTTAATTAAATCTCACATCTCTTTGTTTTATTTTCATCTGAGTGATACAAATATCTACAAATATATTTATGAATATTATTAGTAGTAAGTTATGAATAAATATATTACATATTTTACCATAAATTTTTGAATTTCAAACAAGTTAAATATGAGATAAAACTACAAAAGAGGATTATTTATTATTTTATAGTGCTCGAATGGAAATGTGATAATATATCCATGGATTTTTTTGTGGGATTACCAAATACAACTCAAGGTGAAAATGATATTTGGGTTATTGTTGATCATTTAACTAAATCAATACATTTTCTTCCAATTTGAGAAATTATTTCATTGGATAAACATGATGGAGTTTATATTAAAGAGATAATCATATTACATGGGGTATCTCTATCTATTATATCTGATATTGGTCCCATACTTGCCTCAAATTTATAGAAATTAATTCAAAATTCATTTGGTGATGGATTAAATTTTAGTATAACATTTCGTCCTAAATATGATGGATATTATAAACCAAAAAATGAAGACATTGTATGATATGTTTCATTATTTTTTATTATATTATTAGGTATTTTGGGATAAACATATCTCATTGGTTTAATTTTCTTATAATAACAGTTTCTATTCGATTATACAGATGACACGTTATGAGGAATTATATGGAAAGAGGTTTTGAACTCCAGTAAGTTAAGTTGATGATAGTGAGAGGAAGTTGTTGGACTATAATTGGTAGAGTATATGGTTGTGAAGGTAAATTTTATTCAGTTCAATATGATGGTAGTTTTGAGTAAAAATAATAGTTTTATATATAATAAGAGGAAAGACCATTATTTTAAGGTATGAGATCATATTTTTCTTAATGTATCACATTGGAAACTTCTTATGTGTTTTGGTAAAATGAGAATGTTATGTCTATGATTCATTAGAAACTATGAAATTATAGATTATTTGGGGTAATTTTGTTACTATATATCCTTACCTCCAAGTTTATCTTGGGGACATGATGTGTTCTATGGTACTTTTCTAAGTATATACCTGATGTATCTCTAATTTTAAGCCTTGAGATAGTACAATTGTAAGAGAATATTTCTTATGAAGAAATTTTGGTTTAGTTTTTTGGATTATTGAGAGATGGTTATCTGAATTAATTTTATTCAATAATAAAATGTTTTATATAAGAATCACATTATTGAGGAAAAAATGAGAATCGGAAAATGTTATGAAGAAAAAATATCATCACGTGTTCAGTAATGAAAAATTTATTGGAACATGATTTATTGAGAGGGAAGAATGTGAAAACATAGAATATTATAAAAAAAACCCAATATTATGATTTATATGTATTAATTTTATGTATTCATAATCATTATAATTTTATAAATAATTTTATAAAAGTTTTCAATCAAAAATGGAATAGTTATAACAATTGTTTTCCATTGAACTACATGGTTTTATTTAAAAATTGAATTTAAAATTTTAGAAATTGTATTTTTTAAAGTGGAATTAATTTTTATATAATAATATCAAATTAATCTTAAGGAATTTTTTTTTATATTATTCTAAATTTGTTGATTTATGTGTGAATAGTGAAAATATAAATTTACAAAATACGGTCACTTTTGTGACATTATTATGATGTAAGCATGACTAAATAAAATTTTAAAGATTTTTATCAACCAAATAAGTGTTTAAGTAGTTAAATATTTTTTTATAAAACATTTTTTTTTAATTTTTTAACCTATTATTGACACTTGTGAACATAAGTAAGACCTTTTACAAATTAAAAAATATTTTTTTGTGGTTTCATTTAATGATATGGTTGTAAGTTAAAATTTTATTTTAGATTGATAAAAACTTATAAAAAACATTTTTTTTATTAAATAACAAAAAAACCAAATAAATCAATTTTTTACATGATTTTACTATAAAAATATTTTTAAGGTTAGATCGAGATTTTTCCAAAAAACAAATTTTTATGTGTTTTGTTTTTTTATATTAAAATTAATTTCAACCACTAATATAATATTAATATGATAAAAAAATTTCTGTAATTTAACTCATAATTAAACAATTTGGTTAAAATTTCCCTTTTATTTTTGGTTATGTAAATAATTTTTCACGGTAAAATGTTAAGATATCATAGGGAATGTGAAATTGGTTTTAAAGGGGTTTAACAGGGAGATAAGGATTTAAATGTCTAAAAAGTTTTTATAAAAGTAATTTTTTTTTATTTTTCTACACCCTTTAACATATTATCTACTATTTATTGGTTTATTGGTACCACTTGACTATGAATGAGACCTTTAAATATTTTAAATTTTTGGACAATTACAAGATTTCCACTCCCCCACTTATTAAAGCCCACCACTTACCATATCTTCTTCACACATATTGAGAAACTTAGATAACCAATACATAATAAAATACCTTAAATGAATTCCTATAAAATAACTATATGCACTAGTCTCATAAAAATACCCACATATTGGGTTTTAGATGTGAGCCAATTGTGGTTTTATAAAGAAGTGGTTTAACACTTAATTGAGTGTTTTCAATTTATTTATTCTTACACCACTTTCAAATATTCAGTAAACATTATCATACAATAAAATAAGATTCTTCCAAATAATTAAATTTTATTATACAATAAAAACAACCCCATGTCAACTACTTTTTTCTTATGGTTAATGAAAACATCACAAATGCATACGTGTCGACTACCACCTCACCAAATCAATGTGTTTTCTTCATCATCGGTTCATATGGATGGTTAAAATAATGGATAAAATAAATATATATTATAGTTATGAAATAATTATGATTCTTTAAATATAATATATTACCTAACATATTACCATTTCTTACCATTATAAATTGATAATGTCACCCGTGCGTGTATGTGGAATACCTTCTATGTGAAGAAATGTGATTAATTTTTCTTTACTAAAACACATGGATATTCATAAGATTTGAAATAATGAATAAAAATGAAATTTTTTTACATATTAATGATTTTTAAAAGTATAATTTTATCTAATCTATTTATTTTCCACATGGTAGAAAAATGAGAACATTGTTCATGCATACATATAAACTATCATCTCCATTAAATGACATGGTTCATTTTTCTTGAACTCTTTAAATTATTGATTTTAATTTTTTTTATAATGAATAAATATTATAATTATAAAAAATTATGATTTTTTATTTAATGGAACCATAACCACTTTGACCATAGTTAATGCATCGATGTTATTTTTAGTTTATAAATCGAACAACCCAAAAAATTACATTATGTACTTAACCATTTTAGTAACTAAATACAACACGGTAAAAATTAAATAAAGAGAATAATTATAATGTAATTAGCATAAAATAGGTTCTTAAAAAATTATAAAATTAATATAGTTTTATTATTTCTGATTTGAATAATGTACAAATATATATGGGATGTAGGGTAATGGATTTTCTTTTAAAACACTATTTTAAATGTTTCTTTATCCTCCATATACATGTTCATTTATATGGTTCATGAATCTTATTATTTATTTTTCAATTATTTATAATTCCAATTTTTATAAAATTTTAATTTCATTATAATGGTTTAAAAAGGAATCTTTTTAACATTTTCGGTATGGGTTAATTTCTTCTATTTTAAAAAAGTGTAAAGAGAATATTTATTTTAATGTAAATGGATTGAATTTCTTTCCATCATTATAACCATTATTTTAATCAATATTTATTTAACTTTTTCTATATTTATTTATAAATGAAATATTTTTCTCAAAATTTTAGGATTTTTAAGTTTCAAAATTTTTATCTATGGAAATGGAAACTTTTTCCCATCACTATGAGATAATTTAAAGTTTTTTTATTATGGGTTTAAGTGATATTTTCAAGTATTTTATGATGAATGTGAAATATTAACAATTGTTTCTCATTATATCTTATAGATGATGATGGGTGATCCTGACATATCTCATGCTGATGGGAAAGCATGATATATCTCTCTACTGCATTAGGTAACGATTTAGTATCCAAAAGAAAAAAATGAGTGATATTGTTGGGTAGGTTAATCCAATGTAATTAACTAGGAGTCAGTTATTTTGAAATAGTTTAAATAGGAGTGAACATATGTTATTAATATGATTCTCTGAGATACATATATTATACTTTCAATAATATGGTTTTTATGAAAATATTTTGATTTCTTGAGGTACAGAAAGCTTAAAGGTTAAAGGATTGTTTTTTAAAAGAATATTTTCTTGAGTTCCCACATGTATTAGGATGCCATCATGGTTTTTAATATTATTTATACTGGATTTCAAATGTTTTCGTTGGTAAAAGACTGATTTTTCATATTCCAAAATGTTTTATTTATGTTCTCAAAGGCTTTTTGTGAAAAAGGTAATCATCTTCATGAGATTAGATGTTTTTCACTGGACTAAGGGGATTAATTTACTTTTATATCCCTTGATGATATTTTTTATCTCATACATTTCTTTCAAATGATTTTTATATGATGTAAATATGAGTTCCAATTTTAGAATGTTCATGGTTTATACTATAGTGACTTGTCTTAAACAAATCTAAAGTGACGTGAATGAAATACAGGTTTAAACTTAATACCATACTTTTATGGGAATGAAAATGTACACTATGTAGAAGTGCCTATTTTTATGTATTTTTTATCGTAATTATCTAAAACTCTAAACCTTAAATATCATAGGAATGTAAAAATGTGAAATACTTTCTATTTAACTCATATTTATGAGTTGTTAATGTCCCATTTCATTATATATATTAAAAATATGGTCTATTAGACTTTATTTAGTTTGCATAGATTATGGTCAATTCGATTCAATTTAGTTTGGTTTGTCCTATTTTGGTCCATGTAATGTTATGTTTTCCTATGTAGTTTCAAGTAAATTTAGGTTTTCTTAGTTTATTTTTTTTAGTTCAATTCAATTTTTTTGTGTTTAATATAGTTCAATTCTATCATACTTTAGATTATAATATAATAAATAAACATTTAATTATAATATTTATTGAATACAATATGTTATTTTATTTCATCATAGTATTATAATGAAAAATTATAGAATTAAATTCACTCTAATGACTATAAATAGTGTTAAAAAATAAATAAAAATATACGGAAACGTCATAATCCCTGAATCTATAGGATTATACTCTTTATTTAATAATAGGAAATAAATATACATTTCTATTATAAATAAGACTATAATCGTTTGAATATAAATGTTATTAAAACTAATATAATAATTGAAATGGTTTTATAAGTAAAAAAGATGTATATTTATAAGGGGTAATATGATCTTTAGAGGGGTATGGTGACTATTAGAATAGTAATATTGCAATATGACCACTGTAATAGTAATGTAACCGTTATGTGTCAAGTTTCTACCAAATTATATAGAATAATTTATTAATATTATATTCAATAATTAAAAAACATTGTATACTGATCAATGAATAATAATTTAATTAAATACATATATATTATAATAATATAAAATTTATTGAAATGGAGTTTTAAATGTTTTAACACTAAACATATGATTTTAAGATACATAAAGTGTTTTATTATGTATTATAATTTCACATATTTATAAAATTATTTTCATAAAAGGGACATCAAATTTAAAATCAATTCATCATAATTAAAAATTTGATAATTGTTGGATAATTTTATTGTATAGATTAATTTAATATATTAAAATCAATTTCCTAACTAATAATGGTCTTTACAAAGTCTAAATTGGAAATAAAGTTTTTAAAAATAAATCATTATAATAAAATAAAATTTCAATAAAAAAACAATATATGTAAATTGATTTTATGTATTTAACTTATAAATGTTAAAATCCATACCTTAAATATGAAATTCCATTATCTAAAACCATAGGTAATGAAATAGTATTGAATTTTCCCCAACCTAAATTTTTATATCTTAAGTCCCAAAATTAATAAAAAATTCTCCCACAATTGTTATAAATACCCACCCATCATACCATTCCTTTTCACTAAAAATCATTGAGAATATTTATCCTTGCTTTTTTTCATTTCAGTATTCCTTCCAGGAATCTCTTATGGTTCAAATGATTTATTTCTAATGTTTTAGAAAGAAGATAAGGAAGGTTAGGGTTCTTAATCCTCCCCTTTTATTTATCAATTGTTATTATTTTTTTATAAAATAATTTAATCATTTTATTCACATATTATTATGAATATAATTCCAAAATATTGTCATAATTTTTATTTATTATCAATGATATATTACTCATTCCATATCATTGAAAACTTTTCTTGTTCCATTATAATGCCAAAGTAAGGGTTCTTAATCTCTTTATTGTAATTTCCCTTTTGCAATACTTTAAAAGTCCATTAAATTTATATATACAAATTTTTTATGTTTCATTATCATAAATTTATTATTTTAATATAAATTAGATATTATCTTTCCCTATCAATATACCATTAAAACAATTCATTATAATGTTAAAATATTTCCACATTCATAACCATAATTATTTAAATCCTTATGAATTCCTTGTATTTAGGGTATTATGGGTGTGCTATTTCTATAATGGGGAATTTTTCTAAGTAAGGATGATGGTAACATTCTTAGGGAAGCCTATATAAGGTCCATGGTGGATTAAACCTGATTTTTTTACAATTGTGCCTTTGGAATCAAAGTATGATGACATTGTAGTTTCTCCTTAAGGAAATTTTGTATCCCTTATACATATAAAATACATGTTCCCCATGATATTAATTTTAGAGGGGATTTAATTAATTCAGTATCATTACCTTTTAAAATATTATAAACAATTTTCAATCCTTAACGATACCTGCATACAATGAAAGTACATAACCCTATTCCTCCATTGTATTTCCTTAGATAAGTGTACATTCCATTTAATTCGGAATACCCAATACTTCATTATTCATATTAAAGTATATTCACCAAGATAAATCTATTAAAATTATCATATATATATTTATTATATATATTATGAATGTCATATACTTCAATATTAATATTAATGGTACTCACCAAAATATTAATAAGATTTGATTGGTCATAGATATCAATTGAGATGAATTTTTATAATTTTATTATATATAGTTTGGATACCTTCCTCATAATAATTTAGATTCATTGTTTTTCATGTAGACAATCATACCATTCATTTAATTAGGGAAATCCAAAAAATATATATACCCAATATTTATATACAATAAATTATTGATTATCTAATCATGTTTATGTAAAATTTTCCTTTACAAACATTATATATTGAATTTGTTTTCCATTATTTTCATAAAATGGATACAATGGACTTATTATAAAATAAGTGAGGTCCAAAATTATATATTCCCTTGGTGCACTAATAGGTCTCATGAGGTAGACTATATTGGGTATCTGGTGTATGAGTGACACACATGGGGTTGTTTTAAAGTAGTTAATTTTTTATTCATTTTTGTGGCATTAATTTTGAGTTTAAGGTAAAAAAATTGATTTTTTAGTGGGGTTTTACTACTTGAGTGGGTGGGGTTCACACCCATGCATGAGCCTATGTATTTAAATTGTGAAACAAAGCTTTCCTATGAGAATTTTTTAGGTTTTATAGTCAACTTTTATGGGAATACTACTCATGAACTATACACATAAACTATAAAAATTTCATTTTTTTTAATTTTTGGAAATCCAAATTAAATTGGATATCTTCCCATTTCTCCCCCATTATTTTTAATACTCCTCTAAGAACCTCCCCCATGATTTATCCCTTTATTCACCCTTCTCCATTGTGAATATTTTCATTGGTGATGATTTCCCTGTGTAATTCCATAAAAATAACTTCCTTTCTCATCCTCTCAGGTTCTTATTTATTTTTTATTGTTCTTCTATCCCCAAGTCCATGTAAGCCTGGGTTTCATCCAAAATAAATTTCATTTAGGAATTTTCCATTTTCATGTTCCTAAATAAATATATAAAGGTCTATTTATTCCATTCTTGCTTGATTATGACTCTAAAACCTTGTATACCTTGAATCTAGTAGTTTACTCCCTACACACTTCTTTATTAATTAAACCATGAGTGCTTCTAGTTTTAATATTTGTTTTTAATTTAAATAAATTATATAAATTATATTTTTGGACCTATGGATTTATCTTGGGTTCAACAATGTTATTTTGATTTTATGGTGGATTTCCAATTCGTAAAATCCAGAGACTTATTTCCATGAATACCAAGCATGCAAGGTGTTCGATAAAATATCAAATTTTGATTTTCTAAAATAAATAAAAATAAATTTTATCAAATTATTTCTTGGGAATTATAATAAATTCCCATAATTCTTTGATCAATGTTTTCATGGAAAATTCCATGTTTAGTAATATTTAATGATACATTGAGCATTAGTAATAAATATGGGATTTTCATTTTCCCACCTTTATACAAAATATTTCAATTAGATTTACAAGGTTAAATCTGATGTATTTAATTATGTTTTCAAATTATTAAACCTTATTGGGTATGTTTTACTAAATTGTTTGATATTTTTTATTATTAAACCCATAAAGACAAGACCCTTGAATTTTTTATTGTGGTAATGACAATACAAGATGATACTGATGATTATTATATATTATGATTAGTATTTATATATTGATATGTTTATGAATGGGGTTGTTCTATGAATGTATTTTAGAGGTAAGGGTAATTTTATGTATGATAAATACTTTTGTTAACTATTATTATTTTATAATAAGTGTTATAATGTATATATCACCACTATTTATATGTCATGGGAATCCTTGGGTAGGTAGGTCAAGGATCTAGGTATGAGTGCTTCACTAGGAATGATAAGAATCTATTTAGAAGGCCACAAGTTAGAAATTTTATATACATGGGTGATAATTTCCTCTTGGTCATGATAGGAGGTTAAAAAATGTTTTAGGAAGTCAGATCACATCATACATTCCAATTATTTAGATTCTAGGATTATGTTGTCCTAAATTTTCTATAGGGATCCTAGCTGTTCCCATTATGATTGTGGGATAAATATATATTATATTTACATTAATGATATCCATTATTTTTTCCCATCTTTTTTTACATTATAATAATTGTTAATTATTAAAAGTTTATTAAAATTTGTTTTTATTTATTTAAAGAAATTGGTTATTTGATAATGTAATGAAATTTTTTTATATGTAATTAGTCCTCCTTATTATTTAATATATATTCATTGGTGATATTTTCTATAAAAGACAATCATATTTAAATCAATATTTCATTAATGGTTTTGAATTATTAATTAATTATTATTCTATCTTTTATCATTTCCCAACTTTGACAATTTTGAAGTATATTTTTAATTTCATTTCTATCATATTCAATGTTTCTCCTCATTTTTAAATAATAAATTATGTTTTTGTTATAAGTGAATAACTTGACCACGATAATATAAATGGTTCAACATTACTTATTTTACATTATATCATGACCCACTACCTCTAAAGATACCTTAATGAATGAAGCGATATAATGACCCCTATGTCCCTCTTTAAGAAGGCCTCGGGTTGGAGACTATCACCAAGGGTATAAAAATATCACAAATGGGAGGAATTTCCCTCTTTAATATTGGATTGGTTTATAAGTCAACCAAAAATAACTCCATGACATAATATAAAAATGAAATAACCAAAACTGACCCACAATACATGTGTATAAATAAAATAGATATAGATAAATGTTTCTAAGGTAAATACTCAAAAGTAAAGCTATAGTAGTGACACAATAATAGTCCAAGGGTTTGTGCCAATAATTTCCATCATGGTCCAAAGAGTCCTCTTGGAAATATAAAAATAAATTTATATATAGGGTTACCATAAAATTATACTCGGTAGGAAAACCAAAGTCTCCTGTTCATATGAAAAATAATTATACTAATGAACACGTTATCAAACAATAGAACCAAACTGCACCAAAGAAGGTTGACTAACCAATATCATCCCCACTAGGATTCACTCACCATTTAATTTCACATTAATTTATCCTTTTATCTCATTCCATTTCAGTTTCAACAATTTCATTTAATTCCATTACTATGCGGGCAACTAGCACAGTGTAACACCATTCAAGAGACAACCCATCATCCTTGTCAATCCATCCAGCCTCACATCATCTCCACTTCCATAGCCACATCACAATTATACATCACCACTCTACATCGCAGTCATACCTCACATCATATCTCGACCCCATACAACAAACACACATCTCCACCCACAACATAGCCTCATACTAACCATCAATCTCTAACCCACAACATAAACTCACCTCGCCTCCACATAGCACTATCACACCACACATCACATCTCTACCCCATACCAAAAACACATATCATCACCTCACAAAATGACCACATACCATCCACACACCACCACCACATATCACGACCTCACCTCACTATCCCACAATACGGTCACACCTCACCACACCAAAACATTATCATATAACAACACATCAAACAAAAAATTTCACATCACATCAGCAAAACATTTCTTCCAAATTTAATGAGGGGATTTTCATCTAATTCATTTATTTATTTAGGTTATTCACAAAAAATTCAAAATTCATGGGACACGTTTTATTAACATAATATATGTAATTATCTAATATTCATCTAAGGGTGAAACCAAAAAATCACGAAAAAGATAGGGTTTCATAACTTATCAACCACAAGTGAAAAAAAATCCCACAATAACATTAATTTTTAGTGTGGAATTTATCCCAAAAAAGACAACATAAAAATAATATCAAAGCAATAAAAATATATGTATAAAACCCAATTCCAAGCATTAGTTTCAATTATAGGTTGATTATCGTTATTTAGCCGAATGAAAACCATTTCCTAAAGATAAATAGAAGGATACCCCTCCCACATGATAAAAAAATGAGAAACAGGGGATTTCATTCCCCAAATGAAGATGTTAGATATCATTGTAAACCATAGGGTAAAAACAAAGTACTAACATACCAAAATTGCACAATGAGATGATTGATCATCCTAAACTACACCAGTGATACATCAAACACATAGTCTAAACAGAAATCAAACAAAAGCACTATCACCGCTCCAAATCCCTATGATAAGAACATAAGATAAATAGGGGATTGGAGAAGGAACTCACCCCAAATCACCAATAAATAACCGCCAGAACACAATGATCAATGAAAAAAGGGCTGGAATAATCCCCCAAATGAACCTAGGGTTTTTCAAAAGTAGGGAGGAACAAGCGGCTGAATGAAAAGAAAAATGGATAAAAATTTTTAAAAGGAACATAGTAGCTGATACTTTCATATGGTAAACCCCATTTTTATTTCATAAAACCCATATCCTCGACAAAATATATTTCATAAAACCACTTTATAGAACAAACACCAAAAAACATTAAATTTAATTATGCCACAAGCCAGAATTTACTACAGTCATAAATACCACTTTTATGGCGTAGAATCATTTTACTCCTAGCCACTCAGTTCCTAAAACCCGTAATAATCACTACCTAAAAATCTATAAAACACCCATTTATGGTATAAAATCACATTTTTACATTGTAAACCTCTTGTTTTTGTATGTATATATATCTAGCTTCCACCAAAACTCATCTATCCTCATATGAACACTCCTCAACTATAAAACTAACAAAATAACGGGTCAATATGGAATGGTCCATTACATTAGATAACTCTAAAATAATTATCTTCCCTAATAACCAAAACCAAACAAAATAAGTAAGGGGGTCTAAAAAACCATCTCATTAAATACCTCTCAAGGATCTTGTTACACCTAAAATGTTATCACTAACCAAACATACCAAACTGAAACACCCGTAGAACAGCTCATGCAACTGTATAACTACCCTTTACAATACACAAAACCAAATATATGGAATCATCCACAAACAACAACATTTACACACAAACACATCAACCTCCACATAACCCAATAAAACAACTACCACAACTATAACACAAAACTATTCAATCCATTCACATAAATCCGGGAATCCCATCCTCCATATCAAGATATTATCTTCTTTGGGAAGCACTGACTCACCTACATGGTTTCAATCGCATCAAAGTGTAATGTTACATAATTAGGATTCATGTTCTCCCCTATCCATAAGTAAGAATCATTATAACACATAACACATCGACAAATGAAAATCTCATAACATAATAAGATCCAAATATCACTTCATACAAATTTAACAGAACAATGAATAAATTAAAAGAAAAATATAGGTACTAGGAACACATCTATTTCCCTAACCCCCAATTACTCCCCTCTAGGACACTATACTTCTAAAATTCACAAACTAAGGGAATGGTCATCCCTTGAATCACATTCTCTTGATGATCACGAATCTCTATCAGCCACTCCTCAAACATCACAACATCCATGATATCCAAATCACCCCACTTAATGATGTTGGCCTCCTCATGAAGATAAAAATGAAGTGGAGATATGTGGAAGATTTCCTGAATCTAGTCCAACCATGGTGGAAATTACAAATGTTAATATGCCACTCAAACATGATCCAATGTATTGAAAGTCTTAACAAAATAGGGTCATAGCTTTCCCCCTTCCAAACTTCCATTCCCCACATTGAGTGAGTAATTTTAAGAACACATGGTCTCCAACCTTAAACTCTCTTCTCCTATGATCTCCATAATACTTCAATCAACATGATTTTTCATTCATCCTCTCTTGAACCAACTAGATCTTCTCCATCATTATTTACACAACATCAGGGCTAAGAACTACTGTTTTCCAAACTTCTTTTGATAAAATCGTTGAATTAAATGTTAATCCATTTAAAGTCTCAAACAAAGTCATACCAATGGATGAGTGATACCTATTATTGTAATAAAACTCGACTAATGGAAATATTCATAGCCAAGAAACACCAAATTCTAATACACACACTAGAAACATGTCCCCTAGTATCTAGATGTTCTATTTTATCTTCCTGTCTATCTGAGGGTGGAAATAAGTGTTGAGGCATAACTAGATGCTGACGGCACACTAAAATTCCCTCCAAACACATGAGGTAAATTTTTTGACAACCCACATTTTATTACAGCTTAATTAATGATTTATTACATAAAGGTACACATGATACAGTCCCAAAATATCATGATGCCTAGTGTCTTTCAGAAATTGTGTTCATGTCAAAAAAATTCAATAAGAATAAAATGTCATTATTTAAAACATCCTTAACATTAACCCAAAATTTTATCATTCTTCTAAAACTACAATGGATAGCCTAGGGACATACATAAGAAGAGCTTGAGTTATAAATAAAAATAAGGGAATAAAAAAGACAAAACATAAGGTAAATTATTAAATGTGATCCAAGGGGATAATTAAGGTATATTTTGAGGGGTGAGAATGATAATCTTGAACAATGAGGTATGATTTAAAATAATAACATAAAGGAAACATGGAAAAGTTTTAACAATATAAAACATGACATAATAAACATAATTCAAGGCTAAATACTAAGAAAATAAAAATTAGTGTGCTTAAGATTGCCTTCCATGAACCATACATGTCATATCATTAGATTAAAACATTACCCAATTCATTGTATGGACATATAATTCTGGGTGCACCCATCACATTCATATCATGTACATGCATAAGTGTACCACATAGATCATTCAACATAGTATCATATTTTATCACATTTAACCCCATGATTAAATAATGTGAGTTACATGCATGATAGTACTAAATCAATGATGGATATGTACATCTTAGTAAATACCCTTGAGTGGAAATAGGGATAATTATTCAAAAAAAATGTTTGGCATGGAAAATCGCAGAATAATTTATGCAGCATAACATGGATACTTAAAGATTCATTGGAGGGAATAACAATAGTGAAAGGGGACTCTCATCGCATGTACATCATAATAGAAGTAATAAATATTCAGTAAAACATATCCCAAAATGAATAAGTGAAAAAAAGAATAATATAATGTGGGTTTTTGAATGAAGAGTAGAAGGAGAAGATCCTTTACCTTGAGAGAGAACTTCTAAATGATTGGGAAGAGCGTCTTTAGAGTTTGGGGGAATTTTGGGAGGGCTCTATAGAGGGAATGGTAGAGTAATTTCATGCTCCAATGTTTTTAAGTGAAAATAAATGGGATCTTGGGTGGATTTATATAGTAAATGAGAGGGGATATCTTTATTATCTTCTAAACATAGGTTTGGACAGTAAAAAAATAATCTAAATAGCAAACTAGCTAATGGTTTTTTCCTATGGTTTCTACTAAGGATGATTTAATTTAATTATTTTATGAGGATAATAACCAAGAACGTTAGAATAATTCACTTGATGATATGGAATTGATTCATGTTTATAAACACCCTACCAAAATTTGCATTAGCAGCTGTTTTTTTTGTTTAGCAGTTGTTTAAACTGCTGTTAAATCATGTGTCAACCTTTAATTAGCCTCAATTTTTTAAAACCATCACAGAATGATTTATTTGTGGGTTTTTTTGTTTAGCGGGGTTTAAACCGTCACTAAATTATTTTTATTTTTTAAATTTTTTGAAATTTTTGAAATTTTAATTATTTTATAATTATTTTATTTTTGTAATTAATTATTTTTATTTCTTATTTCTTATTTCTTATTTCTTATTTCTTATTTCTTATTTCTTATTTCTTATTTCTTATTTGTTATTTATTATTTCTTATTTATTATTTCTTATTTCTTATTTCTTATTTCTTATTTCTTATTTCTTATTTTTTATCTCTTATTTCTTATTTCTTATTTTTTATTTATTTCTTATTTCTTATTTATTATTTCTTATTTCTTATTTCTTATTTCTTATTTCTTATTTCTTATTCCTTATTCCTTATTTCTTATTTCTTATTTATTATTTATTTCTTATTATTATTTATTTATTTATTTACTAGTTAATTTTTTTTTATTTTTTTTAGTATTTAATTTATTTGTTTATTTTTGTAATTACTTTATTTATTTACTTATTTACTTATTTATTTATTTTTTATTTTTTATTTTTTATTTTAACCATGATCAAGCTCATCTTCATGCACATGCCCATGCCATATATAGAAATTCTTTGTTGGGTGAGATTTGAACTCCTTGCCTCTTGCTTATTTTCCAAAGACTTTACCACTCTAACAGACTCTTCATGTGGTCAATAAATCGAATTTAGTGTACTTTTATATATATATATATATATATAATAGAAAAAAAAATACATAACAAATATATAGACACTAAATAATTTTTAATCAATAATTATGAATCATAATTATGAATCAATAATTAATAATTAATAATTAATAATTAATAAGTGATTATTAATGTTTAATAATTACTAATTACAAATTACAAATTAATTAAAAATTACTAATTACTGATAAATGGATAGAATATAAATTAATAATAAATAATGAAATATATAATATGGAAGGAAATAGTAAATAATAAATAATAAATAATAAATAATAAATAGTAAATAATAAATAATAAAAATAATTAATTAATCTGAAATAATAAATAGTAACTTATAAATAATAAATACTAAATACTAAATACTAGATAATAAATAATATATAAATATAATGTATAATATATAATTTATAATATATAATTTATAATATATAATATACAATACATAATATATAATACATAATATATAATACATAATATATAATATATGAAACATAATAAATAACTTATAATACATAACATACAATATGTAATGCATAATACATAATACAGAATATATAATTTATAATTTATAATTTATAATATATAATATTTAATATTTAATATTTAATATATAATATATAATATATAATATATAATATATAATATATAATATATAATATATAATATATAATATAGAATAGAGAATAGAGAATATATAATATAGAATATATAACATATAATATATACTATAAAATATATTAATAATTTATAAATAATAAATTAATTAAAAAATAATTTAATATAAGATTAGTAGAAAAAAAATTAATAGAAAATTAATAAAAAATAGATAAATAAATAATAAATAAATAATAAATAACTAAAAAATAACTAATAACTAATAATTAATAATTAATAATAATTAATAATTGATCATTAAGAATTAATATTTAATATTTAATATTTAATATTTATAAATTTATAAATAATTAATAAATTAATAAGAAATTATTAATAAATAAATATATAATAATTAATAAATAATAAATATTGAATAAATAATAAATAAATAAATAATAAACAATAAACAATAAGGAATAAAGAATATATATATATATATTAATTAATAAATAAATAAATTATTAATTAATTAATAATTAATTATAAATAACAATTGATAATTAATAATTAATAATTAATAATTCTTAATTAATAATTATTAATTATTAATTAATACATAATTAATAATTAATGAATAATGAATAAAGATTCAATAAGTAATAAATAAATAAATAATAAATGAATAATAAACTAACAATAACAAATTAGTTATTAATTAATTAATAAATTAATAATTAATTAATAATTAATGTGTATAAAATAACTAAAAAATAAATAAATAAATGCCTAAATAAATATTAAATATTAAATAAATAAACTTATCAATAAATAAATTGATAAATAAATAAAGTAATAATACATAATAGATTAATACATAATAATTAACTAATTAATAATTATTAATTAATTAATTAATAACTAAATATTAAATAAATAAATAAAAAATGATTGATTAATTAAATCATAAAACTTTAAGAACCTCTAAAAACTCGAAAAACACTGAAATAGACATAAAATCTGATCTAGGACTCCATTATCAATACTATAACCAGTCAAATCAAAGATCATGAAATAAGATTTGATATGAGATGTGGTACTGGCCGAATGGACACCTGCATAGAAAGTTATAACCGTTTGAATTTTAAGAAATCAGGGTCTCCAAATAAAACCTCTCTTTCATTGTCCTTCTGGGCCTTTATGGTGGAATTAAATGGGGTAGAGTACTCAAAAAGCTGGTACCAGAGCTAAATGGTGTAGACCTCATTGCAGCCTTTGATTTGACATATGATAGAGCCCAAACGGACACCCAGATTAAAATTTATGGTCGTTTGATGTTCAAGTTTGATTTTCTACTTTTGAAATTTGAATATATAAATATATTTTTCATTTTATTATCACATGTTTTAAATCTCACTTGGTTTTATCTCATTTGATAAGCTTCGATTTCATTTGTTCTGAAGTTAAAATGGACTCCTTGATCAGAAGTTATGTTCATTTGATGTCGAAGTCTATTTTTTAACTTATTGAAGATTTGTTTTCAATTTAAAAACATTATTAACTCAAAATTATAAATATTTATTAACTGACACATTATAAATAATTAAAATTATAAATAATAATCTATATTTTATAGTAAATAATTAATAGATAATTATAATTAATTAATAAATAATTTTTTTCATTTTTTTCTTCAATTTGGCAGTGGTTTTGAAAAAATCACTACTATTTCGCAGGGGTTTTTTGAAAACCCACCACTAAAAAATTGTATATGTTTTTTATTAAATTATAAAAAATTTATAAAAAATATTTTAAAAAACATTTAGTGGTGGTGTTTTCACGACAGTTTTCAAAATCGACCATAAATTTTTTTCAAACAAAAATTTAGCAGCGGTTTTGAAAACCGCCGCTAAAACACTATTTTCTTATAGTGAAAGAATTGATTTTAAAACCATAAAATATAATATAGGTTTTTGAGGACTCATTAATGTTTTAAAAATTAATAAAATAACCTCAAAACATATTATTTTAAATGGGGAACATAATTTTGGATTTTTATACTCTTTATAGTATTTATTACATCACTTTTTGGCATTTATGATTTCACAATACATACCGTATAATTATATTATATTTAATTTTTCTCAAAAATTTGACTATCTCAGAAAGTTATGAAATATTTACTGTTGAATAATCTTTATGTACTTACTTAAAAAATAATATTTATTTTATCAAAATAATTCTGCAAACATGATATTTTACACTTAAAATTAAAATACCAATTTCTTGAAAAATACAAGTTTTTTCACAATAACATTTTTTTCACCCTTATAACAATTAAATACGACTTTAGAAAACTATATAATCATATATATTTAATAAATATTATTTAATATTAATATTTTATTAAAATACAATTCATTTCATAAATTCTTAAATTTATCGAAAATAGTTTCTTGATTGAAAATATATACTTCCCAAAAATATAATTGGTGTTTCATCGTTTCATCATTTAAGTTTTATCAAACTCATTATTTAATAATTTAAAATTTAATATAAAAAAGGCATAAATTTAATCATTATTTTATCAAACTAATATATAAAAATTTATATTGTTAGGGTCTAGATACATATCCCTTTATTACACTAGTGAATTCCTTAAGGGTAAGGTGTGGGATGGTCAGATTTTGTTGGGGAGGTTGGCGTACATTATTTGGGTCATGATCTTGATGAGCCTGAACTTCTCTCATAAATGGTTTTCTTAATGATTTAGTTTTTTAATATTATCGTCGGCTTAGTCAAGGTAAAATCTTAGTAATTTTATCTCACTTAGAAGCTTTAATAAATGGAATTTATAGGGTATGATCCAACTAGTTGTGTCCATCACTCCTTATGTTTGTGTCAATTATACTTTATAATAAAACTTAATATACTAATATTAATGGTAACTTTAAAATGGATATATTATCAATGGTTATGATTATTAATGGTATTTAAAATCCAATAGACTATAACTATCCAAAATAACCAATGTATTGCATGTGTTTTTTATAACAAAATTACTTGATAAGGAATTTATTCATTCCAAAAGGGAATCTCATTTGTACAAGTTCGAGCCCTTACATTCTTCCCCCATTCTGAAATTTCTCCTTAGAAATTCATTTAATACACTAAAACAAATGAGGTTACTTCTATTTAATCACCTCTTATGGTTCCCATGTTGCTTACTCAAACTTTTGGATCCACCACAGCACTTTGACCAGGTGAGTTGTCTTGTTTCATAGAAAATTGTCTCTATGATATAAGATCTACATCAAATGCTCCTCATATGAATGGTAATTCAACAATGGTACCACCTATATATTCAGTACATGTGAGTTTTATAGTATATACTTATTTAAGATGGATTCATGGAATATATCAGGCACTTGAGCTAGGTTAGATGCAAGTGATAGTTGATAGGCCAGTGATCTTCTTTGATAAAGTATCTCAAAGGGTCTGATGTATCTAGGGATAATCTTTCCCTTATTCTTAAACCTCGGGATTTTTTTCCATGGATATATATGAAGGAAAAATTCATCTCCAACCTCAAAATTTGGGTCTCATTGATGTTTTTCAGCATTTATTTTTCATTGACTTTGTGAAAATTTAATATATTGTTGAATTTTTTGAACCTTATCTTTTGTCTCCTAGATAATATCAGGTCCCATTAGCATATTATCTCTAATTTTATCCCATAACGTCATAGTTTGACACTTCTTACCATACAGATCCTCATAAGGTCCCATTTGATTGTTAGAAGGGAATCTTTTATTATTTGAAAAATATACTAGGGAGAACTATTGATCCCAACATCCTTGTAAATCCATTATACATGATCTCAACATATCCTCTCGAGTTTTAATGGTACATTAAAACTGACCATCCTTATGAGGGTGAAAAGAAATTCTGAAACATAGTTATATATATAATACTCATTGAAGGCTTCTCCAAAACATTGAGGTAAACCTTGGATCTCAATCAAATGAAATAGAGATTGGAACTGAATACAGTCTTACCACTTCACTAATTTATATCCTGGTATGTTGGTCAAGATATAAATCTTCCTTTATGGCTAACAAATACATTGACCTGGTAAGGTGATTAACTACCACCCTTATGGCGTTATTTCCTTTCGGTTTCCTTGGGAGTCATATAATGAAATATATGGTTCTATTTTCTAGTTTATATATTGTTATTGGAAATATTTTTAACATACCCTTAGAATTATGTTTTCCCACCTTGACTTTTTATCATACAAAGAATCAAGAGACAAACTCTGCAATCTCCCTCTACATGTTATACAACAAGAACATTTTGTTTCAAATCTCTATTCATCTTAGTGGTTCTAGGATGAATAGATAAGTATGATCTATTCATGTCATACATTATTTCCATCTTCATTTCCAATTTTGATGGGAAACATTTCTGGGTTCCAAACCTTATCACACCATCATCAGAAAAGTTTAAATACAAAATTTTCACTGTCATCTTCTATGTCTACTCATCACCTTTCTAGGCCTCCTTGATTCTTATCAAGGATAAAATGTTGGGTAGTTATTTGAGAAATTTAGTATAAATATACTTTATTATTTTCATGCCCATCCTTTTAATTTCAAATAATATTATATCCCTTTCAATCTCCATCATGGATAGTGTTGTGGGATCCTTTCTACATAGAGCATCTTCAATTTTTTTACATTCTTAGGATGGTAATGTATTGAACAACCATAATCTTTGATCATTTCTGAACACCTTCATTCTCACATATTGAACCCCTTTTCCATGAATATATACTTGAGTCATTCGTGATATGTATATATTTCACACTTTTCTCCATAAAGGTCATCTCACTATATCTTCAATGTGACGATCAATGTAGTCAATACTAGATCATGTGTTGGGTAGTTCTATTCATGGATCTTTAATTGGAGGGAGGCATATAAATTCACTTTTTCATATTTCCTGAGTACATGACCTAGGAAAATTTTGGACACATCATTGTAGATCACAAATCATTCCCCACTAGTGGGTAATGTGAGCACAGGTAGAGAGATTATCCTCTATTTCAAATCCTTGAATCTCTCTTCACATTCATCATTCTAGAAAAACATTACCCCCATCTATGTAATCTTGGTTAGTGGTATTAAAAATCATGAGAAGTTTCTCACAAATTGGTTATAGTACCCATATAATCCAAGTAAACTTCTAATTTCCATTATAGATATTAGACTTGTCCATTGTTCAATTGCCTCAAGTTTGTAAGGATCCATAGATATCCCCTTGTTGGTGACAATATGACCCAATAAAGTTACATAATATATTCAAAACTCACATTTTATATCCCTTTCATATAAATTTTCCATCCATAAGTTATCCGATATAGTATTTAAATACTCTTCATGTTCCTCATTTATTCTGGAGTACATCAGAATATAATCTATAAATATTACCATAAATTTATTGAGTTAGTTCCTAAAGACTCTACTTATCAAGTCCTTGAGGTTTTTTAGAGAATTAGTAAATCTTAATGGATTGAATATGAAGTCATAGTGTTTATACCTTGTAGTAAAATCATTCTTGGGGATATCCTATTTCATTACCATTAATTGATAATATCTTGACCGAAGATCCACCTGAGGGAAGTATTGGGCTCTATGTAACTAATCGAACAAGTCATCAATCCATGTAAGATGATACTTTTTATTTATCATGATCTTGTTGAGTTCATGATAATCAATTTAATAGTGCATTAATCCATCCTTATTCTTAATTATGAGGATTGATATAGCTCATGGTGAAGCACTTGGTCATATAAACCCATTATTAATATTCTCTTATAATTGTTTATTCAGACCCCCATGTTCAACAATGGTCATTATATTTAAAGTTTTAGATATTTTCAAAGTTCTTGGTAAGTGGTTAATTGAGAACTCAACCTTGTGACTATGAGGAAGACTAGGAAATCCTTTGAGAAACACATCTGTGAATTCCATTGTAATGGGAATGTAATCAAGGATGATATTTTATTTATTCTCAATCATTTGTGATAGATACTCTTTCTTGTAAGGAACTAATATACATGATTTTGAGGTTTGTACTAAATAAGATTCATCCTCCTCCTTACAGGTATATAGAATAATAGGGTTATTTACAATACGAAGGATGATTTCCTTCTCTTGAAAATTTACATTATATAAAAATATGAAAAACAAAACCATAACTATAATTACATCAAATTCTAATAAAGGTAATATTAAATGGTTTAATGATAAATATAGCCTGAAAATCTACAATTTGGATGAGTTATATTCTTAGGATGGAATAATTTATCCATTCAACCAATTCACCAATAACACAACATCCAACTTTTTAGGTGGTGTTTGAATAATGATACTAAACTTAATTGATATGAAAGAATGCATTGAAATATAGTCAGATAATACATTTGATGTTCATGAGTGGATGATAATCCTACCTTTCAATATTTTAGTTTAGTTCTAATCATTTACTTTATCTTAAATTTACTTAGGGATGATAATTTTGAAACTATTACACATATTTAAGGAAAACTATAAACATTTGAGGGATAACTCATACGTGATTTTTATTATTTAACCTATAAATTTTGATATTTCAATATAATTTTTCCATGTTTTAATTCCTAATATAAAATCCTATGGGAAATTTTGTTCCCTTAATAATAGATTATAAGGATATTTTGAATTTTAAAAATAATATCTCCTGGGAATTTCAGACTAGGTGTGCATCAAGGCCCATTATTATACACTAGATAAATATCAATTCCATCCCAATGCACCCTTTTTACTGTTATTTCCCTTAGGTGCCTCTATTATAGAGCCACATCCACTTATAGTTTCTATATAGGGACATATTTTTTTTGGAAACCACTTAATCTATACTTTAGAAAAATTTAGGTATTTCTCCTATGTTTAGTCTTATCCTTAATGATTTCACTAGTTTTTTTCTAATCTCAATCCCAAAAGTAATGAGACTTTTCTCTAATACAAACTATGAAAACTCATATTTTATTACACCTTAATTCATGATTTATTTCAAAAAGGAAGACATGATATAATACCAAGAGATCATTAATCCTAGTGTATTTTTTAAAATAGGTATACAACATAATAAATTTCAATATAATACAATAATATTATGGAAAACTTCCTTAAAATGTTCCTAAAATTCCACCATTCTTCTAAAACTACATGGGATAACTTGGGGATGTTCATAAAAAAGGGCTGAGCTAAAGAGCCCATTAAGGGACTAAAAAAAGAATATCATAAGGTAAAAAAACATGTGATTAAATAAGAATATCAATGTAACATAAGATGGGTGAGAATCAAAATTTTGAATAATTAATCATGATATAACATGATAATATAAATGTAACATGGTAATGTAGAAACAACATACAACATTACATCATAAAAATATGTAAGTATAACGACCATGAAAATTTAAAATAGTATGTTTAGGATAAAATCCAATGAAAAATACATGGAATCTCATGAGATTAATATATTACCCATTTCAATGTATGGATATATAATTCTGGTCCCAGCCATCACATTAATATAATATAAATCCATAAGTGTGTCGGGAATATCATTTAATATATAATCATATTTCATTAAATTCAATCCCATGATTAATGATTTTGGGGTACATACATGGGAGTAAAAAATAAATGAAGTATAATTACATCTAGGTAAATACCCTTGAGTTTAAATAGGGATAAGTATTCAAAACATAAATTTTTGGCATGGAAAATGGTAGGATAATTTTGGCAACATTATAGGGATACGTAATGATTAATGGGCTGGATTAATGAGAGTGAAAAGGGGTCTATAATCACTTGGATTTCATAATAGAAGTAATAGGTATGTGTTAAAATATATCCTAATGGGTATAGGTGGAAAAAAGGCATAATATAATGTAGGTTATTCAATAAAGAGGAGAAGAAGAGGATCCCTTACCTTGAGAGTGAATTTCTAAAAGCTTAGGATGAGCTTATTGAGAGATTGTATGATCTTTTAGAGGAATATAGAGTGGGGATGTCAGAGTAATTTCATGCTCTAAGCCATTATACATCTTGTAAAATTCTAGGTGTACCACCAAAGGTTAGGTATGAAACTCATGAAGGACTCCATCATGAATCACTACTAAAACAAACAACCACCCCTAAAATAACATTTAATTAAAATCATCCTTTGACCAACCCTTAAGAGAATCACCATGTATAAGATGATAATTCACCACTAATACCTATGAATCTACCCACTAAGAATCCTACACCTATTATATTAGTGAAGAATTCACTATCATCTAAAAGAAGAAACATTCACCATCAACCACCCTCATATCCAAGTTCAGGGTTTGAAACCCCTCCACCACACTCCAAGTATATCCAAAATCTCGATCCACATCCTTCCATGACATCCTTCTCAAAGTATTGGCCACAAAATTCCCCTTTCAAAATATATAGGAGATATAAAAATTATAATCCTGAATAAACTCAATCCATCTCAATTTTGGTAGATTTATTTTACATTGAGAAAAGATATACCTCAAACTCGTGTGATCCATGAAGACCTCAAAGCACTCCCAAATGAGGTAATGTCACTACAACTTCATTAAAAACACAACCAATTTAAATTCTATTTCATGGGATTCATATTTTCTTCTTGTAGGGGAATAATTTCCTAGACCCATATGAGATCATATCCTTACAATTCAACAATACGCATCCAAATCTAAGATGAAAAACATCACAAAACACCTCAAACATAACCCTTTACACTAGAAACTGAATAACTGAAGCACTGAACAACTTCTCCTTTAGGTAGTTTGATACTACCTAATAATAATAATTCAAGATAAAAGTCTAGTCCTTCCGAATTAAATCTATCAATGGTGTCACAATCCATGAGAATAAAAATATGAATCTATTCTAATAACTTGAAAGACCATAGAAGATATATACCTAATCCACATTCCTAGGTTCTTTCCAAGATATAAAATACATGGAGTTAAAAGGGTCAAAAGTAACACCCTACTGAGACACCACATAACAAAGGAAATGAAACTCTCATTTATAGATCATACACTTGGACAACTTTCCAAAATGTTGGTGGAATCAATGAACCTGAAAGATAGATATGATATGCTCATCATACTCATCCTCTAACATTGAGTAGATCAATAAGTTTTTTAAGAAAAAAACTATGAACTAGTATTTGAATTAGTAGAACCCAGATTTCATGAGACCCATTAACACATTTAGTACATTCGTGATACTAACTCTCATGACCAAGAACTCCAAGTGACTATACTTTCATATGAAGGTAGCATTTAGGATATCTCCCCCCATTACCCTCAATTGATGATATCTATACCTCATATCAATATTATATAACAAACTCACCCCTCTCAAATTTTTGAAAAGAACAACTATCATTATGATAGGTAATTATTTTTTATCTTCACCTATGTTAACTCTTGGTAGTCGATGCACTACCTTAGGCCACTATTTTTATTCTTGGAAAATAACAATTGATCACACTGTGGTGACACGCTAGGACATATTAAACCCATATACGTTAGTTCATCTATCTAAATCATCAAATCCAACAAATCTAAAGGTACCATCTAATAATAATCCATTGAAATCAGAGAAGCACTACGCTGCATATCTATCCATAATTTAACATCACTTAGAGAGGGTAGAGTAACAACCTTCTCAGTAAAAACATCCAAAAACTACCATATATCCTTTTAAACCTCCACCATCCTAGTGTATACTAATTCCATATAAAACTAAACCATCAAGAAAATAAGGGGCTCCACATGTTAACTACCCACCTGATAACTCTAATTTCCAATAAAAACCACATGATTTTCATCCACATATGAGAAGATGAATATCCTTCCAAGGAATTTGATAATATAATTAATAGAATATAACTTTTGGATATTGGGAATGATGTCATATAGCTACTTATGTAGTAATAAAATATTCCTAGGAGACTAATGTGGCTCAATCATCTTTCTACACCTGTAGAACACATCAAACAAGCTAGTCTAGCCTCTGAGTGTAATATTCAACACTAAAGGAATGGTATTCCTATCTATATATAATCCCAGATAAAGAACTAGTTTTGGGGAAACAAATAATTTTGATGCTCCTGAATCAAAGAAGGAATAAACAAGGGTAGACAATGATCAGATCATAACCTATATGATCTATGTCCACTTTGGTGTTCTCACCTCCACTGCATGAAACTATCCATGCCTAGATCCACTACCTCTCTACTGATATCCACCTTCATGGCCACACTTAGGAAGAATTCCCTGAACTTGAGTAACATCCTAAGTTAGCCTCTACCTTATATATAAACTCTGAATGGAGCATAATCTTATTTTTCCCTTCTTCAGGAATGGTCTCACTAACAACTACTTCTGAGGTTAATGTTGAACATGTCCACCTTCATGAAACTAATCTTATAGAACCATTGGGCACTAGTTCTGGTAATGACTATAAACCGCACTAAAAAAAATAGGTTGGTCAAAAACCTCTATTAATCAAATGAAAACCAATGGTCCCAAAAGGCTGAAAATAAAGATGTTGAGGTTGACTCCATTCTGGTTAAAACCACAATAGTCTTGGCACCAAATACCTACCACTAAAAACTCTTCCCCTCAATGGACAGTGATAGTTCCCCTATCATGGTAACCTTATCAGGATTACATAATATTGATCACCTCTAACTTATTTTAAACATCTATATATATTAAAAACATAAAATTAATAATTTTATAATAGATAGAAAGATAGAGTGCCTCCTTATTATGTCTCAGTCATGACTCCTCATCTGTAAAAAGGATTAGGGAAAAACAAAAAATAACATTGAACTTAATCCCAAGCTCCCACACTAACAAAGTCCCCTACTGAATGGTGATATTATCCTACCTCATCACTGAATTCATGGTTAATGAAAGTAACTATTCCAAAAATTATTTCTAAAATTCAACCCATGAAACATTTACCTCCATTCACTCACCTAGATATAACATCCACCTCTTACATATAGCTCCTCTCAACAGAATGAATTCTAGAGGGACCTAGTATCTGACCATAACCCTAATCAAAATGAAGGTGATCTAAAGTTACAAAAATAATCTATATATCTCCACTTCCAAAAAACTATCATCATAATTCCCTAAATCATTTCCCTAAAATGAACACAATTTCCTCTCCCACTGATCATTATACTCAACTAGATCAACCCTTTAGAGATTAGATAGATTATCCTTTTGAACATACACTTCTAGGAATACATTTGGATGACCACCTAGATCCATAGTTGAAAGGGAAAAAAATATTTCCTAATCATGGTAGTATGAAATTTCATCAAGCTTAATTTTATTAATTTTAACTTGTTTCGACCTTCACAAAAAAAAAATCCACCCAATTTAAATAATACCTCAACCCATCATGAATATTTTACCTCTAATGGATCTCTACCTTACAAGCATTTATGCCTCACTTAGACATTAAATAATCTCAAAGTCCATACACTGGATCATGGGGCCCCTAAAATACCATTTCATTACTGGTCTCCCTATCCTATGTCACACACTAAGATCAACTAGAAACATTTCCATATTAACCAATGGAATAATCATTTTTCTTAACTCCAAATTCCATCCTATCCCTCAACCATCACCTCTGATACCACTCTATAGTGAGACCCTCTATCTAAATATACCGTAACAATGAAAGAGTGATAATGACCCCCCTGAGTCCTACCTCTAGTGGACCCCATGTTAGCAGTAAGAATTGAAGGTATATAAATATCACAATGGGAGGTATTGCCCTATTTAATATAGTATTATGATATAGGATAAATCAACTAAAAATAAATTCATGAAATAATATAAAATGTAAATAATCCAAATTATCCCATAATGAATGTGTATAAATAGTGTAGATACAGATAAAAGTCTCCAAAATAAACACAAAAAGTAAATATAAATCAATGAAATTGAAATAGGATATGGTTATAAGCTTGTAATTTACAACATGGTCCATGTAGTCCTCCCATAAACCTAAAAATAATTTTTTATACATAGGGTGAGAATATAAGTATACTCAGTAGGAAAACCAAAGTCTCTCATGAACATGAGAAATATTCATACTAATTCTCTAGTGAGAAAAAAACAGAACCAAATATCACATAACTTGGTTAACTAACCAATCCCATCCTTAATAGGGCTCAGTCACCAAATAAGTCAAGAAATATATAATAATATAATATGAATCATTCAATAAATGGTTCCCCACACCACTTCCCCGCTGATTTTCCACCTTCACACCCCAAATTTCTATTCATTGGTACTCCCATACCTTATGTATAACATCACATCTTGTTACCCCAAAGCATGTACATAAAATCACATCTCACTTGATGATACTTGGTACATCACATTGTACCCATAACCAGAACATTAAGGGTACCATGAACATGAAATATATCATCTGCATTCCCTCCTTCTACCATGAAAAACCCCCCACCATAAGCCATATAATCAGATCCCAATACCCCACAACATGACCATCACACCACATCTCATCCAATGACACCTGGTCCCTCACATGTAACCATATCTTGACATTGAACTTTTGAATTTTTTATACCACATCCTGTGAATATAAACATCACCTAGAAGAGAGAGTTGAAAATAACAGGAATTCATCCATATATCTTCCTCAAAAGGATATTGGGAAATCACACACATATAAATATATGGGATTCGGAACATGGTTCTCAATGCATGTGATGTCGCATCTTGCCTTTTCTTATATAATATTTCATTTAATTTTACAAATAGAGGATCTTTAAAGTTTCGTGTCTTGGAAATCAGGAACATAAAACATAAAAACAAAAAACACACCTTTAATTCCCCTTTAAAACATTCTTTAAAACATCATACTATGTATAATTATTGTATCTCATAACTTGGATACATATATCAAGGAAAGGGTGAGTAGAAGGCCCAGTAAGGAAAACAAGGGAATCAGTTTACATGTGATATCAATAAGAACTTAATGAAAAACATAAAGACATGGGAAATGGAGAAAGAGGCATATCATAATAAAAATAATATGAATCATAACATTAATATGGGTCTACAACATTTAATTTAGAAAATCATGAACATGTCCCCAATTTTCATCCCCAAGGTGTCATAAAAATTACCAAGGTTATTTAACAAGGTATTGTTAAACTTATCATCTCTAGAGAATAAATTCTTTATCTAATGCATTAGAGCGATATCAGGGTGCACCCTTAATATGTATTTATTTTCATGTGATCCACATAGTTCATAATCAAACATTTCATAAATAACCAAATGATAATTAAAGAAATTGTTTTCATGTCAAAATTGTGAGGTTTAAAAAGTGTTTTAAAAACAAGATCATTATGTCATTTATAATCCATGGAAAGGGAGTGAGGGTTATATTATAACAACCCATACTTTACATACATTGTTAATACTTCAAAATTGAAGCATACTTATTACAACATATAACAAAACCACGAAAGGACCGTATAGGTATAGTGTCTTTAGAAACTGGGAAACATAAACAACTGGTTCATAAAACGTCTACACTGTCTCCCATTTATTTCATCATCTCTATAGTCCCTTTGGGAATATCTTACTTATTAAACTTCTTCCTGACCTGGGGAAAGAAAACATACAAAAGGGTGAGCTCAAATGCTCAGTAAGGGTAAACAAATGAAATATCAATCACATCATATACATAAGCACATAACTTTGGGAAATATTAACCTGCAAAAGAGATCATAATTTCATAACATGGGATAAATCATGGCAGTTAAATGTAATCACAATAATCATAACATAAAAAATGAAACTTTGTGTCATACACACATAATCATAGAGAATCATTTCATATTAGTAAAGACTCATTTCCAAGACTATCTTAGTGGACATAGTCCATTTCTGAACCGAGTTAACCTCGTTTCAGTCCGGCTTCACTGAACCGGTATAACCTACCATTCCAGCCATGTCTATCTCATGAGATATAAAATATTTACCCAATGAATTTGAGGGAGATATAGGTCCCACCCATCTCATAATTATACCATTCTTATGTGTTCCACAAAATCATAAACCATACATTATAGCATAACCCATGTAACAAAATGGGAATCTTAAACATCGTGACAACATAAAATAATTCATATAAGATAAAGGGATTCATAAAAATATAATTCCATCACAACATAATCAAATCAATTTAATAATAGAGATAGAAACAGAACCCTTTATTATCTTAGATGGAAAATAATTTTGATAAAACATTTGAACTCCATTCTTGAGGAAAATATCCTTTCTACTTCAAAAACACTTTTCCTTTCTTAACATGTCATACAATTCTAAAATAAAAGAAGTTTATTAAAAATAAACTTGAAAACTTGTAAAGGAAGCTTCTTGGAAATAATGTTTTAAAAATCCATTCATGCCGTATAAGTTAAAAAAAACATTCTTCGTACTTTTGTCGAAAAAGTCAAAAAGTACCTCGTATGAAAAATGAAAAAATATTCCTTTCATATCTTTTAATAAAAACTCACCAAAGTGTAAAATTGGATTTAAAAAATTGTAGAAGGATATAAATATTACATATTGGGGAAACATGGATGTGGATGATAAAATACACCCCAGTAAATACCAAAGTATAATCAATCTCGGATAAAAATGAGATTGTGACATTTCCCTTACCTTAGGTTCGATATGCTTTGTACGTGTCCGAACCTCCTGTATAATGATTTAAATAATGTTATTTACTTATTCCAGAATCATACTTATTTTTATGATATCATATTTTGTCATATTCTTAGCTTCTTATTAGTAATATTTCATTACTACTTGTTATTCGGGTGTTTATTACTTTTTGTTCTTATGCATGTCTTGTCAAATAAATTCTTATTTTTCTTTTTATTTTATAGATACCTCATTTACAGAATGATATTAGTGTAATATATATCATATTTATTCACTCAATTCATTTATGTAATCATTATGCAATGAAAATCATGTAGAACGAGTCGCATCACATCGTGGAGACGGTATTTCGTACGTACGCACGAGCGATGATATCATTCCCATGATCGTGGAATTGTATTAGAGTGTATGTATACTATTTCAGAATCAATATCACTTTACAATAGTCATATATAGTCATTATTTACACCATTATACCCATCCAAGTAAGGTGGTGGTGGAAAATAGATTACACCACGGCGTGGAGATGGTATTCCGTACGTACGCACGCGCGGTGATTTCTTTTTTCGTAGGATGGATAGATGGTGAAATAGGGATGTTTCGTACTTATAATAACATATCAATATATGAGTGATACTGATTTTATTACTTCATAATGAAACAACTAAAGAAGAAGAAGTGGAAGAAGAAATAAAGATGAAAGAATCGGTAACAGACATTACCTCTTCTTTAAAGTGCTTCTTTGAGACCTTCTTTTAGGGCACTAACATTGGTCTTTGAAGAATACCAGGACCGCTAGGATGTCTCTAGGAAATTGTATAGGAGAAATTGGAAGGGTTTGGCAGAGCTTTAAGGCTCAATGTGGTGTGAGTAAGAGATAGAGGAGGTGCCCTTTTATAAGGGAGGAGGGGGGCACCTTTGGAATAACTAAAACTATTATTTTATTATAAAGTCAAGTTCGGTTTTAAATAGCTCCAAATTGATTTATTTAGAGGCTTAGGTGGGGATGGGTCGAAATCCTCTCATCCAATAGAATTTAGACAAGTTTAGGTTCCTATTTTAACATTATCATTTGGATTTAACATTAAGTTAAATAATTTTACTTTTACCGTGTCTTCTTGTGTTCTTATACTATAAGGTTAATAAACTTACTATAAGCAGCCAAACGAACCCCAAGTTGTTTATTATTAATATATATAACATTATCTAAGTCATTTGGACTAACCTTAGATTTTTAGGAATAAAATAACAATTACTAATATAATATTTGTTTTAAATACTATTTTATGTCAATTTTGACACTATTTAGTAATTGATTTTTGTGAAAATCATAACAGAATTATTAGTTCGAAAAAAGTTAATTAAATCAATACTAACATGTAATATTAACCTAGAAAAATAGTGGAATTCATAAAAAGTCAGAAATTATATTTATTTTGGTGTTTATAACATCAATTATGTCAATATTTCATTAATAAGATAATTACTGCATCATCATTGTGTCATAAATAAATTAAATTATTTAATGTCTAAAAATTACAAATAAAATACCATTATGTATGAAATCTTTTTATATTTCTAATGAATATTTATAGTCGAATTTATCTTATGTATAACCCCATATTAAAAATTATTTACTTATTAAACTTTGATTTTAATTATTTTAACCCTTCTTTAAATAAATTAATAATAAATGTCCTAATCTAATCCAAGTCGGCCTAAATGGCCATATTTTATTCCTAAGGTTGTTTTTGGTCGAATTACACTTGTCCAATAGAATTAGGACATGTGTTAGGGTAATAATAATATCATTTTTACCCTTAATTACCCTATTTACTTTTAACTGTGGTAAATAAAAGTAAAAAGTTACTATTCACCAAAAATTATTTTCATCTCATTGAACCACATTTTAGTCCTTGATATTAACCATGTCTCTCTGATTTTCGAAATTCCACTCACAGAAGCGGTAAAATTAAGTTTTATGAAAAATTCAGTTTTTTTAACTACCACTTAGTAGTTTCACTATTCATCAAATATTGAATGTTTTCAGAAAAATACCAAAATTTCACCCTAGGATAATTTTGATATTCCAAATCCAAAAATGAAGTCCATTTTAAAAAATAAAAATTATAAAATTTCAAAAAGTGGTTATTACTATTCATAATGGCTAGTTTTTTTAATATTTTAATAGCATATCGTTGTTTAGTGAAACTCGGTATTGCGTACGACACAAGCTATCGAGGAAGGCCGCGGTTGCATGTAAAGCAAGACAAGATAGTGTTGTGTGTAGTAAAAGATTCATTTTATGATTTATATAAACTTAAAAACAAAATATTTCTCATTAAATTCTCGGGCATTACATTCTACCCCCCTTAAAATGAATTTCACCCTCGAAATTCGTCACTTTGTAACAAAAAGATGAGGATACCTCTCCCTCATCATATCCTCAAGCTCCCATGTAGCTTCTTCTAATTAGTTGTTCCTCCATAAAACATTCACCAATCGATTGGTCTTGTTTCGTAGGACTTTTTCGTTATGATCCAGAATCTCTATCGGTTGTTCTTCATAAGAAATATCTTGCTCCAGCGGTACAACTTCTGAGCTGAGTACATGTGAAGGATCAGGTATGTACTTTCTCAGGAGAGATACATGGAACACATCGTGAACTTGAGAGAGATTTGGTGGAAGCGCCAATCGGTAAGCTTCCTTCCCAACACGATCCAATATTTTGAAAGGACCGATATATCTAGGGCTCAACTTCCCCTTCTTTCCAAATCTCATAACCCTCTTCTAGGGAGATATTCGTAAGAACACTTTATCACCCACTTCAAACTCTAAGTCTTTTCTTCGGTTCTCTGCATAACTTTTCTGTCGACTCTGAGCTGCTCTTATGTGTTGTTGAATAGATCTGACCTTTTCTGTCATTTGATCAATGAGATCAGGTCCTAATAGATTTCTTTCCCCAACTTCATCCCAGCAAGTTGGAGTCCTGCATTTCTTTCCATAGAGAGCTTCATAAGGATCCATCTGAATACTGGAGTGAAAGCTATTATTATAAGAAATATCACCAAAGGTAGGTGTTGATCCCAACCACCTTTGAAATCAATAGAGAAAGCTCTCAATATATCTTCTAGGGTTTGAATTGTTCTCTCAGACTGACCGTCTGTCTGAGGATGATAAGCAGTGCTGAAACTCAACTCTGTATCCAGAGTATGCTGAAGACTTTGCCAGAACTTCGAGATAAATCTCGGATCCCGATCAGATATAATAGAAAGTGGTACTCCATGCAATCTTACCACTTCCTTTACATATATCCTAGAAAGCTGATCCAGAGAGAAATCCTCTCTAATAGCAATGAAGTGTGCAGACTTTGTAAGACGATCAACTATGACCCAGATAGCATTATTGCCTTTTAATGTTTTAGTAGGTATTGTGACAAAGTGCATAGTGATGTTTTCCCATTTCCATTCAGGTATGGGTAATGGTTGTAACATCCCCTTAGACTTCTGTCTCTCATATTTAACTTGTTGACAACCCAAGCATCGAGAGACATATTCAGCAACATCTCTTTTCATGCCATCCCACCAGAAGTATTCTTTCAGGTCCCTATACATCTTTGTGCTTCCAGGATGAATAGAGAATGAAGAACTATGAGCCTCATCCAGAAGCTCCTTCTCTAATTTGGGGATGGGAGGAACACAAACCCGATTCCTAAACTTTATTATCCCATCACAATCAATGATGAATTCAGGAACATTTCTCACCTTCTTTTGTAACTCGACATCTTCTTTCTGTGCCTCTTTAATCATCACATGTATAGATGGTTGAACATTCATTTGAGAAAGATACGATTTTTTCCCTTTCATTATAATTCCAAGATCCATCCTTCGTAAATCCATAAATATTGGATCTTTTGTGATCCTCATCATGGATAAACTAGAATGGTCTTGTCGGCTTAATGCATCTTCCACCTTGTTTGCTTTCCCAGGGTGGTAATGAATTGAGCAGTCGTAATCCTTAATCAGCTCCAACCATCTTCTTTGGCGCATATTCAGCTCCTTTTATGTGAAAATATACTTTAAACTTTTATGATCAATATAAATATCACACCTTTCACCATAAAGATAATGCCTCCAAATCTTTAATGCAAAGATTTCCACAGCTAACTCCAAATCATGTGTTGGGTAATTTTGCTCATGTATTTTCAACTGTCATGAGGCATAAGGTATCACCATATCATTTTGCATAAGAACACACCCCAATCCCTTCTTGGATGTATCACTGTAGATCACAAACCTTTCTCCACTACAAGGCAGTGTGAGCACAGGTGCACTGGATAACCTTCTTTTCAACTCCTTGAAATTCTCTTCACATTCCTCCATCAAAACAAACTTAACTCCTTTCCGAGTCAACTTGGTGAGTGGATTAGATAATCGTGAAAAATCTTTCACAAAACGTCGATAATATCCAGCCAAACCAAGAAAACTTCGGATCTCGGTTACTGTTGTTGGTCTCGACCATCTTTCGATAACCTCTGTTTTTGCTGGATCCACAGATATCCCCTCTTTTGAGATTATGTGACCCAAAAATGAAACTTTTTGAAGCCAAAATTCACACTTGGTAAATTTGGCATAAAGCTTCTCCTTTCTCAGGGTATTCAATATAATTCTCAAGGGATCTTCATGTTCATTCTTGCCCTTTGAATAAACAATAATATCGTCTATAAAGACTATCACAAATTGATCAAGATAGTCTCTAAAGACTCTATTCATCAGATCCATGAAGATAGCAGTGGCATTAGTAAGACCAAATGGCATCACTATAAATTCATAGTGTCCATACCTTGTACGGAAAGCCATCTTTGGTATATCCTCCCTTTTGACCCTTAATTGATGATACCCTGAACGAAGATCAATATTGGAAAAGTATTGAGTTCCACGTAGTTGGTCAAATAAGTCATCAATGCATGGAAGAAGATATTTTTTCTTGATAGTGATCTTGTTAAGTTCTCGATAATCAATGCAGAGTCTCATTGATACATCTTTCTTCTTAACAAATAGAACAGGTGATACCCAAGGTGACGCACTAGGGCGTATGAATCCCTTATCACGATTCTCTTGGAGTTGCTTCTTCAATTCATGCAACTCAATTGGGGCCATTCAATAAGGTGTCTTTGAAATAGGCAAAGCACTCGGTACGAGTTCTATTGAAAACTCAACTTCACGATTTGGTGGAAGACCCGGTAATTCATCCGGAAAGACATCATCAAACTCCCGTACAATGGGCATATTCTTAATCATGAGTTTCTCACCAACCATTTGAGATAAATAACCTTCATTTAGTGGAATCAATACCCATAAAATGGAAGAAATTTCCACTGGAAGGTTATGTTCATCCTTGCATCGATAGACGATCATAGATTGATCTGGAATATGAAATGTAACTTCCCTTCTTTAGAAATTGATATGATCTCCATGTAGAGAAATCCAATCCATGCCATGAATCACATCAAATTCCACTATAGGAAGGATCACAAGATTTTCAGGAATAAATTTCCCACAAAATTCGATCGGAGAAGAATTATAAACTTTTGATGCGACTGTTGTGCCATTAGGTGTTGTCACAGGTAACTCAACATCTAATTTTTGAGGTAATGCGGTGATACCCTTATAAAATTCTTCAGAAATAAAGTAGTGTGTGGATCCAGAATCAAATAAAACATTTGTTACTTTAGAGTGGATGGTAAGTGTACCTTTCACCACATCGTTATCGTACTCCACATCGCTGATAGAAATGGCATGTGACTTTCCTTTGTCTTTATCCTTAAGAGTTTGTTGACGTCGACCATCATCATCAACCCTTGGATTAGGGCATTTATTGGCATAATTTCCCATCTCCTTGCACTTGAAACATTGAAGTGTAATAGTTTCATTCTGTGTATCCCTTCCTTTGTTTGCATCATTAGACATCTTCTTCCCATCATCGCGGCATTCAAATGCCCGATGACCTTCTTTTCCACATTTGAAACATTTACTTGTCCCTTTAAGACAACTCCCTCCATGTTTCTTTCCACACTTTGAGTATAAGGGAAATCTCATCTTCTTTTCAGTGTTCTCTTTAGATTTTCCTTTGAATTCCATTTTCCTCTTCTTATCAAACCCATATGACTGATGGGTTACTCCAATCTCCATCTCAACTTTGAGAGCACATCGAACGATTTCCTCGTAGCTATTGAAGTCCCTTATGGCTAACTCCCTTCGAAGACTTGGTTTTAAGCCACTAAAGAATCGATCAATCTTACTCTCAGGTTGGATCATAAAACCAAAAGCGTACCTTGAAAGTCTTGTAAAATTTGCTTCATAGGTACCAACAGATTCATCATCCTTTTGCTTCAATTCAAGAAACTCTTTCTCCATCTTTGTTCGGAGAATATGAGGGAAGTACTTATTGAAAAATAAGTTCTTGAACTCATCCCATTCCATGGACTCAATTTCATACCTTTACCTCATATTCTTAATAAGATTCCACCATTGATCAGCATCACCTTCCAAACGATACACTGCTAAAATGAATTTATCATGCTTAGAACATTGAAGAACTGAAAATATATTTTCAGTAGTACTAATCCATTGTTCAGCAACAAATGGATCAGTAGACCCCCTGAATGAAGGAGGACGCTGTCTCATGAAGGATTCAACAGAATGTTGCTCCTTCCTTTGCTCGTTTGGAAGTCCTGCACGATTCATAGCTTGAGAAAGTTGTGTGAGCATGGCTACAAGATTTTGTATTCCAGCTCCCATAACGTTTGGTTGCTAAGGGGGACAATCATTGCATTGCCCGTTGCATTCCGCATTAACACGGTTCCTTCGGGTTCCAGCCATTGACTAAAACCAAGAAGAATAGTGTGAGAAACACTAATTATAATAGGAAAACCACATAATCAAGAATAAAATTTCACACTTAAGGTCTTATCCTAGGTTATTCATGGTCATTTCTAAAATACTATGATTGTGTTCTATGCTTATACTTATCCTTAGGGTTCTTACTAAGGCTTTCACATCCTAGTTTCTAAAGGTTGTCTATACCTTTCCTCTGATACCAACTATAACGACCCATACATTAAATACATTGATAATACTTCAAAATTGAAGCATACTTATTAAAACATATAACAAAACCACGAAAGGACCGTATAGGTATAGTGTCTTTAGAAACTGGGAAACCTAAACAACTGGTTCATAAAACGTCTACACTGTCTCCCATTTATTTCATCATATCTATAGTCCCTTTTGGCATATCTTACATAATAACCTTCTTCCTGACCTGGGGAAAGAAAACATACAAAAGGGTGAGCTCAAATGCTCATTAAGGGTAAACAAAAGAAATATCAATCACATCATAAACATAATCACATAACTTTTGGAAATCTTAACCTGCAAAAGACATCATAATTTCATAACATGGGATAAATCATGGCAGTGAAATTTAATCACAATAATCATAACTTAAAACATGAAACATTGTGGCATACACACATAATCATAGAGAATCATTTCTTATTAGTCAAGACTCATTGCCAAGACTATCTTAGTGGACAAAGTCCATTTCTGAACCGAGTTACCCTCGTTTAAGTCCTGCTTCACTAAACCAGTATAACCTACCGTTCCAGCCATGTCTATCTCATGAGATATAAAATCTTTACCCAATGCATTGGAGGGAGATATAGGTCCCACCCATCTCATAATGATATCATTCTTATGTGTGCCACAAAATCATAAACCATACATCATAGCATAACCCATGTAACAAAATGGGAATCTTAAACATCGTGACATCATAAAATAATTCATATAAGATAAAGGGATTCATAAAAATATAATTCCATCACAACATAATCAAATCAATGTAATAATAGGGATAGAAACAGAACCCTTTATTATCTTAGATGGAAAATAATTTTGATAAAACATTTGAACTCCATTCTTGAGGAAAATATCCTTTCTGCTTCAAAAACACTTTTCCTTTCTTAACATGTCGTACAATTCTAAACTAAAAGAAGTTGATTAAAAATAAACATGAAAACATGTAAAGGAAACTTCATGGAAATAATTTTTTAAAAATCCATTCATGTCGTATAAGTTAAAAAAACATTCTTCGTACTTTTGTTGAAAAAGTCAAAAAGTACCTTGTACGAAAAACGACAAAAGATTCCTTTCATATCTTTTACTAAAAACTAACCGAAGGGTAAAATTGGATTTAAACAATTGTAGAAGGATATAAATATTACATATTGGGGAAACATGGATTTGGATGATAAAATACACCCCAGTAAATACAAAAGTATAAACAACCTCGGATAAAAATGAGATTGTGATATTTCCCTTACCTTAGGTCCGATATGCTTTGTACGTGTCTGCACCTCCTGTATAATGATTTAAATAATGTTATTGACTTATTCCAGAATCATAATTATTTTTATGATATCATATTTGGTCATATTCTTAGCTTCTTATTAGTAATATTTCATTACTACTTGTTATTCGGGTGTTTATTACTTTTTGTTCTTATGCATGTCTTGTCGAATAAATTCTTATTTTTCTTTTTAGTTTATAGATACCTAATTTACAGAATTTTATTAGTGTAATATATATCATATTTATTCACTCAATTCATTTATGTAATCATTATGCAATGAAAATCATGTAGAACGAGTCGCATCACATCGTGGAGACGGTATTCCGTACGTACGCACGAGCGATGATATCGTTCCCATGATCGTGGAATTGTATTAGAGTGTATGTATAGTATTTAAGAATCAAAATCACTTTACAATAGTCATATATAGTCATTATTTACACCATTATACCCATCCATGAAAGGTGGTGGTAGAAAATAGATTACACCATGGCGTGGAGACGGTATTCCATACGTACACACGCGCGGTGATTTTTTTCCATAGGATGGATAGATGGTGAAATAGGGTTGTTTCATACTTATAATAACATATCAGTATATGATTTATACTGATGTTATTACTTCATAATGAAACAACTAAAGAAGAAGAAGTGGAAGAAGAAATAAAGATGAAATAATCGGTAACAGACATTACCTCTTCTTTGAAGTGCTTCTTTGAGACCTTTTTTAGAGCACTAAAATTGGTCTTTGAAGAAGACCAGGACCTCTAGGATGTATCTAGGGAAGTGTAGAGGAGAATGTGGCAGGGTTTGGCCAAGCTTGAAGGCTCAATGTGGTGTGAGGAGGAGAGAGTGGAGGTTCCCTTTTATAAGGGAGGAGAGGGGCACCTTTGGAATAACTAAAAATATTATTTTATTATAAAGTCAAGTTCGGTTTTAAATAGCTCCAAATTGATTTATTTCGAGGATAAGGTGGGGATGGGTCGAAATCCTCTCATCCAATAGAATTTAGACAAGTTTAGGTTCCTATTTTAACCTTATCATTTAGATTTAACATTAAGTTAAATAATTTTACTTTTACCGTGTCTTCTTGTGTTCTTATACTATAAGGTTAATAAACTTAATATAAGCATCCAAACGAACCCCAAGTTGTTTATTATTAATATATATAACCTTATCTAAGTAATTTGGCCGAACCTTATATTTTTTGGAATAAAATAACAATTACTAATATAATATTTGTTTTAAAAACTATTTTATGTCAATTTTGACACTATTTAGTAATTGATTTTTGAGAAAATCATAACAGAATTATTAGTTCTAAAAAAGTTAATTAAATCAATTAAAACATGTAATATTAACCTAGAAAATTAGTGGAATTCATAAAAAGTCTCAAATTACATTTATTTTGGTGTTTATAACATCAATTATGTCAATATTTCATTAATAAGATAATTACTGTATCATCATTGTATCATAAATAAATTAAATTATTTAATGTCTAAAAATTACAAATAAAATACCATTATGTAGGAAATATTTTTATCGTTCTAATGAATATTTATAGTCGAATTTATCTTATCTATAAACCCATATTAAAAATGATTTACTTATTGAACATTGATTTTAACTATTTTAAACCTTCTTTAAATAAATTAAAAATAAATGTCCTAATCTAATCCAAGTGGGCCTAAATGGTCATATTTTATTCCTAAGGTTGTTTTTGGTCGAATTACACTTGTCCAATAGAATTAGGACATGTTTTAGGATAATAATATCATTTTTACCCTTAATTACCCTATTTACTTTTAACCGTGGTAAATAAAAGTAAAAAGTTACTATTCACCAAAAATTATTTTCATCTCATTGAACCACATTTTAGTCCTTGATATTAACTGTGTCTCTCGGATTTTTGAAATTCCACTCATAGAAGCGGTAAAATTATGTTTTATGAAAAATTCAGTTTTTTTAACTACCACTTAGTGGTTTCACTATTCATCAAAAATTGAAAGTTTTTAGAAAAATACGAAAATTTCACCCTAGGCTAATTTCGATATTCCGAATCCAAAAATGAAGTCCATTTTGAAAAATAAAAATTATAAAATTTCAAAAAGTGGTTATTACTATTCATAACAGCTAGTATTAATAATATTTTAATAGCATATCGTTGTTTAGTGAAACTCGGTATTGCATACGACACAAGCTATTGAGGAAGGCCGCGGTTGCGTGTAAAGCAAGCCAAGCTAGTGTTGTGTGTAGTAAAAGATTCCTTTGATGATTTATATAACATAAAAACAAAATATTTCTCATAAAAGTCTCGGGCGTTACATATATGTATATCAATTAAGAAATATAATATATAAATTTTATGTCTTGATTAATACCCCCAAGAAATGAAGTATTTTTGGGTATTAATATAAATAAAATAAGAGAAAATATTTAGAAAGAGAGAGAGAGATTTTGAGACAAAATTTCTGCAGCATAATGGATATATAACATGGGTTTAGAAAACAATAAAAAGATATGGGAAAAGGTTTAAACACTCATAAATAACTCATAAAATAGTATAAGGAAAGAATAAAATTTAAATAAGATCATGTTACGGAATTCTTAATGACATACCACATGAAAATTAAACTTGAAAGAGAAGAGAAGATGTGATTTCTTTTATGAAAATTTGGCAGCCTAACGACGTCACTTAACAATTTAAAAAATCTGTTCATAAGAGAAGAAACGGTATCTAATTTTTTTTAAACAAAATGGAAATTAATAAGGATATATAAGAACATACCCCTACATAATAAAATGGAAACTAAAAGACATAATATAAAGGAAGTCATGACTAAAAGAAGAGGGTGAAAGGTTCCGTTACATTGAAGAGTTACTTAAACACGAAATAGTTGGGACCATGGGGGATTAAAGGCACTTTGGTAGGAATCATTGGGAGGTAAAAACCCATATATTCATTGAGGTTTAATTTTCAATGAATGGAATGAAGGAATGGGTTGGTATTTATAGCAAAAATTGGGGGTTATTTTATTAATTTCCAAGGGACACCTCATTACTGGTATTTGAAAATTCATGGTCTTTCCCATGGTATTTTACCATGGTATTGGACACTTAGAACACCTATTAACATATCTTACTATACACAACTTGACCAGAATTATTACATCATTATTATTTCATTAATGATGTCATTAAACACACCGAAACTCAAAACTGTATTTTTACTATTCACCATAATACAAAACATTTTGTAAAAATCTCATAAGATCACCTTAACCTAATATCAATGCTCTCAATACAAAAATGAGCTCCATTTTATGAAAATAATTTTCTAATTATGAGATATTTAGTTTTGAAGTAAAAATACTATTTACCTAAAAAATTATAATAATTAACTAATAATTTCTAAAACGGTTATTTACTAATGATTTAATATCACAATACCATTCAATATGCCTAAATTATATTTTTACTTAATTAAGTGATGTTACTATTCCATTGGTCACATTACTTTTCAGAAGGGTAATATTACTATTCATAATTTACTATTCACCAAAAATTAAGTTGATCTTATTAGAATCTAAATTTCTTACTGATCACAGCTATAGAAGACCATTCTTTGAAAATAATTTCACATTATTAATTTTTTAAAGTATACAAAAATATTTTAAAATACCTTTTTTCCAAAATTCACAATAATATGGAACTTCTATAAATTCATCCTAAATTTATTTTAACATTTGAAATTAACAAATTTTACCATAATAAGTAATAAAAATTTTATTTATACAAAAGTATTTACACAATTTTACTAAGGCCTCGTTACATAGCCCCTTATAACACCTGCATAAAACCTAAGTGTAATGTGTGATATGGTGACAGAATCGTGGGGCAGCTTTGACAACATTGCTCAAGTGGTGATTTCTATCATCTTGATCTTCTCTCGTAAGCGATTATGTTCAAGATTAACGTGTTGGAGTTCAACTTAGACTTGGCCCATAGAAAATTCTAGTGATTCCACTTTCTTCCCAAGATTTGATAGATGGGCTTCGTATGAACCGAGTCTACAGGATGAGGCCATTGAATCCACATTCTGTATTAATTATCCATGATCATTTGTATTTATAAACAATAATCATAAACATTAATAGTATAGTTTCCAATGTTCATATTGACCAATGGTCATATAACAGTCAAAATACAATGGTATCATTTCAATTATACTCACATCATTAATTAGAGGATATAGTTTTTTTAGTACAAAATAAAATAACACAAAAATTATGGGAAAAATATTAATAGAAAGTTGTGGTCATTACATTCTTCCCCCTAAAGAAAATTTTTCCCCTAAATTTCAACTCATACCATCTGAAGAGAAAATGTGTGGGTACTTCTTCCTCATAAACTCCTATGCTTCCCACATGGCTTTATCAAATCTGTGATTCCTCCACAACACCTTAACTAGGTTGGTAGTCATCTTTCGTAGAACCTTGTCCCTTTGATCCAAGATCTCTATTGACTAATCCTCATAAGAGAGGTCATGTTCCAGTTCTACCACCTTTGGATTTAGTACATGTTAAGTGTCAGGTATATACTTCCTCAAGAGGGATACATGGAAGACATCATGAACTTATACCAGATTTGGAGGAAGTTCAAGCCGATAGGCTACTACTTCTATGCAATCAAAGATTTTATAAAGTCCAATGTACCTAGGGCTGAGCATCCCTTTCTTCACAATACTCATGACTCTCTTCGAAGGTGAAACTCAAATAAAGACTTTTTCACCAACATTAAACTCCAAGTCCCTTCGACAGTTGTCAATATATCTCTTTTTCTAACTCTGAGTAGCCTTAATGTTTTTCTGGATGGCATATACCTTTTCTGTCATCTTTTGAACAGGATCAGTCCCAAGAAGCTTTCTCTCAACAGTTTTTTCCCAACAAGTAGGAGTTCTACATAACTTCCCATATAATTCTTCATAGGGTTCCATTTCAATTCTTGAGTGGAAGCTGTTATTTAAAGAGAACTCAACTAATGGGAGATGATGATCCCATCCACATTTAAATTCCATTGGGCATGTTCTCAGAATGTCCATGAGTGTTTTAATAGTCCTTTCATATTGGCCATCAGTTGGGGGTGATAGGTCGTACTAAAATTTATTTTGGTACTTATAGAATGGTGAACACTTCTCCATAATTTTTATGTGAACATTGGGTCCTGATAAGATATGATAGAAATTGGAACTCCATGAAAACTTACCACTTCCTTTATATAAATCATGGAAATTTTATCAAGATATAAATCTTCCTAAATAGAGATATAATGGGCAGTCATGGGGAGAAGGTCCACAATAACTCATATCAAATTGTTTCCTTTGGAAGTTCTTGTGAGACCAATGACAAAGTCCATAGTAATATTTTCCCACTTCCATGATGGTATGGGTAGTGGTTGAAATACCCCTATAAGAAGTTGTCGCTCTGCCTTCACTTGCTGACATACCAAGCCCCTTGAAGTGTAGTCATCAATCTCTCCTTTTATATTATCCAAGCAATAATGATCACTAAGGAATCTATAAATTTTTTACCTCTATGATGTATACAGAATATAGAGCTATAAGCTTCATCCATCAGCTCCTTCTTTATTTCCAGAATAAATGGAACACATAGTCTTGTATGAAATTTCAGTACACCTTCTTGATAAATATTGAACTCAAGAAACATCTCATCTTCCACATCCTCAAACTTTTTCAGTATCAATGGATCTTCTTTCTGAAAATTATTGATATTATCAAGTAATGATGGTTGATAAATAATTTGGGTTATGGTTGATGATTTCCCTTCCTTTATAATTTCCATGTCCAACATTACTAGGTCTTTAATCAAAAGATATCTTTGAATCCTCATCATGGATAGAACAACTGGATATTTCCTGATTATTTCATTAGCGACTTTTTTTTCTCTTCTAGGATGATCATGAATTGAATGCGTGCAACACCTCGAGACTTGAACCCATCATCCCACGTTTCCTTCACTGTTACTGCAGGTCAAACATCATCACTCTACATCGTATCACACAATCATCATGCCAGTCGCCGGTGAGACTGTCAGAAGTGTCGTCTCCGGAACCTCCTCTGCAGAATACCACCATTCATAAACACCGCCACAAGTCCGCTAGAACAATGGACGAAAACATAACAATCACCGTAGTTCCAACACCACAACAAATCATCATCACCACCGCACAATAAGAATAAAACCACAGATCATCAGGGAAAAATGGCTCTGCCCGAAGAAAACCCAGTCTGTCGCCAGATACACCGACGTGACAAGCAACATCAAAACAGAACCACACCAACAACATCACAGGAAAAAGGGAAATCAAACCGATAAAAAACTAAAAGTGAAGAAACATCACCCGAACAACCTTCCACATGAAACTCCATCAAAACAAGATGAAATCCACAAGGAAAATCGAATCAATCTTCAAAGCCTGTCACCACCTTCAGCCCCGCTGGAGAAGACCCCGAAAACCCCCAAGGCACTCACATCAATCGCAGATTGAATCCGAAACCCCCAAACAGCCGCAAAAACTCAACCTAGGACCAACTCCACAACTCCCGGACCAGATCAAACCCACAAACCCTCCCTTGGAACATGCCAGAACTTCTAACGACCTCATCGCAACCCGGTCTTCCGTTCATGGATCCAGATCTGACAGCGACGCCAAAAATATACTTCAATATTTGATGGTCTATGTATATATCACATTTATCCCCATAAATATAGTGCCTCCATATCTTCAAAGAAAAAATGATCGTAGCTAGCTCAAGATTATGTGTTGGATAGTTATGCTCATAAGTCTTCAACATTCGAGCTACATAAGTAATGACTTTTTCATTTTTCATGAGGACTCACTCAAGCCCATTCATAGATGCATCTTTAAAAATAATTAATCCTTCTCTAATTGAGGGAAGAGTTAACATGGATGCAGTAACCAATCACTTCTTCAAATCTTGGAAGCATTCCTCATACTCATTTTTCTAGATGAACTTGACCCCTTTTTGAGTTAACTCGGTTAATGGATTAGAAATTCATGAAATTTTTTTCACAAACCTCCTATAATATTCCACTAATCCACGGAAACTATGAATCTCAGTTATTGAAGTAGGCTGAGGCCACTCCTCAACAACCATTGTCTTTGTAGGTTCAACTGTTATTCCTTCAGTGGTTACAATGTGCCCCAAGAAACCAACTTATTGTAACCAAAATTCACATTTTCCAAATGAAGATCAATATTAGAGAATAATTGAGCCCCACAAAGTTTTTCATATAAGTCATAAATTCTTAGAAGAGGGTATTTTTCTTTATCGTGATCCCATTCAGTTCTCTATAATAAATACATATCCACATTGATCCATCCTTATTCTTCACAAAGAGAACAGGTGCTCCCCCAAGAGACACACATGGTCAGATAAACCCCTTCTTTAAAATATCATGGAGTTGTTTCTTTAATTCCTCTAGCTACACATTTCCTATCCTATATGGGGTCTTTGATATCAAATGAGATCTAGGTATGAGTTCAATGGAGAAATCTACCTCTATTTCTGATGGAGTTTTGGGTAACTCCTCAGGAAACATGTCCATGTATTCCTAAACGATGGGGACTTTTCTATCCTATACTCTAATTTTTTTCTACTTCCTATTTACCAATTAAATACATAAAGAAGGATATAGGAGGTTATTCTAGATAAATATCAGGTTGATATATCTCTCCATGGAATATAATTATATGATTTTCATTCAAGACTACTGAGATTTCCTTGCTTCTACATTTGATCTTGGCATTATACTTTGAGAGGCAGTCCATCCCGAGTATAATGTTGAATTCCATCATGGTAATGACTACTATATTTGAGATAAGATTTTTCTTAGTAAAGTAAATACTATAGTTTCTAAAAACTGAAAATTCTTGGATAATCTCTCCAGGAGTCTTGACTGATAACTCTACTTTTAGAAAATTGAGGGTTGATTCTAAATTATTTTCCTACTTGGAGGAAATAAAGGAATGACTATAACTAGAATCAAACAAAGTACATTATAGCTTTCAGATAATAACAAGAGTACATGCCACCACATTATTTGGTGCTTCAAAATCAACTGTTGTGATTTCAAAAGTATGACCTTGTTCCCTTGGCATTTGTTGAGGCTGAGGGTGATTCCCCTCCACTACCCTCATATTTGGATAGTGATTGGAAAAGTTCCCAAGTTTTCCACACTTATAGCATAGGACATAAGGTAGGCTCTTCACCATTATCCCCTTGTCGTTAGTGTTCAAAATTTTAGGCTTCACCACATGACGACAATTCTGCACGATATGACCACCTCTTCCACAGTTAGAGCACTTCCTGATCCTGAGCAGGCAGTTCCCCAAATTCTTCTTCACACATTTATTACATGTGAGACATTTCACTTGATTGAATCCTATTCTATGATTGAAACTCATCCCAAATCATGGATCCATTGATCTCTTCTTTTCATTGGATTTATGAGACCACTACATCTCACCAAACTCTACTTTAACCTTTATTGCACTCCGTATGATCTCCTTATAGATATCATTGTCATGATTGGCTAGATTCTTCCACAGATGAGGTCTTAGTCCCCCAAATAATCTATCAAACTTCCCATTAAGATCCATGAAAAAGTTTAAGGTGTAATGGGAAAGTCATTTGATGTTAATCTCGTAACTTCCAATAGATTCATTATCCTTCTGCTTTAGCTCGAGAAATTCCTTATCTATATTTGTTATCAACAATCGAGGGAAATACTTATTGAAAAAGACCCCTATGAACTCTTCCCACTCCATAGCTTCAATAACCACTCTTGGCCTCAGGTTTTTAATCATTCCCCACCACTGATCAGCTTCCCATTTTAAATGGTAAGCAGCCAGGGTGACCTTCTCTTGTTCTGAATAGTGGATCACAGAAAAGATATTCTTGATAGAGATGATCCACTGTTCCAAAATCAATTAGTCTACAGATCCACTAAAGTTTGGTGGTATTTGATGCATAAAGGGATCAATATAATTTTATTACCTTCATGGTGTAATCAGACTCTCATCTTTATTCAAGTTATTTCCCATAACATGAGTCAGTTGGTTCTCTATTCTCATGAAAATTTTCATTCCTACTTCCATCGGAGGGTCATCAGCACATGGCCCATTGGGGTCACCATTTTCACGATTTTTCCTATTACCCACCATTTTCTAGAAGAATAAAACCATAGTTATAAGATTATTTCATTTAATAATCTTTTAACTATAAATTATTTTATGTCTAAAAACATCATACTTAAATAATTACATTTCTCTATATATACTTCATTATGATTCATAAAAAGCTTGTGATTAACCAAAAATATCCACTGAGAGTGTCAAAACAGGAGTGTACCAAGGCCCTTTTTTGTGTACCAGGATAGACCAAGTTAATCCCAAAACTCATTTTCTGAGTTTCCACTCCCTCATACATATGTGCCAGATCCACATCCACTTTTTGTATCCAGACATGGATTTATTTGTTCAGAAACCACTTACTTAATACTTCACCAAAACACCAAGAACTTTTCTTATATTTTAACTTTTTTATAAGGTTATTCCTAATGTTTTAATATCCTAATTTACAAAAATAAATAAACTATCCTTTGATACAAACTATTGAATCCCTCCTTTTTATTACTTAACTTTTCATTAAATTTTACAAACATAGGATCATTAAAGTCTAGTGTCTTGGAAATCAAGAACATAAAATATGAAAACATAAAAAACTATTTTAATTACCCTTAAAAATATTCATTAAAATTTCATCCTATAAAAAATTATATCATCTTATAAACTGTATACAAACATCATAGAAAGGGTGAGTAAAAGGCCCAGTAAAGAAAACAAGAGAGTCATTTTACTTGTGATATCAATAAGAACTTGATGAAAAACATAAAGACAAGGGAAATTGAAGAAGAGGAATATCATAATAAAAAGAAAATGAATAATAACATTAATATGTGTCTGCAAAATTTAATTTATAAATTCATGAACATATCACTATGGTTCACCCCCAAGGTTTCATAAAAATTATCAAGGTTATTCACCAAGGTATCGTGAAACTTATCATCTCTAGAGATTAAATTTTTTACCCAATTAATCAGAGAGATATTAGGGTGCACCCTTAATATGTATTTATTTTCATGTGATACACGTAGTTCATAATCAAAAATTTCATAAATCACCCAAATAAAATTAAATAAATGGGTTTCATTTAAAAATCATGATGTTTAAAAAGGGATTTAAAACTAGATAATTGTGTCATTTATAACACATAGAAATGGGGTTAGGGTTATATTTATGTCAATTATATAATCAAATATATCAATTTTATGTCTTAATTAATACCCATGGAAATTAAATATGTTTGTTTATTCATATAAATAAAATAATATAATATCTTGAGAAAAAGAGAGATATATTTTGAGATGAAATTTATGTAGCATAAAGACTATATAACATGGTTTTAAGAAACATTAAAAAGAGATGGGACAAGGGTTAACCACTCATAAATAGATCATAAAATATTTTAGGGAAATAATAAAATGTATATAAGATCATCTTATAGACGTTTTAATGAAATACCACATGAAAAGTAAACTTGAAAGAAAAGAGAAGATCGATTTCTTTTATAAGAATTTAGCAGCCTAACGGCGTCACATAAAAATTCAGAAAATCAGTTGATGTGAGCGGAAACATACTCTCATAATTTGGAAATAAAATTTACTATAATAAGGATATATAATAACAAACTCCCACATAATAAAATGGAATCTAGATGATATAACATAAAGGAATTCATGACTAAAATAAGAGGGTGAATGGTTTTTCTTACATTGAAGAGTAACTTCAAAAACTCAGAGGTTGGATCCTTGGGGGCCTGAGCACCTTAAAATGAATACTTGGAAGGTAAAAAGACCATATCTTCATATAGGATGAATTTTCAAATAATGGAATGAAGGAATGGTTTGGTATTTATAGAAAAAGTGGGAAATTATTTTTTTAATTTCCAAGAGACACCTCATTAGTGGTATTTGAAAAACCATGGTCTTTCCCATGGTATTTTCCCATGGTATTAAACAAATGGGACACGAAATAACATATATTTCTGTACAAAAGTCTACCAAAATTATTACATAATTATTACTTTTTTAATGATGTCATTAAACACACCGAAACTCAAAACAATATATTTATTATTCACCGAAAAACAAAACATTTTATAAAAATGTCATAAATCCAAACTAACCAAATATAGATGCTATGAATTAAAAAATGAACTCCATTTTATGAAAATAATTTTCTAATTATGAGATATTTAATTTTTATATAAAAACACTATTTACCTAAAAAAATATTAATACTTAACTAATAATTTCTTAAACAGTTATTTACTAATGCTATAATATTATATTATAATTCAAGATTCCTAAATTATATTTATACTTAATTAAGTTAGGTTGTTATTCCATTGGTCACATTACTATTCATAAGGGTAATATTACTATTCAGGATTTACTATTCAGTAAAAATCAAGTTGATCTTATTAGAATATAAATTTCTTACTGATCAAAACTGTAGAATACCATTTCTGGAAAATCATTTCACATTATTAATTATTTAAAGTCTAAAAAAATATTTTGAAATACCCTTTTCCAAAATTCACCAAAAATATAGAACTTCTATAAATTCATCCAATATTTATTTTAACATTTGATATTAAAAAAATTTACCATAATAAGTAATAACAATTTTATTTATACCAAAGGATTTACACAAAGTAACTAAGGCCTCATTACATATCCCCTTAAAACACATGCATATGAGCTAAGTGTAAGGTGTGGAATGGAGATATAATATTCAGGTGGCTCAGACAACATTACATAGTCGGTGATTTCTATCAGCTTTAACTTCTCCCATAAGCAATCTGTTCAAGATTAACATGTTGGAGTTTAGCTTGGGGTTGGTCTAGAGAAAATCCCAGTGATGCCACCTCTTTCCCAAGATCCGACATATGGGATTCGTATGTCCTGAGTCTAATGAATGAGGCCATAAAATATTTTTTTATTAATTAACCAATATCATTTGTATTTATAAAAAATAATCATAACATTAAGAGTATAGTTTCAAATGGTCATATTGACCAATGGTCATATAATAGTCAAAGACCTAACGGTTTCTTTTTAATTATACTCACTTCATTAATTAAAGGATAGAGTTTTATTAAGTATAAAATAAAATAACACACAAATTCAGGAAACAAATATTATTCAAAAGTTTGGGACGTTACATGTGGGGTGTGTATAGAAAATAACAAGGAATATAAAATGTATATATAATATCCATACTCACAAAATCTCATCCTATGGATCCACAATTAGGAAGTAACTAACACACAACATCATCACTCAACCACATCACCACTTTTTATTCCACCACTAAATGCACAACAATACACAAGAAAAACACAAGCCACAAACCACTTTCCACATTTCAATAAAAACACAGACAAATACCATTTTCTATCCAATTTAATTTCAATTTCATGTATCCTTTTATCTAATTTCATTTCAGTTTCAACATTGTCATTTAATTCCATTACTACCTGAGAAACTATTACAATGCATCACAACACAAGAAACAACCTATAATCTTTACCATGACAACCACTCCCACAACACCACCACATCCACACCAAACATCATTTCCCTACAACAAGGTAAAACCTCACATCACATATTTACCCCTTTACACAAACACACATCATGTCCCCATAGCATATCCTCAATCCAACTACACATCGCTGTCCCATTGCACAACTTCACCTCACCACCACACAACATGGTCACACCTCCCATAACTTGTCATCCCCATAAAATAAACACACATCACAAAATCATAGAATGTACTCATACCAACCACACATCACCACCTCACAGAATGGCTTCACCTTACCACCATACAATACAGCCACTCCACACCCCCCCGCAACACAGTCACATAACAACACATTGAAAAATGTTTTTTACATCACAACATTGAAACAATTATTACAAATTTATTAAGTGGATATTCATTAATTTCATTTTTTATTTATTTAATGGTATTCTCACAAAATTCATAATATAGGGGAAATCGTTTTACTAACCAAATATATGTTCTTATCCATTTTCCATTTTTTTGTGATGCTAAACAATCACAAAAAAAATAGGGTTCACGGATTATCAACCAAAAGCTTAAAAACCCCAATGACCATAAATTTTAGTGGGGTATTTAGACTATAAGAATAGAATATAAAATTAATATCAAGGATATAAAAATATTTGAAACAAACACATCCACCCCCCCCCCCCCTCAATTTCAATTTCCATTTAATTATATTCATTTATCCAGGTGAAAAAAATTTCTTAAATATAAGAAAGAGCATACCCCTCTCACATGATACAGGGTAATAACAAATGATGGATTCCCCACATTAAATAAACCTTTCAAACCTCAATGAAAAATATAGGGTGAAGAAGAAACACTCACACACCAAAACTATGCAAGGGGAACATAAATCAACCTAAACAACACTAAGTATCCTTCATAAATAAATCCCAAATGCTCATCAAATCAAATAAGCATCACTGAGAAAAATCCCTATGAAAATAACACAAGATAAATGTGGGGATATGGGATGTAACTCTATATAGATCACCAACAAACAACCACTAGAACTTGAGGATCAAAGAAATAAATAAGGGATGGAAGAATCCCCTAGATACTCATAGGGTTTTCCAACATTCAGAGGAATGAGCATCTAAATAAAAAAGAAAAATTGTCTAATAAAACTTATAAAGAACCTACGAGCTACCACTTATATGGTTTAAATCTCAATTTTAGGGTGTCAAACCCATGGGGTCCATAAAAATTACAACATAAAACCACTTTATGGCACCAACTAAAATACTCATTGAAATTATTAGCTCCTTGGGCCATAATTTACTTACATTATAAATACCACTTTTATGGCATAAACATAATTTACACCCTACCACTCCCCACATAAATTCCATAAAAATAATATCCTCACAACCTATAAAAAACCTATTAATGATATAAACTACAATTTTACACTGTAAACCTCTTGTTGCAACATAATTGCAATTCCAACTTCCACTGAACCTACACAAGACTCATCTAAAGACTCATCGACTAAAAAACCATAAAACTAATTGTTCTGGAAATCATGGTCCATTACTCATTCATAAATCAAAAATGATACTTTCGTAGTTATATTTCAAACTAACATTTCATGGATTGGTTTTTAAATGATATTAATGGTGTATGGGGAGGATACTTACTGGGAATTATTTCCCACACAATACATATACACCCATTGTGTGTATATGGATCTTGTGATTCATGTTTCAATTTGAGAGGAAATAAAAATGATAGTAGGCATATGGTTTGGTTTTTTTGGAGGTAGAAAGTAAAGAACATTTACCTTTCACACATATATTAATTTTATAGTTTCTTTTTAGTCTATTATTTATTTTGTATGTTTAGTTCATCCCATGTATCATTCCAAATCTACTAATTCTCTTTTTTCGTTAGACATTGTATAGAGCTTGTATGATTATATTTTTTGTTGGGTGATGTTTCATATTTATTTAATTTTATTAATTTGTCATGGAATATTTGTTAAAGTTTTATTTAAAATAAAAATGTTTGATATATATGACACTTCAATATTAAGGGAGACCATGAAAAGATTCTTGATTGAATTTATTTTATAGTTATTATTTTATCAGGTTAAATCAATACGAATGTAGTATATTTTAATGCCTTAGTATTTATTTCTAGACCATGGAAATAAAGAATATGCCTTAAGCCTTGTAGTAGGACAACTCAATTATCAAGTTAGGGTAGCCTATGTTTAATCATTATAGAAGGGTTTCATAGACTAAAATTTATGTTATATTATCTAGGAATTCAAGTTTTATAGATGATATAATTTTCAAATGAAAATGTTATGTTATGGGTGAGTGTTTTTTCAACACTCTCCATAATGAGAATTGAATTACTATGGGTTTTTAAGAATTCATTATTTCATATTTGTGTTTGATCTATTATTTATATTTTTGGGAAATTGCTTCATGGAGTAAGGCTAGAAGGGAAACCAGTGTGTTATATAGGCGATGTGCATGAGTTGAAGACCATGTGCACAGTCCACACATCATTAAAAATGTGTGTTATTATTATTATTTTCCCCTCATAAGGGTTTTAATGACCTATAACATTTTATTTCATACTTTATTTTAATTAAAATAAATCCTTTGAGGCATTAGAGATTTTTTAATATTTGGTTTTTATTATGATGGTGATTTTTTTGTTAGCTTTTTAAAAGTTATCTTTATGACAATAGTGTGTTTTATAAAATTATTTTTCTTTTCAAATTGTGGTTGTGATTTATGAGAAATTTAAAAGGTTGATTTTAACTAACTATAAATATTATAATAATGTGATTAATGAATACTTGTTAATTTCATAATAAAAAGGAATTGATTTGAGTATGATTCTAAAAGTTGTGTTTACATTATTTTAAATATTTATAAATTGTTTTCAAGTTATTTTTGGTAATTATTAAAGGGAGTTTTATAAAATTAATAATTAAATGATTTTAATAAAAATGATATTTACAAGATGTTATAAAATATTCTTTTAAGGTATTTAATAGGATTTTATAAAAAGATTTTATAGTTTTAGTTGGAAACATTTGTGTCTGTTATAGTTATTTTTTAATGTAATTTCAAGGTGATTTTATTCTATTAATGTTTGATTGATATACTATTATATATTTATTAGTTTGTTTTTATATATTTCTTTTTAATTTCAGGGAGATTAAATTACATTTTTGATTGAGTTAGGTGTGTGAAATTTTGTTTTAGGTGTATAAATACCCATAAAGAAAACAATTCTAATTATTTTTAGAGAATTTGATATTTTGAGTTTTATACAAAACTTTTATTAATAAATGCGTTATTTATAAATGGGTATTTGAAATTTTTTGGTGCAATGGTTTTTATTTTCCATAATATATGAAATGAATTTTAGAAATTGAATTCAAAATGAAACATTTGTATTATCTTGGTTTCAAATATTGTTAAACTCTGGATTTTAATTGAAATAATAGTGATATATTAATACCTTAAAATTTTGAAGGGTAATGCTTTGTGGACTTTTTATTGATGGATTTTTAGTCTATAGTTCTTGTTTTTCTTGTTAAAATACTTTATTTTCTCTTAGATTCCATAAATAAATTAGAACTCACATCAATTTAAAAGTCACTAAATAAGTTTAAAAACCATGACTAAATGATTTATTTTAGTTATAAATTATTTGTAAAGGGATTAATGATTATTTTAAGGGCTTGGTTTATTCTTCTCATAATTATCTAATGCATCTAGTGATTTAATTTTTATTTTCTTTAGTTTTATTTTTTTCATAAATTATTTAAATAAATGAGGGTATTTGTATGTTTGTTATAAAACATAATATTCTATAAATATTTCTATATTTCAACATTTTTTGAAATTGTTCCTTTATACTTAATGGTTTCTGGAAGACATATTCTTCAATTTGTTTTTCTAAAAATATATATTGAATTTGAGTTGTTTAATTTGTGTGGTGATATTTATTTTTTTGAGTTTGAAAGTTTTAATGGAATTTTTTTAAAGAATCATTACGATTTAAAATTTCTAGTGTTGAATTTATTTTCTACTTTTTATTATATTATTTAATGATTATTTTATATTTTAATTGGTGTCAAAATTTTATTGTGTCTAGTTATAGTTTTTATTTTATATGGTTTTTTTGGAAACAATGACATGTTTGGTTATAAAATGAATGACTCATTTTAAAATGGCTTTCTTTGATTTTTTTAAAGATAATATCATTTGAATATATTGGTTTTATTACTTTTATGTGTATTTTTGAAACATTTACATGTCAAAAAAATGTCATATTACTAATGTAATTTGTCTTTTACAATGGGTTTGGATTATGTAATATTGACTATTTTGGGTAGTTTTTTGTTTATGAATTGGCATGTAAATAATTTGAATTTTTATTGAGTTTCCATTTTTTAGTTACTCATTTGAGTGATAATTAATTATTTGTATTGTGTATAATCATACAACGTGGAGATAACCCCACTTGTGTATATAGTTTTAATATTTTGATCCATTATACCTTATCTGATATTTTAAAGTATATGAAATTATATTTCATTGTACAAGTTTATTCCTATAAAATAATTTCATTTGATTTTTTTAGGATGGAATGTTTTTTATTTTGGGATGAATGTTTTCCCCCAAAGTGTTATTTTTATGCATTTAATTTTTTTATTTATTTTTTATTGATATTACTTTGAGTTTCAATTAAACATTTTGAGTTTTTTGAGGTTTTTTATATGTTTTTTTATGTTAAACACCCATGAATGATCACATACAGATAAATTGTAAGAGAGGTTTCCTTAGAGAATACAGTAGTTTTCATGAGAAAACTCTAATACCATCATGCACATACCTAGTTCATATTCTAGATTAAAAATATATTTTATTTTTTGAATTTTTTGAAATCCAAATTTAATGATATCTCATTTAATTTCTCCCTCATTCTTCAGCCTCCTGTATTAGGTTTATCCCCTAATATTTATCTATTTCACTTCCCCTTATACAGGGTATAAATCCATCAAGGGTGATGAGTTCTGTTAGTCCATGAAAATATTTTCCTTTCTTCCCCTTTTATCTACCACTTTCATAATTCTTCTTTTTCTTCCATCACCATGGCAAAAAAGATAGGGTTTCATCCAGAAGAAATTTCATTTAGGTAATTTCAATTTTTTTGGATCTAAATTATTTCTAATTGTTTCTTCATGTATCTCTGGGTGAATTAGGACTCACACGCTGCATTTAACTTAAATTTTAAAGGTACCTAAATTTATACACCATTATTTAATAATCCCTGAATTCTTTTTGTTTTAATCTTTGTTTTTATTTAAATTTATTTATATAATAATTTTTTGTGAACTTATATTTCTTTTCCCCATAAATATTTTTATTTCAAGTTAGATTTCCTATCCATAAAATCTTGAGACCTATTTTTTATTAAAACCAATAATTCAAGGTGTTTGATAAAAGTTTGACTTTGGTTTTTTGTAAATAAACTAAAATGGATTTTATGAATTAACTCGTTATGAATTATAATCAATTTTAATAATGTTTCGATCAATGTTTTCATGGAATATGACCATGTTTTTTTATCTTTAAAGGTACTTTTTTGGTTTTCAATGAATATTGGATATTCATTTTACCTCCCGTATATGAAATAATTTAAATGGATTTCAAATGTATAATTTTATGCATTTTATCATTATTTAAAGTTTTACAAACTATTGGGTACGTTTTATTAAATGGTTTGATATGTTTTATTCCTAGTACCTTAAAGAAAATACCTTCAAAATTGTTATTACAATAATGATAATATAATATGATGTTGATGTTTTGTATGGATTATGAGAAATATTTTATTGTTTATATATTTATCAAAGGGTATACTCTTTGAAGTAAGTTAATAGGTAAGAGTGATTTTATATTTAATAATCAATTTTATTAACTATTCTCATTGTATTGATATGTGTTATAATATATTTCTCATATCTAATTCTATGTCCTGGGAAAACAAAGGAATATATGAGGGATATCTATGTCTGAGTATGAATAATTAGACTTTAAAAATATCTCCTCATGTTAGTAATTTTCTCTAATTTGGGTATTTTTCATCTCGGTTAGGCAAAGAGGGTAAAACAGTTTGTTTAGAAAGTTGAATAATGACCAGTATAAAAATTAGATATTTTACACTATATTGTTTTCCAAGATTATCCTCAAGGATCCTAAGTGTTCCTGTGAATATTTTTTTACAAATATTTATATATTTATTTTACTAGTATCCATTATTAGTTTCCCTTAATTTTATTATGTTTTACTAAGTTTTCTTTATGTAAAAGTTCTTAAAAGGTGTTTTTATTTCTCCAATGGAAATTCATATTTGATAAAGAAGTCAAAAATGATTTAAATATAGATAATACACATTATGAGATAAAAATTCATCTATCATTTTTCCTTAAAATAAAATCACATTTTAATCCAATTTTCATTAAAGGTATTGAAGTTCTCATTGATACTTGGTTTATCATTTATATTTTCTCAACTTGAAAACTTTTAATGTAGAGTTTAAGATTTATTTCTCTCATTTTAAATGATTCTCCTCCATTTAAAACTATAATGTATTTTTTGTGATAAAATAATAACTTCACCATCCTGAGATAAATAATTTCATATAATTATTCCATGTTACTTATTTTCTCCTCATAAATAAAAAGGATACTTTCATAGTTTTATTTCAAACTAGGATTTTATGAATTTTTTTAAAGGATATAAATAAGGTGTAAGGAGGATACCCAATTTGAATTATATCCCACACCCTATAAGCCCACTCAGTGTGTATGTATATCTCTTGTGATTTATATTATGAGTTCAGTAGAAATATACCGTGTATATAGAGAAAGATCATTTCTTTATGGTTTGGGTATTTACAAGGTGGAAAGTATAAAATCATTTACGTGTCACATAGATATGGATCATTGGATTTCTTATTGGTTTATTTTTTGTTATATATAATTATTCTATCTCAAATATCATTCCAATTTAGATTCACATTCCCTTTTTTTCTCATTTTGTTGTATTTATTCATTGTATAAGGTCTATATTGTTAAGTATGTTTTTCAGTGATGTTTCAGGTTTATTAAATCTAATTAAGTTTCTTTGACTTGTCTTCTTAAGTTTTATTTCAAAACTAATTATTTGATATATATTATTGTTTGATATATGGGGACATCATGTAAGGGTTTTAAAAGAAGTATTTTTATAATAATTTTTTAATTATGAAAAATTATTCACAATGCTATATTTTTATTCCCTAACACGATTTGGAAATTTTTTTTGATTGAGAACGCACCCCGTGTCATGTAGTGAGATATTTAGGGTATAGATTTAGTGTATCATAGGTTTTTTTGTTATAGTATTCCTTCCCTTTTATGTATAATATCTTAACATGATGCTGGGATAAAATGGTTATGATATATGAAATTATGCATTCCTTCATTATGAGATCAATTAATGTTACCCTTGTAATTATTTATTTTCATTGTTATGATATCCAAGGAAATATTATTATCATGTTAACAATTATATATCATCATTTAATTTTATATTCCTTACTTATTATGTAGATCATATTTATACAATGTTTTATTCCATCTTACACTAATTCTTAATTATAATTTGAACTCTCTATTTATATTATTTCCCTATTTTTTTAGAAAACCATAAATTTAACTATGTGTGGCCTAAATATAATCAATGATAAATAATAAATTTTGATTTTTTTTGTAAATTACTTAAATTTAACAATGAATCCTAATGTTTTTGTATGTATATAGTCTCTCTAGAATACTAAACCATTAGATAATGTTTAATGTGATCTTACATATTTTGTATTTTATAAAAAAAATAACCATTGGAAAATGTGTATTGGATTTTGAATTGATACAGTTTTGGTTTAAGATAGTTCATACAATGTCATTATAGTTCAGAATTATCCTATACAAGTTAGTTCATTTTGGTTTGGTTTGATTTATTTCAGTTTACTTTAATTTAGATTCGGTTGGTTCGGATCATAATAGGTTGGGTTCAGTGAGATTAATATGATTTAGTTTTTCTAGGTATAATACAATTTTTATTCAGTTCTTTTCAGTTTAAGAATGTTCAATTTGGTATGATTTGGTTTGTCTTGGTTCAAGACAATTAATTTTGGTTCAATTTTTTTTAACTTAATTTGGATCAATTTAATTCAAATAATTATATTCTATGATGTTTTATGTTTATTTGGTTTTGTTTGGTTTTATTCACTTTAGTTTTATTTTTTTGGATTCAAACCAGTTCAATTTGATTTGGTTCAAGTCAATGCACTTTGTTTGTATTCAGTCCATATAGGTTTAATTTAGTTTGATTTTGTTCCATTAAATTCAATTATTTTGAGTTCAATTCATTGGGATTCTATTGATTTTGGTTTCAAACGATATTTTTTAGTATGATTCAATTCAGTTCAACCCATTTCTCATCTATTTGGTTTGATTTGGTTTACTTACATTTTGTTCAATTCCATTCATGTTAGTTTAGGTCGATTATTTTTTGTTTGATTCGGTTCATGTCAAGTTCGTTCAGATTTTTCTAGGTAGGTTTTATTAGATTCTATTATGATAAATTCAATTTAGTTCACATCAAATTGTTTATGTGTTTTCCAGGATGTGTTTTTTCTATTTTTGGAATATTTTGGTTAATTTAGACATAGTTTTTCTCAATTTGGTTTTGTTTTGTTGTGATCAATTTGGTTTTGGTTGGTTTGGTTTATTTTGTTCTTTTTAGTTAAATTAGGTAGGTTTGTAATGTTAGGTTACATTCATTTAGTTTAGATTGATTATGTTTAGGTCATGTTAGTTTGGTTCAATTTGGTTTGTCATGTATTAGTTTAGTTAGGTTGGTCAAATTATATTTTATTTTGTATGATTCAATTAAGTTCAAATCATGTTTTTTATGATTGGTTCATTGAGGCATGGTTTTGTTTGGGTCAAGTATGGTTAGTTTAGATTTGTTGTGTTTTTATTTATTTATATTGGTTTAGGTAACTTCGTTTCACATTGACTTGGTTCAGTTTGATTCAATTTATTTTAATTTTATTGGGTCAGGTTTATGCAGTTTAGGTCGAATCAATTTGGTTCAGTCCAAGTTAGTATGGTGGTTCATTTTTGGTTTATTTTTTTTAAACTGAGTTTGGTTTCACATAATTTGGTATAATTCTATTTAGTTCAATTAAATTCAGGTCAAATAAAATTTGGTCACTTTGGTCCACTCAAATCAATTTTATTTTGTTCTGTTTAGTTCAATTCCATTTAATTGAACTAAAATTTATTGATTTCAGTGTGTTTTTATTATTTTATGTTTTTGTTTTATGTTGTTCATGTTAGGTGGGGGTGAGAAGATTTATTTCAGTGTAGGTAAGTTCCTATGGGGTTTATCCATTTTGGTTTATTTTTTTCTTGAATAATTTTAATCAGTTTAGACTCTCTTAGTTTGGTTATATAAAGTATGGTGTAAGATTTTTGTATTCATTTCTAGTTGATTTGGTTCAAGATAATAAAAAAATTATATAAGATATAATTGGTTCAGTTTTTCTAAGTAATATAGTTTTAATTTGAGGTGGTTTGGGTTATATATGGTTGATTTGGTTTAGTCTTATTCAATTTTATTTCATTCTTTTGGTTTGGTTTAGTTATGTTTAATTCATATTAGTTCAATTGGGTTAAGTTAATTTAGGCTCAATTTAGTTTTTTTACTCCATTTGGTTTGGGTATGGTCAATTCATGATAAATCGAGAATATTTGTGTTTTTTTAGTTTCATATTTCATGTTCTGATTATGTTTGATTCATTTAGTTCAATTAATCTTTAGTTAATTATATTCACTAACATTCATTGTTGTTTTATTCAATTATTTTAATTTTTATACATTCGAGTTGATTTAGTTCAGGTCGATTTGGGTCAGGTTAGGTTATTTTAGTACCTTTGTTAGTTTGGTTTGGTTGGGTTCTATTTTTGAAAAAAAAATTTGTTTGACATGGTTTGGGTTGGTTATATTTGGTTTGGATGAGATTGGTTCAATTGTTTAAGGCCTATTCAATTTAATTCAATATGGTTCATTTTTCTAGTTTCATTTAGTTTAATTTTATTAAAATTAGCTATTTTTGGTTCACTTCACAAAAGTTTAACTTAGTTCTATTTGGTTCAATTCACTTTATTTTTATTTGATTCATTATAGATCTATTTGATTTGATCTTCTTCAATTTTCTTCATTTAGATTCAATTTTGATCGATTCAATTTAGTTTAGGATTGTTTGATAAACTTATATTCATATAAATTTAATTTAAGTCGATTTTTTTCATTTAGATCATTTTAGATTTACTTATTTTTGTTTTTCTTGAATTATTGAAGTTTTTTTGGATTGGTTTCACTCGGTTTAATTCAACTAATTTCGGGTTGGATCATTACAGGTTGGGTAAGATATCAGTTCAGTTCCATTCTATTTCATTCTATTTGGTTATTGACTATTTAGTTCAATTCATTTCAATTTTTTTTTCATTTTTTAAGCAGGTTCATCTCTATTTGGTTTGGTTCTATAACGACCTAGGCTTAATATACATGGATATTAAAACATTTTAGATGAATATTTGGTATGTTATAAAAATACATGCCTAAGGACCGTAATAGTTTAGTGTCTTTGAAAACATAGAAAAAAACTATATCCTGGTAAAATACCTTCCACATTGTAAGAACCCAGGTTTTTAGAACAGGTCAAAATCCCGACCTTGTTTGAATTTTTGATTTGTTCGTGGGAAAATTGGAGAAAATAGGCAGTTTCTTGAAATTTCCAGACTACACACTGTGTACTTTCAAGGACACACCGTGTATATGTTAGGTGAGTATCGGCTGTGTACTCACCGAGTACATGTTGTCTGATGACCAGTAGAAATTTCTTACTGCACAACATGTAGTTTTAGACATGTCGTGAACCATTGACCATGTGAAGGACATATATGGAGTGCATGACTATTGTCCATGTAGAATTATTGAAACCAAGTACATGTCCTTTCCTCCTTTGACATATCGTGTAGTTTGGCTGTGTATGGGGGATATAATGACATATAGGCCTATTGGCTGGATAGAATTGTTTAAACAAGTACACGTCGGTTCCCTCCTGGACATGTCGTGTAGTCTGGCTATGTATGAGAGAAATACATGGAGTGTGGGTAAGTTGGCGAGGAAGAGAAGGAAAACAAAGTACATGTCGTGTAACCCTAGGTACACATCATGTACTCATGTCGGCAGGTTCTGGAAAGTAAGTCGGAAGAATTCCAACCACCATATGAACATTTAAATGATATACACGACGTGTAGTCATCAAGTACATGTCGTGTACTTTATTTTTTTCACTAAAATGAATAGTAGCCTCATTTTTTAGGCAGAACTCTTGTTTTCTGCCAGGTTTTGTGATCCAAGCTAGCCAGATGTTATTGATGTCCCCAGATCTTCATCTGGACCCCAATTCAATCGCTAACAGATGCGTTGGAACCCCCTTTGTAAGGCCTCGATTCCACTTGAGCGATTTTTCTGGATTTCTGTTCTAGAATGAGTTATTGGGGTTTGAGCAGTTTTTATTCTTTTGTAGATCTACCACGTTTTAGACCTAATTGGAGGTTGTTATCAGAGGAGTAGCATCGTACGAGTCTTGGGTAGGTGTTGCATACCTCTTTTTATGTTTTCATGGTCATTTGGGTGACGCGGCCTTTAGCGCGTTTTTTGGGTATTTTGAGCAGGACCCATTTTTATCTGTTATTTCATATTACATTTTTCATTCACCTATGGGATACCTTTGAGTATGCCCCGTTACCTAATTTTCATGAGTGGGGTCAGGCGAGTGGTTGTTGCTCATCAGGGCATTTTTCTCGGGGGATGCCAAAATGGTTATATTAGAATTATATTGTTTTAAACTATTGAGTTTAGTTATTAAATCTTGATATGAACTATTAGAGGAATTCAAGACCTCACTGCTATTTTTTGATAACTATTGGGTTATTGCAAATCAACTGTTTAGTTTTTTTGCATGTTTATGTGTTTTTTTACATGTGTTATATATATAATTGCTGAGTTGCATATACTAGACCTTTGGGTTGTGTTGGTCATGGCCCGAATATTCTTGAGTGATGTTGATCATAGGTTGGGCTTGACCTGAGTTATGTTGGGTGATTCTAACCATTGGATTGGGCATCCTGGGTGTCGGTTTGAGGCAGGATGACAGTCAGGTTGGGCATGTCCTAGGTTACTGGGATGGTAAGGCCATCAGACTTGAGCCCCATGGTCAAAGGTACATGAGGTGTCAGAGGTGTTGTGGCTTGGGTACTATTTCAGTGATTACAGCTCACCAAAAAACTTTGAGTAGTTTGCACACAGAGGTACTACGTAATGAGGTGGTTTTGACCACTCATGTGGGTTGAGGCCCCCATTAGTTTCGGTTTAGGTACTATTTGTTGGTGTTTGTTGTAGGAAACCACATGGGAGGTGAGGAGCCTTCAAGGGATAGCATTTACGCTATATGGTTGGAGAAGAGGCTCACCATTTTTTAAGGGTAGATATCTCTGTCCCTCCGGGTACTTTAGTTGAGGGCGGACATCACTGTCCCTCTGGTTACGTTATATGAGGGCAGACATTTTTTCCCTATGGTTACTTATTTGAGGATAGACATCATTGTTCCTCTAGGTTACTACTGTTGGGTGTGCCTTTGGGATGTTGGTACTTGAGACACGCGGTGTCAGGGGGCACATGGTTTCGGGTTACATGACAGAGATTCCGACATTGGCTGAAGTAGGTGACACTTCATGGTGGCTGTTGAGAACCATTGGAGTTAGTGTTTATTTGTGCATTGTTCTGTTTACTACTTTCCTTATGAATGCATGTATTCTTAAACACTTATATTAGGTACGCGTCGTTGGGTGGTATCCTACTGAAATTCATCTCACACCCTGCACGGGTCCTTCGGGATGCGTGCATACTTTACGGATTCACATGCAGTAAAGAGGCTAGCGTTAGGAGATGGTTATATTAGTTTTTTCATGGAGATGGTATGGACCATGAGATATTTAATTTCTAGAGTTTACTATGTTTTTCATATTTTTCATGTATCATCATGCTTGTTTGTAGCTACAGTTGGTTATCCATTGTCGCCCTTTCTATTTAGATATGTATGAATTTATTTGGATTCATTTTTTTTCTCAGTAGTAGTTACAAGTAATAAGCATGTTGTTGTGTTTATTTCCACTTTTGTTGTTTGTATTTATTGCTTCCGCTGTTTATTGATATTGACTATGCTTCTACTCTGTGGATCTGGTTCGAGTCTGCTGAGTGGTTTATTCTGCTGCATTTTTCTTGTTATACTATGACCAGTACCATTATTATTATCCTCCGAGAGGGTATAGACTCCCCACTATACCTATAAGACCCTCGATGCTAGTAGGTAGCCTTTGGTGTTTAGGGAGGTGCACCTAAGGTAGTATCACCCAACCTGTTTAGCACTGTTCAGGTGTCTGTTCGAGTCCGGGTCTTTACAAAGTGGTATCAGAGGAGTTCTTGATAGGGATTTAGTAGCAACATTTTACTGGATACTAATGAGATAGAGAATTATCTTTTTTTTCTGGTTTTACAATTTGGGATATGGTAGACTGGAGATAGGTTGTTACTGGAACTGGGTTTCTTCCTTGTTCTCTGGTTCCTGTAGCCCCAGGTATGAGGGATGCACCAAGTTTCCAAGGGTGGGAATTGATGTTTTCTTTTGGCCCGGATTATAGTTTATATGATTTCTGCCTCAGCGGATCACTTGGTGTGTGATTTTATTTATTGTGATATGTAACCCTTGACCCAATGCAGTAAGGGAGAATTGAACCTTGGCCTGGTATGGAAAGGCTTGTTTGCTTGTCTTTTGATGCACATTTTTAGGGTATTTCAATTTTATAACTACATGTATGCTTTTGGAAGTGATAATACCATGTGAATAAAAACAAATTCCGTGCTTTTTATGCTTTGAAATGTGAATAGGTGAAATTCTTGATAGAATTTCTTATTATAACAATGTGTATTACATGATTTATATATTTGTAGAATTGCACGTGACAAGGTATTTGGGTTTGGCTCTTGTACGAGCAGGCAGGTACTATCAGTTGAGGTGATTTTGATCACCAGGATTGGGCGACTCGGTCATTGGTTTGAGACAACATTAGTTGTCAGGATGGGAATGGCCCGAGGTACTTTTGATACTTGGCTCTATTAAGGGTGGGTAAGGAGGCCATGAGGCTGGGATGTTGTGGGTCATGGTTACAGTGGGGGAGAGTAAGGGTAGTAGTTGTGTGATTCCTTTTACTGATTTCTTATCTGTGTTGAATATATATTTTAATAAATATATATATGGTATTTCTGACCATTTATGGTATTTAACAGGTTTCTTTTTGGGCGACTCGGTTGGAGCGTCAGATGGGAGATGGTATAGTGTCGCAGGTGTAGGATCAGGTTTAGGATCCGGTGCAGGCAGAGTAGGAGCCGCAGGTATAGGCTGAGGGATAGGATTAGGTTCAGGATCCAATGCAGGCAGGACAGTAGTCGGGTTTAGCAGCGTTCGGACCATGGATCGAAGATCCTATTTGATCTAGCCTAGTGTGTGTCTTGCATGGGATCGATAGAGGTACGCAGGGTACAAAGCTATCTATGGAATATCTGATGCGGGAGTTCCAGTCGCAGCACCCACCACTTTTTCAGGGTGAGGGTGGTCTGCAGGCAGCTGAGAACTAGATAGAGAGCATGCAAATGGTCTTTGAGTAGCTCGAGACGCCTCTAGGGTGGAGGATCAAGTTAGCGACGTACATGCTACGAGGATCGGAAAAGCGTTTGTGGGATGTGCAGGTTCAGGATCGTAGGCACGAGGTACAGGCATGGAAGGACTTCGAGGACAAGTTCTTTGATCACTTTTACCCAAAGACACTGAGAGAAGAGAGAGCTCAGGAGTTCATGAGTCTTCATCAGGGAGACATGTCCGTCATGGACTATGGAGCTACTTTCACTGAGTTTTCTCGCTTTGCACCAAGTATTCTAAGAGATAACATGGCTAGGGTGAGGAGCTTCGAGGATAGCTTACAACACACCATTTGGATCCGGGTGAATATTGTCTGGCTGGGTTCTTTTTTAGAGGCAGTGAATCAGGTGCTCATAGCATAGGGAAACTAGCGGGATAGGCCTTAGGCTGCCCAGACTATGGCTTTAGGTGAGGGTTTGGATATCAGGAAGTGAGGATGGGATGAGTTCCAGTAGGGAAGTCAGGCCAAGGAATCAGCTAGACCACCTCATCATAGATCTTCAGCGGTTTGCTTTCAGTGTGGACAGCCAGGACATGTTCAGACTCAGTGTGATAGGCCCCCAATAGAGTGTTGGGCATGTAGACAGGTCGGGCATCTGGAGAGGTTTTGCAGGCATCCTTTGGCATTCAGGGAGGTGTGTCTAAGGTAGTAGCACCCGACCTGTTTAGCACTATTCGGGTGGTTTTTCGGGTCCGGGTTATTACACACATATCACATAAATATCTCCACCTTTATTACTTCTACCTAAAACATTTTTTCATAACCTGGGTAAAGGAAACATAAGAAAGGGCTGATCTTAGAAGATTAGTAAGGCTAAATAAAGGAAATTTGTAATCATAACATGAAAAAAGGGTATATAACATGACCATAACATTTGAAGATCACATGATAAATATTATAGATCAAATAAATATTGGTAGTTCATAAGACATATATCATAATAGAATTAAGAAAGTAATTCTTGAAAGCATAATATAGGAATAAGACATGTAATTTTGGAAAACACATAAGTATATAATTTGATTTACATAGTATCCAAGGAATCACTTCTAATAACATCTTAGTATTATGGGTTCACTCCCCATACCATCTTGGTAGAAATGGTTCACTCCCATGGACATCTTAGTAGCATTAGTTCACTCCTCATACAATCTCGGTAGTCATGGTTCACTGCCATGGATGTATTAGTAATCAAGGTTCACTCCGATGACCATCTTATTTTATCTCATGAGATATAAATATTTACCCAATACATTAGAGGGAGATATAGGTTTCATAATAATTTCATCAAAGCTGTTACCTGTGAAAGAGAAAAGGGTTTCATAAATATATATCCCATGAAATAGAAACATGTTTCAAAATTATTGTGACATTAAGCGTCACCCATTTATAGAAAGAATAAAAAGGTAACCTTTAGATCATTTTCTATAAGGGTGTGAGTAATATCAATGGATGTTATCTTAGATGGAGAATAATTTTGAAAAATCTTCCAAAAATATTTCTTGAGTAAAATACACTTTTTTCTTTGAAAACGTTTTTTTATACATAAAAACATTTGAAAATAATTTTCCTAGAAAATATCTTGAAAACTTATAAATAATTATTTAAATAATTTTGAAAACCTTTTTCTTTGAAAATACTCATAAAAAAAATTTAATCCCATTCTCTTTGAAAAAAATTTGAAAACCTATAAAAATTTTAAATATATTTTGAAAACCATTTTACTTTAAAGCATATGAAAGAATCTATAAATTTTCTTGACAACCATTTCTTTGAAAATACTTCTAAAACATATAAATACGGCTTGGAAACATATGGAAAACAATTTTCCTTGAAAACATATAAAATAATCTCAAAAAAGTTGAAAACATTTTTAGTTGAAAATTAATTTTTAAAAAATTTCATTAAAAATTATCCATTTAAAAATGGAAAGGACTCTTCAAATAAATTATATAAGGTAAATTCATACATGTCGTACGATTTAAAAATAACATTCCTTTTTCACAGTAAAAAGGTTAAATGTATTGTTTGGAAAGTGATAAAAATATTTATATGAAGATATTAGTAAGATAAAAAAGGGTAAAAATGTATTTTAAATATTATTGTAGAATGGTACAATATTCTTGGAAACCCATTTTAGAAAACATGCTTTTGAAGGAACATAGATTTCTGACCAAATATTGGGTAAAGTCAGATTTTCTTAAAAACACTTTCTTAACTACATTATGTACAGAATAGTGTAAAAATGGTACCAATACATTAATATATCATTAATAACTAGAGGAGAATAAAATTCAATAATTTTTTTGAGATGGGGGCTATAATATTTCATCAAAGGAATCATAAACATAAACAATTCAAAAAACTGCTAAAGATTGTTTTGATAAACTCTTATCACTTGGTATCTTGGGATCATATTGTACATGTAAGAAAAAAATTAAATTAATATTATAATATCATGAAAATAATTAAATTCATGATATATTATGTAAAATTTATGTATATACACTTCAAAACTAATTTAGGCTCATAACAAAACCTGAGTCTCAATGAAGGAAAAATGTGACAAAACTATTTTATCGATTTGGTTACTTTTTAAACATAAACCCCATGAAATAATGTTCGTATAATAGATATTTCAATACTCTTTAATTTAATTATAAAAACAATTTAATACATCCATGGTCATTGTATACACCACACAAAAGGAATTGGTGGTGAATAAAACATGAATCTCATAGAAATAAAAAGTGAGATGAAATCCCCTTACCTTGTACCTTGAATCTCATTGTACTCGTTCAAAACCCATGTATAATAAATAAGAACTTTTTATAAATATTTTACATAACCATATTCTTATATATAATACCATGTATGGTTTTATAATGACCTTATATTACCTTTTTCTAACAATCCTATGTTAAAGTTTCACTTCGGGTAATATTCTCTTTGTTCTTCACATGTGTCTTAATTTGTTATATATTTAATCCTTATTCTTATATAATGATTACAGAATTTAAAACAAGATATAAATATCATTTATATTTTTTATATCTTTCTTATAATAATATATAAATTATAGAAGTATGAAATGGAATACACTATTCATGGAGACGGTAACTGTACGTACGCATGAACGATGTTTCCGTTTTTATTTTCGTATTGAAAGAAAGAAATAAAATAACCTATATTTATATATGTATATAATATAATTTCAGTATAATTATAACTATATATATATCATATTAGTTCATTAAACCCATCCTTAATACATTCCATGTAGTGTGTGAACTAATCACATTACTTTGAAGGGGTGGTAGTCAACACTTCCTCAAACGAAATTATCATATTTACACCAAATGAAAAGTGAAAAAAGATATTTGTTTTAAAATGAGTACATAAGAATAAAGACATAATAAATATAATATATAACATATATAAACATATTTTCCATCATAATTTCTACCATGATATGTGTTGACGGAAAAATGAACAATCGTCATTTACTATAGCGGTAGTTCTCGGTACACGTAAACAGTATGTTTGTTACCCATTAGATAGAGGTGTGTGTATGTTTGGGTGTAAAAAGTAGAATAAAAATATAATAGTATATTTAGGATACATATTTTGTTATAAATTGAGGTAATAAAGATAGTGGAGGGGGTGGAGAAGGGAAATAAAAAAAAGAGCTTGAGAGAAGACGTTACCTCTTAATCGGGTAACTCTTTTGGGTTTGTGCCAAAATTATTACTTGGAATACTTTCTACCCAAAGGGAGGCTGCAATGAGTAATTTATGGATGTTGGTATGTTTATTTTATTGATATTTTCTAAAACTAAGTGGTTCTAGAGGTGTGAAGAATAGGGATAGTTCGTGGCCTTTTATAGGGAACGAGGAGTGGAACTCTTGTAAATATTTGAAGAGAGAATTCCACCAACATTTTTCATGATTCAAGTGGACACAATAATTATAAAAATTAAATAATATGGAGTATACGGTCAAAATATGGCCATCATATGGTTTTTGGATAAGTATTTAGGTCGTTTTGTTCCTTAAGATTGTGGATTAGTCCATTAATCATAATTTAACCTTAATCGATATAATTAATTTTAACCACTTTCATTAATATTTTAAGTAAAAAACTAATTTTAACTTATTAGAAATTATAAATTATGATTATTACAAATATTTAATCCTTTTTCAAAATTATAATCACTTAATTTATAGAAATTAATTTAAAATTAATATCACTGGCAGGTCGATAATGCGGGTTTTTAATGTAAAAACATTCAAAAGTTTGCTAAATTTTTATAACCAATTTCAATGTGAAGTTGATCTAAATGAGCTAAATTATATTAATTTATAAAAAATTTATTTAATAAAAATTTTGAAAAAATTTAAAACATAATTTAACCTTATAAATAAATTATATTAAAAATTAGATTTTAAACAAAAATTCCATATTTTTAACTATTTATTAAAAAAAGAAACATTACAGAAAAATACCAAAAAATTATTCTTACCTAATTTTTATGTTTATATTTCAAATAATAAATTTATTTTGACATATTAAGTCTATAAAATTTCAAAAATATGGATTTAAAAGGGGTTCTCAATTAAAAGCTGATAAAACTACATTTATTAAAATATATGTTTTTATGCCTAAAATTGGGTTTTTTATTTTTCTTATGTATATTAAATATATTGAATGAATATCAAAAATATTTTATGGAATATATAAAATATAAATTAATATTAATATCCCTCGCTGATTGTATTTAATTTAGTTTATTAGGGTAAATCAACTTTGTGACTATAAAAATAATTATACTACCTTTTTTATTCAATCTGGTTTCATATTCATTTAAAATAATTGGTAACCTGTGAATTTGTATTATATTTTTGTAAACCATATATTCATAAATTACTCAATACTATTCATAACCACTAATATAACATCTTGGTTATATCTTATTATATTAATAAATCATATTTTAAAAATATATTATAGTTCGGTGAGCGTTAGTCTTGTGTGTTGCGCAAGCCATCTAGAAATGTCATTATTAAAAATAATAAAAGATAAACTCAGTGTTCAATATATATAAATATAAAGTTTATGTTTCTTTTAGGGAATGATTAACTTGGTGTTGTGTATAATTCAATCCAAACATAGTTCTTTGATATAAAATAAATAATTTTCAATGTTGCATGAAATGAAAAATATCATATTGTTAAATTAATTCAAAAAATATTTGGGTTTTAAAGTCTACCCCCCCCTAAAATTAATTTCATCCTAGAAATTAATATAGTTTATCGATGATTTAAAACATGAAAGATTCATTCATATAAACCCACATCGGAAAAATGAATACTAAAACTTCCATTAAAATGGAAATTTGGAACCATAAAGGTTACCCAAAGTAATATATAACTGGGTTTCCACAGAGGATAACATATATTGGTAATTAGTTTTGTACATGGAGGAAAATCACAAAGATTTATATGGAGTTATTGATCTCATCAATCACAAAAAATTTAATGATAAAATAAAATTCGAGAGCCTCCAAGTCATAAATATGTGATGATTTAAAAGTTCATTGGTTCAATAAAATTAAGGTATTAAGACAAAACATTTTTTTATCATTATCCTAACATTGTGTAATTATTTTATTGACCGAAAAATAAGTAAATATACATACTTGATATATTTCTATGAAAAAAACTTAATTCTTTGGTTTTTCTTTTAACTATTTCTAATTCATTCATTACATTAAGAAATGGATTTCTAGAAATTGACTTTGATGCTCAAAGCACTAAAAAACACTTAGTAGATATTAAAGACCATAAAAGAATGAAAGGTATAACTATTTATCTAAAACTATTTTTAAAAATAAACATGGTTAATACATTAATATATAAAAATAAAAAGTAACACTAATATTTCATCATGAATATTTTTTCACCAAAAAAATTTATACATTAACCAGGATGGTGTGTAGGTTAGTTATAGGCATGAAACCCCTATCATCCTTCGTTCATGGGTTCAAGACCAACAACCTTTCTATAATTGATTTTTTATCACCAAAATTACATGATTTACTTTTCTAAAAACATACTAATATAATTTCCAAAATAAATAAGATGAATATCCTTGAAATAAGGTTAATCACTAAGTCGGATTTTTACCAAGGTTTTCCATAAAAAACCAGTTCACAAATAATTACTCCAAATTTAAACTTTTTATGAATGCATAACCTTGTAACCCTAATCAAATATGAAAATATGAAAAATTAGAAAGAGAGTCTCGAAATTAACTTAAAATTGACTCCCCAAAATATCACAAATTAGCTCTTGGTTTTCACATTCCAAACCTGTAAATACTCTCATCATATATTCTCTTGAAACATGGTAATGACCTGAATTACCATAAATACTTTAGGAAAACTTGAATGATTACTTATTCCATATATTACTAGATATCTTCCATAAATACAATAAGTTTTAACACTGTCTATGATATCATAAGCTACCTTTCGCCATGTTCTTAATTAGTTCCAAGTTAATCAGTACCTTCCAACTTACTTATTCATATCCCACATATCATTATCCAAACAACATTATCATAACATAAGGAACAGATTAAGGTTTATAAATTGAAAAATCCTTATATATTTCACCTTTAATATAACATACTTCTTAAATCCAAATACATAAAACTTTTATTATCCCACTTCATCCTTATGTTATTATCAAGGATACTTCATCCAATTACACAATACCTCTTTACATTCACAATTCATTTGTAGTATCTTCATTATCACCATTGTAACCATTACTCATACCACTTTGATGATAATATTTACGAGACTTACTATTGGGATATTTAGCTTCATAATTACTATTTAATCCACACTTAAAACACTTAATCATCAATGATACCTTAGGGAGTCAAATATTCTCGTCCATTTCATTAATTGAACTCTTCATTTTTACCCTACAGTAACTTTATTTGTGTCCTTATTTACCACATTCAAAACATATTATTGTTCCTATAATATATTTACTTATTTTATTTTTTCCACATTCATAACAAAAATAAAAACAAATATTATTTCTTTTATGGTCTCTCTTACCCGAACTCTCAGCGAACTCCTTATTTCTCTTCCATGGTGAGTTTGAGAGTTGGTTAAGGTGCACATTGCTATTCATGTTCTGTGAAAACTAATTAGGCATGATAACAACATCTTTTACTCCAGTGATCATACCACTTGACCTCTCATCTTAAAATATTCTATCACATTCAATGTTAATCAACTTCTTTGTAGTTTCTTCCATTAACTAAAACTATAAGCATAGTGTGAGAATTACTTATCATAGCAAAAAACCACATAGTCGTGAAAATAATTACTTATAGGATATAAAAATCACGACACCTTCCATAATCTATAACACGCTAGTTTCATACTATTTTATTCATTTCCAACTTATATTTAAATCCTTCATGTTGTTTTGTGAAGAGTTTGTGAATTCCCAAAGCATATCCATCTGGAGTGTCAAACCAGGTGTATAGCAAGGCCAGTTGTAATGTAACAAATTACCCCAAGGCAAGCCCAAAAAATAGTGTTGGATTTGTTACCCCTAGGTACATATATTCAAGATCCACATCCACAAATTGTATATAGACTGGTATTTATTTCCGAAAAACAACTCACTCTATCCTTTACCAAAATTTCTAGACATTTTCCAAAATGTTAACTCATCCTTATACTTATCTTTAGATACATCCATATACATATCCTTATAAATATACCTAGGGCTATAACTAAACATTTATCATCCTAGATTTCAAATTTTGACTAAATATTTCCTTTTATAGCAATTATAATGACCCAAACATAACATAGATGAATATTAAATCATTTTAGATGAATATTTAGTACATTACAAAAATACATACTTAAGGACCATAATAGTTTAGTGTCTTTGGAAACTTGAAAAAAAAATACTACTGAAATATATTCAAAATCACCCATAAATATCTCCACCTTCAGTAATTATACCTAAAACCTTTATTCATAACCTAGGGAAAGGAAACATAATAAATGGGTTAGATCAGATACTTAATAAGGGTAAATAAATTAAATCTATAATCATCACATGAAAAAGGGTAAATAACATGATAAAAACATTTAAGGATCATACCCTTAATATTAAATATCATAATAATGATTTTTTGGTTCATAAGACATATATCATAATAGAATTAAGAGCATAAGTCATGAAATCATAAAATTGGAATAAGACATGGAATTTTGGAAAACACCTAAGTATATAATATGATTTCCATAGTAGTCAAGTAATCACTTCCAAGACTATATTAACAGTATGGGTTTACTCCCCATACCATCTTCGAAGTCATGTTTTACAACCATGGCCATCTTAGTAGCATGAGTTCACTCCTAATACCTTCTTGGTAGTCGTGGTTCACTCTCATGGCTATCTTTGTAGTCAAGGTTCACCCCCAAAACCATCTTAATCAATCTTGTGAGATATAAATATTTACCCAGTGAATTGTATAGAGATATAAATATCATAATAATTTCATTAAATTTGTAATCCATAATAGATAAAAGGGTTTCGTAAATATATAACTCGTGAAAGAGAAACTAGTTTCATAAAGACCATGAGGTTAAGCATAACCCATTCATAGAAAGAATAATAATGGAACCATTAGATCATTTCCTAGAAGGGCCTCAGTAACATCAAAAGATGTCTTATAAGATGGAAAATAATTTTTAAATATATTTCAAAAACGTTTCTTGAGGGAAATATCATTTCTTCTTTGAAAAATATTTTTTAATACATGAATCCATTTGAAAATAATTTTCTTAGAAAATATCTTTAAAACATATAAATGATTCTTGAAAACATATAAATGATACTTGAAATCATTTTGAGATAATTCTTTCTTGAAAAAATATATAATAAACTTCAAAACATATTAAAATCTTTTTTTATTGAAAATTATTTGAAAAAATATAAAAAACATGAATTTTTTTGGAAAAAATTTTACTTGAAAACTTATGAAAGAAGCTTGAAAATATTTTAAAAACCATTTATTTTAAAATACATTGAAACTTATAAATAAGGATTGAAAATATTTTGAAAACAATTTTCCTTGAAAACATATAAATGAATCATGAAAACATTTTGAAAACAAGTTTCCTTGGGAATTAATTTAAAAATAAATCATAAAAATTATCCATTTAAAAATGAAAATAAATCTTCAAGAAAATGATGGTGGGTAAATCCGAACAAGTCGTATGAGGTAAAAAAACATTTCTTTTACACAATAAAAAGGTTTAAAAATACCTAATTTAGAAAGAAAAAATAAGATTACTCTAAAGTGATTAGAAAAATAAAAAATCAAAAAAAAATACTTCTAAATATTATAGGATAATGGTACAATATTCATGGAAACCCTTTTTATAAAACATGGTTTTGAAGGAACATAGATTTTCGACCAAAGAGAGGATAAAGTCAGGCATTCTTAAAAACAATTTCTTTACTATATTTTTTACCAAAGTGAAAAAAAATGGTACCAATAAATATATATATCATGAATAAGTATAGGAGAATAAAATTCATGAATTTTCTTAATGTATGGGTTATAATAATTCATTATAGGTAGTATAAACATAAATAATCCTTAAAAGTGATGAGATTGTTTTAAAAAAATTATATCACTTGGTAACTTCGGATCATGCTCTCCAAGTAAGAAAAGGTAGTTACATAGAGCTTAGAATATAATTAAAATAATTTTATTCATGATATTTTATGTAAAATGGATGTATATATAACTCAAAATTAATTTTGGTGCATAACAAAACATTAGTCTCAAAGAAGGAAAATAGAGAAAAAACTATTTTACCGATTTGGTAACTTTTGAAAATTAAGTCCCATAATATAAAGTTCATATCATGGATATGTAAATACCTATAAATTTAAATCTAAGAAATATTTAATATATTAGTTTTTAGTATACACACCTCACAAAATTAATGGGTGGTGAATAAAGCATGTATCTCATGGAAATAAAAAGTGAGATGAAATCCCCTTACCTTGTATCTTGACTCTCATCGTACTCATTCCAACCACCTCTATAATAAATATAAATTTATTATAAATCTTTTATAAATACATATTCTTATATTTGATACCATATATTTTATTATCATGACCTCATATTACCCTATTGTTAACAATCCTATTGTAATGTATCACTTTGGGTAATATTCACTTTGATCTTCGCATGTGCTTTAATTTGTTATATCTTTGATCCTTATACTTATATCATGATTATAGAATGTAAACCATGTTATAAATACCATCTATATTCACTATATTTTTATTATAATAATCTATAGAATCTATAATTATGAAATGGAATACACCATTCATGGATATGATAATCCATGCGTACGCATTAAACGTTGTTTCCGTTTTTAATGTCGAATTGAAAGAAAGAAATAAAATGATCTATATGTATATATGTATATAATATCTTTAAAATGGAATTAGAATTTTGTATGTAATATAATTTCACTAAACCCATACTTAATACATTCCATTTAGTGTGCGAATTAATCACATCACTTTGAGGGGGCGGTAGTCCACTCTTCTTCAAACAAAATTATCGTATTTACACCAAATGGAAAGTAAAAAAGATATGCCTTATAAAAGGAATACAGAATATTAAAAACACAATAAATATAATAATATATATATATATATAAACATATTTTCCAACATAATTTCTACCATGATAGGCAGTAAAAGAAAAATGAACAATCAGCGTTTAGAGTTAGTTCGTCATACACATAGATAGTATGTTTATTAACTATTAGATGGAGGTGTGTGTAAGTGTAGGTAGAAACATTAGAATAAAATATCCAAGAATATTGAGGAAACTTTTTTATTATAAAATCATGGACTAAATGTTCAACATGTTGCTTCAAAAATACTCTATATTTTTATGATGATTTTTATGCTCAAAAATTCCCATATTTGTTATTATAATGATTTTACGTTAAATATATTTCAGGAAATTAATATTATTTATATTCAAAATTTTATAATAATATTAAATCATATGATTGACATGAAATATTTTTCAAAGTGTTTGGAAAGCTATTCAGCATGTTCTGGAAACTCTATTCAAACCGTACATTGGAAATCATAGTGCAAGAATTAAATACTACGTTTATTTTACAAGAGTTCAGGAAAGTATGATTAATTAACCTTGCATTTGAAATGAACCATATTTTTTTAATATAAGAAAATTATGGTTAATCAACCTTATGTTTGGAAGGAACGTTACATTTTTTTTATATGAGAAAAGTATGGTCAATCCACCTTATGTTTGTAAGAAACCATACATTTGATATATAAGAAAAGTATGGATGAAGAAAGTTACGTATGTATGGAACCTTACATTTGCTTCAGAAAAGTATGGATCATCAACCCTACTTTTGTAATTAATCTTACATTTGATCTAAAATTTTGGATCATGTACATTAAATTCTGAGGAATATAAAAGTATGAATCATAGAACATAAATTTGAAAGTCAATAAAAAAGTATAGATCATCAACCTTACGTTTGATACCTTACATTTGATATTTGTACTGATACTAAATTAAACCCAATGTTTGCCTTCTTTAATAATTGGAGATTTAAATTTTCAACTTTATCGTGCAATGGTATTTAGTGAATTATCTGGCTGATTTCAAGCCAGATTCAAAGCCTGAATTTAATGTTTATCTTTGACCAATTTAAAGCCATTTTTACATGATTCAAAGGATCGATTTAAGAGGAGGATTTCATATAGAATATTTAGGGAAGTTACTACTGATCTATTATTCAAACATTTGAATTTTGCGATCTGTCAGGTGAATTTTGTGAATCTAAATTTATGAATAAGGTGATTATCATAATTCTATATATTCTGTGTATTTGAATTTTGAAGAATATATATAGGTGAAAAGATATCCCTTGGAATCACTACATTTAAAAGATTCAAATCTAGAGATATTTTAGTTTCACAAAAATAGAGTTTTGATATTTTTTTAAAGGATATTTTATAGATCTGCTGCTACAAAGTACGATCTGATTCTGTTTTATATCAGAAACAAAAATTTTGAAGATTTACTTATTCTATATTAGAGATCTATTGTGAATCTACTTTAGATTTATTTCTGAATTTATTTCAAGTTCAATTTCAACCAGATTGATTCATAACTGCTCTTATCTGTAGAACATCATTTATGAATATGACGATCCATCTACTATCTGTTGCATACTGCTGTAACTTTCAAGAACAATTGTAAAGTATTTTAAATCAAATACCCTTTTATTTTGAGTATTGGTATCACGTACTATGTTGTTTGATCGGTTCTGTGTTTAGATCCATAAGTCTATGTTCTAGCCTTAAATTGTAAAGGTGTCAATTGTTTTCACTTAGTAGTGTAAGGTCTTATAAAAAGATAACCGACTAGCGAAAATCACCAAGCTCATAGAGTACAGCATTGGTGGAGTGGACTAGGGGTTTTATCTTCCCTGAAAAACTATAAATCATTTCATCCTAAAAACTTTTTATTTATGCTGCATAAACCATATGATAAAGATAAAAGGACATAATTTATTATCATCAATATTTCTCAAAGAAATTTTTAAAGACACAAGTCACCCCCCCCCCTCTTGTGTATATTTCGTATAACACGATCCAAAAATTTGTATCAGATGAGGTTTCTTTTGTTAAAGTTATATCAACCTAAAAGTAAAGGATTATATAGAGATCTGAATGGTTGATACATAATAGGGAATGTCAATGGTTCAAGCACCATACATTAATGGTAAAAAACTATGGATGTTGGAAATTGGGGATGATCATCTACCTGAAGAATCTTAGATACAGAGTCTACTCAAAAATTATTACTCCTTATGAAATTCCTGAGAAACCTGAAACATGGAGTGAAGCTATAAAAGTAGAGTATGAAATAAATTCAAAAGAAATGAATGAAATCATTTATGTTCTTGGGCCAAATGAATTTAACCAAGTATCACAATTCCCTACTACATATGAGATGTGGAAGACAATTTTAGTTTCCTATGAAGGAACAGACAATGTTAGACAAATGAGGTATACTGCATCAAAACTATAATTTGATACATTTAGAATGATTGATAGTGAAAGAATCACTAATATGAATAGAGGGATTACAGAGATATCCAACAACATTAATGCCTTGGGGTATCCTATTCAGAAAGTAGATCAAGCCTTGAAAGTATTGAGAGTACTACCAACCCAATGGAATGGGATATCAGCAACCATTAAAAAATCATCACCTATTAAAAATTTAACCATGAGAGAATTGATTCAAACCCTAATGATGTATGAAGCTGAGATGGAAGATGAATCTAATGATAATAAAGTCCTTATAAAAATATAAAATACTGATTTGAAAGCTATATCTTAGAATAAGAGTAGAAATATGAAACAAGAAATCAAAAAGGAAGAATGTTCTGACTCATCTAATTCTGAAATGGTGTAACACCCCAGGTAAATAAAGAATATGACATTTTCATATTTATCCGTATTTGTGAATAAAATATTAATATGCCTTTAAAGGGGACTCTTTGCTCGATGGCGTACCCAACACCCAACAACGAGTTTCTTGGGAATCTTACGTTGCACTCTAATAATAAAATAATATTATTTTAAATGGTAGTTAAAATGTAGTCGTTGTATTGGCGGGAATGGATATAAATAACTAAAATATGATTATATATGTTTTTAAAAGTTTTTACATTTATCCAATAAAAGATAAAGGCTTAAAATACAGAAAGAATTCAATTTTAGGCGTATATGACCTATTTTTCACTAATGGTTCACTTATCTCCTTTGGATGGAAAACCGTCATTAAATGTAGTTTTGTTTACTCTTATACATTCTATTGGACCAAATAAAACTCTTCTTGAGAATCGGGACATCAAATTTTACTTTGTGTAAATTTTTGGTATCTTTCTGATAAAGTTCATTTTTTTAATGAATAGTGTAAAATGTTGTATTTTAAATTCAAAACCTCTTTTTAATCTAATTTATTTATATGATTAGATTATCTTTTGAATTGGTCTTAATGTGTAATCTGAATATATTTTTACCATTTAATCCAATGGTGGTCATTGGAATCAATTTCACTTTGAAATTAGACTTAAACTGGTGTCAATCTTTTGATACTTATTGTTTTATAAAAACACGCTATTTGCTCTGACAGTGGGAATTAATTATTAAATTAATTAATGTGACTTATATGTTTTGAATTTTTTAAAATAGACTTCATTTTTGAATTCGGAATATCAAATATATCTTAGGGTTAATTTTTGGTAATTTTCTAAAAAACTCCAATTTTTTATGAATAGTGAAACCACTAAGTGGTAATCAAGCAAACTGATTTTTTAGTTAAATGAAAGTTTACCACTAATGTGTGTTGAATTTTAAAAATCCAACATACATGGTTGTCATTAGTATGTAAAATGTGGTTCAATGGGATGAAAATAATTTCTTGGTGAATAGTAACTTTTTTTCATTAATCGCGATTAGAGGTAATTAGTGTAATTTAAGGTAAAAATGATATTATAAAAATGTGAAAACACCATGACACTTGTTCTAAACCTATTTTATGAGTCATGGCCGACCAAGACAACCCATGGGTCGATTTAGGGGACCCTATGGAGCCTCTTGGGTGAGATAATGACTTTAATGCCTTTTTTAAAAATAAAGGTGAAAATGACACTAACATAAATTGTTTTACTATAACAATTTTTAGAAGGGGTTATACTAATCATAATTTTGTCTATAAATACTCTTTGGAAAGATAAAACGATTTCCTACATCAGGATAGTTTTTTATAATTTTTAGACATTAAATAAATTAATTTAATTATGACATCATGATGATGCAATGATGACCTCATTAATGAACAGTTTAAATAAAATGAAACGATAATATAAACTCTAAGACCTACACTTGTCCAAAAACTATTGGATGGGAATATTTAGAACCCTTAACATATTATCTTTGAATTATATCAATGTGGGACCTTATAAATTTGAAACACTTTTGAAAATAAAATAATAGTTTCATGATTTCCAAAAGTGCCCCTCCTCTCCTCTTATAAAAGGCCCCCACCTCAACCTCATTTCACACACTCCTCAAGCCTTTGGCTCAGCCATACCCTGCCCATTTACTCTCTCCACATCCCTCGCCTCATCCTAGAGGATTCCCTTGGGGCATAATCCTTTCAATGGAAGCCTTTAGGCTCAAATCAAAAAGAGTTACACTTTTAAAGTTAATTCATTCTCTCATGTTCATTTGTTATATTTTGCTTCTCCAACCCCCTAAACTCTTTTTATTTAATTCCTTTGTAACAAAACCAGTATCTTTAATATACTAGGATGTTGTTATAAGATTTATTCGAGCTACACTCTCACACAACTACATCAAATGGTTAAAGAACATACGGTTTCCGTGGATGGCGAAATTCTACCTCCCGAAACGATGATTGTTCAATACTCATTTAACACCTTCAAAGGTGGCCATTATGATGTCACTATTTTAATATATGATATATAATATGTTTATTCTTTCCTTAAGCTTCTGTTTTTTTCATTTATGGCATACCATTATTGTTTCCATTATGGGTAAACACGATATCTTCATTTTAGGAAGTGCGGACTACCGCCCCCTGAAAGTGATTTGATTCGTTAATACAATATGTGGGATGTGTAAAGGATAAAGTTAATGATATTATATATGTTATTATACTGGAATTATAATATACTCTTATATCATTATGATTCCATTCCAGAAAATACGAAATAGAAATGGAAGTAGCGTTCATGCGTACGTACGGCTTACCGTCTCCATGAACGGTGCATTTCATTTCTTACCTCTAAATGTGATGTAATATTATAAATACATGTATATGATGAATATATGTGATATATATGTTATCCAAATCATTAATATCATTCTGGATATAACAAACCTTTGACCAAATTAACAACATGTAAGTGTAAGAAGTCTATTTTTGACTTAAGAACCAAATACCGACAAAATCAACATTATTAACTTAAATGATTACATGATGTTCATAAAATGGTATAAAAGTAATCATGAACTTGAAAAATGTTCTTAATCAAGTAGAGATTAACTCAATATTATTATTCAGGACGTTAAAAACGATCGAGTCAAGTCGGACCTGAGGTAAGGGATCCTACTCCTCTCTTTCTTTTTAAGTACGCTCTTTTATGTCATTCCTTTTAAAGCTCAACTTTATTGTTATTGGGATGTTCTTTTATATTACTCTTACTGTAATTTTTATATTATTAGAGACCCTATTATCTCTCATCAATCCATTTTGGAAGTTTTAAGTGGCGCCATTAGGCTGCCGAGTTTTCGTAAGAGATTTTTCATCTCACTTTTATTCCCGTGAGATTTATGCTACATTTGCCACAATTTCATTTGAGTGGTTTATGTACTGCCCATTATTACACTCCTTTTGTAATATAATTCCATTTATGGGTATTTACATATTCATTGAATGACACTTCTTCAATGGGGTGTACTTTTCGAAGGTTACCCAAGTCGGTAAGGGAACCTTTCACCCTCCTCTTTTTAAAAGACTTCGTTTGTTATGTCTTTTAATTCACATACTATTATTTTGGGTATGTTCTTCTATATCCTGATTGATGTAAATTTTATGTCCAAGTTATGAGATTCCCTTTTTATCTCTCATCAACTCATTTTATGAATTTTTTATGTGACGCCATTAGGCTGTCGAATTTTACCAAGGGAACTTTTTAACCCAATTTTGATTTCTTTGGGTTCAACATGTTGTTATTGAATATGTCATCCTTTGAATATGTGTGAATGAACTTTTATTTTTTTACACTTAATATCCAATTATATTGGGTGTATTTATATTTGTTACACATAATTTTGAGATTGATTTATCCTTAATTTAAGGATACCTTCTTTATAAGGGATTTCATCACATTTTACATCTCTATTGAGACTTCATTGTTGATATGCACCAATTCACTCTTATATGGTGTATATACTGTCCTTTGGAATATTATATCATGAATCCATTTATTCTCATGATATTATAATGTTCTGATTAAATGTTATTCCTCAATTGTTGTATTCAAGTCTCTAATTTTGGTAAAAACCCTTTAACCAAAATATCACTTTAAATGTTTTAATGATTTGTTCTTATTAATATCCATGTTTTCAAAATGGTTTTAAGGATTTATTTTTATGGATATTAATGGTTTAAAATGTTAAAATCTTCAAGGTGGTATGGGACTTCGTCTCAATCTCCTTTCATTGAGGCATATTTTGTTTTATACACAACCTTCTTTTATATGGTGTATAAACGCCTTTGACTTTTACATTTATCCAAAAGGAATCCTTTTTATACGAAGTGTTTTACTAAACGACAAAAGGAAATGTTTTTGTCGTACGTATGCGGCAACAATGACTTCTCCGCCCCCGTGTGACCGTTATTTGAGTTTCGGCTTCCTCTACAAGCCATACCTTCTTTTTAAAAGAAAAATAAATACCATGTTTTAATTTTCTTTTATTTTGGTATTGAAAATGGTTTTCATAATGTTTTTATATCAATTTGTTGTATTGATATCTTGTGATTGAAAGGTGGAAATGTTATGTTTCCTTTATGCATGTTTTATGTGATACGATTAGGTTTAGGTTCTTGGGAATTATTATGAAGACGGGTGGTTCCGTGATAAACTAAGGGCGGGTGACCCCGATATAGTTCTCCAATGCATTGGGTAACGCGAAGGAGTGAAACGTTAAGGTTTCTCCGAAGAGATTTAGGGAATATACTGTGATGGGTATTCAAAACGTAACCAAGAGAGTTACTCCCTACGTAAGAATGTTGTGAATGCCTCAAGATACTTTTATGTCTTATGAATTCTATGATTTATTCATTATTTGATGAGGTATGTTAAAGTGCTTATGTTTTATGGGTAAAGTATGATCTCATCCTTATGTATATATGTACCCATGTTTCCTTTCCATATTTTTATAACCCTTACTGAGCTTTTTATGCTCATCCCAAGTTTTTGAAATGTTTTCACAGGTCAAGGGAAAGGTACAAGATGTGATGATAGTGTCAAGGATGTGTCAAGAAAGAATCCATGTTTTATTTTAAATATATTTCCGTTGATGGGAAGAATGAATATTGTATTTTATGTAACCACTTTGTTTAAATGTGGAATGTAATTCAAGTTTCATGATCTAATTCTCTAAAAATATAAACCTGAAAAGATCCTCAATTTGTAATCTTGTAATAACTCAAGATTAAGCAAGGTTTAAGGCTGGCCTTATAGTTGGTATCAAAGGTCGGTTTAGATAACTTTAGAGGTTAGGGTATTCTTTAAGTATAAGTAACATTACCATAATGGTTAGGATTTCAGAAAGAGTCCTTGTTTTAGATAAAGTGAATGAGTAAGTATATCTTAGTGTTTACCTTCCTCATTAGTACATGATGGTTTTGTTGATATACTCACACTGAAATTTCTGTTTTTAGTGAATGGTTGGATCTAGCAGGCACCAAAGTAACAGTGGATGTGAAGGAAACTGTGACAGTTTTTTGAGCAAGCAACTGAATGATATGGGAGCTGCAATGAGAACTCTTGTGATTATCCTCAACCAACTATCTGGAGTCATGATTGACAACCTAAACCTTGGTGATTTCTCTAAGGAAGCTTATATGCGAGAAACAAATCCCTACGGAAGTACATATAATAATCATAATGGTAAGTGTGTTCAAAAACCTATGTGTCAAAGATGTGGAAAGAAACACCTAGGAAAATGTTTCAAAGGGACATAAATATGCTATAGATGTGGAAATGAAGGTCATAAAGCAAGAACCTGCCATGGAAAAAGGAAGCATCCAGTTGACTCGAGGAAAGGGAAAGAAGTTCTTTCTGAGGGATCAATTGAATGTTTTAAATGTGGTGTGCATGGTCATTATGAAAACACATGTCCTATGAAGAAGTTTCGTGAATGGGGTCACCAAGAGCGTACAAATGTTCATTTACCAATACCTAATGCCATTCCGATTTAGGATGAAGAAACTGACAATGACCAATCAAATGTATTTGTTATTTCATGACTATTGTTTTCCTATTTTAGAATCTTAGGATATGATTCATGATTTTGTTTGTAGGAAAGAGGTATTTTGGAATAAGTTGGAAAAGAATGTTTAGTGGATCATGAAGAATATTGAATGACTAAGATGTCAACATATAAGGGCTTCAAGAGTTATGGTGAAATTCTTAAGAGTATTAAGTCTCTTTTGATGATGGGGTTACATTAGGAGACTTTTCATATTATGTGTAACCCTGATGATTAAGATAGGCAAATTTTATTCAAGGAATAGTTATCTTTTCTTTTGTGGACATAGTTATAAAGAACCATTTGGGTTTATATGTTCCTTACTTTTGAGGTAATTATGGGTTACTATATGTTATGATTGAAGTGAAAGGCATGAGATAAAATTGAGGTTAAATTATGTTATTGTTATTTTTGATGATTTTATCCCTTTTTGGGGAATGATTTTAGGATTATATAGTTTTGGAAAAAGTACAACAAGCAGACCTTGTGACAACCCTTCGCGTCGGGAAAAGCTGTGGGAATCGAACCCACAACCAAAGTGCGACTGGTATTTATCGCCTACCACTGGACTACATGATGTCCCTGGTTAGTTTGACTGATTCTTTTTAGTTATATGATTTTATTAATTAAGAGTAAGTTGATTTTGGGTTATTTATGAAAATGATTAACCTATCATAGAGGATATGTGATTAGGTTAATTACTTTTCGATACGAGACTTTAGAAGCAACTGATGTTGTTTGGAGATAAATGTTACGATTTAACTTGGAAGACTATGTGACTAAAACCTTCAAATATTTGGGTTTCAATATAATATTGGTTTACTTTGAAGGATTTTATGGACAAATTGTTTATCGGATGGTCCTCGTTGAACTTTGGGTTTTGTTGGACAAATTTTGGAGATTAAGCATAGATTTTCTTTTTAAAGGGTTATCCTTTTCTGGATTATCTGACCTTGTACTAACCTTTTTGGTTTTGGTTTTGGTTAAAGCCTAATGAAATGGGAAGTATGTAGTTCTCTTTGGTGGATTAGTTGATTCTCTATAAGTTGATTATAGTACTCTTAATGCGAACAAGTCTCACTAAAAACTCGTCTTTTGGAAAAAATATATATGAGTTTGATTAAGGAATATATTAAAAGTTGAAATTCAACATGATAAGTGATTATGCTTACTTATGAATAAATTCCTCAATAAAAAGTAACTTAAAACAAAAATGTTGTCTATTAACTTGTCCTACTGGGGAATCGAATACCGTTTAACCCATCACAAGTTTGTGATTTTCTCATGGTTAACTTTCTCCTAGACATGTTTACTATCACTCTCCCTCAAGAACATGACCCTTTGCTTTTTCTTCCATTTCCATGTTTTTATACATATGGGTTAACTCGGGTTACATTTTCACTTCTCTCCCATTCTTTTAAAGTGATTGTTTTACCGACTCTTGTTCCGATGTGGGACTTTCAAGGATGTTTCCAAGCTCAATTTTAAAAATTGCGAGGACGCAATTACCAAAAAGAGAGAAGGATGTAACACCCCAGGTAAATAAAGAATATGACATTTTCATATTTATCCGTATTTGTGAATAAAATATTAATATGTCTTTAAAGGGGACGCTATGCTCGATGGCGTACCCAATACGCAACAACGAGTTTCTTGGGAATCTTACGTTGCACTCTAATAATAAAATAATATTATTTTAAATGGTAGTTAACATGTAGCTGTTGTATTGGCGGGAATGGATAGAAATAACTAAAATATGATTATATATGTTTTTAAAAGTTTTTACATTTATCCAATAAAAGATAAAGGCTTAACATACAGAAAGAATTCAATTTTAGGCGTATATGACCTAGTTTTCACTAATGGTTCACTTATCTCCTTTGGATGGAGAACCGTCATTAAATATAGTTTTGTTCACTCTTATACATTCTATTGGACCAAATAAAACTCTTCTTGAGAATCAGGACATCAAAATTTACTTTGTGTAAATTTTTGGTATCTTTCAGATAAAGTTCATTTTTTAATGAATAGTGTAAAATGTTGTATTTTAAATTCAAAACCTCTTTTTAATCTAATTTATTTATATGATTATATTATCTTTTGAATTGGTCTTAATGTGTAATCTAAATATATTTTTACTATTTAATCCAATGGTGGTCATTGGAATCAATTTCACTTTGAAATTAGACTTAAACTGGTGCCAATCTTTTGATACTTATTGTTTTATAAAAACACGCTATTTTCTCTGACAGTGGGAATTAATTATTAAATTAATTAATGTGACTTATATGTTTTGAATTTTTTAAAATAGACTTCATTTTTTAATTCGGAATATCAAATATAGCTTAGGGTGAATTTTTGGTAATTTTCTGAAAAACTCCAATTTTTGATGAATAGTGAAACCACTAAGTGGTAATCAAGCAAACTGATTTTTCAGTTAAATGAAAGTTTACCACTAATGTGTATTGAATTTTTAAAATCCGACATAAATGGTTGTCATTAGTATGTAAAATGTGGTTCAATGGGATGAAAATAATTTTTTGGTGAATAGTAACTTTTTTTCATTAATCGCGATTAAAGGTAATTAGTGTAATTTAAGGTAAAAATTATATTATAAAAATGTGAAAACACCATGAAACTTGTCCTACCTCTATTTGATGAGTCATGGCCGACCAAGACAACCCATGGGTCGATTTAGGGGACCCTATGGAGCCTCTTGGGTGAGATAATGACTTTAATTCCTTTTTTAAAAATAAAGGTGAAAATGACACTAACATAAATTGTTTTACTAAAACAATTTTTAGAAGGGGTTATACTAATCATAATTTTGTCTATAAATACTCTTTGTAAAGATAAAACGATTTCATACATCAGGATATTTTTTTATAATTTTTAGACATTAAATAAATTAATTTAATTATGACATCATGATGATGCAATGATGACCTCATTAATGAATAGTTTAAATAAAATGAAACGATAATATAAACTCTAAGACCTACACTTGTCCAAAAACTATTGGATGGAAATATTTAGAATCCTTAACATATTATCTTAGAATTATATCAATGTGGGACCTTATAAATTTGAAACACTTTTGAAAATAAAATAATAGTTTCATGATTTCCAAAAGTGCCCCTCCTCTCCTCTTATAAAAGGCCCCCACCTCAACCTCATTTCACACACTCCTCAAGCCTTTTTCTCGGCCATACCCTGCCCATTTACTCTCTCCAAATACCTCGCCTCATCCTACAGGATTCCCTTGGGGAAGAATCCTTTCAAAGGAAGCCTTTAGGCTCAAATCAAAAGGAGTTACACTTTTAAAGTTAATTCATTCTCTCATGTTCATTTGTTTTATTTTGCTTCTCCAACACCCTAAACTCTTTTTATTTACTTCCTTTGTAACAACACCAGTATATTAAATATACTAGGATTTTGTTTTAAGATTTATTCGAGCTACACTCTCACACAACTACATAAAATGGTTAAAGAACATACGGTTTCCGTGGATGGCGAAATTCTGCCTCCCGAAACGATGATTGTTCAATACTCATTTAACACCTTCAAAGGTGGACATTATGATGTAACTATTTTTATATATGATATATAATATGTTTATTATTTCCTTAAGCTTCTGTATTTTTCATTTATGGCATACCATTATTGTTTTCATTATGGGTAAACACGATATCTTCATTTTAGGAAGTGCGGACTACCGCCCCCTGAAAGTGATTTAATTCGTTAATACCATATGTGGGATGTGTAAAGGATAAATTTAATGATATTATATATGTTATTATACTGGAATTATAATATACTCTTATATCATTATGATTCCATTCCAGAAAATACGAAATAGAAATGGAAGTAGCGTTCATGCGTACGTACGGCTTACCGTCTCCATGAACGGTGCATTTCATTTCTTACCTCTAAATGTGATGTAATATTATAAATACATGTATATGATGAATATATATGATATATATGTTATCCAAATCATTAATATCATTCTGGATATAACGAACCTTTGACCAAATTAACAACATGTAAGTGTAAGAAGTCTATTTTTGACTTAAGAACCAAATACCGACAAAATGAACATTATTAACTTAAATGATTACATGATGTTCATAACATGGTATAAAAGGAATAATGAACATGAAAAAGGTTATTAAGCAAGTATATATTAACTCAAGTTTATTATTCAGGACGTTAAAGAACGATCGAGTCAAGTCGGACCCGAGGTAAGGGATCCTACTCCTCTCTTTCTTTTTAAGTACGCTCTTTTATGTCATTCCTTTTAAAGCTCAACTTTATTGTTATTGGGATGTTATTTTATATTACTATTACTGTAATTTTTATATGATGAGAGACCCTATTATCTCTCATCAATCCATTTTGGATGTTTTAAGTGGCGTCGTTAGGCTGCCGAGTTTTCGTAAGAGATTTTTCATCTCACTTTTATTCCCGTGAGATTTATGCTACATTTGCCACAATTTCATTTGAGTGGTTTATGTACTGCCCATTATTACACTTCTTTTGTAATATAATTACATTTATGGGTATTTACATATTCATTGTATGAAACTTCTTCAATGGGGTGTACTTTTCAAAAGTTACCCAAGTCGGTAAGGGAACCTTTCACCCTCCTCTTTTTAAAAGACTTCGTTTGTTATGTCTTTTAATTCACATACTATTAGGTTGGGATATGTTCTTCTATATCCTGATTTATGTAAATTTTATGTCCAAGTAATTATATTCCCTTTTTATCTCTCATCAACTCATTTTCTGAATTTTTTATGTGAAGCCGTTAGGCTGTCGAATTTTACTAAGGGAACTTTTTAACCCAATTTCGATTTCTTTGGGTTCAACATGTTGTTATTGAATATGTCATCCTTTGAATATGTGTGAATGAACTTTTATTGTTTTACACTTAATATCCAATTATATTGGGTGTATTTATATTTGTCACACATAATTTTGAGATTGATTTATTCTTAATTTAAGGATACCTTCTTTATATGGGATTTCATCACATTTTACATCTCTATTGAGACTTCATTGTTGATATGCACCAATTCACTCTTATATGGTTTATATACTGTCCTTTGGAATATTATATCATGAATCCATTTATTCTCATGATATTATAAAGTTCTGATTAAATGTTATTCCTCAATTGTTGTATTCAAGTGTCTCTAATTTTGGTAAAAACCCTTTAACCAAAATATCACTTTAAATATTTTAATGATTTGTTCTTATTAATATCCATGTTTTCAAAATGGTTTTAAGGATTTATTTATATGGATATTAATGGTTTAAAATGTTAAAATCTTCAAGGTGGTATGGGACTTCGTCTCAATCTCCTTTCATTGAGGCATATTTTGTTTTACACACAACCTTCTTTTATATGGTGTATAAACCCCTTTGACTTTTACGTTTATCCAAAAGGAATCCTTTTTATACGAAGCGTTTTACTAAACGAAAAAAGGGAATGTTTTTTTCGTACATATGCGGCAACAATGACTTCTCCGCCGCCGTGTGACCGTTATTTGAGTTTCGGCTTCCTCTACAATTCATACCTTCTTTTTAAAAGAAAAATAAATACCATGTTTTAATTTTATTTTATTCTGGTATTGAAAATGGTTTTCATAATGTTTTTATATCAATGTGTTGTATTGATATCTTGTGATTAAAAGGTGGAAATGTTATGTTTCCTTTATGCATGTTTTATGTGATACGATTATGTTGAGGTTCTTGGGCATTATTATGAAGACGGGTGGTTCCGTGATAAACTAAGGGCGGGTGAGCCCGATATAGCTCTCCAATGCATTGGGTAACGCGAAGGAGTGAAACGTTAAGGTTTCTCCGAAGAGATTTAGGGAATATACTGTGATGGGTGTTCCAAACGTAACCAAGAGAGTTACTCCCTACGTAAGAATGTTATGAATGCCTCAAGATACTTTTATGTCTTATGAATTCTATGATTTATTCATGATTTGATGAGGTATGTTAAAGTGCTTATGTTTTATGGGTAAAGTATGATCTCATCCTTATGTATATATGTACCCATGTTTCCTTTCCATATTTTTATAACCCTTACTGAGCTTTTTATGCTCATCCCAAGTTTTTGAAATGTTTTCACAGGTCAAGGGAAAGGTACAAGATGTGATGATAGTGTCAAGGATGTGTCAAGAAATAATACATGTTTTATTTTAAATATATTTCCGTTCATGGGAAGAATGAATATTGTCTTTTATGTAACCACTTTGTTTAAATGTGGAATGTAATGCAAGTTTCATGATCTAATTCTCTAAAAATATAAACCTGAAAAGATCCTTAATGTGTAATCTTGTAATAACTCAAGATTAAGTAAGGTTTAAGGCTGGGGCCTTATAGTTGGTATCAAAGGTCGGTTTAGATAACTTTAGAAGTTAGGGTATTATTTTAGCATAAGTAACAGTACCATAATGGTTAGGATTTCAGAAAGAGTCCTAGTTTTAGATAAAGTGAATGAGTAAGTATATCTTAGTGTTTACCTTCCTCATTAGTACATGATGGTTTTGTTGATATACTCACACTGAAATTTCTGTTTTTAGTGAATGGTTGGATCTAGCAGACACCAAAGTAATAGTGGATGTGAAGGAAACTGTGACAGTTTTTTGAGCAAGCAACTGAATGATATGGGAGCTGCAATGAGAACTCTTGTGATTATCCTCAACCAACTAACTGGAGTCATGATTGACCACCTAAACCTTGGTGATTTCTCTAAGGCATCATATATGCGAGAAAAAAATCCCTACGGAAGTACATATAATAATCATAAAGGTAAGTGTGTTCAAAAACCTATGTGTCAAAGATGTGGAAAGAAACACCTAGGAAAATGTTTTAAAGGGACATAAATTTGCTATAGATGTGGAAATGAAGGTCATAAAGCAAGAACCTGCCATGGAAAAAGGAAGCATCCAGTTGACTCGAGGAAAGGGAAAGAAGTTCTTTGTGAGGGATCAATTGAATGTTTTAAATGTGGTGTGCATGGTCATTATGCAAACACATGTCCTATGAAGAAGTTTCGCGAATGGGGTCACCAAGAGCGTACAAATGTTCATTTACCAATACCTAATGACATTCCGATTGAGGATGAAGAAACTGACAATGACCAATCAAAGGTATGTATTATTTCATGACTATTGTTTTCCTATTTTAGAATCTTAAGATATGATTCATGATTTTGTTTGTAGGAAAGATGTATTTCGGAATAAGTTGGAAAGGAATGTTTAATGGATCATGAAGAATGTTGAATGAGTAAGATGTCAACATATAAGGGCTTCAATAGTTATGGTGAAATTCTTAAGAGTATTAAGTCTCTTTTGATGATGGGGTTACATTAGGAGACTTTTCATATTATGTGTAACCCTGATGTTTAATATAGGCAAATTTTATTCAAGGAATAGTTATCTTTTCTTTGGTGGACATAGTTATAAAGAACCATTTGGGTTTATATGTTCCTTACTTTTGAGGTAATTATGGGTTACTATATGTTATGATTGAAGTGAAAGGCATGAGATAAAATTGAGGTTAAATTATGTTATTGTTATTTTTGATGATTTTATCCCTTTTTAGAGAATGATTTTAGAATTATATAGTTTTGTAAAAAGGACAACACGCAGACCGTGTGACAACCCATCGCGTCGGGCAAAGCTGCGGGAATCGAACCCAAAACCAAAGTGCGACTGGTATTTATCGCCTACCACTGGACTACGTGAAGTCCCTGGTTAGTTTGACTGATTCTTTTTAGTTATATTATTTTATGAATTAAGAGTAAGTTTATTTTGGGTTATTTATGAAAATGATTAACCTATCATAGAGGATATGTGATTAGGTTAATTACTTTTCAATACGAGACTTTAGAAGCAACTGATGTTGTTTGGAGATAAATGTTACGATTTAACTTGAAAGACTATGTGACTAAAACCTTCAAATATTTGGGTTTCAATATTAGTTTGGTTTAATTTGAAGGATTTTATGGACAAATTGTTTATCGGATGGTCCTCGTTGAACTTTGGGTTTTGTTGGACAAATTTTGGAGATTAAGCATAGATTTTCTTTTTAAAAGGTTATCCTTTTCTGGATTATCTGACCTTGTACTAACCTTTTTGGTTTTGGTTTTGTTTAAAGCCTAATGACATGGGAAGTATATAGTTCTCTTTGGGGGATTAGTTGATTCTCTATAAGTTGATTATAGTACTCTTAATGCGAACATGCCTCCCTAAAAACTCGTCTTTTGGAAAAAATATATATGAGTTTGATTAAGGAATATATTAAAAGTTGAAATTCAACATGATAAGTGATTATCCTTCCTTATGAATAAATTCCTCATTAAAAATTAACTTAAAACAAAAATGTTTTCTATTAACTTTTCCTACTGGGGAATCGAATACCGTTTAACCCATCACAAGTTTGTGATTTTCTCATGGTTATCTTTCTCCTAGACATGTTTACTATCACTCTCCCTCAAGAACATGACCCTTTGCCTTTTCTTCCATGTCCATGTTTTTATACATATGGGTTAACTCGGGTGACATTTGCACTTCTCTCCCATTCTTTTAAATTGATTGTTTTACCGACTCTTGTTCCGATGAGGGACTTTCAAGGATGTTTCCCAGCTCAATTTTAAAAATTGCGAGGACGCTACTCCCAAAAGGGGGAAGGATGTAACACCCCAGGTAAATAAAGAATATGACATTTTCATATTTATCCTTATTTGTGAATAAAATATTAATATGTCTTTAAAGGGGACGCTATGCTCGATGGCGTACCCAACACGCAACAACAAGTTTCTTGGGAATCTTACGTTGCACTCTAATAATAAAATAATATTATTTTAAATGGTAGTTAACATGTAGCCTTTGTATTGGCGGGAATGGATAGAAATAACTAAAATATGATTATATATGTTTTTAAATGTTTTTACATTTATCCAATAAAAGATAAAGGCTTAAAATACAGAAATAATTCAATTTTAGGTGTATATGACCTAGTTTTCACTAATGGTTCACTTATCTCCTTTTGATGGCGAACCGTAATTAAATATAGTTTTTTTCACTCTTATACATTCTATTGGACCGAATAAAACTCTTCTTTGGAATCGGGACATCAAAATTTACTTTGTGTAAATTTTTGGTATCTTTCTGATAAAGTTCATTTTTTTAATGAATAGTGTAAAATGTTGTATTTTAAATTCAAAACCTCTTTTTAATCTAATTTATTTATATGATTAGATTATCTTTTTAATTGGTCTTAATGTGTAATCTGAATATATTTTTAACATTTAATCCAATGGTGGTCATTGGAATCAATTTCACTTTGAAATTAGACTTAAACCGGTGCCAATCTTTTGATACTTATTGTTTTATAAAAACACGCTATTTGCTCTGACAGTGGGAATTAATTATTAAATTAATTAATGTGACTTATATGTTTTGAATTTTTTAAAATAAAATTAATTTTTGAATTCGGAATATCAAATATAGCTTAGGGTGAATTTTTTGTAATTTTCTAAAAAACTCCAATTTTTGATGAATAGTGAAACCACTAAGTGGTAATCAAGCAAACTGATTTTTCAGTTAGATGAAAGTTTACCACTAATGTGTATTGAATTTTGAAAATCCCACATACATGGTTTTCATTATTATGTAAAATGTGGTTCAATGGGATGAAAATAATTTTTTGGTGAATAGTAACTTTTTTCATTAATCGCAATTAGAGGTAATTAGTGTAATTTAAGGTAAAAATGATATTATAAAAATGTGAAAACACCATGACACTTTTCCTACCCCTATTTGATGAGTCATGGCCTACCAAGACAACCCATGGGTCGATTTATGGTACCCTATGGAGCCTCATGGGTGAGATAATGACTTTAATGCCTTTTTTAAAAATAAAGGTGAAAATGACACTAACATAAATTGTTTTACTAAAACAATTTTTAGAAGGGGTTATACTAATCATAATTTTTTATATAAATACTCTTTGGAAAGATAAAACGATTTCCCACATCATGATATTTTTTTTATAATTTTTAGACATTAAATAAATTAATTTAATTATGACATCATGATGATGCAATGATGACCTCATTAGTGAACAGTTTAAATAAAATGAAACGATAATATAAACTCTAAGACCAACACTTGTCCAAAAACTATTGGATAGGAATATTTCAAAGCCTTAACATATTATATTAGAATTATATCAAAGTAGGACCTTATAAATTTGAAACACTTTTGAAAATAAAATAATAGTTTCATGATTTCCAAAAGTTCCCCTCCTCTCCTCTAATAAAAGGCCCCCACCTCAACCTCATTTCACACACTCCTAAAGCCTTTGGCTCGTCCATACCCTGCCCATTTACTCTCTCCACATCCCTCGCCTCATCCTACAGGATTCCCTTGGGGCAGAATCCTTTCAAAGGAAGCCTTTAGGCTCAAATCAAAAGGAGTTACACTTTTAAAGTTAATTCATTCTCTCATGTTCATTTGTTTTATTTTGCTTCTCCAACCCCCTAAACTCTTTTTATTTACTTCCTTTGTAACAAAAACAGTATCTTAAATATACTAGGATGTTGTTATAAGATTTATTCGACCAACACTCTCACACAACTACATCAAATGGTTAAAGAACATACGGTTTCCGTGGATGGCGAAATTCAGCCTCCCGAAACGATGATTGTTCAATACTCATTTATCACCTTCAAAGGTGGACATTATGATGTCACTATTTTTATATATGATATATAATATGTTTATTATTTCCTTAAGATTCTGTATTTTTCATTTATGTCATACCATTATTGTTTCCATTATGGGTAAACACGATATCTTCATTTTAGGAAGTGCAGACTACCACCCCCTGAAAGTGATTTGATTCGTTAATACCATATGTGGGATGTGTAAAGGATAAAGTTAATGATATTATATATGTTATAATACTGGAATTATAATATACTCTTATATCATTATGATTCCATTCCAGAAAATAAGAAATAGAAATGGAAGTAGCGTTCATGCGTACGTACGGCTTACCGTCTCCATGAACGGTGCATTTCATTTCTTACCTCTAAATGTGATGTAATATTATAAATACATGTATATGATGAATATATATGATATATATGTTATCCAAATCATTAATATCATTCTGGATATAACGAACCTTTGACCAAATTAACAACATGTAAGTGTAAGAAGTCTATTTTTGACTTAAGAACCAAATACCGACAAAATGAACATTATTAACTTAAATGATTACATGATGTTCATAACATGGTATAAAAGGAATAATGAACTTGAAAATGATTATTAAGCAAGTTGAGATTAACTCAAGTTTATTATTCAGGACGTTAAAGAATGATCGAGTCAAGTCGGACACGACGTAAGGGTCCTCTCTTTCTTTTTAAGTACGCTCTTTTATGTCATTCCTTTTAAAGATGAACTTTATTGTTATTGGGGTGTTCTTTTATATTACTATTACTGTAATTTTTATTTGATTAGAGACCCTATTATCTCTCATCAATCATTTTTGGATGTTTTAAGTGGCGCCGTTAGGATGCCGAGTTTTCGTAAGAGATTTTTCATCTCACTTTTATTCCCGTGAGATTTATGCTACATTTGCCACAATTTCATTTGATTGGTTTATGTACTGCCAATTATTACACTCCTTTTGTAATATAATTCCATTTATTGGTATTTACATATTCATTGTATGACACTTCTTCAATGGGGTGTATTTTTCGAAATTTACCCAAGTCGGTAAGGGAACCTTTCACCCTCCTCTTTTTAAAAGACTTCGTTTGTTATGTCTTTTAATTCACATACTATTATGTTGGGATATGTTCTTCTATATCCTGATTGATGTAAATTTTATGTCCAAGTTATGAGATTCCCTTTTTATCTCTCATCAACTCATTTTCTGAATTTTTTATGTGACGCCGTTAGGCTGTCGAATTTTACCAAGGGAACTTTTTAACCCAATTTCGATTTCTTTGGGTTCAACATGTTGTCATTGAATATGTCATCCTTTGAATATGTGTGAATGAACTTTTATTGTTTTACACTTAATATCCAATTATATTGGGTGTATTTATATTTTTCACACATAATTTTGAGATTGATTTATCCTTAATTTAAGGATACCTTCTTTATAAGGGATTTCATCACATTTTACATCTCTATTGAGACATCATTGTTGATATGCACCAATTCACTCTTATGTGGTGTATATACTGTCCTTTGGAATATTATATCATTAATCCATTTATTCTCATGATATTATAAAGTTATGATTAAATGTTATTCATCAATTGTTGTATTCAAGTGTCTCTAATTTTTGTAAAAACCCTTTAACCAAAATATCTCTTTAAATGTTTTAATGATTTGTTCTTATTAATATCCATGTTTTCAAAATGGTTTTAAGGATTTATTTATATGGATATTAATGGTTTAAAATTTTAAAATCTTCAAGGTGGTATGGGACTTCATATCAATCTCCTTTCATTGAGGCATATTTTGTTTTATACACAACCTTCTTTTATATGGTGTATAAACCCCTTTAACTTTTACGTTTATCCAAATGGAATCCTTTTTATACGAAGCGTTTTACTAAACGACAAAAGGGAATGTTTTTGTCATACGTATGCGGCAACAATGACTTCTCGGCCGCCGTGTGACCGTTATTTGAGTTTCGGCTTCCTCTACAAGCCATACCTTCTTTTTAAAAGAAAAATAAATACCATGTTTTAATTTTCTTTTATTTTGGTATTGAAAATGGTTTTCATAATGTTTTTATATCAATGTGTTGTATTGATATCTTGTGATTGAAAGGTGGAAATGTTATGTTTACTTTATGCATGTTTTATGTGATACGATTATGTTGAGGTTCTTGGGCATTATTATGAAGACGGGTGGTTCCGTGATAAACTAAGGGCGGCTGAGCCCGATATAGCTCTCCAATGCATTGGGTAACGCGTAGGAGTGAAACGTTAAGGTTTCTCCGAAGAGATTTAGGGAATATACTATGATGGGTGTTCCAAACGTAACCAATAGAGTTACTCCCTACGTAAGAATGTTATGAATGCCTCAATATACTTTTATGTCTTATGAATTCTATGATTTATTCATGATTTGATGAGGTATGTTAAAGTGCTTATGTTTTATGGGTAAATTATGATCTCATCCTTATGTATATATGTACCCATGTTTCCTTTCCATATTTTTATAACCCTTACTGATCCTTTTATGCTCATCCCAAGTTTTTGAAATGTTTTCATAGGTCAAGGGAAAGGTACAAGATGTGATGATAGTGTCAAGGATGTGTCAAGAAAGAATCCATGTTTTATTTTAAATATATTTCCGTTGATGGGAAGAATGAATATTGTCTTTTATGTAACCACTTTGTTTAAATGTGGAATGTAATGAAAGTTTCATGATCTAATTCTCTAAAAATCTAAACCTGAAAAGATCCTCAATGTGTAATCTTGTAATAACTCATGATTAAGTAAGGTTAAAGGCTGGGGCCTTATAGTTGGTATCAAAGGTCGGTTTAGATAACTTTAGAGGTTAGGGTATTCTTTAAGCATAAGTAACATTACCATAATGGTTAGGATTTCAGAAAGAGTCCTAGTTTTAGATAAAGTGAATGAGTAAGTATATCTTAGTGTTTACCTTCCTCATTAGTACATGATGGTTTTGTTGATATACTCACACTGAAATTTCTGTTTTTAGTGAATGGTTGGATCTAGCAGGCACCAAAGTAATAGTGGATGTGAAGGAAACTGTGACAGTTTTTTGAGCAAACAACTGAATGATATGGGAGCTGCAATGAGAACTCTTGTGATTATCCTCAACCAACTATCTGGAGTCATGATTGACCACCTAAACCTTGGTGATTTCTCTAAGGCATCATATATGTGAGAAACAAATCCCTACGGAAGTACATATAATAATCATAAAGTTAAGTGTGTTAAAAAACCTATGTGTCAAAGATGTGGAAATAAACACCTAAGAAAATGTTTCAAAGGGACGTAAATATGCTATAGATGTGGAAATGAAGGTCATAAATCAAGAACCTGCCATGGAAAAAGGAAGCATCCAGTTGACTCGAGGAAAGGGAAAGAAGTTCTTTCTGAGGGATCAATTGAATGTTTTAAATGTGGTGTGCATGGTCATTATGAAAACACATGTCCTATGAAGAAGTTTCGTGAATGGGGTCACCAAGAGCGTACAAATGTTCGTTTACCAATACCTAATGACATTCTGATTGAGGATGAAGAAACTGACAATGACCAATCAAATGTATGTATTATTTCATGACTATTGTTTTCCTATTTTATAATCTTAGGATATGATTCATGATTTTGTTTGTAGGAAAGAGGTATTTAGGAATATGTTGGAAAGGAATGTTTAATGGATCATGAAAAATGTTGAATGAGTAAGATGTCAACATATAAGGGCTTCAAGAGTTATGGTGAAATTCTTAAGAGTATTAAGTCTCTTTTGATGATGGGGTTACATTAGGTGACTTTTCATATTATGTGTAACCCTGATGTTTAATATAGGAAAATTTTATTCAAGGAATAGTTATCTTTTCTTTTGTGGACATAGTTATAAAGAACCATTTGGGTTTATATGTTCCTTACTTTTGAGGTAATTATGGGTTACTATATGTTATGATTGAAGTGAAAGGCATGAGATAAAATTGAGGTTAAATTATGTTATTGTTATTTTTGATGATTTTATCCCTTTTTGGGGAATGATTTTAGAATTATATAGTTTTGGAAAAAGGACAACACGCAGACCGTGTGACAACCCATCGCGTCGGGCAAAGCTGCGGGAATCGAACCCACAACCAAAGTGCGACTAGTATTTATCACCTACCACTGGACTACGTGAAGTCCCTGGTTAATTTGACTGATTCTTTTTAGTTATATGATTTTATGAATTAAGAGTAAGTTTATTTTGGGTTATTTATGAAAATTATTAACCTATCATAGAGGATATCTGATTAGGTTAATTACTTTTCAATACGAGACTTTAGAAGCAACTGATGTTGTTTGGAGATAAATGTTACGATTTAACTTGGAAGACTATGTGACTAAAACCTTAAAATATTTGGGATTAAATATTAGTTTGGTTTACTTTGAAAGATTTTATGGACAAATTGTTTATCGTATGGTCCTCGTTGAACTTTGGGTTTTGTTGGACAAATTTTGGAGATTAAGCATAGATTTTCTTTTTAAAGGGTTATCCTTTTCTGGATTATCTGACCTTGTACTAACCTTTTTGGTTTTGGTTTTGGTTAAAGCCTAATGACATGGGAAGTATATAGTTCTCTTTGGTGGATTAGTTGATTCTCTATAAGTTGATTATAGTACTCTTAATGTGAACAAGTCTCCCTAAAAACTCGTCTTTTGGAAAAAATATATATGAGTTTGATTAAGGAATCTATTAAAAGTTGAAATTCAACATGATAAGTGATTATGATTCCTTATGAATAAATTCCTCAATAAAAAGTAACTGAAAAAAAAATATTGTCTATTAACTTTTCCTATTGGGGAATCGAATACCGTTTAACCCATCACAAGTTTGTGATTTTCTCATGGTTAACTTTATCCTAGACATGTTTACTATCACTCTCCCTCAAGAACATGACCCTTTTCTTTTTCTTCCATGTACATGTTTTTATACATATGGGTTAACTTGGGTGACATTTTCACTTCTCTCCCATTCTTTTAAAGTGATTGTTTTACCGACTCTTGTTCTGATGTAGGACTTTCAAGGATGTTTCCAAGCTCAATTTTAAAAATTGCGAGGACGCAATTCCCAAAAGGGGGGAAGGATGTAACACCCCATGTAAATAAAGAATATGAAATTTTCATATTTATCCGTATTTGTGGATAAAATATTAACATGTCTTTAAAGGGGACGCTATGCTCGATGGCATACCCAACACGCAACAACAAGTTTCTTGGGAATCTTACGTTGCACTCTAATAATAAAATAATATTATTTTAAATGGTAGTTAACATGTAGCCGTTGTATTGGCGGGAATGGATAGAAATAACTAAAATATTATTATATATGTTTTTAAATGTTTTTAAATTTATCCAATAAATGATAAAGGCTTAAAATACAGAAATAATTCAATTTTAGGTGTATATGACCTAGTTTTCACTAATGGTTCACTTATCTCCTTTTGATGGCGAACCGTCTTTAAATATAGTTTTTTTCACTCTTATACATTCTATTGGACCAAATAAAACTCTTCTTGAGAATCGGGACATCAAAATTTACTTTGTGTAAATTTTTGGTATCTTTCTGATAAAGCTCATTTTTTAATGAATAGTGTAAAATGTTGTATTTTAAATTCAAAACCACTTTTTAATCTAATTTATTTATATGATTAGATTATCTTTTGAATTGGTCTTAATGTGTAATCTGAATATATTTTTACCATTTAATCCAATGGTGGTCATTGGAATCAATTTCACTTTGAAATTAGACTTAAACAGGTGCCAATCTTTTGATACTTATTGTTTTATAAAAACACGCTATTTGCTCTAACAACGGGAATTAATTATTAATTTAATTAATGTGACTTATATGTTTTGAATTTTTTAAAATAGACTTCATTTTTGACTTCGGAATATCAAATATATCTTAGGGTGAATTTTGGTAATTTTCTAAAAAACTCCAATTTTTGATGAATAGTGAAACCACAAAGTGGTAATCAAGCAAACTGATTTTTCAGTTAAATAAAAGTTTACCACTAATGTGTATTGAATTTTGAAAATCCGACATACATGGTTGTCATTAGTATGTAAAATGTGGTTCAATGGGATGAAAATAATTTTTTTGGTGAATAGTAACTTTTTTTCATTAATCGCGATTAGAGGTAATTAGTGTAATTTAAGGTAAAAATGATATTATAAAAATGTGAAAACACCATGAAACGTGTCCTACCCCTATTGGATGATTCATGGCCGACCAAGACAACCCATGGGTCGATTTAGGGGACCATATGGAGCCTCTTGGGTGAGATAATGACTTTAATGCCTTTTTTAAAAATAAAGGTGAAAATGACACTAACATAAATTGTTTTACTAAAACAATTTTTATAAGGGGTTATACTAATCATAATTTTGAATATAAATACTCTTTGGAAAGATAAAAAGATTTCCTACATCATGATATTTTTTTATAATTTTTAGACATTAAATAAATTAATTTAATTATGACATCATGATGATGCAACGATGACCTCATTAATGAACAGTTTAAATAAAATGAAACGATAATATAAAATATAAGACCAAAACTTGTCCAAAAACTATTGTATGGGAATATTTAGAAGCCTTATCATATTATATTAGAATTATATCAATGGGGGACCTTATAAATTCGAAACACTTTTGAAAATAAAATAATAGTTTCATGATTTCCAAAAGTTCCCCTCCTCTCCTCTTATAAAAGGCCCCCACCTCTACCTCATTTAACACACTCCTAAATCCTTTGGATCGGCAATCCCTGAACCATTTAATCTCTCCAAATCCCTCTCCTAGTCATAGAGGATTCCCTTTGGGCAGAATCCTTTCAAAGGAAGCCTTTAGGCTCAAATCAAAAGGAGTTACACTTTTAAATGTAATTCATTCTCTCATGTTCATTTGTTTTAGTTTTCTTCTCCAAACCCCTAAACTCTTTTTATTTACTTCCTTTGTAACAAAAACAGTATATTCAATATACTAGGATGTTTTTATAAGATTTATTCTAGCTACACTCTCACACAACTACATCAAATGGTTAAAGAACATACGGTTTCCGTGGATGGAGAAATTCTGCCTCCTGAAACGATGATTGTTCAATACTCATTTAACACCTTCAAAGGTGGCCATTATGATGTCACTATTTTTATATATGATATATAATATGTTTATTCTTTCCTTAAGCTTATGTATTTTTAATTTATGGCATACCATTATTGTTTCCATTATGGGTAAACACGATATCTTCATTTTAGGAAGTGCAGACTACCGCCCCCTGAAAGTGATTTGATTCGTTAATACCATATGTTGGATTTGTAAAGGATAAAGTTAATGATATTATATATGTTATTATACTGTAATTATAATATACTCTTATATCATTATGATTCCATTCCAGAAAATACGAAATAGAAATGGAAGTAGCGTTCATGCGTACGTACGGCTTACCGTCTCCATGAACGGTGCATTTCATTTCTTACCTCTAAATGTGATGTAATATTATAAATACATGTATATGATGAATATATATGATATATATGTTATCCAAATAATTAATATCATTCTATATATAACGAACCTTTGACCAAATTAACAACATGTAAGTGTAAGAAGTCTATTTTTGACTTAAGAACCAAATACCGACAAAATGAACATTATTAACTTAAATGATTACATGATGTTCATAACATGGTATAAAAGGAATAATGAACTTTAAAAAGGTTCTTAAGCATGTAGAGATTAACTAAAGTTTATTATTCAGGATGTTAAAGAACGATCGAGTCAAGTCGGACCCGAGGTAAGGGATCCTACTCCTCTCTTTCTTTTTAAGTACGCTCTTTTATGTCATTCCTTTTAAAGCTCAACTTTATTGTTATTGGGATGTTATTTTATATTACTATTACTGTAATTTTTATATTATTATATACCCTATTCTCTCTCATAAATCCATTTTGGAAGTTTTAAGTGGCGTCGTTAGGCTGTCGAGTTTTCGTAAGATATTTTTCATCTCACTTTTATTCCCGTGAGATTTATGCTACATTTGCCACAATTTCATTTGAGTGGTTTATGTACTGCCCATTATTACACTCCTTTTGTAATATAATTACATTTATGGGTATTTACATAATCATTGTATGACACTTATTCAATGGGGTGTACTTTTCGAAAGTTACCCAAGTCGGTAAGGGAACCTTTCACCCTCCTCTTTTTAAAAGACTTCGTTTGTTATGTATTTTAATTCACATACTATTATGTTGGGATATGTTCTTATATATCATTATTGATGTAAATTTTATGTCCAAGTTATGAGATTCCCTTTTTATCTCTCATCAACTCATTTTCTGAATTTTTTATGTGACGCCATTAGGCTGTCGAATTTTACCAAGGGAACTTTTTTACCCAATTTCGATTTATTTGGGTTCAACATTTTGTTATTGAATATGTCATCCTTTGAATATGTGTGAATGAACTTTTATTGTTTTAAACTTAATATCCAACTATATTGGGTGTATTTATATTTGTCACACATAATTTTGAGATTTATTTATCCTTAATTTAAGGATACCTTCTTTATAAGGGATTTCATCACATTTTACATCTCTATTGAGACTTCATTGTTGATATGCACTAATTCACTCTTATATGGTGTATATACTGTCCTTTGGAATATTATATCATGAATCCATTTATTCTCATGATATTATAAAGTTCTGATTAAATGTTATTCCTCAATTGTTGTATTCAAGTGTCTCTAATTTTGGTAAAAACCCTTTAACAAATATATCGCTTTAAATGTTTTAATGATTTGTTCTTATTAATATCCATGTTTTGAAAATGGTTTTAAGGATTTATTTATATGGATATTAATGGTTTAAAATGTTAAAATCTTCAAGGTGGTATGGGACTTCGTCTCAATCTCCTTTCATTGTGGCATATTTTATTTTATACACAACCTTCTTTTATATGGTGTATGAACCCCTTTGACTTTTACATTTATCCAAAAGGAATCCTTTTTATATGAAGCGTTTTACTAAACGACAAAAGGGAATGTTTTTGTCGTACATATGCGGCGACAATGACTTATCCACCGCCGTGTGACCGTTATTTGAGTTTCGGTTTCCTCTACAAGCCATACCTTCTTTTTAAAAGAAAAATAAATACCATGTTTTAATTTTCTTTTATTTTGGTATTGAAAATGGTTTTCATAATGTTTTTATATCAATGTGTTGTATTGATATCTTTTGATTGAAAGGTGGAAATGTTATGTTTCCTTTATGCATGTTTTATGTGATACGATTATGTTGAGGTTCTTGGGGATTATTATGAAGACAGGTGGTTCCGTGATAAAATAAGGGCGGGTGAGCCCGATATAGCTCTCCAATGCATTGGGTAACGCGAAGGAGTGAAACGTTAAGGTTTCTCCGAAAAGATTTAGAGAATATACTGTGATGGGTATTCCAAACGTAACCAAGAGGGTTACTCCCTACGTAATAATGTTATGAATGCCTCAAGATACTTTTATGTCTTATGAATTCTATGATTTATTCATGATTTGATGAGGTATGTTAAAGTGCTTATGTTTTATGGGTAAAGTATGATCTCATCCTTATGTATATATGTACCCATGTTTCCTTTCCATATTTTTATAACCCTTACTGAGCTTTTTATGCTCATCCCAAGTTTTTGAAATGTTTTCACAGGTCAAGGGAAAGGTACAAGATGTGATGATAGTGTCAAGGATGTGTCAAGAAAGAATCCATGTTTTATTTTAAATATATTTCCGTTGATGGGAAGAATGAATATTGTCTTTTATGTAACCACTTTGTTTAAATGTGGAATGTAATGCAAGTTTAATGATCTAATTATCTAAAACTCTAAACCTGAAAAGATCCTCAATGTGTAATCTTGTAATAACTCAAGATTAAGTAAGGTTTAAGGCTGGGGCCTTATAAATGGAACTAGTACGGATGGCCAGAAAATTCAGAAAATTTTATAAGAAGAATAAAGGATTTACAAAATTCTTCAATAAAGATGAGAAAGATCTAATGGAAGTCAGATGCTGTGAATGTAAGAAAATTTTTCATAGAATACTTGACTATCCTCTACTAAATAGAGAAAAGAAAACAAAGTTTTTCAAAAATACTAATTATGACAAGAATAATAAAATAGTAATAACACATATATGGAGTGTTTCTGAAGACTCCATCAGATAATAAATGTTCGACTTGGAAAACAAATAATCAAATCTAAAAGAAAACATGTGCTTCATGGCAGAAGATAATAAGGTACAATCTTATTACTCTTCCAATACTGATTCTGACCCTAGCTATTCAAATGACAAACTAGCAGCCTACTGCAACATGCTAAAAGAAAGATACTATTCTTTATTAAAAAAGCATAAATCATTAAAAATATTCACCATTCAATTTTTTGAAAAAGAGACACTTTCCTAAATTAACATCAAGAGATAATTAAAAAATATAACTCATATAACACAAACAGTGAAGATCGTGAAACTAAGATAAAAACACTAAAAGATGAAGTAGAAACCTACAAAAGGGTATATTTCTTTTTTACAAAATTAGAATATAATTTAAATTAAATTCTTGGTAAGAATGTGATTAAGAAAGATATGGAATAGGTGGTAGAGTTGAAAAACATAAACTATACAAAAACTATTTTGTCCAAATATAAAAGGTGTAATTTGAAATTACTATGGAAAAAAAGTTCATAAAACTAGAAAATATTTTTTAAGAAATTGCTAAATTATTTTAATTAAAAATAACTTTATTTCAAAAATATTATATGGCTCAAAAGATTGAATAAAAACAAATAAAATCTAGATTTCCAGATCACTATTGGACATAAGAGAATATGGTTACCAAAAAAACCATTGTTTAAATGACATTTCCGGAACTAGGTCATAGAATAAGAAAAAATATGGTGTATGGATAGTGGATACTCTATGAATATGAGTGGAAACTCATTGAACTTTAAAAGCTTAAATCAAAAGGATAGTGGATTAATCACCTTTGGTGACAATGCCAAAGGAAAAATTATTGGTATTGGAACAGTTGGAGATCCAGAAGTTATCTCAATAAATAAAGTAATTTATATAAGAGGATTGAAACATAACCTAATAAGTATTTCTCAACTATGTGATGATAGTTATTTTTTCTATTTTTCTAAAAACGTCTATTCTATTTTTAAAGATAAATTGCTTAAATTTAGATCACTAAGAACTAAAAATGTTTATACCATGGACTTAAAATCCTTGTGTAAACAGAAATTAAATTGTTTAACTGTTAAAATAAATGAATCTTGGATTTGGCATCAAATACTTGGACACTATAATATTTATGTTTTGCATAAATTATCTAAGAAAAAATTATTTTTTTATTTTCCTAGTCTTAAATTTGATAGTGAAAGAGACTGTGATGTATGTAAAATTGGAAAGCAACACAAATAATCCTTCAAATCAATTAACAAAATTGCTACATCTAAACCTTTAGAACTTATCCATATGGATATGTTTGTCCTTTTACGAGTATAAATTTTGGTTGGTAAATTATATTTATATTTTCTAGTTGGTGAATATTCGATATTTACTTGGATATATTTTCTAAAATATAAAAATGATGTTTTTGCTATATTTGAAAGTTTTTGTAAAGCTGCACAAAATGAGAAAGATTTTAGATTAATTTAATTAAGATCATGGTGGAGAATTTGATAATCAATAATTAAATTCTTTTTAATCAAATCTTGGCATTAAACACACCTTCTTTTCACCAAGAACACCTCAACAGAATGACATTGTTGAAAAAAGATATAGAACTATTTAGGAAATGGCTTAGACTATACTATATGAATACAGTCTTTCTACCTATTTTTTGTAGAAGCTGTAAGAACATCCTGATACATAATGATTATAGTTTTTATCATAGCAATTTTCAAAAAAACACCCTATCAACACTGGAATAATAGAAAACCTAAAGTAAAATAATTTAATGTTTTTAGATGCAAGGTTTATATATTTAACACCAAGGAAAATCTTCGTAATATTGATCCAAAGTCTGATAAAGACATTTTCTTAAGATATTCTGCTACTTCCAAAGCTTATGGAGTTTTTAATAAAAATTGAAGGATTATTGAATTATCAGTTCATGTGAAATTTGATGAATTTGATCCTTTTGGAAAAAGGAATGATCAAATTGATGGATTTGATCTTAATGATAACATGATACTTGAAAACCTAAAATATGATCACCCTTTAGAAACTATTATTAGAGACCTAGAAACAGAAATAAAGACTAGAAGATATATAAGAAATCTAGTTGCGTCTTCTGTATTTCTATCCCAATTAAAACCTAAGTCAATAGAAGAAGCCTTAGTTGATGAAATTTTCAGGATAGCAATGCAATTTGAACTAAACAAATTAAAAATAAATGATGTTTTGAAATTAGTTGAAAGACCAAAGAACTATCATGTTATTGGAACTAAATGGGTCTTTAGAAATGATAAATATTATCAATAAATTATAACTAGAAATAAATAAATACTAGTAGGAAAAGGATATAATCAGGAAAAAGGTATAGATTATGATGAGAACTTTTCCCCTATAGCTAGATTAGAAGTCATTAGGATCCTTTTATCCTATACATCTCATATGAATTTTAAATTATTTGAGATGGATGTTATGTCTGCCTTTTTAAACAGTTATTTAAAGGAGGAATTTTATGTTTGAGAAAACTCTTGGTTTTGAATATTCTCAAAAACCAGAGTTTGTTTTTAAACTTACTAAAGCTCTTTATGGCCTTAAATAAGCACCTAAAGCTTGATATGAAATATTAAGTTCTTTTATTTTGAAAAATGACTTTATTGTTGGTATGATAGATCCAAAAATTTTCAATAAAATTATAAATTATAAAATTTCATTAGTTCAAATTTATGTTGATGATGTAATTTTTGGATCAAAAAATAAAAAACATTTTCATGAGTTTTAACACTTAATGCAAAAAATAATTTGAAATGAGTATGATTGGAGAACTAAATTTCTTTTTAGGACTTCAAATCTATCAAAAATATTTTGGAAATTTATTGAATCAAATAAAATACATAACTGATTTACTAAATAAATTTGGACTTGAAAACAAAAATACATATACAACTCTTATGTGTACTAACATAAAACTTGATTTGGATGAAACTAGAAAAAAAGTATACTACAATCTATATAGAGGTATGATTGGTTGTTTATTATATCTTACTACTAGTAGGACCAATATTATATATTTATTTTTTATTTGTGCAAGATTTCAATCAAATACCAAATAATCACATCTTACCGCTGTCAAAAGAATTTTTAGATATTTAAAAGGAACTAATTTTCAATCTCTTATTAATCCAAAAACTTCTAATTTTAGTTTAATTTCATATTTAGATACTGATTTTTGATTTTGTAGATTAGATAGAAAAATCACCTCAAGAACAAGTCACTTTTTAGGAAAATCATTAGTTTCATGGTCTAGTGAGAAACAACACTCAGTTGCATTGTCAATATCTGAGTAAAAATATGTATCTGCGGGCAGTTGTTGATCTCTTAGAAATATTTTTTTGAAATATTTAAAAAATGTGTACTACTAAAATTTAGTCCAAAGTTCATAAGAGTATTTTCCATCCACAAAAAAAAATCTATTATATTTTTATTCATTTTTAAATAAATTTTATTTAATATTAATCTTAATTTTATTTGATCATATTATTTTAAATTTTCACTATTTAAAATAATTTAATTACTCATCTTTTAAGTAACTTACACTTTTTTTATTATGTAATAAATTTAAATACACCACGTAAGGTTTAATTTATTTTAAATTCCATAATTATTATTATGTACGTAATAAAACAAGAATCAAGGCTCTGTCTGAGCCCGTTTCAAATTACAAAACTGCTCATTTTCTCAAAACCATTTGAACTACTAAAACCCTTCTCCTATTTCATCTTTCTTTGCTCACAACTTCAAAATAGTAGAACCTAAAACCTTTATAACTTTTCAATGAAAATGGAAAAAACAATGTGAATTGAACAAGGAGAATCCAGGGATGCTATGCGTATGTGTTCAACTGGATGGAAAATACTTCTGAGAAAAGTAATAGATCTGGAATGACTATATCAGAAAAATATGATGTTGAAGAAATTGTTATACATTCAAGGTATTTAAATGGAAATCAATGAGGACTACCCTAAATTTATTTATGAATTTGAGTTGAGAAGTTTCTTTAAAACTGTTAAATTTAGTTTGGGAGATACAGAATATTCGATTGTTTTGAAGATCAAAGACATGGATTTATCGATCTCTTCTATTGAAATTTCAATTATTTTGAACTTCCCTCATAAAGGGATTTTTTAATTTTGATCTAAAGTCAATAGGGGATAACAATCATATATCTGAGGATATTATGTCTTTTCTTTTTGATTCTACTAACATAAGAAAAATGTTGGTAAAATATTTAGAACCAAATTAGAAAATTTTTTGTTAACTTTATTCAGACTAGGATAGCCCCAAGGATGTCTGAGAGTGATAAGATTCTTTTTTTAGATATGTATATAATGTTTCAATTTTTAAGTGACATAAATCTGATTTTTCCAAGATACATGATTAGATATTTGAGTTACTTCTATCAAACCGAGGCTTGTATGAGTTTTTTTCCCTATGGAAGATTTATTTCAAAGTTGTTGTTTAAGAAAGATATGGTAAGGCTAGTTGATGCAAGAGTTAGATGCCACCATAGTAATGTAAAGAATGTTGGATCTTTATGAAAGGTTTGATTTTTCTAGAGCAGTATAAAAGATAAAATCATGTCTGTTGGAGCTGAAGAAGATTAGGAATCTGCTCAGGGGGAGAAAACTACAAAATCTATAGAAGGTATGGATAAATCCAGAATAAGGGAAGTTTCAATGACTACAGGGAGACTTAAATTTGAAACAAAAAATGAACCTGATATTGAATAAAATCAGGGGTGAATTCTTAGTTCACTAAAAATAACAGTTGGTCATGAATCTGCTCCTATGAAAGTTCTTCATATAGAAGCTTTATTTATTTATAAATTTTTATTTTCACCTGTTCAAACAGAAAGACAAGAAGAAGTAGCTTCTCAAGCATAAGTGGACGTTTTTCCTCAGGCTGAGGTAGAAAAAAGAACTAAGGAGGTACCTCATATTGAAAAATATTAAGAAATGGAAATTTTAGATCAATCTGTGGATCATATTGACTCTATACATTAGAATCAAGAAATGATTTCAGAAGAAATTTCTCCGGAAGATCACTTGTCTTTAGAAGTATAAATTGATGATCAACAGGTTCAAGAAAATTTCTTTGAAATTCATAAAGAATTTCTGAAAGAATCATTCTCAGTTAAGATTTCTAGAGAAAACATAGTTGAGAAACGAGTGGTGTAGGATGAAGACTAGCATTCAAATTCTCAATCATTGCCACTAATCCGAGTAAATCCAGTTGTGAATCAAGCACATGGGGCCTCTGATTCTACTTCTGATCATGTTGAGGAGCTTTTCAGAACATTTAACTGATCTAATGAAAATAATGATTCTTTAAGAAGAGAGTTAGAGATAGAGAAACAAAGATTTCACAGTTCTATTTCAAAGAAAAAAAAAATTTATTTTTTTCTGAAATAATTTTTGTAAGAGGTTGCAAAGTTGAAATCTAAAGTTATGTTGAAATCAGATTTTTAATATGTTAAAAATTTTATGGAGAAATAGTTTGAAACTATCATAGGAATTCACGCAAGTACATTAGGTACTTCGCCTAATTTTATCAAGAGATTCCAACACATTACATCTATAATGAGGAACATGAAAGACAGGTTGTATGATTTACAATGTAATAGTTCTCTTTTTTTTGTTTTCATAGACAACCAAAAAATCTCTATTGATCATCTTACCTCAGATGAACTAAGTATTAGACAATTACTAAAAAAATTCACTGAGAATATAAATCTGTTTATGGAGAAGGATGAAATATTTCATGTGTTGTTCATAGTGAAACTAATTGAAGATATTCATTTGATTCAGGATGGAAGGGATCTGATAATACATCTGGGAGATGGTGTAATGAAGTGATTAAGGTTACTATTAGCAGAGTTAAAGGTTGTTATTCATAATCACTTTAATAAATTTTTTCAATCCTTTTTCCCAACAACATTGAATCATGTTCATTAATGTACTTGTATATTGTTTTATCAATGAAATTTCTTATTTATCATATTTTATGGGCTTTTCCATTATTTAGGTCTATGTTAGACTACCTTAAAAAATACCGATTCCTTTATTGATAAATAGTTTCTTATAACACTTTCTTACAAGTTCTGTGCAATATTAAATGTGTTATATTCTCTATTATATAATTTTTTTGACATCACAAAAAAGGGTAGAAATTTGGATAAACACAAAAAAATTTAGATTTTAAAGATAAATTTGGATAAATCAGTATTCTATATTTAAATAGGTATTTAAAAGTAGAAAATAAATATTGTTTTTATCCTTGCAATATTCAAAATTATATGTAAATAATTTTATGGGTTTTGTGATCATCAAAACAAGGAATATTGTTGAGAATGTTGTTTAAAAAATACTCTATATTTTTATGATTATTTTTATTCTCACAAATACCCATATTTTTCATTCTAATGATTATAATTTTAGTATATTTTATGAAATTAATATTCTTTATATTCCAAAATTTTCAATAATATTAAAGCATATGACTCACATGAAATATTTTTCAAAGTGTTTGGAAAGCTATTCAACATGTTCTAGAAACACATTTCATACCCTACGTTGGAAAGCATAGCATATGGATTAAATCCTGCATTTATTTTACAGAATTTCAGAAATGTAAGGTAAATCAACCTTATGTTTGGAAGGAATATTTTGTTTTTTATATAAGAAAAGTATGGTTAATCAACCTTACATTTGTTATATGATAAAAGTATGGTTAATCAACCTTATGTTTTTTATAAGAGAAAATTAGGGATGAAGAACCTTAAATAAGTATGGAACCCTATGTTTGATTCACAAAAGTATTGATCATCAACCCTACTTTTGTAATGAATCATACGTTTTATCAAAAAGTACAGAGCATGTACCATATGTTCTAAGGAAGAGAAAAGTATGTATCATAGATCATACATTTTAAATTCAATAGAAAAATTATGGATCATCAAACTTATATTTGATACCTTACGTTAGATATTTGGACTACTTCTAAAGTGAACCCTATGTTTAACATCTATAAGTATCAAAGATTTTAATTTGGTACTTTATTGTGCAAATGTATTTTACGAATTATCTAGATGATTTTAAGAAATATTCAAATCCCATTTTAAAGCACATCTTTGACCAATTTAAATACGTCTTTACATTATTCAAATAATCGATTTAAGAGGAGAATTTTGTGCCAATTATTAAGGGAAGTTATAACTTCTCAGTTATTCAAACATTTGAATATTGAGATCTATCAAGAAACTTTTGTGGATCTAAATTTATGAATAAGTTGAACATATTTATTCTATATATTCTATGTATCTGAATTTTGAAGAATATATAGAGGTGAAAATATATCTCTAGAATTCACAGCATTTACAAGATTCAAATCTGTAGATATTCAAGTTTTACAAAAACAGAGTTTCATTGATTCTTTAAAAATGATCTTTTACAGATCTACTGCTACAAAGAATGCTCATATTCTGTTTTATATTTTAAATAAAAATGGTGAAGATTTACTTATTCAACATTGGAGGTCTATCATGAATCTACTATTGATTTATTGCTGAATATATTTCAAGATCATTTCCAACCAGATCGATTTAGAACTGCTCTTTTCTAAAGAATAACATTTTTAAAGACGATGATCCATCTACTATCAATTGCATACTGCTAAAACTATTAATAAACATAGGAATTTATTTTAAATCAAATACTCTTTTATTTTGAGTATCAGATTCTCATACTATGCTATTTAATCGGTTTTTGGTTTAGAACAAGAAGGATTTTTTTCTAAGCCTTAAATTATAAAGGTGTCAACTGCTTGCACTCAGTTTTGGAAGGTCTTTCGAAAAGAGGACTGACTAGTGAAACTCACCAAGCTCATGGAGTATATCATTGGTGGAGTGGACTAGGGGATCTTTGTTCCCTAAACCACTATAAATATTTGCATCCTGAAATCTGTTTATTTCCTCTGCATAAACAATCTGATAAATATAAAAGGACATAATTTATTATCATAAATATTTCTCAAAGATGTTTTTAAAGACACAATTCATCCCCCTATTGTTTATATTTCATATAACATGATCCAACACTAAATATATTTTATGGTGTTAAAAAGGAAAATAAAATAAAGGATCTTGAGAGAAGGTGTTACCTCTTAATTGGGTAAATCCTATTGGTTTGTGCCAAAAGGCTTCCCTAAAAGACTTTATACCTATATTTAGGCTTAAATTAGGTAGGGGTGGATTTTAGGAAGTTTATTAGGAAGATATATTTTGAAACTATGTAGTTTGATATGTGCGAATAAGAGGGAGAGATGGTGGCCTTTGGTTGGGAAGGAGGAGTGACACTCTTGAAGAGATAATTCCACCAGAGTTATTCATGGTTCAAGTGGATCCAATAATGATAAAAGGTATATCAATGGGATTATACAATCTTAATATGTCCATAAAATGTATTTTGAGCAATTTTATAGGTTTTTTGGGCCCTAATGTTATGGTTTAGTCCCTTATTAAGTTTAATGTAACCTTAATCATTGAAATTAATTTTAATGATGTTAACTAATGTTTTTGGTAAAAAAAATTGTTGACCTAATTAGAAATTAAAAATAATTTTGATTCCAAATATGGAATCTAATTTTCCAAATTCTATTCACATAATTTTCAGAAATTAATTTAAAATTATCCCGCATTTGGGTCGTCAATGCGGGTTTTTAAAGTAAAAACATTAAAAAGTTTGCTAAGTTTTTATAGCCAATTTCAATGTGAAATTGATATTAATGACTTAAATTATATAAAATGATAAAAATATTGTCTAATTAAAGTTTGAAAATAATTTAAAATATAGTTTAACATTATAAATAAAGTAGAAGAAAAATTATTTTTGTACTAAAATTTCGTATTTTTAACTATTCATTAAAAAATAAAACCTTGCATAAAAATAAAAAAAATCATACTTACCTAATTTTTATGTTTCTATTTTAAAGATGAAGCATATTTGGGCATAATAATTATATAAAAGTTCAAAAACTGGTATTTAAAATGGGTTCTCTATTAAAAGGTGGTAAAACTACATTAATAAAATATATGTTTTTAAGCATAAAATTGGGTTTGTTCCTTATCTTATGTCTATAAAGTATATTTAATGAATATAAAAATATTTTATTGAACATATAACATATATATTACATTAATATAACTCACTAATCACATTTAATTTAATTTATTTGGTTAACACATCTTTGTGACCATAAAATATTAATATTACCTTTTTATTCAATCAACATTCAAATTCATTTATAATTAATTGGTAACTTATGAATTCATATTATATTTTGTAAACCATATATTTTCATAAATTTTTTCATACTATTCAAAACCTATAATTTAACATCAAGTTTATATCTTATTATATTAAATAATTATTTTTTAATAATATATTATTTTTCGGTGAACCTCAGTCTTGTGTGTTATACGAGCCATTGAGGAAAGACCTTATTGGTTATAATGAAAGATAACCTCAGTGTTCTGTTTAGAGAAATATAAATTTCATGTTTCATGTTGTCCATGATTAACTAGGTTTTTCATATAATACATTCCAAACATAGTGCTTTAATATAAAATAAATTATCTTCAATGTTGCATGAAATGAAAAATATTAGATAGGTTAAATTAATTCTAAAAACATAATTCACATAATCTCAGGGTGTTATAGGTTAACTTTAATGAAATTTCATTTGAGTATATTTGGTTTATATTGGGTTAATTCCATCTAGTTTAGTTTAGTTTGACAGGCACATTTTCATTTGGTTTGATTCTTTTTTTTGTATTATTTTGTTTTGATTTGTTTTTTGGGTTCAATTATATTATATTTGGTTTGGTTAATTTTAATTAAATTTGGATTATTATGGTTTAGGTGTGCTTTTTTGTTTTCAATTCAGTTCAACTCAATAAATTTTGATTTAGTTTAGTTCCTTTTTTTGACTCTGATGTTGATGATATTGTTTAGTTCAATTTTATTAGGTTAAGATATGATTTTGAAAATCCAAGTTAGGTCATTTTATGTTTTTTTCATCCATTTAAATTTATATTTAGTAAGTTTAAGTCAGTTCTATTTTTTTATTTTATTTTGGTAGGGGTTGGGTTAGGTAGGGTTAATTTTTTTAAATTGGTTTTGGTTTAGTTTGATTTTTTCATTTTAGTTCTATCTGGGTTTTCTTCATTATTTTTATTGGTTCAGTTTGGTTTTATTTTATTTGAATTTATTTGATTTAGGATAGGATGGGTTGACTCAATTAGGTTTATGTTGGATCATGTTTTATTGGTTTATTTCTATTTGGTTTTATTTTATTAAATTCTATATTGGTTAAAGTCATGTTGAGTTCATTTAGTTAGGTTCAATTTGGTTTGGTTTACTATAGTTCCATTTGATTTAGTTATATCGAGGTAATTTTATGTCAAATCTATTCATGTTCACTCAATTTAGTTTAGTTCAATTCAATTGAGTTTGGGTTAGGTATACTCAGTTATTATAACAACCCTAAATTTTGAGGAACATTTTAGAGTTAATTTTTGAAATTTTTATAATTAATTATGGTTATATTTTTCTAAGTTTAAAAAAATTAGAGATAAAAATGAATCCTAGGAGTGGGGTGTGGTTTTACTAAAATATTGTAGTAGATATCACTAGGTAACCAATGAAATTCATCAAGTTTCTAGTGATCTTCCAATGGGTATAGAAAACCCATTAGATTATAAATAACTGACTGATGGCCTAAGACTTAGTGCCTAATGGTCCATTGGTTACCTAGTGTTCTATGGGGATAAATTCCTTGAGTAATATTTTTTTAATTATTTAGGAATCCATTTAAAATACCCCATTTCCACTTTTTGTCAAGTAAATATAGGCAGCCTTCTCCCTTCTCCGGTTTCTAATCCTCCCCTCTTATCTTGGATTTCTCCAAACTTTTAATCTAGTATTGAATTTTAAAACCATTAGTTTCATTGATACTCCCTCAGTAAAGATAACATCGTGATAACATAAATCTATAATTATTCTTCTATTTTTTGGTGTATAATTCTAAATACCTAAATTGGGGAGGGGTTCTTAATATTAAGAAACTAATGATTAATTATCCAAAAATCTCTAGGGAGTGACCTTATATTTTGTACAATTATATGGTTCATATAATTTTCCTTTATTTTATATGTGTTTTGTGGGATGTGTGACATGAAATATAAGAAGAGTGGGAGTGAGTGCCCAAGAATGAAATTGAAAGGGTTTATTTATTAGCGATAAAATAGATGGTTCTCATTAAATCCATACTATACATTATACACATGAATCCTTGACCTTGTAGTCATTGATGTCTATGTTAAAATTTTAATCCTTGATTATGAATTAGAATGAAAAAAATGGTGTATCATTATGGAATATGTCTTGAGAGTCCTTATGAGGTTCTAAGTGGCCTTCCACCACGGTAGGGAACTATTTCATGCGTTAGATGATAGGTTCACTTCAGATTCATGGTGTGTGGACATTGATTAGGGACTATGAAGCCTACTTTTCATCTTAAGGATGGTTATAGTGTATTTTGAATTATTTCAATGGTTTCTAGGCTTGGTATAGATCATGTTAAGGCATGTTACACTTAAGGTGTGATTTGGTAATCGAGAGCTAGGTACGATGAGCCATGTGAGGAAATGTTTATTAATAATAATTATAATATTATTATTATTATTATTAGTATTATTATTATTATTATTTTATAACCCTATATTATAACTTAATTAATACACTACTCTCTTATCAAGGATGGATACATGGTTATTGATCTCTTTATTCAAAATACATTGTTTAAGGTTGGTTAATTTTGAAAACTGTCTGTGAATAGATTTTCTAATTAGGTAGATACATGTATGGAATCTCAATATTTATAGAATATTTCTATATGGTAGGATGATTATATCAACCCATTACTTTAAGTGATTGTTGAGGATAAATTCAGACCTATCATGATTGATGAGAACGTGATTTTGCTGAGTCACTACTTTTAAGTATTTCGTTGGATTTTGATATATACATTTTGACTCATTGAAAGTTTTTTTCTATATACTAACCATATACAATGTGGTTCCACTATTACCTACATGATTTTATATTGGTAATCCTATCATAATTCCCCATATTAAGAATAACTAACCAAAATCTCCATATTTGGCCAAAGTAGGCAGTTCCAATCATAAGGGGGTATTTTCATGTACTAGATGATGTGAATTAGTGATATATATTTTTTACTACTTTTAAATAACATTTTACATGTAAATAACCATGTTTTTATAGGTTTGATAAGTCTAGGGGAATTTAAATTATTGGATTCATGTTGAGGAGTGAAAGTATTTTCTCTGTTTTGAATGGTTTTTTTGATGTTTTGGGAGTGTTGGGATATGGTAAGAACACCCATAGTGATTCATATGGATTAAGTGGAAAAACAATTTAGTATGTGTAGGTTTCTCCATGACCATGGGATCATTCCATGACTATAGGGTCGTATCATGATGGTTTTTGGTTGAGGGTGTAAGCACTTTACCTGAAGAAAGTAATGACACAACCCAAATGAGTCATGTTGTGACTTAGTCTAGGTGAGGGAGGACCTTATTCATAGGTTTTTTTACCTCAATCCAAGTGGGTCGTACCATGCCCGAGTCTGGCTAGAAGTTAGACCCACTGCCTGGTGGTGGTCACACTATGGCCTGACCAAGTTGGATACATCATGTCACAACCCTTTGATGTCATTTTGTGACTAATATATAGAGTGATTTTTTTATGAATGGTAACATGTTAATTTATGGGAATCCTTATTTTGAATCCCTCTTAGGGTTCCTCACTTATAGCTACATAGGAAAATAGGAAACAAAATCCTTATCTCTACTTTCTCCCCCTTTTTCCTCCCTTTGATCTAGATCATTCATAAGGGTTTATTCATTTTGATTCAATATAGGGTAACTATTCATATATACCTTTTTCTTATTCATTATTATTTTTAATTCTTTTCACAATAATTTGTTATTTTGGAGAGTTTATTCCACCAAGGCATGGTGGAAAAGTTTCTCTTGATAGGGATTTTGTGTGCAACTTTTTTAGGAGACCTGGGATGGGATGTTTGGGTTGATGATCATATTTTCCCTTAAAGTTCATTGTATGGTGAATTAATTTAGGTTTGGTTTTAATTTTGGTTTAAATTTTCCATTGGTTTTGGTATATTATTTTTATATTTCATGTTTCTTAGGTCTAGGTTGGTGTAGGGAAGAGACCGCACTAGATTTTCTCAAGGTTCATCACCATTAAACCATTTGGTGAGTTTTGCCTTAATTGTTCCATTATAGGATTTTTTTTTTTGATTCCTGGTTCATTTAAGTTATGGTTTTTATAGATGATTTATATTTTCATGGTACTATAGTAGGATTCTTTGATCTTGGGATCCAGTTATGGGTCTTTGATTGTGGTGTGTCTCTTGAGGAATAACTTTTTAAATTCAAAAGATTTATTTCTTGCCCAGTTATAATACATGATTTTAACTTATTAAATAATATGAAATATAGTACACTTGGTAGTGTATGTTAAAGTAACTTAAGGGATTTATTTTAAAGAAAACTTATTAATGAAAATGTGGTGGATTTGTTAAGAAAGATTTTAAAAGGTGTAAATTCTTATTTTAGAAAATGTTTTACCAACAACATATGAGATTTTATTTTTCTAAAGATGTATTTTAATTTATTAGTAGTTTGATAAATTTGGTTTATATTTTCTTGATATTTTTAATTGAATGTATTTGAGTAATTTCTATGAAATAATGAATTTTTTTTCAAAATATTTATACATCGTTATTTCATGGTTTGATTTTTCTAATGATCAAATAATAAATCTAATATTATAAAAAATGTTTTAAAAGGATCATTTAAACTTAAAAAATTATTTATTGATAAAAATATTTCCCTTAATTAAACACTTTTGAGTTATTTATTTTAAATTCAAAATGATAATTGTTTTATTTTAATTGATTGGATTATCTAGGGTAGGGGATATGAATTTATATTTTATTCTTGATGATAAATATTTTTTTCTATTATGGGTGTTTGGAGGTGTGGGAGTGCATTATCTTGGTTGTTATATGTTTTTATATTTCATTTATATTTTTTACGATTGATTTCATGTTAGTGTTACTCACCTCCTTTGGTTGATCATGGGAACCCTAGGTACTTATATCGGAAGACTATGTAACGTACCTCTAGGATTTTGGAAATAACCACCTAGAATAAGATCATACCACTATAACTAAACATTTATAATTTCATGATATGAATTTCATGTATTTTTAGGGATTTTATATTTCCCCTAGTGTCCATTGGGTGACAATGTATGTATTTCAAGGGATGATAAATATTCCCCTAATGGATTATGGAAAGAATATGATTGGTTTGATCACTGAGATTGTAAGAGGACCCTAGAGTACCTTGAACTAATTTCCCTTAGGTGAACCCATAATGATATTAATTTCATTTATTTTAAATAATTAAATGGTTTTTCTACTTATGATCGGTCGTTTATTTATTTTACATGAGTTGATTCTATTACAACCTTTTTAATTATGTAGTGATTTATCTCTACTTGATTATAGTTTATTACGAGATGTTTTTTTATTATGTTCATGTACATAACCTTTGGGGGTTTAACTTATTTTAACAATGTCTGGTTTTACTATTCTGAAGATTTATTCTAGTTTTTTAATAAATGGAAATAAAAAATGGATTATTTTTATTTACTTATAAAATATGAGTATTTCTAAAATATGTTTTTTGAAATTGTTTTATTTTCTATTAATACAGACCTTTATGAAAATAATAAAATCTTGGTTTGTGGGATTAAAAAGGCGATGTATTAAAATTGTATAAAAATGAATTAAAATAATGGTTCGTGTGGCTTTCTTTAACTATACTAAAAAAATTACTTTTATATTTTTTTAGAACTAGAATAAATGGATCTCCATTTAAAAATTTATGAATGGGATGTGAGGAGATAACTTATAGGGAAAATTTTCTTCTTCTTACTATCATTTTAGGTCATATTAAGGTTTATATGTATTGGAGCACTTGTTCTCAAGTTTCTAGTTTGATTATCATAACTGTTCCAAAAAATGAGTATTTCATTGACACTTGCTGATGGGTGATTATGATATTGTATAAATTTGGCGCCCTATTCTTATTATCTATCATACCATGTCATACCTCTTACTATAATATTTTTTATATTAGTCCTTGTATAACACTAAATTTTTATTTTATTTATATTTTTTGGTTATGGTGGTTGGGTTTTGGTAATCGATCGTAATGTATACTCATGTATTTTTTTATTTCATTTTATTATTGAAGTAAATAATTTTGTATATTTGATAATCCAACTTACTAAATGGTAATGTAGTAATTCCTTGTAGAAGTTATATGTTTCTTTTTTCATTGAGGGAAATCATTCACACTTATTTATGCATGATAAGCATTACTTTCTATCCTATTGTGGTAAATAATTCCCTTCATTCCTTGTTATCGGCTGAATCATTAGTTCAGATCATGGGTAGGTTAGGTTAGTTCATGAAACTATGATATCAAAACGAGTTTTTTATACTATTTAGGGATTCAATGTATATAGGAGATAGGATTTTTGAGACTCAAAAGGTAGGTATGGTGGTGTTTTTGTTCAACACTATCAATATCAAACCTTGAGTTTCGAGGGGAATTTGGAAATGTAAAAATTTTGGGTAATACATGCTTTATCATTCTTTATGGGTATAATTATAGATTTGAATGAATTTATATAAGTAACCAATCAGCTAGAAGGTATGGTTACATAGGCTATAAAATGTGAACATAGTCTATATATCTTTCGAGGGGTTTTTATTTTACTTTTCCACTTTTCAAAGATCTTTAATGTATCGTGTTGATATCATGGAATGATTTTGATTAATATTGAAAAAATTTATATGATCTTGAGGTACTTTTTCCTTAGTTAATTTTAAATTTGAGATGAATATAGACAATTTTTTAGAGGTATTTTTGTTTAATTATGTTGGGTTTAATTTCTTATTTTATAACCTTTTGTGTTTTATTTTCAAATTTATACCTTTTGGAAATGAATTTTGAAAAGAAAAAATGGGTTTCCCCTTTTAACAGGGTTGTATTTTGTGTATTTTAAGTGATTTTGATGAATGATTGTGTATTTTTTATATTATATATGGGTCTTAAAATTTAATGTTTCCCATGATTAAAATTTTTTATTACTAAAGGGATTTTTTAATGGGGTATTTTATTGGGAAGAATAAAATGGAGGGAAATTTTAAATTTGGATTGGTGTGATGGTAGGGTTTTGGGAATTGAATAGTTTTAAAGTAGTGTAAATTTTTTTTATTAATATATATAAAAAACTTATATGTATATAACTACTTTGTAAAATTATTTTATCTTACAACCATTATTTTTTAAGATTAATTTCCTTCTCTATTAGGTTTATAAACTTTTATATTTTTAGTGGGAAATCATAAAACTGAATAGGAATTATACCAATTTAACTATCACTAAATGAGTTTAATACTCAGGATAAATGACTTCTTTTTGTGTAAATAAAATTATAAAGTGATTTATATTTTTATCGTAGAGATTTTTATTTTTTAATTTTAATTTAAATACTAAAACATATGGCTTTAAGTTATTTTTTGTGGGTAATAACTTTATTTGTTTTAAAACTAGTAAACTATTTCATTTAAAAGGATATGTTCTATGTTTTATGATATTCTAGTCCTATTTTTTTTAGAATTATTTATTTTTAAAGGATGGTTTATGCTTTCAAGGTTATGTTACTTTATAATTTTTCTGTTTTGTGAGGATTTGGTCATTGGGATTGCTTCATTTATAATTTCATTCTTCTCTATTAATGATTTTCCATCAGTTTGGTTATCATTTTGATGATGTTTGGTTTTAGATTAAAGGAAATTACATTTTTATGGTGGGGAGGACCCCACCTATATATGCAGTTTTTATCATCATTTGTATGAGGTTTCAGTGAAATATATTTTGGTATGTGAATTTTTCCTTGTCATAACAGTGATTTCCTCCAAAGAAAATATATGAGAATTGATATGTATTGAAAGATTTTATGGTGGGGAGGTTGTAATAAACCATGATTTTATAGGCGATTAATTTCTAAGGGAATAATATTTTTTTATTAGGGTCCTGGGGTAAGAGTCTTGACCATGTTTTAAATGGGTTTTTGGATGTCTTGATAGTATAAGTCTGGGGGAATAACACCCAAATAAGTCATGTCGTGTCAATGGCATGACCCTATAGTGGGTGGATGGTGTTATAAGACCATGAAGTCACCCTATTATGGTTATTGTATGATATTTCAATCCCTTTTCTTCTAGAAAACCACTTTGTGACCCAGATGGATCATGTCATGATCAAGTATAGATAGGGTAGGTACCTATACCTATGGGTTGACTGCATTATGACCTAGGTAGGTTATTCCATTACCAAGTCTAGTTGGAGGATAGACCCTCTACGTAGTGGTGGAAACACTGCAACCCATAGGGGTCAACTCAGGACCTGGTTGGGTAGGGTACACCATGCCATGCCCATTTGATTTCACACAGTGACCGAACTACTGGATGTTATTTTATTGAAGGGCAGGATGGACATTTCTAAAGGATATCTATTTGGAATGACCTCATGATTACTTGTCTATGTCTATTCAATAGGGATAAAACACCCTCATTTTCTCCCTATTAATCTCCTTTTTACCCTTTAATATGGGTCATTTAGAAAGGTTTTATTGTGTAGATTCAAGGTAGGGTTCCTCTCTATCTCTCTCTTATTCTTCCAAACTTTTGGATCACTTGGTTAGGGTTTAAGAGAGATGATTACAGTAAGTAATTTTGGAATCATTCCTTTTGATGGTTATTTCATTCACATATAGTATAGGAGGTCTTGGGAGGGTTTTTTTATGCCAACGTTTATTGTTTCACATGAGGTGCATTTTTGTGAAAATATTTTTAGTGAGTTTAGTGATTTGGGGATACATTTTACATGGTATTGGGAGTATTATTTATGTATTTGATGTGGATTAAGTCTGGTTTCATGTGGGTAGTAGAACATACCTAATTTTCTCATTTTTTTACATCATTAATCCATCCAGTGAGTTAGTAATTGACTATAACATTGTCGTATTTTTTTTGATTCCTGGTTTATTTATTTTATGGAGTTTATGGATGAGTTAGGAGATCATTGACCCAAATAAGGTCACTTTGAGCATGGGTTTGAGTATAGGATCATCAGTTGGGAAAGGGGAATTCATAAATAAATTTTTAAATTTAAAACTTTTTTACTTTCATAATTTTAATCCATTCTTATCACTTATTAATGAAAATGATATATTATATACCTAGGAGTGGTTATTAAAGTACCTTATAGAATTTATTTCAAATAAAAATTGGTAATTATAAGGGATTATGTTTTTTTATAATGATTTAAAAATTTTTAAATCTATAACACCCTAATATTTGTTTTAAATATTTCTCATTATATAATTTTAATTCTTCGATATCTTTCTTTACAGTCAATAATAATTTTAGATGAACTGTGTAACATTATTAAAATATTATGTGTCCATTATTTCATAGAAATTGTATTAGATGCTATTAATAGTAATAACTAAATTATGAAAAATATATATTATACATATTTTTAAAAGGAATTCATTCGTTATCATAAGATTAGAATTAAAAACAAGAATTATTTGACATTAAAATATTATTTTCTCTAAAAAACTCTTTTTTTGGGCACAATGTATTTTTATAATATTAATATAAATTAATCATTATTATTGAATCATTTTAATTAAAATTTTATATTGTTTACATGATAAAAAAATTTAAACATTCAATAGTTATTTTTTCTTGGCATAGGATAAGAATATATCCTTTCTTATGCAGAAAATGTATTTTTTCTAAATAGTAGGTTTTGTCTCATTTTAAGCACTTAAATTAAAATTATTTTATAAAATTTATATCTATTTAATTATATAAAATTAATTAAATAATTATAATAAAAAGTTTCATATTTGGTAAATAGGACCCTTTTATTTTTCTTCAATATAAATAGTAACCAGGGCAAAATGTATCACCAAATTAAAAGGTAAATCAGGTTATTCTAGTTTAAAAATAAGTGATCAGGTCATAATTTTTCATCCTAATTTTTATTGGATGAATTTAATTATACCCTTATAACCTTATTATTGATATGTATTTTTTTAATGGTAACTTTTCTATAGAAATTATTTATATAATATTTAAATCAAAAAAAGTTACAAAATATCAATCTTCTGGTTTTAAATATACTTTATATGTTAACATAGTGAAAATCTATTTATTAATGAATATTAATAGTAATTTTGTAAGTAATAAAATTATATTCATGATTATAATTTTTTATAATTTTTAGGTATTACATAATTACTTTAAATGCTTACACAATGCCAAAACAGTATTTATTCAATTACTGGAAAAATAAAATAATTGATTTTAAAAATATTAAAAGTAATATAATTTGAGTAATTTATTGTGTTATAATAATTTTATAGGTTAATATTACATATAATTGTTGTTTTGAAATATTATATTATAATTAAAAAATTTCTTTATGTCTTTTAAGATAAAATAAATGAATAGTGTCAAAATTGATAATAATGATATTTTATCAAACTAATATTTTATTAAATTATTTGAAAGTAATATGAATATTGAAATAAGTAAATTTTTATATCATATAATATAAAATTTAATAGGTTTTCCATTTATTTTTCAATTTTCACCTTATATGTAAAAAATATTACCCTTTAATATTGAATAAGTTTCTACCGTAGTTAAAATTACAATTGGTTAACTAAAGGTTAATTAAAATTATAAGGTTTAAAATGAAACTAAAACTTGTCTAAATTTTATTGGTTGATTTTATTACAACTCTATAATATCTTATCTTAGAATAACTTTCCATTTGGAGGAATTTTACTTGATAATTAATTTATTATAATTTTATCTTGTGAGAAAATCCAAAACTTCCCCTCACCTTAATTATAAGAGGGGAAATCATACTTCACTTATTTACCCTAATTTGAGCCTCATAGATCAACAAAACTATACCAATTTATCTCTTAAACTTACTTAGACACATTATATAGTCTTTTTTCTTCCCAATATACCAACCCTATATCCCTTTATAGAAGATTCAAATTAGAGGTAATCACCATAACGGATCATATTATTTTATAATCTTATTTACCTCCTATAAATATATTTTATTTATCATAAAATAATTATTTATTTATCCTAAATAATATTAAATGTTATTATTATTATTATTAAAATGCCACTATACACCCTTTTTCCATCAAATGGGAAGTGAAAGTATCAAGCATGAATATGTATGGCAATCGTTTCCAAATAGCGATACAATTCATTTTTCAAAACCATATTTTACGGAATGTAATTATGATGGTTTAAATGTTTATATATAATCATTATGAAATAATTATAATTCAGAAATTATAAAATCACATCTATCTACTTACCATCCAATCCTTTGGAAAATTTATAATGTCATTCATATGTACATGTGGACTCTACCTCCACGAAGCGATGTGATTATGTTTTCATTTATATTTTACTTGGATGGTAATTACTAGGATTTGATTAATATATATGATATATATTATATAATAATTATCCTATAATTTTTTATTAATATTTACCTTTATTTCTTTCTATTCGTTGAAAAATGAAAATAGCGTTCATGCTTACGTAGGGTCTGTCGTCTCCAAGAATTGTGTAATCGATTTTCTATCTCTAACTTTTATAGATGGCTATAAATATTTATTTAATTGATATATATGAAATATTTTTCAAAATTAATATTATATACATTATTTAACCAAGATAAATTTACATGTACTAGAACTACTGAACAGAAATATTCACGATAGATGAAAGATTTCACACTTCAAAATTATGATTTTAATATGAAACTATTGATAAAAAGGGGTGTTTAATTGTAATAAATGGATAATATTTGATATTATAAGTATTTAAATGACTATATTATATAATTATAATAAATTATAATTTATTATATAGGAGTTTATAGTGATTTCCAATCAAGACAAACTTAAGTTTGGGGTTTTATGTTACTATTTCATTGTTTGTCAGGATTGTTTATTATTTATTTATGATGATGAAATGCTATGTTAAACCTTATCAAGAAAGAAATTAATTTTATTCTACTCATGTTTTTTTTAAATTACATGTTTTCCTTTTATTTTACTCACTTCATATACTCAAGAAACAGAAAATATTCTTTTAAGGAAAATCATCTCCATTTATCTCTTCAGTCAAAAAAATGGTTTTCTTCCATATCTTTGTTTTCCATAAAAAAGTTTAAAGAAGGTTTTTCCTATTTAGCTATCATTTTATAATGTAATTTTTACCCATATTTGTATTATTACAAAAAAAATTGAAAGGAATCTTATTTTCACTTTCCAAACGAGGTACTTTGTGACATTTCCTATAAAAGTATTGAAATAATATTTCTTAAATCATATAGAATGAAGACATTTTCCCAGTCTCATGAATATTTTTTTTCTTTAAAGTTTCCTTTATAACTTTACATCTTTCTTTTCAATGAAAATTTTTTCCTATATAATTGTATAGTTTTTTTGAAATAAATGATTTTAAAATGAAAATGATATTTTCTTCATGAATATTTCAGTAATATTTATTAATATTTTATTGGTATTTCTATTCATTAACAAAAAACCCCCTTGACATCACTTATGATATACTGAGGATATCATCCAAAGATAACAACCTTATTCTTTTTATGTATGGTTTGTGTTTATAATGACAAGATGATTATGAAACACATTTATTTTCAATGGTTTATTCTATGATAAAATGTTTATGAAACCCATTTATTTTCATGGGATTTGATATGATGAATTATTTATGATCTTGGGCGACACATATTTGTGATTTTTATTATGTGGTAGATGAGACCTATATCTACCTTCAATTTATTAGGTTAATATTGATATCTCATGAGATAAATAGGACTAGAATGGGGAGTAAACCTTGTTTAGTGAAAAAAACATTCCATGTAGTGTGGGAAAAGATAATTATTTCCCCCTAAGGGTGTATTAGTAGTAGTGACCAAATTCATATCCCAAGAATAGTGTTTTTAATCAATATGTCATGAATGAAAAATTAAATTAAAGAATAAGAATTAAATTACTAGGAATCAACGAACATGGTTAGTAAAGATTATTTTAGAGAAAATTGATTGGGGTTATTCTTGGAATCCCTTCTATAATGATATCATGGTCCTCTTTAAATGGAACCTAGTTTTTATTAATTTTTTTAATTAATGGATGAAAAATAATTTATACTTTATCATCCTTAACTAAGATTGATTTTATTTCAAGATTTATCGCCCGAATTTACTTGGTTGGATTATCTACCTTCCAAAGTGTGAAAGGAATATGGGGTCTCCTTTAGATCACCTAGGAAGTTCAAAATAATTAATTGAGTGTCCCAAGTTCCCAAATCAGTTAACTTTCTCTTACCCAGGTTCTTAGTAATTACTAAAAATTTCTCCACCTGATCCTAGATCACCCAGTTAGTGTGATCCAAATCCAAGAAGAAGGAGAACAATTTTATTATTCAAATAAATTTAGAATGTTCATATTTTAAATAAAAATACAATCATATCCCATTATAATTATAAAATAATTAGTTGAAAACAATTTAAAAAATAAAATTAGACATAAAATTTTGATTAAACAAGGACTCTTGGATTAAATCAGGTCACCTCCCCTTCACACTACCATATAAAGGTTATTCCCATCTTTTTAAATGAAAAAAAATACAGTTATATGGGGAAAAGTCAATATGAAATCAAAAAATAAAGAAAAGTAGTAAAATAGATTGTCCAAAAGGAGTAGTTGGTGTTCTCTCCTTGATCCCCTAATATTTTTATCTAGAAACTATCCTTTGTATGTATAGAGGGATCTAACCTCTTAATCTCTCTCATTTTAATGTTTCTAAAAATATTTGGAAGTTTAGTATATATTTAAAAATAAATTCAGAATTTATTATTCTTAATTCTTGGGTTTTTTCAATTTTTATTGAGGTTTTATAATTCTTTGTGATAGTAGCATCATCCACCATTTTCCAAGTTGTAGATCATGTTCCATTGTTGAGTCAATGGTAGATGATGTTCTGATTTTAGGTCAATTGTATCATGTGCTACCATTGGTATTTTTTTAATTCATCCCAAATCCTTCTTCCATGCATGGAACTATATGTCAATAGATAAATATCAACATTTGGTTTTTAGAGTTCTTCATGATTGAGATTAGGATCCATGGGAAGTAGTGGAATTATCAAATAGAAGTGAGGATTATTAGTAGTGGTTCCTCTAGATGTTACCATTATCTCAATGGTAGCATGTGATACTATCACCCTTATTGTATCATGTTCTACCATTGGCCTAGTAGTGTCATAGAAAGAGTGTGGTGGTAGCCATAGTGGAGGCTTCCTCCTAGATATTTTGGGATAGTGGTGTTTCCCTCTTCATCAGATTACTTTTCAGTCTATAGGATATGAATGGCACTAATGAGTAAGAACCATCAGTAATATTGACTAAGAATGGAAGTGGTGATCCTAGATGTTGTTAGAATGGGTTTATTATTATAAGGGAGTGGCCTTCTTCTCCATTAGTGGTTATGTCCCCTCTTTATAATTTGGTGCTTTCTAATGGTGGATAACAATGAGGGTGCTTAGAAGCGGTGGTCGGTAGCATTCTACCATTGTCCTAGAAGTACCATTAGTTCTACCATTGGCCTAGAGGTAGCACAGGTGCTTCTGTTGGCCTGGAAGTAGAATAGGTGTTACCATTGGTGAGGCCTCATGGAAGTGGAGGAATCATGTTTTTTATGTCCTTCCAGGATGACGTTGTGACTTCGGTAGTGTATTATTTGATAGTTAGGGGAAATAATGTTGCATCCCAAATTGAGGGTAGTGATGGTTCCATTATTTAGTATGTGAGGAGGTGATCAAAGGTGAATCATAGCCTCATCGTGTAGAGATTTAAGGTAGTATATTTTGGTGGTGTCTAGTTATAGAAGGCATAAATTGTCCTGACGGTATCATAGGTGCTACCATTAGCCTGGTGGTATCACAGGTGTTGTCGTTGGTGCCAATAGTGGCATGTGATAGTTTCTTTCATGCATAGCGAGTGGTGAGGAAATGAATTTTTTTACACACACCTTTAATGGGGTATGAAAAAAGATAATTATTTTTCCCTGAGGGTATAGTCATAGTATTGAACAAATTCCTTGACCAAGAGTAGTGTTATCAATTAATATATCACAAATTAGAAATTAAATTAATTAATAATATTTGAATTACAAGGAAGTAATGAACTTTATTTATGAAGATAATATAAAAGAAAATTGATTTTTTTAGGGCTTGTATTCCCTTCTGTAATTCTATCATGGTCCTTTTGAAATTGAACCTTTTTTTATTAATTGGTTTAGTGAATAGATTAATAATCATTTATCCTTTTTCTCCCTTGATTAAGATTTATTTTATATTGAGAATAATCCACCCAATTTAGTTAGTTGGATTATCCTCATTATGAAGCATGAAAGGAATAGTGGGTCTCCTATGGATCACTTGGGAAATTCCAAATTAAGAATTGAGTGTCCCATGTTCCCAAATTAGTTCATTGTGTCTTCCCTACAATCTTAGTAATCATAAAACAATTCTCCACCTTATCATAGATCACCCAATATTTGTGATTTAAATCAAAAAATAGGGAGAATAAATTTCTTAATCAACAAAATTTATAATTTTCAAATTTTAAATAAAAATACCTTAATATCCCATTAAAATTATGAAAAGATTAGTTGAAACACATTTAAAACATAAAAAGAGACATAAGAATTTGATAAAACTATGACTCTAGAATTACATCAGGTCCTCTCCCCTTCACTCAACCATATAAAAGTTATAACACTCCATTAAAAGGAGAATAATCAAGGTAGATGGTAAAGAAGTCATTATTTAAGAAAAAATAAAGAAAATCGGTAAAACCAACTATCCAACAGGTTCAGTGGGTTTTCCCTCCTTAATCCCTTGATCCTTTTCTCTGGTGTATCCCCTTGTGTTTATAAAGGGAGGTAACCTCTTAATCTCAATCATTTTAATCTTTACAAATCATTGTGGATGTTGAATATATATTTCAAAATATATTAATCATTTAATATAATTAATTATAAAGTGTTTCCAATTTTCATCACTAAGTTAAAATTCTTGGTGATGGTAACATCATCCACCATTGGCCCAATGACAGATCATATGCTACTGTTGAATCAACGATAAATGATGTGTTATCATTGGGTTTATAGAAACATGTGTTATCATTAGAAATTATTATTTTTAATTCATCCCAGCTTCTTATTCCATTTATGGTTATACATATCAATAGAACAATATCAACTGTGTTATTTTGGAGTTCTTTATGATCGAGCTCAAGCTTTAGGGGAAGTAATGGGATTCCCAACAAGAAGTGAGGATAATCAGTGGTAGTTCCTCCAGATGTTACCATTAGCTCAATGGAATTATATTCTACATCACCTTGATAGTGTCATGTGCTATTGTTGGTATAGTTCTAAAAAATATTCCATTGTAGTTATGGTAGTATCACATGTGTTACTGTTTTCCTAGTGGTGGCAGGGAAGGGGCATAATGGAAGCTATAGTGAAGGCATCCTCCTAGGAAGTTTGTGACAGTGGTGTTTCTATCTTCATCAGAAGACTTATGTATTGTATGGAACAAACAAATGACTAGAGATATAACCTTATATAGTTATTTAGGATAATGTTAGTAGTGAGATTGGTAGTGTAAAGCATGGGTTATGCATTAGAGGCTAGTGGACTTTCTCCTCATCAGTGGTTGCATCTCCTCTGTAATAGTTGGTGTTTTTATTTAGTGGAGAACAATGAGGGTTCCTAGTAGTGGAGGTTGGTGTTGTGATATCTTCGGAATAAAAGTAATATAGGGGATACCATTTTCCTTGTGGTAGAATAGGTGCTACCATTGGCCTTGCAGTAGCATAGGTGCTATTTCTGGCCCCATGGTTATACAGGTGCTACCACTAGTGAAACCTCATTGTCTTAATGGAAACAAGTTTCTTATTTTCTACTAGGGTGACATGGTGACATCGGTTTTACATCACAAGATGGATAAGGGGAAATAGTGCAGCACCTTGAATCGAGCAGTGATGGTGGTTTTGGGCTTTTGGTGGTGAGTTAGTGATCAAAGGTGCATATGAGCCTCGAAATGTAGTAGTGGGAGGCAGCAGACAGTGGCAGAGTCCAGTGGTGGTTGGTGGAATTTGTCTTTATGGAAGAGAAGTTGTTTCCATTGGCATGTTGGTATCACATGTTCTACTGTTGGTGCTAACAGTGGAATGTGCTACTGGATTTCATTCATAGTAAGTAGTGAGGTAGTGGAGGAAGTAGGGTTCTCCATCCGGATCTCGAGTGAGTAAGGGTTCATTCTTCATCATAGTGTAGATCAATAAGGTCTTCTAATGTGGAATATAGTACTTAGGAGGGGGTTTGGTAATGGACATCATCAATCCCTTCAACCATTACAATGGCTAGAGGGAGGTTCATTATCATGAAAGGTATCAGCAGCTTCAAAATTGGGCACAATGGTGGTCGGAATAGGCATTGGAGGTGATCTATGGTGTTGGAACGTCTTAGTGGTGGAAAATAAAAAATTTCATATCTCCTCTAGCATTGGAAATGGTGTTATCTAATGAGTGCTGGTGTTGTAAGACTGAGGATAAAGGTAGAAGACCATGGAACTCAGTGGTGTGATGTGTCCGAATAAGATCGTGTAAATTTGAGGTGAGATATAAATGTTTTGATAAAAATTAATTTTTCTTCACATGCCTCATAGAAAAATAATATGTTCTCCATGATCACTTAAAAAACTATATACAGCCTCCCCACCCCCCACAATGAAGTCAGATGGTAGTCAGAGGACCCACACTCACCGTTGTGCACTGCCTTGTGCCAGCAAGGCTTTGCTCCTGTCACTTAATGGATTTCACCACCATGGTCTTGTGTGTCTAAGCTACATCTCATCCCATATATTGCATTCCCATTGACCCTTCATGGGCATGATCACATGTACGGACTCTGTCGCTGGTTGGCTGGTCGTACATTGGGTATGCATGGTTGGGTGGAACTTTATAGGATTCTAATGAGGTGTGTGGGCCCTTAGAGAGAGGGCTAACCCAGTTTGCCAATTTTTTTGGTAAACTCCTAAAAAACATAAGAAAATTACATATCAAAATTCTATAGTAATGATATAAAATACCAACATGAAATTCTTCAACTATTTCATTCATTTAAAATCATTTCAATCCCTCATATGAATTTTCCCATAATTTAATAAAACATTAAAATCCATGGTCATTCTTATTTTAAATCCTCTAATATATTTTAAAAAATAATTATAATTATGCATGAAAATTGAGTACATCAAACACCCACACACTTAAACCATGCTTTTCCTCATGCATAAAATATAAACATTAAAAATAAAAGGTAACTAATATTATCATTATTCAAATCACAAAGCAATAAAAAATGATTATCAATATTAAATCAAACTTTAGAAAATACACATAAAATATTGATTGACATTCCCTATTTTCAATGATACAATCAATTAAAGTATTTTACATTCCCCCATTTGAAAATAATGGTACTTTTCCTTTAATTCATTTAAACACCTTATTCTATTATGATTAAATAGGATGAATCATGATTTACCTCTCTTGAATCTTTTATCTCATTACTCATGATACAACTCAAGTATAGTTATGTTATTTTCATGATAACATGATCCTTATCCATAGGATTTTAAAATAAATACTTTCTCTATTTTCTAAATAAAAAAAGACAAATAAATTCATGAGGGATTTTTAATCAACATGAAAATGACACTATGGATTAGGGTTGGTAGGATTTTATGTTTAAAAATAAGTCACAAAGGAGTATATTTATGTCTTAATGTATAAATCATGATATCAAAAGTGAAAGTGTACTGACATTCTACCCATTAAAGTAGAAACTCCCACTTCCCCAAAAACACAAAGTAAGATCATGATCCATGTAAATCATAATAAATTATTTGGGAAACATCGTGAATATTTTTCTGATTCACCCTTTTTTTAAAATTTATGCATGAAATAAACCTCACATTTTAACAAACCATGTTTTTATACAAGATAAAAATCCAAAGGAATTTAATTTTTTTCCATTTGGTGGGTGGTCCATTTTACAAAACCATCTTTGGAATGTAATTTTGAGAGTTTCAACAATTCAAAGTTATATTTTTAGACTTGGGTAAAGGCCCATGGGGTCCCTCATAAATCTCATCGAGTTTTGGGAGCACTAGGGCCCAAAAATAAAATTTTTTGGTTCTCTAACCCGAGCACACAGTTTGTCTAAAATCGTGCAGCCCCCAGTAAAGAACCATGTGGCCTAAAGCAGGTGATAAGAAGTTCCCCACATGGGATGTTCATTTTTTACCAAATGGTGAACTCATCCCGCATGGTTGGTGCCACATAGGCAATACCCTCGTATCATTAATTGCATAGTTGGCACACAATTAGGGTAGCTATGCAACACAAACCATAAAAGGTGGGTTTTTAAGGAAGTGGGGGTCACACAGTTGGCACATGGTTTAGCCAAACCATGCAGAAAAACCATATGTCTCAGTTTTAAGGGTAAAATGACAATTTTTTCCTTAATGATGTTAAAACCTATTTCCTTCTTTCTTCCTCTCTCTCCAGCCACATGAAGCTCCTCCATGATACTGTGGGTTCTCCACCAAACCTAATATAGGATACATGATATTTTCTCTATCCAAAGTCTAAATAGATTATCATCAGTCTCTATATATCCACATTGGTAAGATATTAGATCCTCTTTCTTCCTTTATAAATTTCTCTTCCATTTTTTTACGCTATTTTAGAGAGAGCTCATTTTCCCTATTTTTAGGGAAAAAAATTTTCTGTCATTTTCATCCAAACCAGGACAAATCAAGACTTGATATTGGATGAGTCAATCTTCCTAAGCATAAGGTAGGTATTATATATCTATTTCATCAATTTCTGTTGAATTATAAATAGTGTCATTGTGTCGCACACTAGATTTTGTTGGGAATTTCCTTAAAAATGATTTATTCATTTTAAATTGATATTCACACCTTATTCCAGTCTCATTAATTTTTTTTAAATATATAGATAATGATAAACTCGATCATAGACACGCCTTTGGTATGTCATCTCAAATTTCCCTTTTATATTCAATTAATTAAATGCATGGAACACCTTTTAATCATTCTGGTTGGATTGTTGTTGGAATTTCCCCTTGTAGGAATTTTCTTACATTAATAAAGGAACTTACTAAGTTCCATATTTAACATTATAATTTAATTTCCCCTTATAGGATTAACAGATTAGAAATGGTTCCTCCTAAGTTCCATGTTGAAGCTCGTGATTTTTTAATCATGAATGGGATAGTTTTACTAAAATGTTTCTGTAATATGAAATCAGTTATGTCTTTGTATTTAATTCTTGATTATGATAAATGAATTTTTTGATGAACAATGTGATTTTTTATAATAAAACTCCTTAAATGAGGTGTGTTGTATTCAAAATTAAAAATTTATTCCTATTTCATTAAAAAAATGTTTTTCCTTATGCCATTGTGTTTTCCTATGCATTCTTCTATTTTGGAATATGGAATGTTTAGGAAATGACCTCCAATGGTTTTATTAAATGGATTATTCCATTTATAAATGTAATAGAACCATTTAAACATCTAAGTGAATAGATTATCCCACTCCTATTCAATTTATCAATGAACCAATCTCCTCCTAAGGGCTTGTCTTGCATTATAAATGGAATTTTCCCAAATAGGTAAATGACTAAATGAAAATGGAACATTCAAAGTGTCTTATTGAACCATGATAAATGAATTTCCTTGTGTTGATTAGTTAAGTGGAATTTATTAATTTTAATTCCTTGTTTATGATGTATTTCTTTCTTTGAATGCATTATATTGTTCATTTGAAATTAAATGTAAAGTGTGGAAAGGAAATACCAATAATTTCCTACTTATATGCATGATATAATTGATATGTTAAGCCTTTATTTATAATGCCTTATTGAATGTAAAGCATGAGAGGTAATCCCTCATGCATATTATTATAATTATAATTACTCCGTAATATAGATTGTGGAATTATGATAAGGGTGTAGTTGAGGATTACAGAATAATGCTCTTTTACGTCGGGTGTTGAGTCATGATGTCTCACATCAATGATACTATGTAGATGGTGGGAATGGTGCACCACATCCCCTGTGAGTGTTGAAATGACAACACACTCACTATTTTCAGAGTTTTTATATGATGTCCTACTCACCATCTTTAGTGATGAAAATGATTTCTCCAAATAGTTATGAGATATATGGCATCTACCCTTTTTCTTGAGCTTGTTGGCTCATTTAGACTATTTATGGATGACTGATTTATGCCCTAGTCTAGCCAACATCTCTTATTCTGCGTATATGTCCATTATCTTCAGCACACACTTGTTCCATATAGGTGGATGAAATATATAATTATAGTATATATTTTATTGATATATATATATTTATATTTAGTTACTGATTATACATTCTTTCTGATCATGAGCCGAAGCAAGTAGAGTCTCCAAGTGTCCCTTGGGATCCTAAGGTGGTTGGTTATTGTTTATTTTAGTATTGTTTATTTACGTATATTACTTGTACACTTATTTAATTTATATTCATTGAATATTTTTAGATTAAGACATCGTGGGAGGTAACCTACTAGGATTTATTACTCACACCCTGATCGGTCCTTCATTCTACTAAGGTACCCAAGTAAATCTCATGATTCTAGGACCATGGAGTTTTTTCTTGTGCTTCTTTTATGGTACCCAAGAGTTACGAGCACATGAATGATCCGAATCTCAAGATTATGATGGAGTTTTTCCTTGGGTACTTTCTATTCTTTTCTTTATTTATGTACTTCCATATATATTGTTTCCTATTGTATTCCTATTGTTTCCATTTTATATTATCATTTTGACATGTATAAATTGTTGTATATTGCCTTGTACATCTATTATATTTATTTTATATTCTTCTTCTACTACTATATAATTCATTTATTACTACTTCCACTATTGAATATTGTTTATTTATTTTCCATAATACCTTTGTGTTGTTATGATCATGATGGTATAGTCTCCCCTTTATCACTTCTTTAGACCCTCACGGTTAGTCGAAAGCCTCTGGTGTGTGAGGAGGTTCACTTGAGGCCTTATAACCCATCGGTAGGGGTCCATACCTGTAGGTGTTTTTTATGTTTTCTAGTAGTCCCATAAGGTATCTTCAATCTTATAGATCCAATCATTTCAGTTTTGTTTAACAATTTTCTTAAAAATAGCTTTAATATCCCGATTTGTCACTTCATCTTGGCCATTTATCTGGGGATGGTAAGGTGTGGATGTATTGTGGTTCACCCCATACTTTTAAATCATATCCTTTATATTTCAATTTAAAAAATGAGTCCCCTGGTCACTAATTATGTCCATTATCACTCCAAACCTATAAAAGATATTAGACCTAAAAAAATGCATACAACTTAGGAATCATCCATCTTAGTGGCCTTAGTTTCCACTAATTTAGAGATATGATCTACATCAAGTAAAATTTAATAATTCCAAAAATACATGGTAAGGGGTCCCATAAAATCAATTCCCTATAATTCATATATTTCATATAAAATTTTGGGTTTTTGAGGTATAACTTATTTTTTGAAATATTTCTATAATATTTACCCTTCTCATATTTTTTTAAAATATTAATTAGAATATATAAATACTTTTTTCCAATAACTTCCAAATTCTAACACTTTTCTATCAATTATTTTAGGTCTATAGAGGCCTCCATAAGAGAATATATGAAATATTTTGGAAATAGATCATGTTTCATTGTCCCTTAAGAACCTAATTATGACTATATTATTAAATAATTTCTATAAAAAAGGGGTCTTCCAATATATATAATTTCTTTAAAGCCTTAATTTTATTCTTTTGAAAATATTTAAGGTGATATGGTAGTTGATATTTGTCCAAATTGTTCACTGAATCCGCATACCATGGTACTTCACCATCCACTATGTTGTGTTTCTCTCCAAGTATGTGATCATTGAGAGGGATCAATTCTAGAATTTCTATTTTAGCAGTGTTTGGCAGTCTAATGATTTGATCTACCACATGGTTGTTAGTTCCCTTATTATCCTTGATGTCTAGGATGAACTCTTGAAATTTTAGTATCCATATCACAAGCCCTGGTTTGAAATAATCCATTTTATTTATGTACTTAAGTGATTCATGATCAGAAACCAAGACCCCTTTAATTCCTAGAAAATTAGATCTAAATTTATCCAATGAAAATAAAACTACAAGGAATTATTTTTCAATAATTGTGTTATTGAGATGAGTTTCATCCAAGGTTCTTAATGAATATGTTATGGCTTGTGGTATTCCTTCAATTATTTGGGATATGACTTCTCTTACAACTTATTTTGATGCATCACACAATAACTCAAATGGGTGATCCGAATCTGGGTGTTCCATAATTGGTGGGGTAATCAACTTTTCATTTATCTTATCAAATTCCTCTCTACAATTATCATTGAAAACTAAGTCGGATTCCTTTAAAATAAATCATGAAAAAGGAATATAAACCTTATGAGTTCCCTTTATGAATCTACTATAAAACCCCAAATGGACCAAAAATGACCCAATAGGTCTCACATAGGTTGGATATGGAAAATAATTAATTACTTAAACATTAGTCTTATCCACCTGAATAACTTTTTATGAAATTATATAACCCAACACTATCCCTTTTTCAAATATAAAGTGAGATTTCTCAATGTCCAAAATAAGATGTTTCTCTATTATGGTTTTTAAAAAAATCTATATTTCTTATGTAATTATCAAAGGAGTTTCTAATAATAGTAAAGTCACCCAAAAATACCTCAATATAGTCCTCCATGTCTTCTATAAAAATACTGACCATACCCCTTTGGAATGTACCTAGATCTTTTCATAAACCAAAAGTAATTATATTATATTAAAAGTTACTTAAAGGGTAGGTTAATGTTGTATTATCTTGGTCTAATAGGGAAATAGGTACTTGAAAGTAACTAGAGATTCCATCCAATAAATAGTAATGTTCCCTAATCTTCAAACTTTCTGGAATTGTTTCTATGAATGGGATGGGGAATTGGTCTTTATGGGTGACTTAGTTCAGTATTCTGTAGTCAATTCACACCCTTTAATTTTTTTTGACACTCATTTGAATCAATTCATCATTATCCTTTGTCACTATTTTCACATCAGTTTTCTTTGGAACCACATGGATGGGGAAAAACAATTGTGAGTCGGAAATTGGGTATATTATATTAGCTTCTAATAGTTCTTTTAATATATTTTTTTTTAAAATTCCTTAATGGTTGGGTTAAGTCTCTTCTGGGGTTTCTTAATAGTTCTAGAGTCTCCATCTAAAAAAATTATATGGGAAGATACAATAGGGTTTATTTATGGGGTGTCTCCAAGGCTCCACCCTATGGCTTGAATGTTTCTATTTAAAAGGTCGATTAAATTTTTTTTCTTGGTCTTGGGATAAGTGGTTAACGATAATCACTAGTAATTGTTCTCCTTCCATAAGATACAAATATTTTAAGTCACATGGGAAGGGTTTTAGTTCTATATTTGGGGGGTTTTCCAAAGATGAGATTGAATTTAAATTTACTACTTCAAAATCTTGAATTTCTCTAGCAAAGTGTATCATTACATTTTCTTCTAAAAAATTATCAAATAATTCAGATGTTATTTATTATTGGCCATTAAAAATAAAATTTCCAGATTTTTTAGTACTCACTTATTCCTTAGTATTTTAATAGGAAGCATATCTCCTAAGGATAGAAATTATCTAAGGATGACTAAGTCTTCAATGGTTTCAATAGCTTCTTTGTGGATGATTGTAAAGATTTATTGATTGTTTAAAGGGTTTATCTTTGAGTTAAGAATATTGAAGTGAAACTTATTGTCTCCCTCTTTTATAGTGAGGGTTTATTCATGTAGATTATTTACTATTTTGGATATCTTAAGGAATGGTATTCCTAAAATAATGGGTGAATGTTTTTGTGTTATATCTTCCTCTATGGTGAGAAAATAAAAGTCTTCTAGAAATACTAGTCCTTCAACTCTTACTAGAACATCCTCCAAAACTCTAATTGAAAATACAATCGATTTTTTGGTCAGTTGGACAAAAACTATTGTGGGATTCATATTAATTTTTTTCAAAGATGAATAGACATATTTAAACATGAAATTAATGGAAGCATAAAGATCACACAATGAATCAACCAATTTTATAGAACCTATGGTGCAGGGAATAGAGAATGGCCCTAGATCTTCAAAATTTTTTAGTAATGAAAGTGTGATCATGGATAAAAAAATTATCCCTAGGATGATTCTTTTGTTCACATCTTTCCTATTTCTCTTGGTGAAAATTTACTTGAGGAACTTGGAGTATTTGATAATTTTCCTGATAACTTCCAAGAGAGGTATATTAAGTTCAACCATTTGAAATATCTCATGGATCTATTTTTAGAGTTTCTCTTCCTATATTTTATAAGATTTAGTAAATCTATATTAAAATGAAATTGATATTTCTATCTTCTCCCTTTGCTGTATTTGAAATGGAGTTTTCAGTCTTTCCTTCCTAAATCTTGTCTTTGGTTCTTTGTATTATTATCTTCTTTTCTAGGTGGCCTACTTTTATCTTCTATAATCTGTACAAAAATTCCCTGAATTTATAAACTCACCTTATTCTAGTACATCTTGAGCCTCTTGGTTTCTAGTGTCTAGATCTTATTGCCACTACTTTTGATGACCATGCTCACACTTTCCTTTGGGGTTGGGATTGTCTAATATGGTATTTTTCCTGAGTTTTTGGATATCATGTCCATGATATTCTCATATCTATTTGAAAAATACTATATTTTATTATTTAACTCTTCCATATCTATTACTTTCCTGGGTTTGACTGGTGTTTCACTATATAAGGGTTTTCCAAAGTACTGTTATTGAAAATTTTGTGGTTGACAAGCTTATTGTTGGTACTTATTCGTATATGGTTGTTGGAAAGAGGGTGAATTCTATAATTTCTGCTGGAAAGGGGGTCTAGTGTTTCTTTGTTAATATCCATATCCCAATTAGGATTTTCCTTCCCTCCATGTTTGGTTCTGTTGAAACTTTCATGGTTGGAATGAAGATTCACAGCTTTCCATTCCCTATACCTCAACACACTAATCTTTAAAGTGACAGGGTGATGAACATAAATAGAATACATAAGGTGGGGTAGGTTTTTCATTCACATGTTTCACTACCATATTTCTTTCAAGTATTTTCAATTCTTCCATCATGTTTTCAATATATAGTAATGAGTTAGAAGTTATTACTTCATGCATACCTCTAGTGATTATACCTCTTGTTCCAATTTGTTTGGAATTCTATTCAATAATTTCAATTATGTTCCTAGCTACCATGGTTGACTTATCAATCAGAAATCCTCTAGATGATGCATCTAGGAAGTTTTTTTTATTTCCTAGTAGCCCTTGGTAGAATAATACTTGGAATTGATGGTCTTCCAAATCTTGGTGACGACATCATGTAAAAAAAATTTAAATATTTCCCAATAATCATAGAGGGTTTCTCTAGTATCTTGTCTAATGGCACATAAATCCTTCCTTATTACAGTTCTCTAGGAATCTGGGATGAATCTCTACATGAATATTATTTATTGATCATCCCATTCATGGATCTCTCTAGGTTGTAGGATATACAACCACTCTTTGGAAGATATCTCAAGTGAAAATGGTAATTCCCTCCACCTGAACTATTCCCCATCCACTCCTATTGGATTGAAGCTTGAATAGACATTTCTGAACTTACGAATGTATCGATTAATGTCATATCCTACAAGGCCATGAAACATGTGTAATATAAAAATCATATTAACATGAAGTTAAAAGTTATTCCTTTCCACATGAACAGTTATTTGATTATTATGGTTAGAAAACGGAAGGAAACAATGGTCCCATGGAATTTTTTATGGGTCAAGGGCCATGTTTTATGGATCTAAGTGAACAATGGATGTTTCACTTGAGTATTATAACTTGATTTTTTCAAAATGGTTCTCAATATTAAGAGTAATAAGCCAAATTCGAAACATTTTCTCTTCTATGGGTCTAGATAAATTTATTCATCATTTTAGGTCCTAGATATGAAATTTATGGGTTGGATTTAACACTGCCTCCCCTGCAATAGAACTATGTTTTTAAACACACCAGTCAAGGTGTTTAAAAAAAGATAATTATTCCCCCCCTAAGGGTGTAGTTGTAGTGGTGACCAAATTCATCTCCCAAGAGTAGTTTTTTGAATCAAGATTTCATGAATGTGAAAAAAAATTAAAGAATAAGAATTAAATGACTAGGAATAAGGAACTTAGTTTTTGAAGATAATATTAGTTAAAAGTGATTGGGAATAGTCTTATATTCTCTTATATAATTAAATAATTGTCCTTTTTAAATGAAAACTTTTATTTTTATTAATTGGTTTAATGAATGGATTATAAATAATTTATCCTTTTCACCCTTAGTTAAGATTAATTTGATATTGATAATAATCAACCTAGTTTCCTTGGTAGGAATATCCTTTTTCCAATGTGTGAAAGTAATAGTGGGTACCCTTTAGATCACCTAAGAAATTCCAATTCATGAATTTAGTTTCCCAAGTGACTAAATTAGTTCAATATGTCTTCCCCATATTATTATTAATCACCAATCACTTCTCCAACTGAACCTAGATCACTCAATCGATGTGGTACAAATCTAAGTAGAGTGGGAATAATTTTTTTATCAAAAAAATTTAGAATATTCATATTTTAAATAAAAAGAAAATTTTTTTCTAATTAAAATTATGAAATAATAAGTTGAAAAAAAAATTAAAAAATAAAAAAAGACAGAAGAATATGATAAAATTATGACTCATGCATTACATTATGTCAACTCCCCTTTACCCAGCTATAGAATAAGTATATCCCTCCATTAAAATGAAAAAATATGATGTAAATGGGTAAGAAGTCATTATAAAAGAAAAAAGGTTACAAAAATTAAAATAGAGTATCTAGCAGGTGCATTGGGTATTCTCTCCTTGATCCACAATCCTTTTCTTTAGCACAACCCTGTTGTATTTATAGAGGGAGGTAAACTCTTAATATAACTTTTATTAATCTTTCTAAATATCTAGGTATGTTGAATATATCGTTAGAAAGATATTAATCCTTGAATCTGCTAAATTCCAAGGTGCTTTTGATTTGTAGTGCTGAGCTGTAACTTTTAGTGATGGTAGCATCGTCCACTATCATCCCAATGATAGATCATTCTTCATAATTTATTTAATAGAAGATGATGTGCTGCAATTGGTTCAAGGCAGTATGATCTACCCTTGGAATTTTTTTTAATTCATCCTACCTACATATTCCTTAAATGGTATTTTTTATTAACAAATAAATATCAAAAGTGGGATTTTAGAGTTCTTCATGATCAATCTTAAACTTCAATGGTTGTATTGGGATACATGGAAATAAGGGATGATGATTAGTGGTTGTTCCTACAGATGAAACTATTATCTCAATGAAAGAATGTTCTATTGTCACCCAAACAGTGGCATGTGCTACCATTGGTCAGTTGGTAGCACATACTCTATTGTTGGTCTAGTGGTAGCACATTTGGTACTACTGGTATGGTGGTGGCATGGTAAGGGCGCAACGATCGTCATAGTAGAGGCTTCCCACTAAGCAGTTTGTGAATGTGGGGTTTCTCTCATCATTAAAATACTTCTATAGTGTATGGGGCATGCATAGAACTATAAAGGGAGAACCATAGGTAGTTATTCATGAGAATAGAAGTGGTGAGCTTAGCATTGGTGAGAATAGGTTATACATTAGAGGGGATTGGTCTTCCTCCACATTAGTGGTTTTGTATCCTCTTTGGTAGTTGGTGTTTTTTGATGGTAGAGAACAGTGAGTGAGTTATGCAGTGGAAGCTAGAGGAATGATACCATTTTCCCAGTGGTAGAATAGGTGCTATCATTGGAATGGAGGTATCATGAGTTCTACCATTGTCTGGTAATATCACATGTACTACCACTGGTGAGGCCTTATGGTAGTGTTGGTACGGGTTTTCATGTTCCTTACTAGGTGATGCGGTTACTTCGGCAGGGCAACATGAGATAGATAGGGGAAATGGTGTGGCACCTAGAATCGAGTAGTAGTGGTGGTTCTGGGATTCAAATGGTTAGCTGGTGATCAAATGTTCTTTTGAGTCTCAACATATATTGGTTGAAGATAGTAGAGAGTAGCGGTGTCTAGAAATGGTAGGGAGTATTTGGATTAATAGTATAAAAGTTACAACTATTGGCATGGAAGTAACACAAGGTCTACCATTGTTCTGGTAGTAGCACAAGTTCTACCATTAGTTCCAATGGTGGAATGTTCCAAGAGCTTGAATACATGATCAGGGGTGAGGCATTGGAGGTAGCAAGGTCCTTTATTGATCTCTCGAGTGAGTAAAGGTTCATTATTTATCAAATTGTGGATCAATTAGGTCACCTGAGATAGAGTAGAGGATTTAGGGTGCTTTAGACCTTATTAATAGCCATAATCAATCCCTATGGCCTTTATAGTTTCCAAAGGGAGCTTCATTATCATGAAAGGTATCGGTTCCTTTAAAAGTTGGTGAAATGGTTGTCTGAGTAGGCACCAGATTTGATCCATGTAATTTGAAAGTCTCAGAAGTAGAAAATATCTCACGCTAGAGCTTCTCGAGTATCAGTAATGGAATTCTTTGATTAATGTTTGTGGTAGAGGGAAAAGGATGAATGTGGCAGACAAAGAATCTAGGTGGAATGATGTTTTTGAAATGGTATCATGTGAAGCTAAGGTGAGAAGATTTCATTCTGATAAAAATAAATATTACATTGTAAATTCACATCCCACATCAGAAAATGATATGTTCTCTCAAGGTGTTTAAATAATAAGAAGTGCCCCCCCCCACAATAATAAAATCATATCGGGATTGAAGGAACCCTACTCACCGTCGTGCATTGTACCATGCTTAAAATTCTTTCCTCCCATCACTCCATGGGTTTCACTACCACATGTCAGTATATTATGGTAATGACCCAACCTAATGATTTCATCTCTGTGGGGAATGCATGGTCCTAGTCCCTCTTACATGCTATTTCACTAGTTTATTGGCCTTACCTTGGATATGTATATCCTAGTGGCCCCTTTTGGGCTTCCTATGAGGTGTTATGGCCCTTAGGTAGAGGGTTGTCCCAGTTATCCTTTTTATGGAAAACTCTTGAGAAACATAAGATAATTACTTAGAAAATTTCCAGAGTAATGAGATAAAATTCCAACATGAAATTATTCAACTATTTCATTAATTTATAATAATTTATAACCCTTGTTTTAAGTTTACCATAATTTAATATAACATTAAAATATATAGGAATTATTCTTTTAATCCATCCAATATATTTTCAAAAATATTTAAAACTATGCATGAAAATTGAGTACATCATTCATTAAGGTATATTTTACACTATGATAGTCTTTGGAGTGAACCTTGGCTACTAAAATAGTTTGGGGAGTGATCTCATTACACTATGATATTCTTGTAAAGGATCCTTAACTACTAAGGAAATGATGTTTTATTCTTATTTTTATGCCACAATTCCATATCTTATATCAATATTTTTCTCTAATGGCTCATTTCCTTTTATTCCCTTATGATTAATGTCTTATAAACTATCAATATTTGTTCCGTTACTTAATATTATGATATATGATATGAATTTTATTGTTTTAAAACATTAATATCATGTTTTTATACACTTATTCTCAATTTATGCTTATATAATCATTGATATCTCCCTTTTTACCCTTAAAGATCATCTAATATCACCATTTTCTTATATTTCCTTTACCTACATTATGAAAAAAGGTATTAAGTACGAAATTACTAAGAAGTGTTCTAGTTATGAATAAATAAGTGGTAGATGATGTAGATATTTTATGAACTATTTTTTAAGTTTCCATATTTCCAAAGATAAAAGACCTAAATGATTCTATCATGGATTTAAATGTTATGTAATGAATATTAATATATTAAGATGTAATATATTTTTATGGAATGTGTGGATTGATATAGTTTTTATAGAAGAAAGGATTATTTAACTTAGGAAACTATGATGATAAAACATTAGTATGAACCCTATATATTATTCTAGGTATAGGATAAAATCATATAGTTTTGGTAATGGACTTTGTTTAACTTGAGGTGTCATAGAAGAAGGTTTCATGATTTAGACATCCTATAAATAATTATTCATGATTATGTGGTCCCCATAATGATTATGTTTACTCACACTATTATTTTTTGTTTTATTAAATGGTTAGAACCTATAGTAATTATGTTAATGATGAATTTAATGGAAAATAAAATGTTTTCCCTCTGAAGAAACCAAATGTTATGGGAGCTAGAATGAAAAATATTGTTGTTATAATCACACAGATTTACCAAGAAATTAATCACCCTGAGATTACAAATGAAGAAAGTGAAGTAAAAATGTTATATTGAGTCCTTTATGAGGTAACTTCATCCTTATTTTAGTGGATACATTGATCCAGTAGTCATTGAGTAATGGATTTATACCAATGAAAGATATTATCAATTATTATTGTTTAGAAAATGATAAATTTATTTGGGCTATTTATGACTTGGAAGGAATAGTATATAAGTGGTGGATTCTTTTCAAGAACTAGATATAATAAGAAAAAATTTAATCTATTGAGTTTGATTAATTTAAGATATTATTTTTTGAAATGTACTTTCCCGGTATTCTTTTTATAAACATGGATAAATATTTACTTGTGTTAATGTAGAAGGATGATGAATATATTGGTACTTATAGGGAATATTTCAAAATAATTTTTAGGTTTAAAACCACAAAATTATAAAATAAGAAAAATATAATCAATAATGCATGAGACACGCAACATTGAGCATAAGAAACCCAAGAAATATATTTCTTAAAATTTATTCTCTTCAATATCTTATTGAACATGCAACCCAAAATAAACCATAATTTAGTGTATATTTATATCATAGATATTAAATTAGTGAGTATTAATAGTACAAACTAAATTATTAAAATTATGGTTATCTAATTATTATAAAAAATAATTATCATTTAAAAGAAAAAAAAAATTCAGAAAAAAAAAACGTTTTTTTATAAAAGACTATATAGTCACGCATTGCACACATAATTTAAAATTAATTTCTACCAATTTTAGAAAAATTATTTGGATAAATATATTTCATTTTTTAAATCATTATATAAAAATTATCTTTGGTTGAATGTTTGGTATGTTTTAGAAAATTTTCATTTTCTGATGAATAGTGAAAAATACGAAATTTTAATTGACACCTTCTATTTCATTAAATTATATATAAATTCAAATTATTTTATAATTAAAATTAAATCCATTATATATATATATATTAATTCAATTTAGTCCATTTCAGTCATTTTAATATTGAATTTTGATATAAAAAATCATAAACATTTGACCATTTTCTCTTTGAAAACCTGTTTTCTCTTCACACTTGCAGGATTAATTTTAAATTAAAATTTTCAATTTATTAGAATTTAATTTGGAAAAATGGATTATATAATTTTAATAATTTTATTTTATATTATCTAATAAGTTCAACTTAATTTTTTACAATAATGAATAGTAAAAATAGAAAAAATTATTTATCACGGTTAAGGTAAAATGAGTTTACTAGGGGTTGAACTAAAAATATAAGGGTTAAATTGAACTAAAAAAATGAATAAAATCTATTATATGTCTATATTTAGACCTTATAATATATAATTATTGATAATACTCTATTTTGGACTCTTTTCTAATGTGAAAAATAGGGTTACACCTTTTTCTTTTCAAAAATTATAAGTGTGTCACTCACCTCACTTATAAAAGGCCACCCCATTTTTTTGTTCTTCACACCATAAAACCATTTTTGGTCCAATTAATATAAAATTAACTTAATAAATACCATCCCCTCATACTAAAATCATATTTTGTTCATAAATCTATTATAGGAATACTTTAGGCATAATCCTAAAGAGGTGGTCCAATAAGAGGTAAAATTCTTACACTACTGGAAAACTAACATATACCAACGGTTTGGAGAACCGTGGCCAAGTAAGTCGTTGGGATAGGTCTATACCAACGGTTTTCCCAAAACCGTTGGTATAGACCTATCCTAACAGTTTTGAAAACCGTTGGTATAATTAATATGAAAATCTTTACAAATGGTTGTGGAACCGTTGGTATATGTATTTCAAAAAAAAACATTCGATGGGATTTGATCCCAGCACCCCTAGTTTATTCTTGAACGACTTAACCACTAACCTAACATAACTTTTGTGTATATAATTACATAAATATATATATGTATTCTCATAATTATATTAAATTTTGATTTATATAATGTTCTGGGTAAGAATAAATGATAAAAAATCAAAGGATCTATACCAACGGTTGTCAAAACTGTTGGTATAGACCTATACCAACGGTTTTGGAAAACCGTTGGGAAAGCTTTTGAGCCTTGATTTGGTTCTGGGTGAAGGTTGATCCATGGGGGACCTTTCCCAACGGTTTTGGCCAAACCGTTGGGAAAGATGTCCACAAAGTGGCCCTTTCCCAACGGTTTGTCCAAAACTATTGGGAAAGGTCCCCACAATGGTATACCTTTCCCAACGGTTTTCCAAAACCGTTGGGAAAGGTCCCCACAATGTGGGCTTTCCCAAGGGTTTGCCAAAACCGTTGGGAAAGGTCCCCACAATGTGGGCTTTCCCAATGGTTTTCCCAAACTGTTGGGAAAGGTGGCCTCAAATTGGGATTTCCCAATGGTTTGGCCGAACCGTTGGGAAAGGGAACCTATACCAATGGATTTTATGAACCGTTGGTATAGAAGCATTGGGAAAGGTCAGATTTCCAGTAGTGTTAACTATTTGTTTTTGTTTTATTTCTTATTCCACCACCTTAATATATTATTAATTTATTATTATATAATAAAACAATTATATCCTATATAAATATATTTTTTATGTTAAATTAATGATCAATATCTAACTCCTCTTCCCTCAAATGGTAAACGATAATGTCACTCGTGTGTATGGTGGACTACCGTATCACGAACCGATGTGACACATTTTCAATAAACACCTCTCACAGTTTGGGTATGATGGTGGATATAAATTATATATATTAAATTTATTACATAATTATACCTATTGAGTCATTATATCATATATAACTTATTAATTTAAATTATATAGGGGATATGATAATGTTGCCCATGTGTATAGAAGACTTTCACCTCGCAAAGCGATGTGATTCATTTTTTACTAATGATTTACATGGAAGGTAATAAGGATAAAGTTAATGAATATATGTGATATACATGAAATAATTATAATATTAATTACATATTTGTAATTATAAAAATATAATATATCATTTTATTTCTTCCCTTTTAACTCACTAAAATATGAAAATGTTGTTCAGTATATGTGGACAACCACCATCGTGAAGCGATGCGACTCATTTTTCAAAACCACACATAATAGAAGATATGAATAAGTATATTTAAATAAATAATATGGTATTTATGATATTATTATCATTTTTAATGAAAACAAGTATCTTAACACCATTCTAAAATGATCATTGAAAAATTGAAATGTTACCAATGCGTACGTACGACCTACCCTCTCCATGATTGCAATGTACTACATTTCTTAAATAAATATTAAATGATTGGTATTAAAATTATAATTGATTTATAAATATTATAATTATTTCGTTATTATAATTTTCTAAATGATCTAATAATAAAATATGCATAAGAACCAGAACATTCATAACAAATCACAAATGAGAAAACAAGGCAATTAACACACGAAATAATGAAAAGAATGAATAATTATTAATGAACAAGATATAAGATTTTATAGAAGTATCATATATGATATTATAAATATTAATATTTTTTTATAAGTTAATAACATGTTTAGGACCACTATATAGGAATTTAAATCACATTCAACCAAAAGGAATTTTGAGGTAAGGGACTTCATCTCAATTTCTCTTCATTAAGGCATATTCTAATTTTATAAACCTAATTTATTTTATATGGTGTATATATTACCCCTTTTATTTATAATATCATGATTCATTAATTATTCAGGGTATTTTAATTTTCAATTTGAATTATTTCATCCAAGGGGATTTGACTTAAAAGATACCAAGTGGTAAATAATTTCATAACTCAATTTTTTTGTTGGGTTATATTAGTTCTTTGTTGCTTTTGATATTTTAAGATTATGTGTGGAGTAACTTCTGATTACATTTTGTTTTATTTACACTTGTTTCTTTATTTAAATTTAATACACATAATCAATTCATTTATTAATTATTACTTCAATATTATGATCATTGTAAGGGTTTATTTCACAATCTCATTATAATTGATATTATTTTTTCCTGAATTCTTGTTGAAGGAAATTATTTGATCACTATATAATAAACCCATTTTATTTTATTCTCCTATATTTATTCAAGATATTTTAATTTAATATTAATATATTTTCACTATTTTATACTTTAAATAATTGATATTTTTTCAGAAAATTTGACTTTATTTCTCTGTTCAGTTAGAAATCGGTTTTCTTCCAAAATCATGATTTCTATAAATTATTTCATAAATGTTTTAATATTCTCATATAATTTTAAAATAAATATTTACCCATGTTTTACTTTTACAAAAAAATTATTGATTATTCATGTCACTTTTTAAATAATTTCCATTTTTATTTTACAGAAAATGTGAAAGGAATCATTATTTTAACTTACTCGGAATTTATAGAATTTCCTTCCATAATGACCCCTCATGTTTTAAATATTTCATTATAGGTTTCAATAATTATTTTAAAAGGAAATTATTTTCAAAAAAAAATATCAGTTTTTAGTTTTATAAGGTTATTTTCAAAATGAAATGTATATTTTCCTCAAAAATGTTTTTACATATATTTTTATGGTATCTCTATTATTCAATAAAAAATCATTTATTTTACATATAATCTACTAGGTATATGTTTTTTTTGATACCATCCTTATTTTTCCTCTATATATATTTTGATAATTTTGACCAAGGATAGTATTAAAATTCACTTCCTTGATTCAATTATGTAGAAATTAATGTTACTTTAAATTATTCACTTTCTTATGGTCATTGGACTTTACATTTTTCCTAAATATCCATGTTATTTATTATGGATATGCTTCTTGATTAAAAATTATCTCATTTCAACATTTGGTGTTTTACTTTGAATGTTATTTGATTAACTTGGGAAATATTGATAATACATATTCCTTCTTCAATATGGATATTTAGTGGGAAGTCATATTATTCATGAATTAAATCTATTATTTAATATATAAATAATTCTTTGTACATATAGATATTGGTGAATCCTGGGTATAGATAACCCCTTGATACACTAATAGTCTCATGAGGTGAATCAGTAATCAAGTATTAAATGGGTTTTCCAGTAGTTTTAAATCATCTTATGAAAGTTCCTGATGGTGGAGGTATTATGGTACCTGAGATCGTGACTTCTAATAATTAAGAATTTAATTCTTTTGATATTTAATTATTACAATTATCCATTATATTTTCTCAATGATATTATCTCTAAATGCATTTCATTTTTAGTTATTGATTAAATGGAATTTGTTTTCAGTTATTTACATTTATATATTTATTATGCCTTATCTAGTTATTATATTCATGTTATTGATTAAATGGAATGTGTTTTAAGTTATTTACCTTTCCATATTGATTATAATCCATGATATTTGCGGTTTTGTATTACATATGGATGAATTTATGTCTTAGTTTATTGATTATATGGCACGTTTCTTCAATTATTTACCTTTCCATATTGACTATGCGTATTGATTCATGATAGATTAAATTGTACTTAACCCTTAATAATAATTTCAGCTCACCATTTTCCCTTTCACAATAATCCATGAAGTTTACTATGATTGATATGAAGGGATATGATAGAGAGAATAATGATATTCTCAAAAAATATTATGTTTCACTTTTTGTTTTCAAATATAATTAAAGACTCAACTAAGTATCTAGTTTACTAAGACTACTAATCTATTTGGACCTTTGGGTTGTGATTCCCTGTATCTTATACCGATGTAATAACGTAAGACACTAGGTATGGGTTATTTGAGTTCATATCGATAAAGTTGGTATCATAGGAAGTTTAGTAGAAACTATGGGAACTAGATTTATGAAACCATAGATTATGGAACAAAGACCTATAGTATACTTTGAAAATAGTATCGAAGAATGTACTAATTTTTTGGTAAGGTATAGATTATGTGTTTTTTCTGGAAAATACATACATTCCAATATATTATAAGTGGATGTGGTTCTGGTACAGATATAGATAAGGGTAAAAAATTCAAAAAATGTGCGTCTGAATTGACTCAAGGGTTATCTATTATATAAAAGCATGCCATAATAGACACCTAGTTTGACACTCTCAGGGGATATTATTTTGATAATTCACATTTTCTTTACAACGCATTATGTAGGATTTGAATATATGATGATAATAAATAACCTATGTTAAAATTAATGTGTATTATATTGAAAATAATGTGTCATAAGTTAATCATCCTATAAATGATTATTTGGTTTTCCACTATTATTATTGTTAGTAACACTATGATTTTTGGTTTTAGTCAATGGATGGAACCCAAAGGGATTATGTTAACATTCAACATGAATAATAATGTGGTGAATATGAGAAACCAAATGGGATGATGATAGGAGTGTAAGATGTATCAATTATTCTTAATTAGTAATCCTGTTATATTATTAACAACATATACCTTAACTAACTCTCATATTCACCAAAGAAGGGAAGAATGGAATTTTAAAAGAGATCATGTTGTGGAGACCATAGAGGAAGGAAGTCTTGATTTCCATCATGTGAGAAATATGGAAAGAGATGCCTAGAAATTGTCTCAATGGAATAGGAAAATGATTTATATGTGGAAAAGAAAGGAATAATCCATGAATTTTTTAGGAAAAATGAAGTGTACGATTGAAGGAAATAAATATCATTCAATGGATCCATTTATAGTTCATTGTATTAAATGTGGGGAACTTGGTGATATTCTGAGTTAATTCCCTCTTATAATTCACACCACCTAGACCAAGGAAGAACTTATGTTGAAATAAAACTGATGAATTATTTATGTATTTTGTTTCAAAAAATAAATTATAGAAGTATTTTACCAATGAAATTTCGGTTATAATAATCATGAAACATATAAGGATTATGTTAAATTTTATAATAATGTGTTTCTTAATTAACTTAATATATCTGTATACTATAATGTTTTTATGAGTTTATTATTAATCATTTGTTAAAAGTCTTAATCACCACTTTTTTCATTTTATGTGATGGGATTCTACTAAGATTAAGGATATTTTGGCAGATATTTATGGAAATTTTGTGTTTTAGGGAAGAAGTTAATTGAGGAATAATTCCTTTACATTTTATAAACATAATATTGAAGGTATTTATTACCTTTAGGGTTAATATGATCATTAATGAATCTGTAATAATATTTAAATAAGATTATTAAACTTTAAAAAAATATCAAAAACCTAAGTAAAAAGTTTATTTAATGATTAATTTTATTTCAAGTATTTCCATCATATTTTTTGAAAATGTTATAGTAATTAGATTAATATAGTTTTATGAAATGTTTAGCAAAAATTTTGGGTGATAACCCATCATTTCAAGAAATTTAAAGGTTATTGAACCCATAACTAAAGGACAATAAGGGTTTAGAACCTACCACTAGCTTACATGATTTACTGGTTAATGTGTCATTGTTTTTAGCTAAAAAATTTAATTAATAAATATTAACGGTGAACCAATGGTATGAATATTGCAGTTTTCATATTATTGTATAATATTAGATAACTTGTGTTAACCATATTGTTGTTGGAAAATAGATAGAGATATACAAAAAAACTAATCACTCTTTTATGGATCTTATGACCTATTAAAAGTGAATATTAGTGCTTCGGTAATAAAAAAATCATTTTTTATATTCATTTATTGGATTACACAATGAATTGGAAATTTATCAAACCACAACCAAAGTATTAAATTATTCTTATGAAATAGAAATGTATCAAAAAATAATATTTCATTATATTTTAAAAATCTAATTAATTCCTCAACATTAAGAAAAGGATATTGAAATAAAAAAATTATCTTATTACCATAATATCATATGAATCAAATGGAATTTTAAATCATCATAGATTTGTGGTTTTGTAGTATCCATGACCTGATTAGCTACCCAAGTAGTTCTATCGGGTCAAGTGCCACTAGCCTTAGGTACACCTCCTCAGAAGACAAAGGATGTTGAAAAGACATGAGGGTGTGAAAGAGGTATGGTGGGGAGGATATACCCTCGGGGATCAAATAATAATAATCTGAGTAATAATTTATAACATGAAGAAGAATTAAAAGACTCATTAGACTCGAACCAAACCCGCCAATGGTGAAAGCATAGTCAATAATCTATAAATAGTGATATCATAATTAAATAAATTTGTGGAATAAATAAATCATGGTAGAACACCACTTGTATAAAAAAAAATAGGTCATGAATAATTAGTATTTTTCATACAGTAAAATTTCAATATAGAAGAGTCCCCATGGTAGACCATAGTAGTTTTATATATATATACAAGCAGCATAGTGAAACTAAAAGAAAATAAATAAAAAGGAAAACTCCAACTAGAAATAACCTAAATGTATTGTTCCAAATTCCATGATAAGAAGGTACTAAGATCCATCTCCTGATGTGTATCCCTTGCCTAAAAGAAAATACATAAAGTGTAATCATGACCTGAAGGGACCACGAAGGATGTGAGAACTTATCTCATTAGGATACCACCCAAGGGTGTGTACCTATAATAAGTGTTTAATCAAGCATGAAATATAAATAAAAGTAAAGAAACTCAATCAAATTAAATAAATAATATCTCCACTGGTGCTCAACAACCACTAGGTAGATGTCACCTACCTCGGCCAGCACCGGAAGTCTAAATTGGAGAAGTTTCGTGGCCCATGTCCTGAGGTATCCCTTGTAAAATTATAACCCAGGAAAACCCTCAAGTTCCACCTCAATAATTTATCTTGAAACCATGTGCCTCCTAAAACCTCATGTCTCAATACATACAAACATCTTGATGTCATGCCTTAGAAAATAGTAATTGGTCCGTCAGACCCCTGCTCAATGCATCCATAGACTTGCAGCCCAGCATCCGAAGGCACGATGATATCTTTAGTCAAATAAAAATCACCTTAGTCTCATAGCATGGCATCCCAAGAAATGATTATATCCATTCTCCCAAAAATATCCCCGGATCACGACCTTAATCATGGTGATCCTTAGCCCCCAACTAATATCCTCATCGCTATCATCTAATGGCCCCTCACCGTCCCCATGGATTTATATAGAAAGCACCATGAAACCATAAACACCTAATCTGAAACTACCAGAGGATTATACCCACAAGAGTGGTCACACCCCTCATTAAGGAGTCAAATTGTGTACACACGACTCATTTGGGCACTTTTTAAAATAAATCCTTAAGCCACATCAAACTTTCACATCATTCCCTTATGATCATGTTTCTCAAATATGATGGTCGAGTCATCCAATATCATAGTCTATGCCCAACCTCATGGTCTCGCCACCTCAACCTAATGTCTATAATGCCCAACTGGTGAACAAAATCACCCAAGAAAATCTAAGCAAATACTAACTAGATGATCAACATCACCTCAATCCTGATGGCCTTTCCACCTCAATCTCAGGTCGATCCTGTCATGACCCTTTGGGTCTCATCACATTCCATACATCAAAGGTATGTTAAATAAATATATAAACGAATTCATGTATAATAATCAATTCAGTATAATATTTCACTTTAACACTAATTCAATTTAATACGATTGAATTATATTAATTAGAGAACATTTACATTGAATTGATTAACTCAACCCATATAATCAACTCAATTCAAAATAATAAATTGTTTATAATTGAATTTCACAACAACCATAAAATTTTCAAAACTAATTTAAGTAAAAAAACACCCCGTCCCAGCTACCCAAGATGTCGACGGCCTTTAACCCAGCCTCACACATGTGAAATTGGCTAGGGTATGCCTAAAGGCATCCCACATGGTCATACATTCAATTTAATAGGAAACAAAGGGGGATCACATGATTTCGCAAATTCATGCTGAAATCCACACCCCCAAAAGTCTAAATAAAACACAAAGTATGGTATGCACCATCTACCTGGGAGTCTTAGACATAGGCATATATAATATCGATCTCTAACTCCAAGAATATTGGAAGAGATCTGAGTTTCCATAAAGAGCCCTAAAAATAGGGAAAATCAGATAAAATATATTTAGTGCTCTGTGATTTGAAAAAAAAGAGATGAAGATACAAGGGTGTGGTAATCCTTTCTAATAGGTTTCTATCACCACCAAAATATCAAAGATCGGATCCCAAATGAGGGAGATATCTCAAATTAAAGGAGAGGAGGGAAGAGAGGAACTCCCTTTACTATACGTGACCGAGGAAAAGGAAAAGAAGATAATTAACCTAAATAGGTAGGAGGTAAAAAAAATATTTTTTCCCTAATTAAAGGGGACATAAGGTTAGCTCGAATGGTTAGGAAAACCATGCACTAATCGTGTGAGCTACAGTGCATTTGTACTACCTAAGTGGTAGTACCCATGCATCCAACTACAAGGTTTGTACTAACTGTGAAAAAATAATGTGGTTTCTATCTACTAGAATCTATAGAGATATCAAACATCCATGCGCCACCCTATATTGTTTACCCAAACTATGCGGTAGTTTAAAATGAAGATGCATGGTTTGTTTCATGAGGCCACAGACCCTAAACTTTGCACCTTTGTCTGTAACCCAAAAACTACCCTATGACACTCCTAAAAAATTTTATAAACACCTAAGGATTTGTATAAACCCATAAAACCATAAAAATATGGATATAGGATTTGGTAATATCTCAGAATTTAGTTTCAATTCCCAAAAAAGAAAAGGGAACCCCCCTAATTGAAAAGATCAAAACAAGAGTGAATTTTGACCTCATCCAAAAACCTAGGATATTATAATCTCTTCTCCTTAATATTGTTCATCCTTAAGCTATAAAAAACATGGAGATGGTACTGAACATACCCATCATATTCAAATAACTCATACTACACCGGTCTCAAGGGTATAAGTTAATATACCTCAAGGGGGATCCCCACCTTAGGAGTGACCTATCCCAGTCCTAACCTGACCAAAAGTTCAAATCAAGAAATGATCCATCAACCATTTCCCAGAATAAAATGTCCTCCAGTGATGAATCATCACTCTTGTACCTCATCAGGTGCTCCCATTCCATTCTAGACACCCATCAATGTCCCAGACCACACTAGTGCCCATCTTGAGTCCATATCACATATGTCACCAATGGGGTCCCGTATCACCACAGATACTTGATTAAGTCTCGATGCCTCACACCTCAATCAATTCATGCACCACATGAGTTCCTAGATTCCAATACATATCATGTAAAACTAATCCATCGATTCTCAGTAGATATCCTAGTGCATCGCACCACATATATATAAATATCACACCTGAGCTGGTAACAACCTAGTGACCAGTGTCTGGTCAGTCCAAATATACAACCCATGCACCCTATGTACCCAAAATAGACATGCCTCAACTAACCATTCCAAATAAAAACAAAATAGAAATAGGCTACACCCACGGCATACTTATAACCATATTCATCTAACCATCCTACTAAAAACTAGGTAGCTATATGGAGTTTACCTAGTCTGAAGCTCGATTGCTTGATGCCTAACCTACCTACGATGTTGCACCAACCACTAGCTAGTAACTACACTACTGGGTCTAGAAATATCTTCTAGGACCTCCGAGTGAAAATGAATTTAGGTTACCCTCACCTGGTACCAATCCTGATCTGATATTAAATTATTATGTCTACCCATGAACCAAATCACCAGATAAATGAGAAGGGCTCTGGTAGAACCTCTTGAGATTCCTGAACTTCCCACATGCCTGAAACTTTTTTGGATTCCACTCACACTGAGTCCGAACATGTCCTAGATACCCACACTAAAATAAAACCATATAAGAGACACTAAGAGGTGGTATTATTGAGTCCTTGGCTTGACTTCCCTATTTAACTCATCTTATTCTCGCTTCCTATCAACCAATGTGTTTACAATGAAGTTACCTGAAGCCACTACTCAGCTTGAATAAGACTTATAAATCATGTTTCATTTGCTTATAATCACTTGGTTCATTACCACATAGAATTAAATCAATCTAAATATGTTCACTTGAACCTGAATGGAAAGCTATAATCCATCCTCAGAGCACTTCACCTTGGAGGTTTCATCACTCACCATGTTAGGTGAAAAGAAAGGGAGCTTAGTGAACATCATTATATATTCCATGATGAACATGTCACCCTGCTGAAGGATCAAGAACACCTGATCTCTTTATTCTCTTAAAATCTATGGGAATAAATTCTCAAATAATCAGTCCTCAAAATCCTTACATATCAAACCCTCATGTCTTCCCACCTGAACCAACACATCCCACCAGCGCTTAGTTGGTCCTATGAGAATTTATGTTTCTAGATTGACCCTCTACCCTTGAGACGTATTGAGCTTCTCGAAGATCATATTTATGATCTTGATCCAGTTCTAAATAGCTTGTGGACCAACCTCACCCTAAAATAGTGGTGGGTGTTGTGACTAGAACTCAAGCATCAGATACTCCATCGATGGATCTGCTCCCTTAGTACCCCTATCGATAACCTGGATCGCATGAAGCTTTTCGTCAAGTGATGGCCTAAACTCTAGAAGATCATGCAACTTCCCCACTTATACTAAAACTTTTTCCTATCCCTAAGACTATACTTGCACCTCATGATCTTCCTGACCCTTAGGGGTCTGAACCTACTCATGCTCTTATGGAACCAATTCATCATCCACCTGATGATCCATCTGAGTCGTCTAGGAGGAACCCATTTAATACCATAAAATGTTCAGACAAACCATATCCTATATATATATATAAGTAGATAGGGAAGGAAATAAAAGTAAATTTCCACTCACTATCCCTACTCTCTCCTATCGCAACCATGCCACACAACATCCCAGACTAATGTCCTCCTTACCCACTTATACCAGATCCAAGTATCGATAGTTCCTTAGGCCATGCCCATATTGATAAACAACGTTGACTCAACCTAAAGACTAAGTTTCCCTACCAAGTGATAAAAATCACCTCATTTCATGATACTTTCCTACACATATAAGATATAGTCCCGTTTTTTACATCATGAAAAGAAATTTCATACATATATTACATGGAATGATAAATTCACATGGCATTCCATATCAAAATAAATTGAATCATGGAATTTAAATTTCATAAAATAGGCAATTCATATAACGAAACATGAATATTAATATTTAAAACACCCTAATATATTCCTATTAAATCATAACATGAATTTAAAACACCCCCTTCCTCACAAAGACAAGGTTTTAAATTCTACCTTACCTTACGAGGACAAGAGCCACATATCACAAAAAAATAACAATCACATTCAAATGAAACCACACATAGTGGAAATAAAATCAACAGTAAAATGTGGAAAATAGAATTGAAATTCTCACCCATGGAAACAAGGTTTATCCCTCATACATGGGGCTAGAGGCACCCAAGCATGATCTCTAAACCCAGTTCCGACATCATGTATTCTCCAATCTACCATAACCTAAATATTAAGACTAATAGAATGGAAAAAAAATCCTCATCTCATTAGTAGATAGTGAGACCCTGATACTAAATCCCAATCAATAACTACATGGATACCACTTCTTGCATCTTTGGTCTGATTAGCCACTCGAACACTACTATCGGGTCTTCTGTCACTGGTCTTAGGCACATATCCTTGAAAACAAAAGGTTGTTGACAAGTACTAAGGGTGTGAAATAGGTATAGTTTGTAGTATACACACTATGGGGATGAAATATTACTATTATGAGTAATAATATATAACATTTAGTGGAATTAAAAGACTCAACAGACTCAAACCAAACCTTCCAATTGAGGAAACACATTCAATAATCAATAAACAGTGAAATAATGATTAAATAAAGCAGTGTAATAATGAAATAAGTCCATCACACCACTTATAGAAACATACTAAAATAGAGAATGAATAATCAATATAGGTCATACAATACAATATCAATGTAGAGGGGTCACCCAAGGAAGACAACAATAACTATATACATATACAAGAATCATGTTGAAACTGAAATCAATGAAAAAAATACAACTCCAACTAGGTAGTACCTCAAGGTCCCATGAACAAATCCATGCCAAGAAGCTACTAGGATCCATCTCTTGAGGCTGATCCCTTGCCTAAGTGAAAAGACATAAATTTTACACACGTCTTAAAGGGCCTGTGTAGGGTGTGAGAACGTGTATCATTAGGATACCACACAAGGGTGTATACCTAATATAAGTGTTTATATAGCCATGAAATGTAAATAAAAGTAAATAATCTCATTAATCTAAAATAAATACAATATCCATTGGTTATCAACAACCACCAGGTAGATGTCACATTCTACAACCAACACCAGATGTCCAAATTGGAGAGAGTCCTTGGATTATGGACCAAAGTATCCCATATAAAATTATAACCCATGTGAACCATCAGGTTCCACCTCAATAATGCATCTTGACACCACATGACTCCTGAAACCTCGTGTCTCAATAAGTACTAATTTCCCAATGGTGCACCCAATAAATAGTAATCAATCCCTAGAACCCCTACTCAAATAATTCTTCATCTCGTGTCTCAACATCTGGAGGCACAATGATATCTATCCTTAAATAAAAATCATCATCATCTTACAAAATTATGTCCCTAGAAACATTGATATCATTCCATCAAAAAATAGTCCAGGCCCATGTCCCCAATCATGGGGAGCCTCATACCCCAACTGATAGCCTCATCGCTATCATCTGACTGATCCTCATCATCCCTATGGATTTATATTGAAAGAACCTCAAACCATAAACACCAAATCCAAAACTATTGGGGGACTCTAACAACAAGAGTAGTTAAAAAACCACATCACAAAGTCACCTTGTGTACACACAACTCATTTCAACACTTTGTCCATCACGTGTGAGCAGCAATCACCAAAATAAATCCCTAAGACACATCAAACTATCACCTCATTCCCCTATGATAGAATCACTCAAATATGATGGTCGATCCATCTAATATTATGGGGAATTCCCAATGGAATGGCCTCACCAACTCAACCTAATTTCCATGACACCCAACTAATGAACAACATCACCCAAGAATATCCAGGCTAATCCCAACTATACGATCAGCACTGCCTCAATCCTAATGGCCTAGCAACCTCAATCTCAGGTCGAGCCCATCATAATCCATTGGGTATCATCCCATGACATACATCAAAGTCACCTAAAATTTATATATAAATAATTAACATCTAATAATATATTCAATATAACATTTCACTTAAACATAAATTCAATTTAATATGATTTAATTGTATAAATTAGATAAAAATAACAATTCATTTCCATTAAATTGATTAACTCAAACCATATAACAAAATAAATTAAAAATTATAATTTCATTATAATTTAATTACAAAATAACCATTAAATAGGAAAAACCCAATTTAATTCAAAACACACCCTGACCTAGCTACACAAGGTTTTGATGGCCTTTAACTTGTCTCACTTGTGAAATTTTCTACGGTATGCATAAGGTAATCCCATTGGGTCATAAAAAAGGGGGATCACTCAATTTCCCAGATGCACGCTAAAATTTTTACCCCATAAATTCCAAAAAAAACAATGTAAGGTATGCACAACCTACCATGGATTTGTACACATAGGCACATCCGATATCAAGATCTAACTCCAATAATATTGGAAGAGATCTATGTTTCCATCTAGCACCCTAAAAATAAGGAAAATAGTCTCAAACAGATTTAGCACTCTATAAACAAAAACAAAGAGAAGAAGATGAAAGGGTGTGGTAATCCTTACCAATAGGGTTCTATTACCACCAATGGATTTCTGATCGAACAAAAATGAGGTAGATTGCTTAAATTTAAGGATATGAGTGAAGGTAGGAACTCCCTTTACAGTATGTGAACCAAGACGAGTAAAAAAAGAGAAGTAACCAAAATTGGTAGGAGGGAAAAAATTTAATTTTTCCAAATTAAAGGGGTTTTATGGTTAGTTATAACAGTTAGGAAAACTATTCACTAACGATGAAATATATAGTGAATATGTTCTACCTACGTGGTATTACTTGTGTGGCCTACCGCACATTTTTACTAATCGTGCACAAACCACGCGGTAGATCTATGATAAAAAACTACAGAGCTGCCACACAACTGTGCACAACCCCACATGGTTTGCCCAAACTGTGATTTAGTTTAAAAATAATCCACACTATTTTCTTCATGAGTCCCCATAGTTTCCCAAAACCGTGTGCCTTTTTCTACATCCCAAATACAGGATATCGATGCTCCTGAAACATCTTAGGATCACTTGAGGGTTTGTATAAACCCCTAAACCCATCCAAAATATGGATATAGTATTGGGTAAACTCTTGGAAAAAAATTTCAATGCCCAAAAAAGAAAAGGGTTTCCCCACTAATTGAAACTTTAAAGACATGATTGAATTTTGACCGGATCTAAAAATCCAAGAAGTTACAGGTTTTGAGATCCTTAACTTTCTATTTATCATTCACTTTATTGTGTTCAATGACCTCTAAAATTATCTATAATTATTTAAACTTTTCTTCCATGACTATGTCTTCAAATACCATTAATATTATCCTACTTAGAAACACAGTCATGTGTAATTACATATGGCCTTTTTACTTCTCTATATCTCTTATTGATAGGATTTTTTATTAACCCTATTTATGATGTGGGTTTAAAACAAAGTAATTTTTTGATAAAAAATCCTTAATTTCTAAGTACAAGATCAAATTGAGAGTTTTAATTTTATTTATAGTGGGGAGAATATAATACCCCAAAATTATTAAATAAGATCAATTTTTCTGATATTTTATGTGACACACAACACCAATCTAAATAAACCTCTAAAATATATTTCTTTAAATTAAAACTCTTTGATATCATACAGAACACGCAACCCCGAGTCTAAATGAATTGTAATATAGTATATTGTTATAACCTAGACATTTAATTAGAGGGTATGAATAGTACTAACGAAATTATCAAAATTATGGTTATATATTTATTATAAATAAAATAATAATCTTTTAAAATAAAAATAATTCTATTCTGAAATATTGTATTTTTTCTTAAAAATGGTTTTGTTGTGGTTTGAGCACATAATATAAAAATAATTTTTAAAAATTTTATAAAAAATTTAAAAAATAAAATTTATTTTTTAAATCATAATATTAAAATTACATTATGTTTAATTTTTTATTTTTCTGAAATAAATCATTTTTTTGATAAATATTGAAAATATTGAAATTTAATTGAACACTGAATTTTCATTTAAAATATTTAAAAAGTTAAATTATATTTTTAATTGGTTTAAAAGTAAAATTAGTAAAATTATGTATATATTAATCCATTTTAGGTCATTTTAATTATTTTCATATTGAATTTTTATATAAAAACATTATAAACCATTGAGAATTTTCACTTTGAAAACCAGCTTTCTCATCATGTATGTGAGATTAATTTTAACCTAAATTTTTTCACTTATATTAATGTAATTTTGAAAATCTTATTTCATATTTTTATTCATAATAATTTATATTATCTAATAAGATCAACATTATGTTTTACCATAATGAATAGTAAAATAGTAAAAATTATTTACCGTGGTAATGGTAAAAATCGGTTTATCAAGGATTAAGCTAAAAATATCAGAGTTAAATTGACATAAAAACTTGTCTAAAGTATATTTAATGGAAATATTTAGAGGATATAATATCTAATTATGTATTATAATCCATTTTTACCAATTTTCCTTTTAAAAACGTGGGTACACCTTTTTCTTTTCAAAAACTTCTAATGTGTCACTCAACTCAATTATAAAAGTTCACCCACTCTCCTCTCTTCTTCACACCTTAAAACCCTTTTTGTTCATCAAATACCTTAAAAATTTATTTTAAATATCAATAACCATATCCTAGATTATTTGTTTTGGGTCATAAATTCATTCTAGGAAGACTTCAGGTATAATCTAAAGGGGGTGGTCTAATGAGAGCTAAAATTCATAACTATGTGTTTTTGTTTTATTTCTGCTTCCACCTGCTTTGAAGCTTCTTAATTTATGATTATATAATAAAAAGATTATATAAAGTGTAATTATATTTTATTATTTTAATTTAATGTCCTATATTCATCTTCTCTTCTATCAAATGGGAAACGATAATGCCACTCATGTGTATGACATACTACCGTCTTACGAACCGATGTGACATGTTTTCCATAAAAACGTATCATGGTTGGTCATGATAGTGGTTATAAATTATATATAATATATTTATAAAATAATTATACCTTTTGATTCATTATATCATATATAAATTTTTTTTACTTTCAATCTTTGGGGGATATGATAACATCGCTCATGTGTGCGGTGAACTACCACCTTGCAAAGTGATGCAATTCATTTTTCACTAATGTTTTACATTGAAGATAATAAGGATAAATTTAATGAATATATGTGATATAAATGACTTAATTATAATATATATGAAATATTTATCATTATGAGAAGATAATTTATCATTTTATTTCTTCCCTTTTCACTCCCTAAATGATGATAACGACATTCATGTTTGTGTGGACTACTGACTTCAGGAAGTGATGTGACTCTCTTTTCATCACCACACCACCCGGATGATATAAATAATTATATTTAAAGAAAAAATATGGTATTTATGATATTATTAGAATTATTTAAATATAAAATATTACCTACCTCCTTCCATAATGATCGTTGAAAAAAGGAAAGGTTGCCCATACGTGCATACGGCCTACCGTCCCAATGATCACAACGTACTTCATTTCTCAAAAACGTATTTCATGATTGGTATTAAAAATATAATTTATTTATAATTTCAAAATTATTTCATGATTATTATTTTGTATATTATGGAACTATTCAGTATTCACAAAAACCAAAACCTTTAGGATAAAACACGAATGATAAAAGGACGAAATTAACACCTAAAAAAATTAAAATAATGAATTATTTTCAATGAAAAGGTGATAAGATGTTATAAAAGAGTAATTTATGATATTATAAATATTAATGTGGTTTTTTTATATGTTAATAACATTTTTAAAACCACTATACAGTATTTTAAATCATTTTCAACCAAAAGGAAGTATCAGGTAAGGAACTTCATCTCAATTTATCTTCATCAAGGAAAATTGTAAGGTTATGAACCTAATTTCTTTTATATGGTGTATATAATATCCCTTTTACATGTAATTTTATTATTTATTAATTTTTCATTGTATTTTAATTTTAAATTTTAATTACTTCATCCTAGTGGATTTTACTTAATATTTACCAAGTGGTAATGAGTTTTATAACTCAATTTCTTTTTGTTGGGTTATATTGCTTCATCATTATTTTTGATATTATAAGATCATGTGTGTAATGGATTATAATTATATTATTTTTTATTTCCACTTGTTTTATTTTTATTTACATTTTATAAACATAATTGATTCTTTTATTAATTAACACTTCAACATTATGATCACTGTAAGGGTTTATTTTACAATCTCATTCTTACAGAGATTATTTACTCTTAAATTTCTATTGAAGGAATTTATTTGATCATTGTTTGATAAACCCATTTTATTTTCAACTAATATAGTTATTAATAATATTTTAAATTAATATTACCACTTTCACACTATTTTGATCTTAAAATAATTTAGATTTTTTTAAGAAAATAATACTTTATTTATCTCTTTGGTCAAAAATCAGTTTTCTTCTAAAACCATGTTCTCTAAAAAAATTAAAAAATGTTTTACTATTCTCATGATTTTTAAAATTCATTTTTACCCTTTTTTGGATTTTTACAAAAATAATTAATGGAATATTCATGTCATTTTTAAAATAATGTTCATTTGGATTTTTCTGGAAGTGTGAATGGAATCATTCTTTTATCATACTCATAATGTAAGGAATTTATTTTTTTCATGGCTAATAATTTTTTTTAAAACATCATATATATGTTTGGAATTTAATTTTTGAATGAAATTATTTTCAAAAAAATTCTAATCTTTTAGTTTTAAAATATGATTTTCAAAAAGGAAATAATATTTTCTATAAAAATGTTTTTGAAGATATTTTTATTGTATATCCATTCATCGATAACAAAAACCTTTTATTATATATATATAATTTACTAAGGATATGTTGTATTAATACCATCCCTATTCTTCCTCTAGATGATTTTTTATTATTTTGACCAAGGATAGTATTGACATTCACTTTCTTGGTTCATTTCTGTAGTCATTAACTTCCCCTGGAATTATTCTCATTCATATGGTCATTTGAAATTAAATTTTCCCTAAATATCGATATTATTTATCATGGATATTCTTGTTGATTAAATAATATCTCATTTCTATATACAGTATGTTATTTTTAAAGTTATTTTATTGAATGGTAAAAATTTTATAATCCATATTCCTTCTTCAATATAGATATTTAATGGTAAATCATGTTGTTTATGAATTAAATTGATTTTTTAATATGTGAGTAATGCTTTAGACATGAAGATACTATTGGGTCTTAGTTATAGATAGCCCCTCAATTCATCAGTATTCTCATGAGTTTAATTAGTAATATAATATTAAATTGGTTTCTACCTATAGTTTTAAACCATATTATGAAAGGTCTTGATAGTCGAGGTATCATGAAGCTAGATATCATGACATTAAATAATTAATAATTTCCTTTCATTGAAAATTATATTATTATTATTCAAGATATTTTTGCAATTATATTATCTTTTGATTCATTTCGTTTCCAGTTGTTGATTAAATGGAATTTATTTTCAATTATTTACATTTACATATTGATTATACCATATCCAGTTATGATAGTCAAGTTATTGATTAAATGGAATGTGTTGTCAGTTATTTAAGTTTACAAATTTATTATTATCCATGAGATTTTAAAATTGATATTATCTCTGAATTCACTTCCTTATCAGTTGATTGATTATATGATATGTGTGTTTACTTTTTTACCTTTCCATGTTTATTATACTTACTGATTCTTGATATATTGCATTATACTTAAACCTTTCTTATCATAGTTCACCCTTATTTTTTTCCTTTCCCATGAATCTATAAAGTGTACTATGATTGATATTTTGGGATATGATAGATGGAATAATGATATTCATGAAAAAAATATGTTTTAATTCGTCTTTTCAAATGTAATGCAGGGATTAAGTTTATATCTAGTTTACCAAGACAGAAAAACTATTCAGTCCTTTAGGATGGGATTCCATGTATCTTATGAAAATGTAATAGATTAACCCACTATCTTTGGGTTACCATTGTCAGGGTCATTAGATGATATTTTCTTCGGCTATTATCATATGACTTGAAAGTAAGTTTTATCAATTCTTCAATGTCATAATATCAATTATTTGAAGAAATTTATCCATAATCGACTTTAGTATCTATGAAAAAAACATTCAATGTTCTCTCAAGGTGGAGAGAGAGATTTTAATTACCCATAAATCTCATGGTTTTGATATGAAAATAAAATTTTAATTCAAATTCAATTCTAAAAACCATAGAGAGAAGGATATGGGTATTCATATATGCTTTAATTTTTAAAGGAAACATGGTGTCAATTATCTTAAGGGAACTGGTAAATATTTCAAGTGTAAAAATGAGGGTCACTAGTCAATGTATTGTTGAATAAATGGGAAGAATTTAGATAATGAGGAAAATAGAGAGAAATATATATAAAATGAACCATCCACACTCTAGTGTTTTAAATTCAATAATTATGGGAATTATTCTAACCAATGACTAAATTTGAAGGTTAATTATGAACATCAATTTCAAAAATATCTTAATCTAAGAGAAAAACGGAAATATATTGTGATCGGTATTTCTGATGAGGATTACAATAATTTCATGGTGAAAGGTGCACTTACCATCCCCTATAGAACTAATAATGTCTTATTTGATTCTAGAAATACCCACCATTTTATATCTAAAAACTTTTATAATGGTATCACATTACCACCTCAAAAATTAGATGTTGATTTAGCAGTAAAAACCCCTAATGTTATGATGATCACATCCTAAGTCTATGATTCTTCTCCGATTTATGTTTTTGGGAATGTGTGTCCTACAAATATTTTTATTCTTCCTATATTTTAATTTATATTATTATGGAAATGGAATGTATTTATTTACATAAATACCACATCAATTGTTGAAGAAGGGAAGCTACACATGATATTCTAAACTAATATATGATCACTTATCTGTGTGAGGAAAAAAGAACTTTTGATGGAAATTATATCCATTGTATGGGTGATTATTCCAATTAAAAATGGGAATTTTTCTTATATAGTTAGGGAGAAACTAAACATAGAAGATATTACTATTGTGTGAGGGTTTTTTAATGTCTTTCTAGAATATTTGTCTAGTATTCCACTCATTTTTTAAGTTAATTCTTCAATAAAATTCATACCTAGTTCTACACGTATTTCCAAAACACCATATAGAATATCCATGACTGAGTTGTAATAATTGAAGAATAAACACTTGGATAATGTTTTCAATGGATTCATTCATCCAAGTGTGTCACCTTGAGGTGAAACTACTCTTTTTATTAAGAATAAATATCAATCAATGTGACTATGTATTGATTATTGAGAACATAGAAAGATCACTATCAAAAACAAGTATCTTCTACCCTTTATTTATGATTGATTTGATTATATTCATCAGGATCAATAATTTTAAAAGATTTATCTTTATTATGGATATCATAAATTGATAGTCAATGAGGAAGATTTTCGACAATATTCCATACAAGGTACGGACACTATGAATTTATAGTGATGTCATTTGGTCTTACTAATTCCTTGGATATCTTTATTGATTTAATTAATATTAATTTAGAGATTACCTTGATCAGTTAGTGTTTGTCTTTATATATGATATTCTTATTTATTCAAGGATAAAGGTAGATCATGAATATCAATTGAGAATTGTGCAGAAGAAACTAAGTAAGGAGTACCTTTATGAAAAATTTACCAAGTGTGAATTTTGGATTTTCAAAGTTTCATTCATGGGTCATATAATATCATGTGAGGTTATATCAGTAGACCCAAAAAAGATAGAAGTTATTAAAAAATAGACAAAACCAACCATTATAACTAATATTCATTGTTTTATTGGTTTAGATGGATATTATCTGTGTTTTTTGGAGAATTTTTTATGGCTACTGAATCAACTCATCAAGATAACTTATAAGGGATCCATGCTCCATTGGATGGATAAATGAGAGGAATGTTTTAAGGAACTGAAGATAATTTTAGTCAATGAACTTGTTCTTGCACTACCCTATAGTGGATAAGGGTTTTAAATATATAGTGATTCATCAAAGAAGGTACTAGGATACATCCACATGTATAATAATATGGTTATATCTTATGTATCAAGATAATTTAAGGTCCATGAGAAAAATTACCTAACTCATGATATAGAGTTAGCTATAATAATTTTTTCATTAATGATATGGAGGCATTATCTCTATGGATAAAGGTGTGACATATATACTAATCAAAAATGTTTTAAGTATATTTTAACTCTAAAAGATATGAACATTTGAAAAATAATATGATTAGATCTGATTAAAGATTATGACTACTCAATACATTACCACCCTGGGAAAGTGAACAATGTGGAATATACACTGAGTTCAAGGGATCATTCAAGATTATCTATGATGAGGATCAAAAAAGATCCAATATTATTGGGCATGAAATCTATAGAACTTTAAATATTGAAGTATGTGACATCCTGACCCAAGATCAACTAAATAGTTCTCCAAACTGGTTGGCCACGTGGCCTTATGTGCAACTCCCCATATGCTAGAGGCTTCTGACAAGCAGAGAGGACCTAGGGTCTCTCTGTGGGGAGAATATGCCCTCATGTTAGATTGTAGCACAATGGAAAATGGAAAGATAAAAAAACTATGGAATTAGTTTTAATAATATGAAGAACCAAAAGTGAATCATCCAGACATAAGAAACCAATAAACATCCACAATATCCAAGTCATATAGAAAAAATGATAGTAATGTCATGATTCTATAAAAAACTGGGAGGAACACATCATAAAATTATATATATAAATAAATAGTAATCCCAAAAGTCTAAACCCAAAATAATTCCAAGACTATTCTTAGTCCTCTACTACCAAAAAACAAAATATAACATGAATGAAACATCCAAATCAATACCCTTTCCCTTGTCCTGACTGCAACCATGAGGTTTTTTTGAGTACAAACTTTTGGTCTGAACATGGTGTGAGAAAAAATCAGTAGGTCGCTATCAATTTTTTCTATAACAAATCCATTTATTGAGTATAAATATAGGATTTTGTAGATAATATGATAATATGGTGAATAATAAACTAAAATAATAACAATTTTGGGATCGGGTTCTTGATGAGAAACCCCGCTAAATATACCTACTTCAGCAGAAGATATATGTCTCTAAATAGGTAAAATATAAAAATTTTAGGGACCATAAATATGAAAGGTTCCACGTTATTATAATAATAATTTAGGACTCAAGGTGAAACCAAGTCATCCTTGACCTTAGAATTTCAGGCCATCTCACATTAATTACTATGAAGCCTAACCAATGGGTTTAAGTGCAATCCAATGGGTACACCCGTGGAATTCAACTAGTTAAACATCTCTAACCAAGTCCTTGGAGTACTTCCAATGTAAAACTAGGACTATGCATGACTGGACCCAAGTCAATGATCCAAGGCATCATGTGTTTGAGGATATCAAGTTTAATTCAAGGCAATAATCCAAGGCATTCAAATTTACAGAAATAAAGTGAATGAAACATAGATTTTACAATGAGGAATTCATAAACGAATAATACAAAGGCTAAATTATAAGATGGGTATCTACCTGGGAAACTAAATCAATGAATCAGGGTGGATTCCTCTAATTACTCAAGTCATTTCCTCTATAGTCCAAGGTTTTCTCAAGTCTAACGACTCCTTTAATAGGAATATGTTCTATAATCAATTGGCACCATTTATAAATAATCACAGACCATGTTTTAATCCATAAATCTTTACAATTCCATTTAGTTTAACAATTCCCTTTCATTTATAAATTTCAAAAGTCCATAAATGTGTTATTTCATTTTAATCATGATGTATATAAACAATAAGGTTCATGTGAAAATCAATTTCCTTTTCATATCACAATTATACATTTATGATATCTTAATCAAATTACTTTTTAAAATTCATTATAATTTTGGAAATGCATGTCAAATGATTATATAAATAAGGACTCACCCAAAGGGGTGGACTTTAGTGAGGTTCCAAGATCCAACATGGTGAATGGTTATCATAATAGGTCTATATCATAGTCCCCACATCTAAATTAAAATTTTAATTAATTTCAAATAAATGTCTGGTGATTCAGGAATGTTTCATAATGGAAACATTTATAAATAGTCTAGAATTTGATGGAAATAGTATAGACCACCTACCTTATGGTGGTAAAGGAACAATATTCCAATATCATATTTTGTTTAATCCTATATTAGAAGAAAATAGATAAATAAATGAATATCCTAAAAATAGGCCATATTTGCATGTTAGGTTGGATATGGTGATTGGAGAAGGACTAGAGGGGGTGATTATACCTTTATAAAAATTATCCGACTTATAAAATATTAATTCTATAATTTTTTGGTTACAAATTATTAAATGAATATTTTTAAATGAAATAAAATAGTTGGTGAGTGTAATGTGTATACATAAAATTGTAGAGAAGAACATAAGGAATTTTTAGAGTAGTTTAGATCTAAACAATCCTAATCTACTCTTAACACTCCAAATGATGGGGTATAGAACCCACTATGAAAGAGAGATACGCTTCTAAATTAGAGAAACATAAACCCGAAACTTTTACATGGGATGAATCCCAACCTATGAATTTGTAAGAAGTATCCCCAAACCTACACACACTTCCTTTTATAAGAGCATATATGAAAGAAATATTTCTACAAAGGTATAGCACCAACCTAAGTGTTCTTCCCTTTAGACGGGTAATTATAAATATGGAACATCCTTTTTCTAAGGTATCGCAACCACAATATACTTTTTATAGGTGTTATAACCTATTTTGTGAAATATATAATTGCAGACAACTCTACCCAACCTAGAAGAAATAAAAACTACTATTACAAACCCGTTGGAGATTTCTAGAAAGAAGAATATAGATTAAATAGTTAATGCAGACCCTTTTAATGGATTTGAATGATGAATTCTAGGAATTATAGTAGAGGTATTTTATGAATATTAAAGTTGAATTAATGTGATAAACATTTTCTCCTCCCATGAGAGTTCATCACAAAGAATGAAAACAGTTTTGCACTAGATCACCTTATTGACATAAGAGTATGAACATATGTGATCACCTATTATCATCATGAAATATCATGCATGTTATAATAATACCTAAGTCCTTAAAATATAAATTTATTTGTAATAAACACTCAAGAAAATGGTTAGAAACATTTAACATTCAAAAATAATAATATTTGATTACCAAAGAAATATATATATTATCATTGAATAATACACTCTCAACTCATGACCAATATTCAAAAAAATATAGAATCATTTAAATTAATTTTACATTACTTGTTAAATAATTTAAATGGCCTCCATAATAATATTCCAATGATAAATTCCAAGAAAATAGAAAGTTTGAATTTGAAAATATGAAATTCAAAACTGTTAGTTTAAGATAAGCAGTAAATATATAGAGAATATGAAATAATTAATAACACCACATTAAATTAAAAAAAGTTTAAATGATATTAAAATCAACTAACATTTATTTATAAACCATAATATCAAATAAAAAACATAAAATAATAAAAACGAATTTTTTGAGTTTCAACTTATACATTTCATGCATGAAAATAAAACAGCCTTTTATTATCATAAAATGTTTAAAACATTTAAAATCAGTTCACATGGGTTATAAATAATTATTATAAATTTATGAATTAATTATAACAATTTGATCATAATAAATAAACCTTTAACAAATTATAATATAAAATAATACATAAAACATAGAATTTTAACTATAAGATTTAAGTAAGAGGTTTTCAAGTAAGAATTTTTCTCTATATTAGACAATTGACCATGTAGTTTAATAACATAAGTTACTCACTTATAAGATTCACTGTGTAGGTTATTTATTTAAGGTATTCATTTAATCTAATTTACTATGTAATGGATTCACATATCTGAATTTCTGAAAAACTAAAGATAGATTAACTTATCAATATTTAGACATAAAAAACATAGTAATTTGAAGAATTATCTTTTGTTAATTTTTAGTTATATTTATAACATTTTATTATCTTTACAAATAATCAACAATCACCTTAATCATGTTTATAAAACTCAAGTTATCATCAAAAAACTATAGTAAAATAGTTTTGAAAAATAGTAGAAATCAGACTAAAAATATGTAATGTCTTCAAACCTAATTTCAAACATGATGGAGATTGATTAAGAAGTTTTTATATTATAATTAAATTTATATAATATTGTTATATTTCTAAAAATAATAATCACTAGATTTTGAATTCTTTATCTCAATATATGGTCAAAATACAGGGGGTAACTGAAACTATAAAAATGACAACGTGGAGAAAAAATCAGCTATGTAAAATTTCAATTGGTTACATGGATAAACAAGTGGCTATGTGATGTATAGTACTTATGTTGTAAGTAAATGGTATGAAACTTATATAAATGATATTATAAGGTCCTAAATGAATTATTTAGCCTAGTAACTCAAAATAAATCTTCTAGAAATATTTTAAGCATTCAAAATATGAAATATAATGATATTTTAAAAAAAGATAATTATGATGAAATTAAAATTAAGTATACATTAATCAATATAAAATTAAAATATTTAATATAAGAACTAATATTAAAACATGTAATTGAACATTATTAAACATTTAAAATCATTATAATATTAAGAAAGAAGGAGAGGATTTTTAATTAATCCAAAAAATAAATGCAAGAACTTGCATAAAAATTTCAACCTTTTTATATTATTTCAAAACCAAACAAAAATAACCAAAAAATTATCCACCTTCTTTAAATATAATAAGTGATAAAAAATAATCTTTTAAAAAAATATTTTATATATAACAAATTATCCCCTTTTCTATTATAAATAGATAAAACTTATAATTAAAAGTATATGAACATAATTGTTTTTGTTGTTTGAGAAAAAATAAAAATAAATATTTTAGTGAAAAATATTTAATGAAAATGAAGCTTTAAATATAAAGTTAAAATAATCCAAGATATATTATAAGTTTTAAAATATTGATTTAGGGAATAAATATAAATAGAAATTAATCTAAAGTAAACTAAAAAATATATTCCAGATTTTACAGATTTCATGTAAATATAAAAATTTCATCATATAATCATACTCAAACTCCGCCTAAATTTATTCCATGATAAAATTGTAAATCACATTCTATAATAAATAAAATTTAAATCTCTCACTAAAATGAATAAAAAATAATATAAATTAAGATTTATCCCTGAATAAAATTAATTAGATCACATAAATCAAAATTTTAAAATGTTGCATATATATCAATGAAACAAAACAATATTTATAAAGTATCTACTATTTGAATAAAAATTTATGTACATGTAGTATATTCCTATAAAAAATAAAACACAAACACGTTTTATTACCCATGCTATTTTGGGTCTAATTGGGTTAGTAATAATAAAAATTCATACCCTGGAATATTTAAATCATTTATTGTAAGGTAAATAAGTATAAAATTTCTTAAAGATGGAAATTATACAAAAAATAAAATATTGAGAGAACCTAAGAGAAAATTAATCATCGTAATTTCCTTACAGTCTATATATTAAACATGTACATATTGAAACCTTCCCTATATAACTTTTCAAAAAAGTTTTCTTATACATCTTAGGGATTTTATTATTATAACCAAAATCATATTTTAATCAATTTAGTTTCATCATAGCTACTATATTATCATACTTTTATTTTCCTTGAATAAAATCTTATATAATTTCTTTCAAATTTATAATTTCTCTTTTTAGATTTACATTTTCTTTCTAAATAATTTTAAGATCATCTCAAACATTATCTTTAGTATATGAAGAATAATTTCTCAAACTAATATTTTTCTTTATATATTTTGAAATATTATTTTCCATAATCTCCATTTTATATTTTTCTTTACCAAATTCAATAATGGAATTTTTCTACATTTCATTTTCTAATATAAGATATTTCTTTTCTTTAGAAACATTTTAATGATCCCTAGAAAAAATTTCATACTTTTTATCGTTTTTTCAATTTCCACTTAAAATTCATCACATCAATCACTTAATTATTTGAATTTGTAATTTTCACAATCTAAACTAGAAGAAAAATTAGAATCAGAATCTTAATTTAAGGAATTACTAACTATTAATGAATCATAAATTAAACACATATCACCGGGATTATTCATATCTTGAAATGGATTTGTTACCTAAGGATATTTATTATTAGATTAAGGTTATATATCTCTTTTTCACTTCTATATTCTTCACTGGTGTCTGATTCTTTAGTAAAACTATAAACATCATGATAATAACTTTTTATTTACATTTTTTACTTTTTATAATTTCCTTCTTATTTAAAATTTGGACACTCATATTTTTATATATGATATTCCTACACTCATAACAGATAATAGTGTATTTAACTTTCTTACTTTTTTATTTGAAATAATTATTTTATCTCTTTCTTTTTTTCCTTCATCAATTTTGGTGGTATTATTTTTCTTTATGATCCCATGGATGCATTTTAGATACTTAATTAATTCATCATATTTATCTTAGATAGAAGAATTTGACGAATCACTAGAAGATTTTGAAAAAACATATTTTATTTTAAAACCAACTACCTTTCTTTTTTAAGATGAATCAAATTCATTATTCTTCAATTAATGATTGTATTTTAATAACGATCCATTCATTTTATCTACAGAGTATTCTATAAAATATTTTTCTTTCATCAATGGATAATTTATTTTAATTACACATATTTTCTAAGGAATGATGTATCATTTAAATAAAAAATTCACTCTTAATATTTTCAGCAAGTGTGACCGTGTTGTTGACAATCTTTGTGAATTTTCTGAACATCAAATTCACAATTTAATTGTCAGACATTCCAAATTCTTGAAATTCATATCTTTGAATTTCAGTCTTGGTTATCTATAATTTTTCAGTTCCTTTATGAGTGACTTTTAAATTATACTAAATATTTAAATCATTTTTGTAAGACGACCTATGACTATAAACACTTCTAATAGGAGAATAGTAAATATAATTCATGACACTGTAATTCAAGAAAAATTTGTATCATCATTTCCAATTAAAGTTTTTAGTTTGACTTTAGATATTTTATAAGGTATATCCATGATAGTCCAATATTCAATATTAATATTTTTCAAAATATACCTCCATTCTGTCTTCCAAATATCCATAATCACTTTCAATAAAATGAGGTGTTCTCAATGGATTCAAAAATTCAATCACCTGAGTCTTTATCCCTAAAATTGATCTTTCCTTAGTCTTGCCAAGGGTTATAATATAAGTTAGAATAGAAAAAATATATAGTTAAGAATTATCATTCAAGGCAAACCTCGGATAAAAAAATTTAGGTATCCATGTAAATTAATTATAGAAACTTACTATTATTTAAGGAATGGCCCACTAATACCAATTTTTAGGTTTCAGATTAGAATAATCAAATAAGTCAATTATCCTTAAATAAAAAAACCTCTGATATCAATTTTTAGGATGGATATGAATATACAAGGACTATAAGGGCTCAATTTTACCTTAAATAAAATTATAGAAGTTATTACATATTAATTATGGAATTTAGTGGTTTAAAATTATTAAATAATTATTTCTTAAAATAAATATAATAGTGTATGAATTAAACATGAATGAAAAAAAATATAATAACATAACTAATTTTTATAGTAGATTAGATCTAAATGGTCCTACTCCACTCTTCACACCCTTATCGATAGACTATGAAACCCACTATAATAGAAAGAGATAATTTTACACTGTAGAAATATAAACCTATAACTTTTACATTAGATGAATCCCAAACTAGAAATTTTTGAGAAGTGTCTATAAACCTACACACATAGAATTTTATGGGACAAGGCATAAACCTATGATTTATAAAAAGATCATCCCCAAACTAAGGGTTTTTATTTTTGATCACGTAAACATACCCAAGGAAATACCATATGGTAAGGTAGCACAACCATAGTTTACTTTTTATAGGTGGTATAACCTATTGTGTGAAATATGTAAGTGTAGTGAACTCTACCAATTCCAGAAGAAATAATTATAACAATTATAGAACCACCCGATATATAGAGAGAAAAAGTTGTAGATGAAATAGTCGACGTAGGCCATTTAAAGGGATTTTAATGATGATGTTAAAGCATTATAGCAAGGGTTAATTATATATCTTCAAGGTGAATGAATTCGATGAATATTTTTTCCTCCCATGAGATTTCATCACCAAGGATGTAAAAAATTAATCACTAGGTCACTTTATTGATGTAAGATTATGAACATATAAGATTACCTGTTATCATCATGAACTGTCATATATGTTCCAAGAATACTTGAGTCTTTTAAATATAATTTTATTTTTAATATGCACTTTATAAAATGGTTATAAAAATATAAAATTAAAAAATAATAATGATGGGTTTTTATATTTATATATATATATATATTATCATTGCATAACACTCACTCAAATCATGAAAAATATTAAAAATAATTAAGAATCATTCAAAAAAAAATTAAACTACCCATTAAATAATTTAAACAGCCTCCATAATAAAATTTCAAAGATAAATACCATGAAAATAGAATATTTGAATTTAAAAATACAAAAATTGAAAACACTAGGTTTAAGATGAGTAGTAAATATGTAGATAATATAAAATATTTAGTAACAATACAATAAATATATTAAAAAAAGTATGAATAAGATTAATATCATCTAATATTGATTTATAAATAATAATATTAAAGAAAAAAAATAATAATAATGAATTTTGGAGTTTCAGGTTATACATTCCATGCATGAAAATAAAACAACCTTTGATATTCATAAAAACTTGTTTAAAATAATTAAAATCAGTTTTCACGGATTCAACATAATTAATATGAATTTATTAATTCATTGTGAAAAATTTAAACATAAAAAATAAACATGTAGAAAATAAAAATATGAAAGAATACATAAAACAAATCATTTTTCATGTAATATTTATGTAAGAGATTTTCACATAAGAGATTTTTCCTATATAAAATAATTAAATACATAATAGAATCATTTAAGTGATTTATATATGGTATTAAAAATATTGGTTATTTATTTAATGGATTCATGTAAGCCATTTCACTACATAAGGGATTCACGTATCCAAATTTCTGAAAACTGAAAATAGATTCACTTATCAATATTCAAAACTAAAACAGACATAGCAATTTGAAGTATCAATTTTTTGTAATTTTTAATTATTTTTATAAAATTTTATTTTATTTCCAAATAATCAGTAATCATAATATTCATATTTATAAAACTCAATTTATCATAAAAACAGTAGAAAATAGTTTTGAAAAACTATAGAAATCAGACTAAAAAAATAAATCATTTTAAAAAGTCTTTTTGGCCAATACAATAGACCCTGCAACTGTAACTGAGGCATAAATTAGGATAAATATCTATAATTAATTATATTACAAATTTATTTGAAATAGGACTTGATGTAAAATTTTAACCCATAATTTTATGGAGATATTCTATCATTAATGTGGACATTGAATGTGCCAAAGTGGATGAAGATTTAAGAAATCCTCCAGAAGAAAAATTTTGACTCATTAATTGCAGCATAAATTATTTTATAATTGTCTAAATACTTTTAAATTTGTATGGATGGGTAAAATACCAATTTTTAACAAATTATAAAAAGGATCATTGGGGAGTTTAGTTCATTATTTGGGTAGAAGAGTGAGAAAACATTCTATGGATAGATTCTAGAGGAAAAGTTTTTTCTTCTTTATTTTTTTCTTTGGATTTTATTTTTTTTATTTTGTTTTATTACTTATGTAATTTTAATTATTATTTTTTATAAAATTGATTCATTCATTTTTTTTAAGTTTTCCACCTTCTATTATTATCTATCTTTTTCTCTTTATTTTCTTCTTTTCTTCCTCTTTTCCTTTTATTTTTCTTCATCTTCTGACATTCTTTATGTTATTTTATTTTTTCATCTCTCTCTCTTCTATTATTTTTATATTATTTTTATTATTATTTTATTCTCTATATATTTCATTCTAAAGTGAGAATTACCCTAAAAAATGAGGGTCTAACCCAAGGTTTGGCCCGAGGGAGGTCATTGAAGTTTTCATTCATTATGCATGTAAATACATATGTTTTATTTATATTTGTGGTAAGGAAGAGAAAAGTGCATGAGTATGGAAATTTTCTCCGATGGAACTAAACTCAAACTCATTTATATTATTTTTTTAATCTTTTTCCCTCCCCTCCACTAAAAAAAGATCTTCATGAAATTAATTTGATCCATTTAGTGGATGAAGTGACGTATAATAAATTTGGGTCCTAAAAGGTGTCACATTCTCAATTTAGGGGTCATCAAACTTGATTATAGGAAGTGGGGTAATTAATATTTCTAAATTCATTTATTATTTTACACCACTAAATTAAATAATGGTAGTTTAAGAGTGGAATTACATGATTAAACAATCAAACTAAATTTAAACACAAACAAGGAGAGTGATGGAATCTATAAACCAGACAACAAAGGATATGTTATTTATTTATAATTACATTTTCTCATTGCATATTAATATAAATTGTATCATTTCATTTATATTATTAATTATTTTTATTTTATAAAATAAAAAAATAATATTTATTTTATTTTTATTAGATTATTTAGGTGAACAACTGGGGAATATCCTCATATAATAGGATCTCATTCAATAACTATACTGCACTAGAAAAACATTTAGAAATTTTATTTTTCCATACCCCATGATAGGTGTTCCATCAAAACAAGTGATGCTTCTAGACAGCCAATTACTGTTTATTATTTTTTTTCTATCTCCATAGAAGATAGTTTTTAATTTCTTAAAAATACCATAAGAAATTCTATTTCCATGATTTTTTCAAATTATTTTTTTTCAATTCATCGAATAATTACACATGGGTGAAATAATAAAGAATATATTGAGAATTTCATACAATGAAAGGGTTTCTTCTCTTATTATAATGTTCAAGCATATATAAAGAGTTATAGATACATGTATCTCAACTTAAGATTTGATGAGCATGATCAACGAACTCCAAAATAACTTTCAAATATTCATGGATAAAAAGGAAGTTCCACTATTTTTACCCAATTTCACTAAATAAATATAAGAATTTGAGGCTAAACTCAATAAATATCATCATACAAACCATCTAAAGAACCAGATCAAAGATGACCTTGATAAGCTAGAGTAGATCCATGAAGTAAAAAAACATCCTACTGAGCTACATATGGGAAATCACCAAGATCTAGATGAATTATATAATGAATATGAGTGAAAATTGTTCTCCCCATTCCCTAAAAAATAGAAGATAAAACACCTTTTAATATTTTTATAGCCATAGAATAAGAAACCACTCATGTTTTGGAATCTTAGAAAAGAATAGAGGACCTTTACTGTCTATCTTTATCCACTAAGATCCAACTTTAATATGTATCCACCACAAAGGTAGTGATTGAACGAGAAAAAAAATTAGGTAGATGATATTATTTTAAATTATTTTCTAATCTTATTCAATCTGATTTGATTATCACACATTATTGTTTTAAATTTTCATATTTGTTAAATTATTTTCATTAATTATAGGAAGATGAATAAATCGGACCTTCACTTATTAAGGAACACATGGAGATCCTTAATTTTAATGAGCATTAATTTGAGGAAACCTATAAAGAAGTCTGAGTAGTTGAGCATGTGTAAATCAAGACACATGATGATCACTTTAAAAGGGGGAATTCGAATTTAAATTCTTTATTTTTTAATTATATTGAATTAAAAATACATTCTAAACATAATTTTGAAATTAAAATTCATATAGTCCATAATAATATAATATAGAAAATTGAAGAGAAGGTAGCATAAGTAGCAACCAAGGATGATGATCAAAAATTCATCTTACCCCTGCCATGAATGTTGTACGTCATTCTGAAGGGGAGTATAGTATCTCTATCGATGGATCATTCCTCACCAACAATAAAGAAGAAGAATCTAGGAAAAACCACATGTGGTGGATCAAGTCTAAGAAGATCCACCCATCATCATACTTTTGAAAACAATTGGTACTTACCTCAAGTGAAAGTAAAAAAATTAAGTCCCACTTAAGGGATCATACCAAGACTTATCCCATTAATTTAATTATAATAATTTATATTTTAATTTATTTCTATGGATTAGTCCAACATGCAGCCCGACTCCCTCTATTATTTTTTCTATTAAATGATTTGATCCTTGAGTTTTAATGATTAAAATCACTTTTCTAGGATCCTGATGGAAAAAACCCAGCCCCAAAGCATCAATGAGGGAATACAATTAAGATTAATGGGAAAGGGAGTTCACTTTTTATGATTATCTTTTAAACTCTCTAAATTTTTATCCAATAATATTTTCTTAGATTTAAGCTATAATTTCATTCCCATGCTTGAATTTTTTCTTTACCTTACGTATCTAAGTAACATGAGTTTCTTAGGAATCTGGTGATTCCATGTTTTAGATTTCAATGTTAATGATGAAATTCCCAAATGTATTTTCTTCAATAGCTTGCATTGCACGCAATATTAAGTTTAAAAAACCCATGGGACTTCCTTATTATAAAATGGATATTTTAGTCTAGCTGTTAGGTTATCATGAATAAATATAACTAACTTATGAAAATGTATGGTGAATTTATTGGCTACCAATTACTTATAGAAATCATAAATTAATTTAATATTTATATTTTTGTATTAATAAATTGAGTAAATTACTATTAGTAAATGAAATTAATGAAATATATATATTATATACTTAATAAAATATTTTTATTTTCATCCAATAGATATTTTTTTCATTTGGTATGAATAAACCCTATTTTATGTATAAAAATCTAGATTTTTCAAAAGGGTAATTTTACCAAATTTTAAGGACAAACCCTTTTTAAAGTAATATTTTGAAATGTTAGTAATTTTTATATGACAAATTAAAACCCTTATTTAGAATAGGGATATAAAAATTTATGTTTGATGATTTTTTGATATTTTTTCTCATAACTTTCATGTTTTTACGATTAATGAAAATACACTAAATATTAATTGAAAAAGAAATTTTTTTCATTAAAATAATTTATACGATTAAATTATATTATTGAATAGTTTTAAAGTATAAATATAATATATTTTTATTAGTTATTATAATTTAGTTCATTGGAATTAATTTTATATTTAATTTAGATGTAAAAACATTTCAATCTTTTGCAATGTTTTAACTTTTAAAACTCATTCTCTCTTTCCAGAAATGGGATTAATTTTAAATTAATTACTACAACCTCTTTGTTTTTAATTTAGATAATTATAATCCATATTTTTAATTATTATGTCCAAATTATGTAAATATATATCATTTATTTTTTGGGCGTTATGAATAGTAACATTGGTAATTTTTATTAATACGGAAAAAGGGTAAATTGGCTAATTAAGGGTAAAAATAATATTATAAAATTATCCTGACAGTTTTCCTAATATCATTTTATATGTTTATTTTGACCTAAATCATTCTTGGGTATAACTTTTATCCATTATAATCCACTTGGATGAGATTAGAACATTTAATTTATTTTTTTTAACGAAATGTTAAATATGTCTCACTCAAATTTTAATAAATAAATCATTTTTATTATAATTATATAAAGAAGATAAATTAGATTATAAATAATCATTTGAAAGATAAATTTTTTTATTTATCATGGTAATTTATTTTAATTTTTAGGAAATCAATAATTACCATAAATACTTATAATTTAATGATGTAGAAATTATTTAATTGACGAGAAATCAGTAAAATAATTACTCTTAAGATTATAATAATAATTAAAAGATTCAAAAACATTAGAAAATATTATTTATAGAGTATATATAGACCATGACCATCTATGTTTTGAGTTATTGACCATTTTTATCTATATATAAGAGATTATTTCACTTATATTAGTTTATTTAATGTGATAATAAACTTGTCACATTCAAGTTTTAAAAAGGTATAGCATTTTTAATTATGGATTTTATAGAAGATATATTCAAATATAAGTATTATTCCAAAATATAGTGGATTTATCTTCATTATAGTATTTTAATTTTAATTTTTATTCAAAAAATAAGTATAATAAATAATTACACAAAACTATTGTACTAGTTATTTTTTTATGGGAAATGTCAAGTAAATGTTATTAAAAATATTAAAATAAATATATTTGGGAAACTTAATATGTGAAATTAGTTTTCTAGATTACAATTACCATTTATTAATGTAATAAATTTTTTTCAAAGTTAACTTGTTGTCTTAATAATTTTAAAAATCAATGAATTGAGTAGTGTTAAAATTAACACCATTGATTGTGTAACAAAATAATTTTTTATTAAAATATTTAAAAATAATAAAACATTTTTAAAAATATTTAATAATTATTATTTGGAATAAAATTTTCTAAATTGTTTTTTATGTTCTAATTGAAATTAAATAAGTAAATATTTCACCCTTTTAGTATTGAAATATTTGTTACTCTAGTTAAAAAATAAAATGAATAATTAAGTGTTAATTAAAATGATAAGGTTTAAATTGAAAAACTTACATGAAAAAAATTTATTTTGGGATGATATTTCCATCTTACCTCATATAATATTATAAATTGTGTCATTTTGATGGTTTTTGGATGTGGTTTAATTTATTATAAATTAATATTTCCTTAGTTTCCAAAATATCCCCTAACATCAATTATAAAAGGGGGACCCCACCATCTTTTATTCAAAACTCATTGAGACTTAAATCTCATATATCACCTAAAATATTCAATAATAATATTCCCTAGTAAAATTTTAGAGGTTATGGTCTTCTCCAAATACAAACTCTAGTGATTTAAGAGGATATTTAACGGGACCATGTCGAAGAAGAGGTAATCTCCTCGACCTATTTATTCAAACTTCTTTATTATTCTACTTCATATTAATAAGTAGTTTAATTATAAAGTAATAACTATAGTATCAATTATATAAATATATTTTATTATGATTATGAAACAACCATATTTCACCTTATATACATCCTATGAAAAATGAAATCACAACGCGTGCGTACGTATGGCTTACCGTCTCCACACCATGGTGTAATCTGTTTTTCACCACCACCTTAAATGGATGGGTATAATGATGGAAATAATAAATATATGTTATTATTATTATAACATTATATATATTCTAAAATATTATACACTATCCAATTCAATACCGTTCAATAATTGTGGGAGTGATATCGTCCACGGTGCGTATATACGACTTACCATCTCCACGAGGTGATGTGATTCATTCTACAAGATCTTCATTAAATCAGGATTTTATAAATGAATTTAATTAATAAATATGATATATATTATACTAATATAATTCTATAAATTATATAACTATAACCTAACAAGAGTAACGAGAACTTATCCGACAAAACATGCATAAGAAGATAATGAAGTGAACACCTGATGGACAAGTAATAATGTTATTAACAAATGGATGATAATATGATCGTATATAATAACATAAAATTGAATATGATTCTGAAATAGGTCAATTAAATTATTTAAATCATTATACAATATGTTCATATACATACAAAGAAAACTAGACCTATGGTAAGTGATAATTTTGCAATCACATTATTATATGAGATTGTTTATTCATAAGTATTTACTAGGGTATATTTATCATCCACATCTATATTTCCAAAATATGTATTCAAAAATATTCTTTCTGACCTTATAAAATTTTATTAAGTAATTTTTACCCATTGTATAATTTTTCTTAAATGGTATGAAATGAATATTTTGTCATTTACGGTACGAGGTACTTTTTTACTTTTCCTGCAAAAGTATAAGGATAATGTTTTTTATCTTATATAGCATGAACATATTTTTACATTTTCATAATGCCTTATTTCCATGATTATTCCCTTAAAATATTTCAAATTTATTTTCAAATAAATTATCTTATTTTAAAAGTTTGTGGAATTTTATGAAAAGAAACCATTTTTAAAGAAAATGGATATTTTCCTCATGATTTAATTTCAATTGTTATGTCAAAATTATTTTCCATCTAAGATAGAGTTCTTTAATATAGTTATGGTACAAGTATAATATCATTATTTATCCTATTATTTGATTTTTTTTATTATGGAATTATATTTAGGAAATACATATGGTTTACATGGATTATGTTGTGGTGGAATTATTCTTAAAGAAACCAATTTTATTCCTTAGTTTATGATGAATGATTTATGTTTTTGTAAAACACGTAACAATGATTTCATTATGATATGGGTGGGATCTATATCTTCCTACAATTAATTATGTAAAGATTTATATCTAATTAGATAGACATGGCTGGAATGGTAAATGATCTCAGTTCCTTAGTACAAGGTTGGAACGGGGAGTGAACTTGATTCAGTAATAGACATTGTCCACTCTGATGGTCTTGGAAATGAGAATTCGCTAATATGAAATGATTTTATATGCTTATTTGTATGCCACAAAATTTCATGTCTTATGTTATGACTTTTGGTATTACATTAATTTATTCTTATGAACTTTTATGATTTATCCCATGGAATAATATCATGATCTTTTATATGTATGATAAAATTTTCAAATGTTATATTATTATATCTTATTATTATGTTATGATTGATATCTCACTTTTTTTACCTTACTAGAAATTTGAGCTCACCATTTCATATGTTTCTTTTCCCCAATTCATGAACAAGTTTATTAAATAAGATATGTCAAAAAGGGATCTAGTTATGTTGAAATAAGTGGGAGGCAATAAAGATGCCTTATGAATCAGTTCTTTATCTTTCTGAGTTTCTAAAGACACTATAACTATACGGTCCTATCATTTCTCTATTATATTTTTTAGTGAATGTTCTTTAATTTTAATGTAATATCAGTGTATATAAATTATGGGTTGTGATTTTTGGTATTAGAGGAAAGGATTAGTAAACCTTCGGAAACTAGGATGATAAAACCTTAGCAAGAACCCAAAGGATATGTCGAAGTATAGGTTATAACCCTAGTTTTTGAGAAAGGATCATTAATAACCTAGGATAAAACATAAAATATCCTAAATTAAAATTTTATTCTTTATGATGTGGTTTTCCTATTATGGTTAGTTCTTCTCATACTATTCTTCTTGGTTTTAGTCAATGGCTGGAACCTGAAGGAACCATATTAATGATGAATAAGATGGGAAATGAAATGATTTTTCTCTTGAACAACTGAATTTTATGGGAGATGGATTGAAAAACCTTGTTTTTAGGATTACACAACTTTATTAAGATATGAATCATGCAGTACTTCCAAATGAACAAAGGATGGATAAATATTCTATTAAGTCCTTAATAAGGCAATGTCCACCTTCTTTCAGTAGGTATTCCGATCCATTCATGGATGAAAAATGGATCAGTACCACTGAAAAGATTTTTCTAGTTCTCCAATGTTAATAACATGATAAATTCATCATAATAGTTTATCATTTGGATGGTGAAGCTGATAAATAGTAGAACCTTATCAAGAATACAAGGTGAAGAGATGAAATTGAATCCATGGAATGGGATGAGTTAAAGAACTTATTTTTCAATAAGTACATTCCTTGTATTCTTCAAACAAATATGGAGAAGGAGTACCTTGAAATTATGAAAAAGGATGAAGAATATATTGGTACCTAGGAAGAGAATTTTACAAGAATTGCAAGGTATGATTCTAGAATTATTATCCAACCTGAGAGTAAAATTTATCAATTCCTTAGGGTCTTAAAACCAAGTATTAAAAGGGAATTATCCATAAGGAAGGTCAATAGCTATGAGGAAATATTTTGATGTGCTCTCAATGTTGAGATAGATATTGGAGTAACCCATCCATCCTATGGGGTTGATAAGAAGAGAAAAGTGGGATTCAAGGGAAAATCTAAAGATCACACTGAAAAGAAGATTATTTTTTACTTATGATCAATGTGTAGAAATAAACATGGATTAAATTGTCTTAAAGGGGCTATAAAATTGTTTAAGTATAGAAAATAAGGTCATCAGGCAGTTGAATTCCGTAGTGATGGGAAAAATATGTCTAACGATCTGAATAAAAAAAATCTACACAGAATGAACCTCCTACACTTAAATGTTACAATTGAAAGGAAATGGTGCATTAAGACAATAAATAACCTAACACAAGGGTTACTTATGATGATCGACATCAGCAAACTCTTATGTCCAAAGACAAAATAATGTCTCGTGCAATCACTATCATTTATGTGGAGTACGATAATGAAGTGGTGAAAGGTACACTTACCATCCACTATAAAGTATCAAATGTTTTATTTGATTCTAGATCCACCCACTCTTTTGTTTCTAAATAATTTTCTAAGGGTATCATTGTATTACCACAAAAATTAGATGTTGAGTTGCCTATGACAACTCATAATGGAATAATGGTCACCTCAAAAGTGTATAATTATTCCCCAGTTAAATTTTGTGGGAAATTGCATCATAAAAACCTTGTGATCCTTCCTATAGAATAATTTGATGTGAATCTAGAATGGATTTTCTCTACCTATATGGATCTCATATCAATTACCCTGTTAGGGAAGTCACATTTCATATTCCATATCAATATGTGATCATCTATTGATGTGAGGATGAGGATGACCTTCTATTGAAAGTTTATTCCATATTATGGGTCTTGATTACTATAAATAAAGGTTATATATCTCAAATTATTGGAAAAACTCACAATTAAGAATACACCCATTGTATGGGATTTTGATGATGTCTTTCTTGAAGAATTGTTGGGTCTTCCACCAAATCGTGAATTTGAGTTTTCAATTGAACTCAAACTGGGTGATATTCCTATTTCAAAGACTCCTTATAGAATGGCCCAAATTGAGTTAGATTAATTGAAGAAAAAACTCTACAAAAATCTAGAAAAAGGATTCATACGCCCTATTGTGTCACCTTGGGGTGCACCTGTTCTGTTTTTAAGAAGAAAGATAGATCAATGAGGCTCTGCATGGATTATTCTGAACTTAACAAGATTGATATCAATAAAAAATATCAACTTATCTACTTTGATGACTTATTCGACCAACAATTCAGAGCACAATACTTTTCCAAGATTGATCTTCATTTAGGATATAATCAATTAATGTTCAAGGAGGATATACCAAAGATAGAATTCCATACAAGTTATGGACTCTATGAATTTATAGTGATGCATTTTTGTCTTACTAATTCCCCCTCTAACTTTATGGATATATTGAATAGTGTATTTAGATACTATATTAATCAATTTTTGGTAGTCTTTATAGAATATATTCTTGTCTATTCGAAGATAAAGGAATAACTTTAAGATCACTTGTAAATTGTACTGAAGACCCTGAGAAATGAGAATCTTTATGGGAATTTTCCCAAGTGTGAATTTTGGCTTCAGAAAGTTTTATTTTTGGGTCACATAATATTAATAGAGGGTATATATATGGATCCTAAAAAAATAGAAGTTATTGAAAGTTTGTTGAGACTAATAACTGTAACGAAGATCTGAAGTTATCTTAGTTTTGATAGATATTTTCAGAGTATTGTGAATTATTTTTCATGATTATATAATCTACTCACCAAGAATACTTGGAAGGTAGTTAAGTTTGTGTGGATGGAGGAATGTGAAGATAATTTCAAAGATCTAAAAATAAAGCTAGTCAGTGCACCTGTTCTCACACTACCTTGTCGTGGAGAAAGGTTTGTATATATAGTAATTCATCCATGAAGGGGCAGGGATGTTTTCTCATAGAAAATTATATGGTGAAGTCTTTTTCCTCATGAAAATTAAAAATCCATGAGAAAATTACTCAACTCATAATTTTGATTTATTTGTAGTAATATTTTCATTAATGATATAGAGGCATTATATTTGTGGTGAAAGGTGCGATATTTATACTAATCATGAAATTTTAATGAATATTTTCCCACAAAAGAAGCTAAATATGTGCCAAATAAGATGGTTGTATTTGATTAACAATTACTATTGTGAATACATTACCACCCCGGGAAAGTGAACTTGGTGGTAGATGCTCTGAGCCTAATGAACCATGCTAGCCTATCCATGATAAGGATCACAAAATATCCAATAATTTTGGATTTAAAAAAGATAGATCTTTAAATTTTAAAGGAAGTTGATAAATCATATATTTCTCAAATGAATGTTCAACCATATATATAAGGGAAGATTAAGGTGGTTTATAAGTAAGATGTAGAACTACAAAATAAGGTGAGAAATTTTCCTAAATTAAACCTTGATTGTGATGTAATAATAAGGTTAAGGAACCAGGTTTGTATTCCTCTCATAATATAATTAAAAAAGGAGATTTTGAATGAGGCTCATAGTTATTCATTTTCTATTCAACCTAGAAGAACAAAGAAGTAAATGGACCTAAAAGAGTATTTCTAGTGGGATTTCATGAAAATATATTCTTTCAAATGTGTCTCTCAGTGTTTGGTTTGTTAGAAAGTTAAGGCTAAGAGACAGAAGTCTAAGGGGATTTTACAACCATTACCCATACCAGAATGTAAATGGGAAAACATCACTATGGAATTTGTCGTTGGCCTTCCCAAAATATCTAAATTCCATAATGGTTTATAGGTTATAGTTTATCTCTTTATCAAATCGGAACACTTAATTGCTATTAGAGAGGATTTATCTCTTTATTAGCTTGTCAGGATATATGTAAAGGAAGTGGTAAGATTGCATAAAGTACCACTTTCCATTATATCTGACCAGGATATATGGTTTACCTAAATGTTATGATGAAGTCTTTAGTATGATCTGGATACAAAGTTAAGTTTCAACACTACTAATCATCCTAAGATATACAGTCTATCTGAGGGGACAATTCAAACTCTAGAATACATATTAAGAGCTTTCTCTATATATTTCAAAGGTGGTTGGGATCAACACCTATCTTTGGTGAAATTTTCTTACAATAATAGCTTTCACTCTAGTATTCAGATGGATCATTATGAACCCCTCTATATAAATAATAGAAAAAATGAAACTTGAATGGATGAAGTTATCGAAATAAAGCTATTAGGACCGGATCATTTTAATAAAATGGTATAAAAGGTCAGATCTATTCAACAACACATAAGAGCATCTCAGATTCGACAAATAAGTTACGCTAACAACCGAAGAAAAGACCTAGAGTTTTAAGTGGGTGACAAGGTGTTTATTTTAATATCTCCCTAGAATAAAGTGATTAAATTTTGAAAGAAGTGAAAGGTAATCCCTAGGTATATCGGTCCTTTTAAAATTATGGATCGTGTTGGCAAGGTAGCTTATAGATTGGATATTCCATTGAATCTCTCTCAAGTTCATGATGTCTTCCATGTATCTCCCTTAATAAATCCCATACCTAATACTTCACATGTAATAAACTCATAATTTTTACCGTTATTGCAATATCATTCTTATGAAGAATAATAGATAGAGATTATGGATCATAGAAAATAATTTCTACGAAACAAGACCACTCGCTTGGTTAAAGCATTATGGTGGAACAACCCATTTGAGGAAACCTATGTGGTAACCTAAGAATATGATGATACAGAAGTATCCTCATATTCCTATTTCCAAATGACAAATTTTAAGGGAAGAATTTAGTTTAAGGTGGTAGAATGTAACACCCAAATGTTTTTTCTTTAATATCCTTCATTGAATGAATTAATGAGTTTAAACAAACCGCGGGATGCCCTTAGTATAAAATGACCATTTTATCCTAACATTTAGGTTGGTGGGAATAAATATAACTAACTTATGAAAATGTATGGTGAATTTATTAGAAACCAAGTATTTATGAAAAATAAAAAACAATTTTATATTTGTATTTTTGTATTTTTGTATTAATAAATTGAGTGAATTACTATTAGTAAATGAAATTAATGAAATATATATGTTTTATAATTATTAAAATATTTTTGATATTCATCCAATAGATATTTTTCATTAGGAAAGAATAAACACTATTTTATGTATAAAAAACCTATATTTTACAAATGGGTATTTTTATCACCTTTTAATGGAAAAACCTTTTTAAAGTAAAATTTTGATAGATTAATAATTTTTATATGAAAAATTAAAAATATTTTTTGCAATAAGGATATAAAATTTATTTGTATGAATTTTTGAGATTTTTTGATAACTTTCAAGTTTTGATGAATAGAAATAATACATTAAATTTTAATTGAAAACAACATTTTTGATCAAAATAATTTATATGGTCAACTTATATTATTGAATGTTTTTAAAGTATAAATAGAATATATTTTGATAATTTAATATAATTTAGGTCATTGGCATAAATTTTACATTGAATTCAGATGTTAAATCATTTCAATCTTTCGTAATGTTTTAACTTTTTAAACTCATTCTCTCTTTCTAACAATAGGATTAATTTAAAATTAATTACTACAGCTTTTATGTTTTGAATTTTGAAAAATATATTAAATATTCTAAATCAGTAGGTACAAATTATGTAAATATATTTCTTTTATTTTTTGGGTATTATGAATAGTTACTTCGGTAATTTGTATTAATACGGTAAAAGGGTAAATCATGAAATTAAGGGTAAAAATAATATTATAAAATTAACCTAAAACTTGTCCTAATATCATTTTATGAGTTTTTTTTTACCTAAATCATCTATGGGTCAAAATGGTATCTATTATAATCCTCTTATACGATATTAGGACATTTAATTTATTTTATTTAAAGAAAAGTTAAATATGTATCACTCAAATTTTGATAACTAAATATTTTTTAATAAAAGGTTTCACCGAAGATAAGCTCGATTATAAATAATAATTTGAAATATAATTTTTTTTTCTTTATCATGATAATTTATTTATAATTTTTAGGAAATAAATAATTGCCTTAAATACCTATACATTAGTGATGCAGAAGTTATTTAATTGATGAGAAATGAATAAAATAATTATTATTAAAATGATAATAACAATTAAAAGACCCAAAAACTTAACCAAATATTATTTTTAGAGTTTATCTCGACCATAAAATTCCAATGGTCGAGTAATTGACCATTTAGATCCTTATAAAAGTGATTATGACCCGTATATTATTTTATTTAAAGTGATAGTAAACATGTCACATTCATGTTTTAAAAAAATATAAAATTTTTAATGATAGATTTTCTAGAATATATATTCAACTAAAAGTATTATTATGAAATCTAATGGATTTATCTTCATAATAGTATTTTTTTTATTCAATAAATAAGTTTAACAAATAATTATAGAAATCCCTTTTATTAGTTATTTTATTAAGGGAAATATCAAATAAATGTCAATAAAAATATTGAAATAAATATAATTTTTTCTAATTCATATGTCCAATTAATTTTATAGAAGAATTTTTCCTTGTATTAAAATAATAAAATAGTTTTTTAGAAGTTAACTTGTTATCTAAATATTTTTAAAAATAAATGAATTGAATAGTGTCAAAATTGACACTATTGATTGTTTACCAAAATAATGTTTTACTAAATTACATAAAAATCATAATTTTTTTATAAAAATATATAATTATTATTATATGGTCTAAAATATTCTAAATTATTTTTTATGTTCTAATTGAAATAAAATAATTAAATATTTTACCCTTTTAATATTGAAATATTTGTTAGCCTAGCTAAAATTTAAAATGAATAACTAAGTGTTAATTAAATTGATGAGGTTTAAATTGATATAAATACATGTCTAAAATTTATTTTTGAGGTTATTTTAAACATATCTCATATAATCTTCTAAATTGGGACATTTTTAAGGTTTTTTTATGTGGGTTGAGTTTGTTATAATTTAATATTTTTGGAGTTTCAAAATATGCCCCTCACCTCAATTTTAAAAGGGCGCCTCCTCCCTCATTTATTCAAAACATATTTATCCTTAAAACATAGATATCCCCTAGCCATTTATATTATCATATTCCCTAGTAAAATTATATAGGTTTGTTACTTCTACAAAGAGCAACTATAGCAATTTAAGAGGATATTTAAAAGGAGCATGTCGAAGAAGACGTAATTTCCTCTATAGATTCTTTCAAAATTATCCCTTCTTCTACTTCATATTCATGAGTATATTTATTATAAAGTAATAAATATAGTATCACTTATATACATATATATTATTATTATTATAAAACAATCATATTTCTCCTTTTATCTATCCTATGAAAAATGAAATCACCATGCGTGTGTGTGTACAGCTTACCGTCTCCACGTCGGGGTATAATCTATTTTTCACCACCACCTTACATAGATGGGTAGAATGATGAAAATAATAAATATGTATGATTATTATAACATGATATGGATTCTGAAATATTATACACAATCCAATTAAATACCATTCAACAATTGTGGGAATGATATTGTCGATCATGCGTAAATGTGATCTACCGTCTCGACGATGTGATGTGATTCATTCTACATGAACATCATTAAATCGTGATTATATAAATGAATTGAATAAATAAATATGATATATATTATACTAATATAATTTTGTAAATGATATAACTATAATCTAATAATAGGTATAAGAACTTATCATACAAAACATGCATAAGAAGATAATGAAGTGAACACCCGAGGGATGAGTAATAATGTTATTATCAAACAGATGATAATATTATATTATATGATATAATAAAAATGACTATGATTATAAAATAAGAGGCTTACATTATTTAAATAATTATACATTATTTTTGGATACATACAATGAAGAGCATACCAAAGGTAATGGATAATTTTTTAATCTCATTATTATCCAAGATTGTTTATTCGTAAGTATTTACTGGAGAATCTCTACCATCCACATCCATGATTACTAAATATGTATTTCAAAATATTCTTTCTACCCTTATAGAATTATTTAAAGTCAATTTTACCAATTGGTGAATTTTTCTTAAATGGTGTGAAAGTAATCTTTTGTCATTTTCGGTACAAGGTACTTTTGTCTTTTTCAACAAAAGTGTGAGGAGAATGTTTTTTTAACTTATATGGCATGAATAGATTTTTATGTTTTCATAATGCCTTATTTACTTGAATATTTATTTAATTGGTTTTATGTTTATATTAAAATAAAATTTTTTCTTTTAATATTAAGTATCATTTTGAGAAAAGAAATTATTTTTTAAGAATAAAATATTTTTTCTGCAAGGAATAATTTAAAGTGTTATATCAAAATTATTTTCCATATAAGATGGAATTATTTAATAGGGTTATGTTTCAGGTATAATATCCTTGTTTTTTATATCATTTTATTATTTTTATTTGGGAATTCAATTTGTGAAATCCATTTGTTTTACATGGATTATGTTATGGTGAAATGATGTTTAACGAAACCCATTTAATTCCATGGGTTATGATGAATGATTTATGTTTTTCTGGCACACATAAAAATGATTTCATAATGAGATGGGTGGGACCTATATCTCCTTCCAATACATTGGGTAAATATTTTTATCTCATGAGATAGACATGGATATAATGGGAAATGATCTTGGTTATGTAGTATAAGGATAGAATGTGGAGTGAACTCAGTTTAGTAATGGACGTTGTCCACTATGATGGTATTGGAAATGAGCCTTGACTAATATGAAACGATTTTATATGCTTATGTGTATAACACAAAATTTCATGTCTTATTTTATGATATATTGGATTAATTTAATTGGTTCTTATGAATATTTATGATTAATCCCATGGAATAATATCATAATCCTTCATATATAGGATATTATTTTCAACTGTTATGTTATTATATCTTATGATTATGTTATGATTGATATCTACCTTCTTTACCCTTATAATGAATTTGAGCTCCCCCTTTCATATGTTTCTTTTCCATAGGTCATGAAGATGGTTATTAAATAATACATATCAAAAAGGGTTCTAGTTATGATGAAATAATTCAGAGACATTGAAGATGTCATAGGAACTCATTTTTTATATTTCTCAGTTTCTAAATAAACTATACCTATATAGTCCTATTATGGATTTTTTAAATTTTTAATGAATATTGGGGAAATTCATATTTTAATTATGGCGGAATTGATAAGGTAAATATTTTTATCATTTTTCATATGTATTTAAATGATTTAACCCCCCCCCCCCCCCCCCACCCCCTCCATTTATCAATTTGAACTAATTTGAATCATTTTTTGTATTTTGGGTATGTTTTGTAATAAAATGTAAAACTGTCTTAATTATATAATTTTACCATATTTTATCACTTTTATATTTCTTGAATAAATTATAGAATATTGATCTAATTAGAGTGATTATTTTTTTGGATTCCTTAGTTTGTGGGATATAACCTCTTCTTCCAAATCCTGAGAAAATTTGAACTTCTAAAGGCCCAAAAAAACCAATCAAATTTGAAAAATATGTATAGACAATAGAATAGATCCCACCTTAGTACATGATTTATAACTTGGGCTAAAGACCTCCAATTGAGGAAATTACAAATTTATTTGAAATAGGACTCTATTCCAAGTTTGAACACCTAATTTTATGGATATATTATTTAATTAATATGTCCACTGAACACGCCAATATTGAAGATGATTTATGGATTCCTCATCCAAAAAAGTGAGCCTAATTAATTATGTTATAAATTATTTCATACACGTCCAAAGACTTATAAATTTTTTAGCCTGAGAGAAGAAAACTCAATTTCAAGAGACTTCTAAGAATGTCCCTTAGGGAGGGAAGAATAGGGATAAAACATTTGGTGGAAATATTCTGGAGGATATCTTTTTTTTCTTTATTCTTTTCTATTGATTTTATTCTATTTAGTTTGTTTTAATTTTTATATAATTTTAATTACTTTTTTATAAAATTGATTCATGTATTTTTTTTTAAATTGTTCCACCATCTATCCTTTTCTTTCTTAGTCTCCTTATTTTTTTCATTTCTTCCTTTTTTTCTTTATCTTCTTTTTTCTAACATTCTTTATGTTATTTTATTTTATCATTGTCTCTCTATTTATCTCTTATATTCTTTTTATTTTATTTTTATTCTTCTTCTATTATATCCTTATTTATTTCCATAATGACCTATTATACTAAAAAATGAGCGGTTAACCTGAGGCTTGACCTAAGGGAGGTAAGTGGTGTGTCCATTCATTCGGAGCGTAAATTCATATGTTTCATTTAATTTTTTGGCTAGCAATAGTGAAGTGTTTGAGTATAGCGATTTTTCACTATAGAACTGAACTCAAACTCATTTATATTATTTGTTTAAATCATTTCCCTCCCTTATACTAAATATAATTTCTTCATGTGATTAATTTGATTTGTTTATTGGGTGAAACAGTATATGATGGAGTCAGGTCTTGGAAGATGTCATGCTTTTAATTGAGGTGTGTCATCAACCTTGACTACAAGAGGAGTCAAAATTGATATTTCTAAAGGAATTCAATATTTTACACTGATAAATAAAATAATAGTAGTTTAAGAGTTATATTTCATGATTAAACTATGAAACTAAATTTATTCACCAAAAAGGAGAGTGATGGAACCCATAAACCAAACCAAAAAGGACAAGTTTCTTCTTTGTTGACCACATTTTTCATTGAATGTTAGTTTGATTTATGAAATATTTTATTTCATTTAAATTACATTAATTTAATAGAATAAATAAAATACCAAAAAAATATTTTAGGTGAATTAGATTAAGTTAACAACTGATAAATATCCTCAAGTGAGATGACTATGGTCAGCCATTGTGCTGCACTAGGAAAACATAGAATTTTTTTTTTTTATGAAATATAATAAAAATATGTCACTTACAATCCTTTTATATATGGTTAGTCAAATATTATCATGAAAATACTTTAATAAATGTTGTGATCTTTCTCTATATATTTCAAAGGTGGTTGGGATCAATACCTTCCTTTTGTGTAATTTTTTTACAACAATAACTTTCAATCCAACATTCAGATGGATCCATATTAAGATCTCTATAATAGGAAGTGAAAATTTTTGGAATAAAGTCAGAGAAATAAATATATTGAGACCTCATCTAGATAAGGAAATTTTAGATAATATTATAGTCATTAAACATCATTTATGAGCATCTCAAAGTCAGAAAAAAAGTTATATGGATAATTGTCATAAATATCTAGAGTTTAATGTTAGTAATAATTTATTCCTAAGATTATATCTCTAGAAGTTAGTGATGAGATGTATAAATAATGGCAACTTGATCCTTGGATATTTCAATCCATTTTAAATTATTTATCATAAAAGGATGGTAGCTTATTGATTGGTGATTTCACTAAATTTCTATTAAGTTCATGATGTGTTTCATGTATCTCTCATGACAAAGTACAAACCTAATCATTCACATGTAATGAACTCATAGGTTGTACTGATAGAGAAATATAATTATTATGAAAAATAATAAATATATATTATGGATCATAGGTAGAAATTTCTAGGAAACAATACCACTCACATGTTCAAGGTTTTATGGGAAAACAACTAGTTTTAGGAAGTTGTGTGGGAACCTTAAGATGTGAGGTAGACTTATCCACATATATTTGTATCAGATTGATAAATTTGAGTCCTAAATTCATTTTAATGTGGGTATAATATATCACCCTTATATTTTTATGAAATATTTCTCCTTAAATAATTTTATTTCTTCGATATCTTGTATTACAAACAAGAGTGAGTTTAGAGGAACCGTGTAACACTATTTAAATTTTATGTTTCTGATATCGCCTAGCTATTGGATTGGTGGGTATGAATATTAATAAATAAATTATAAAAAATATATGATATATAAATTTTTAAAATGAATTACATAGTTACAAAAAAATTATATTTAAAAACAAAAATCATTTGTAAATAAAGGTGATATTTTTTCTGAAAAAAATATTTTTATATATATAATTTATTTTTTTATTAATAATTTAAATTAATTAATATTGATGAATTATTTTAAAGAAATTTTTATCTTATTTAAATTATAAAATTTTTTATATATTCAAAAAATATTTTATATAGGCAAAGGATAAGAATAAATCTCATTTTATGCTAAAATATATTTTTCTAAAAATCAGTTTTTGTCGCATTTTTCACACATAATTTAAAATTATTTCTTCCAATTATAGGTATTTAATTATATATAACTAATTAAATATTTATAATCCTAAGGTTCCAATTTTGTAAATAGTCCCATTTTATTTTTTATCAACATGAATAGTAACAATGGTAAAATTCATCACCTCGGTAAAGGGTAACTTAGGTTAATCTAGGTTAAAAATAAGTGATAGGGCCAAAAATTTTCCTCATAATTATAATTAGGTCAATTAAATTTTACCCCCTTCATATTAGGCTTTAAATTGGTTATTTTAACAAACACGTTACACAAAATATTATTTATATGTTATTTAAATCCAAGAAAGTTACAAAATATCACTCTCTTAATTTTTAATAACATTTATGTGTTCACATAAAGAAAAAATAGTTATAAATTAATATTAATGATAATTATTTTAATAATGAAATTATATTCATTGTAGTGATTTATTTATAATTTTTTTTTATTATATAAAAACCTAAAATGCATATACAATACCAAAAAAATATTTATTCAATTAATAGAAAAATAAAATAAATTATTTTGAAAATATGAAAAGTTATATTATTTGAGAAATTTATAGTTTTCTATGAATTTTATAGGTTAATATAACATATAATTTTTATTTTATTTTATTTTATTAGAATTAAAACATAGTCTTTATGTATTTTACGTCAAATTAAATGAATAGTCTCAAAATTGAAAATAATGATATTTTACCAAAATAATATTTTATTAAATTATTTAAAAAACAAAAAATACTGGAATAAGAAAATGTGGATATTATATGGTTAAAAATTCCCTGAATTTTGTATTTATGGGAACATTTTCACCTTATATGTAAAAAACACATCCCTTTAATATTTTAAATTTTGTTACTGTAGTTAAAATTAAAGATAGTTAACTAAGGGTAAATCAAAATGATAAGGTTTAAAATTACACCAAAACTTGTTAAAATTAATTTTTTAATGGTATTAAAATAATATAATACCTTATCTTATAATACCTATACATTTGGATAAATTTTTCTTGATAATTAATTTATTATAATATAAACTTTTTAGAAACTCCAAAAGTTCCCACCTCAATTATAAAAGGGAACCTCCTCCGTCATTTTTTTTACATCACATTGATCCCTCTAGCTCGACCAAAATATGAAAATTTATCTTCTAAACTTCTATATCCACATTATAGAGGTTCTTTTATTCTATAAATACCATCCTTATGTCCCTTTAGAGGAGTTCTAAAGGAGTCATTTCAAATAAGAGGTAATCTCTTTAATCGATCACTTTATTTTCTACTTTTCTTTAACTCATATAAATCTATTTTATTTTTCATAAAATAATAAATTCAGTATTATAAATATTATAAAAAGTTATTATGATTATAAAGAAACTATTATACACCTCTTTCTCATAAAAAAACTGAAAATATTTCCCATACAAACGTACGACTTACCCTCTCCACATAATGATGTAATTCATTTTTTATAACCAACTTTTATGGATGGGTATTGTGATGGTTTTAAGGTCCATATATGATATTTATGGAATAATTATATTTCTTAAATTATAATATCATATCTACCTACATACCATCCAACCTTTGATAAGTAATAATGTCGTTTTTGCATATGTGTGGACTACTACCTCCATAGAGCGATGTGATTCATTTTTCATTTATATTTTACTTGGTTGGTAATGAGGAAGAATTAAATGAATATATATAATATATATGATATAATAATTATCCTATGAATTTGGATTAATATTTACCTTTCTTTCATTCCATCCTTCAAAAAATACAAATGGTGGTCATGTGTATATATAGCCTACCATCTCCATGAATGGTTTAATTCATTTTCTATTTATAAATTTTATGGATGAATATAAATATGTGTATAATTAATATATATGATATTTATATCATAATAAATATTTTATATATGATTTAACCAGGATATATGTACATGGACCAAAACTATTAAACTAAAATACCCGTGATAAAAGAAACAATTAACACCCATAAATGACGTTTTTTATAAGGAATTATTGATAAATGGGTTTTTAAAATGTTATAAATGGATAATATTTGATTTGATAAGTATGTAAATTATGTTTTAATAGTATTATAATAAATAAATATTTATTATATAGGAGTTTAGAGTGCTTTTGAAGCAATGAAAACTCAAGTTAAGGGTTTTATGTTACAATCTCATTGTTTATTTGGATTGTTTATAATTAAGATATTTTCATGAATTATTATGATAAACCACTCAAGATACTCATGAATTTTCTTATACGATATTTATTTCTTCAAAATTCAAGTTTTACTTTAATTTTCCTCACCATATGTACTCAAGACACTGAAAATATGTTTTTAATGAAAATTGACTCTATTTTTATCTTCATACAAAAAACTATTTTCTTCCATACCAATTTTTTATAAAAATGTTTTAAATAGGTTTTTTACTATTATATTTTTATTTTATAAAGTAATTTTTACCCATGTTTTCATTTTCATAAAATCTTTTTAAATGAATATTTTTTCATTTTTTAACAAGTTACTTTGTGACTTTTCTAACTAAAGTATTAATTTAATGTTTTTTAACTTATATGACATGGACATATTTTCCCACCTTTATAACTAATTTTTTATTTGAAACATCCTTTACAAGTTTACAAGGTTCTTTACAGATAAATTTTTTCCCTTTATCATTGTATATATATTTTTAATATTTTATTTCAAAATGGAAAGGTAATTTTCCTCAAGAATTTTTTAATGATATTATATTTGTATTTATATACATCAAACACAAAACCATTGATATCACTTAGGATTTACTGGGTATATGATCCATGGATACCATACTTATTCTTTGTATAGATGGTTTGTGTTTATGATTACAATATGTTTATGAAACCCAATTCTTTTTCATGGGTTATGTCATGATGAAATGTTTATGAAATCTATTTATTTTCATGGTTTCTGATATGATTAAAATTTTATGATTTTGTGGCACAAACACTAGTGTAAATATTGGATTTAATGTTAAAGTAATGATGTCGGTTTTTTCTAAACTGAAGCTAAAATTATGTCGAAGAAATTTTGGCTTTGGTTTCACTAAAAACTGATGCTAAAAATTTTTAAAATTTGTTTTCAGAATTGGTTTTTAATAGAAATGGCATCAAAAACCACGAAATATATGATATATGGCATTTGGATTTTGAAAAAAATAATGCCGAAAAAAATTGGCATCAGTTTTTAGAAAAACTGACACCGTTAATCTAAAATGTGGGATCTTTCTGTGTCGATTATTATAAAAACCAACGTGATAGATTAAAGAATTAATAATGGGATTATTTTTTTGAAAAAATGATGTCATAAATTAAAAAATATTTTATTTATCTAAGTTTTGGTAAAAAATAACGCTGAAATTATTTTAAAATTAGTCAGGATCGGGAAACCATCATGTTTTTAGATCTTCGAAAGCTAAACCGCAATGACTCATCTCGACACGTGAAGACTTTGAAGGTGTCTTTGTGATCTCAAACCACCGTTTTTGCTGATTTTCTTCTATTTTCATGATCTACGATCTAATTTCCTGATTATCTCTCTGTTTTTCATCATCTACAGGTTATGTTTTCTTCTGAGGCTTATTTCCAGTAAAATTAAACCACATTCTCATTTTAGTTTGTTTTTCATCTTTATTTTTCACTCTTACAATATTTTTTGTATAGATCGTCCATAATTTATTCTTCCATAGCATTATATTGAGAAAATTTTAGATTTGGATCTATATTCTTATTAAACTCCAAGTTTTGTAATTTTTTTTAAATATTTTGAAGATAAATTAGTTATCATTTAATTATATTTTTTATTTTATTCAATTATTATTTTATATATTATTATAAATTTGTTGAACATGGTTAATAGTAATCCCTTAAAGTGATAATTCCATATAAATTTACATTATTTTTTTAATTTAGTTTAGTCTAAATTTTTTTTTCTCTTGGTCACAACATGTAATAACTCATTGGACTAATAATAATGTTGCTTCATCATTTTTAATATATAGAAGTCATAAATTATTTTACATCTAGAATGACTCATATGAAAATTCATGTGACTCATTCATTGCTTGATATATCAATGCTCTTCAAATTGTCTTCTAATGTAATTCTTCTTATTAACTCTCAAAAACTCAATTCACACTTGTAATTAAATTTATATTGCATGTACCTCAAGCATGTAAAATCAAATTCAGGGAATTTTTATTTTTATGCAATATTTCATGTGTATAAATACAAATCATATTTTTTTCATTGTACTTCCTTCATGCATGAATATCACATATTGTCTCTTCACTATTCTTTTGTGTATTTTAACACTGCCAAAATTATTAATAGTGTAACCACTCAATTAGAGGAATTCACATTGTTCTACTTCCTTCAATGCACAAGATGCTAAATTCCCACAATACTATATCTCTTTTATTGCATGATGAATGAAAAAAAATAGTTTGTCAACATCACATACACTTTTGGAAGCACACACTCACTATCCATGCTTCTCTCATGAAAACCCAATCACACATAATGTCTTTTATGAAATGCTCACTCATGTCCAATATTCACATAATCGTTATGAATGAATATTGTATACCACATTCTTTTCTACATATTTGACATGGGATTTCACATGGGATTACACATAGGATTTTACATGATTTTACTTGCATGAGATTTAGAATATAATATCGAATGATTATTCATTTATGTATTCATGAAATTATCCACTTATTCCTACATACAAACCCTTCCATTCATTATTCTATAATGCAAGACACAATGCCACTATGTGTTCTTCATTTGCATTATAGAATCTCACACTACCTCTTGGACTCATAGTATGTGAACGTAATTAAAACAATCTCTCTACACAAGAAGATAGTCACCATTATTTACAAAATAATATACTCACTGTTAAAACCATTGAACAAATATTTGGTCCTATTTTTTTAATTCTCATTGTAATACACAGTGAACATTTTCACTAATTTGTAGTTTCTAAAAAAATCAGTTCCTAAACTAGTGAGTATTCATAATAATATTGAATTTCTGAATTGATTATTGTAACTCATTTCATCGTGAAGCTAAACTAGTGAGATAAACACATATTTTTCTCACGATAGTTTTTACTCTGATATGCCAACAAACTTCTACAGAAACCTGCCTTTCATGATCCATAGATGATCCTAAAGACTCAACATTACAAAAAATTCAAATCTCTCAACCTCACAGTACCAAAAAATGAACATGCTCTCAGATATACCAATTTAGATATGTATTTAATTTTATATGTCATAATTTTGGGAGTATTATGATTGATTTCACTTATAATATGAACATTTACTCTAATTATTATTTCATATTGCTAATAATTAGTAATTTTTTACCTATTAAATTAATGAAATATTCAATACTTTTGATACATGAAACATTAAAATAATGAAACACCTATGTAAAATGAAATAATAAATTTTATAAGTTTTATATTATAATTAAATTATAATATCAATATAACACATGTATATAATATGAAAATAATATGTTGACTATTTGTAAATTTGTTTCATATCAGATGTTTTCTTTCTGATTATCAATAGTTTTTATTAAATGTGTTTTTATTTAAAATTTATATATATATATATATAAGTTTTTATAGGTTTTAATATAATCACCCATTATATTGTGGTATCATGTATTGAATCGGTCGTAATTGGGTACATTTATGAAGAAATACTAGTGAATATGAAAATGGAGTTGATGAATTCATAGAATTTTCTAAACGGCATATTCAAAACATTGATTTGGTTTTTTTTCATGTGTAAAGTGTTTGAATATGAGAAATTTCAACTCCGTATAAATAAAGGATCATCTCATTTATTATGTATTTATCCTTAATTATACACGTTGGATCTGTCATGGTGAAAGAACTAAAAATTCAACATCCAATGTGGATGGAAATATTAAAAATGAGGCATAGAATTGTATTGAATAATTAATTCGTGATTTAGTTGTGGAAACCATAAAAAATAGCAACTATTTAATGATTGTATGGAGAATATGAGAAAATATTTTTCCCAGGTTTCAATAAATATATAGTGTTATCAACTATTTTGAGATTAGTAAACTTAAAAGAAAAAAATGGGTGGTATGATAAATGTTTCTCCAGCTTACTAAAGATTTTAAAATATCTACTTCTATAAGACAACGGGCTTCCAAATTCAAATTATGAGGCGATGAAAATATTATGCCCAATTGGATTGGGGTATAAAAAGATATATTCTTTCCCCAATGATTGTGTACTATATAGGAATGAATATAAATATTTATCAAGTTGTTATACATGTTAGACATCATGTTATATGATAGATAGGAAAGTCAAGTAAGATTCATTCTTAGGTACTGTCATCCAACGTCATGAAAAAATCAATTTTGTAATTTCTAATGATATCATCCAATATTTTTTTCATACAATTCTGATGATTCAACTATGATTCATTCATAGGTACGTGAATCAAAACTCCTACTAAAGAAATTTGATACCTTCTAATAATTCCTCGTTTGAATCATCTATTTTCAAATTATATTAATGAAAAAAGGTAAATATGGAATTCATATGAGATCATATCTAAATGTAACTTACGTCACCCTTCTGATTCACCATAATGGAAGAGTTTTGTTAAAAAATTTCATTATTTTGGAAGCGAAATTAGAAATATCAGAATGGGATTTAGTACTGATTGAATGAATTTATATCAGAGCCTTAGTAGACAATATAGTTCATGGAATGTTTTTTTGGTAGTTTACAACTTGTACCCACATCTATGTATAAAGAAAAAATATGTTATGATTAGCTTGATTATTTATGGACCAAAACAACTGGGAAATGATATTTATGTGTATATTTCACCATTGATTGTTGATTTGAAACTGATATGAGAGGAAGGTGTTAATGTTTTTTTTTCATAAAAGAAATAATATTTTCTTTTGCGTGCTATGATAATGTTCACTATAAATGACTTTCTTGCATATGTAAACATATCTAGATATAGTGTTAAGGGGCATAAATCATGTCCAATTTGTGATGAACATACTTCGTATTATCAATTTTATAATGGAAGAAAGACAGTGTACATGGTACATAAAATATTTTTGGGAATTGATCATCCTTATCATAGATTTAAAAAAGCATTTAATAGTTTACAAGAATATAACCACCCATCTCAGCCATTTTTAGTTGAATAATATTATGACATGGTGAGAAATATTCATTCGGAATTTGTAAAGAAAATAAGTTCTGGTTGTCAAAGAAATATCTGGAAGAAGCGGTCTATTTTTTGCAACTACCTTATTGAAGACTTTTAGATATAAAACATAACATCATTTTAATGCATATTGTGAAAAACATATGAGAAAATTTTATTTAAACTTTTTGATAAATAAAAGGAAAGAAAAAAAGAGATATTGTATTCTATATTGGACTTGATATTAATGAGAATACGTTTGGAGTTATCCCCCACTATGAAAGGAAACAGAACATATTTACATTCATCTTGTCACACATTAAGAAAGATTGAAAAGTTAAAAAAATACAGTTTATTTATAGTATTAACATACCCAATGGGGTTTCTTCAAATGTGAATAATTATGTGTCATTGAAGGATTGTAAATTAATAGGTATTAAATCTAATGATTCCATGTATTGATGCAACAACTTCTACCAGTAGTAGTGCGTGGTATATTGCTGACAGATGTCAGAAAGACTATCATCAGGTTATGTAATTTTTTCAAATCCATTTGTAGAAAATGTGTTAATCCAAATTTGTTAGATTTTTTGGAGAATGAAGAATATCTTATACTTTTTCAACTAGAAATGTGTTTCCCACCTATATTTTTTGATATAATGTTTCATCTTCATATTAATTTGGTGAATGAGATAAGAATATGTGGGCCCATTTATTTATTATGGATGTATCCTTTTTGAATGATATATGAAAATTTTGAAGGGATATGTTAAAAATACTTATTGACTATAGGCATATATTGTTCAAAAATATGTATCGGAAGAGGTGATTGAGTTTTGTACTGATTATTTTTATGAGGTGGAGCATATTGGTCTCCCTATATCTCGACATATGATAGTTTATAGTTAAGGTAGAGGGGTTATAGTCTTAAAGGTAAAGTTCATTCCACGTGATGAAGTGATGCAGACACATTTATATATTTTTAATAACACAGATGAGGTTCAATCATATATATCCACACATATTTCTGAATTAAAGTTGTGATATCTGAAAAGAAACAAAAAGTGGTTGATGATTTACCATAAGAAGACATTTGTTTCATGGTTTAAAGAGGAAGTCACCACATATATATCTGCATCAGAAACATTGAATTGGATGGTAGGGGGCCATATCTTAATGTGATCACATGGTCTATTTTTTATATTAATGGTTACACATATTACACAAAAAATGTGGACGATAAGAGTACCGTTTAGAATAGTGGTGTGATGGTTTTCACTAAAGAAGTGAATTTTTTGAGTGCTAAAGATAAAAACCCAATTTCGGTATCAACGCCATATTTTGGAGTTCTTGAAGACATATGGTAAATTGATTATATTAAATTTCAAGTTTTATTTTTTAAGTTTAATTGGGTTGATAGTAAGAGTAGTGTGAAACATGGTGAGTATGGGTTCAAAATGGTTGATTTGAAAAGATTTAATTACAATGAGGAACCATTATTCATGGAGACACACGAAAAAAAAGTATTTTATATCATTGATCCATCAAATGATCAGTGATCTATCATTTTTCAATTAAAATGATACAATTTTGGTGATTAGGATGATGCTGATGATGTTATTGATTTACATGAGCCTTATTCATATATTACTCAATTTTTAGATGATTACAATTAGTATAAGACAGACATAGTGCATGCAATATGTAATGATCCTTATGAAGGAATGTGGGAAAACACTAAATTATTCTCCTAATTTTTTTGGTAAATATTTATATTTCGTTTCTTTTTTTGAAACTTACAAATGCATGCCTCTTTTTTACTTACTTATTCTATTATTTCTTGTTTCTAAATATTCATTTTTCTAAGGATATGTAGGTATACAAAATTTCATTACACTTTCTGGTATTAATGTTAGATACAGATAGAAAGGATAACTTACTGAGGTATATCTATTTTTAATATTATTAAATATTCAGTAATATACTTATTTAATGAAATAAAATTTTTAATTTACAAAAACAAATATAGGACTACTAATGCATCCTCGGCAGAGGATACTTCTCCAGTTACTACTAAAAATCACGTTCTCAAATTGGTAAACAAGGGATTACACATTTACCAAAACTATCACTTTCTTATAATGATGACAGATTACACATTCGTTTTGACGATAATAATAATGCAACTGACCCAAATGTAGTTCATTTTATCAGTTATATAGTGATGTTAAGCCGTTGTTAGATTAGTATTTTATATCTTTATTGGAATTAAATGGACAGGATAGTAAAACAATAGCTTTGGGAGTCCATGATGGTAAAATATCTTTATTTATTTATTTTATCTTATTTTTTGAAAATAAAATATTTTAAATGATATTTTAAATTTATTCAATTACAGATGAAATTCAATTTTGAGGAAACCATAGAAATTAAGAAAATACATCTCTCTTTAGCGGAGGTTAAATTGAGAGATTTTAAAACATAACTGATAAAAAATTATGTTTTTTGAAAAAGAAAATTTTAAAACCCATGCCTCAAGTATCTGTTTATAGATGAAGACACATGGAAGCAATTTGTAGAAAATCTTCATGAAGAAAAATTTCAAGTATGATAATTATTTTATATTGTAAAATTTATTATATATTTTTCTAGTTACAAGTTAGTTTATTTTTATATAATAGGCCTCTAGGAGATCTCATCAAGAGATTCAGTTGAGAAATGTATACCCTCATACTTTATCACATGGAGGGTATCTATATTTTGAGTAGAAAGTGATTGAAGAAAAATTTAAATCATTAAGATCTCGATTTAATAGTGGTTCATAATAGGTTCAACATGGTCCTCCATAACTCACAATGAAAAATGGAAATGAGCAAGAAGAAGGAAAAATGAACAGTATCTTTTAGAGGAATCTAATAAAGTATCTGATAAAATTGTTAGTAAATATTATTTATTTGTCATTATTTTTATATTTTATAAATTTTAAACACTAATATAACATTTTAATTTTTATTTCAAGATGAACTTCAAGAGTAAGAGACATAGGGATCTTTTATCCCTGAGGGTAGGATGGATATCCTAGCCACTACTTTGGGAAATTCAAAACACCCCAAACGTGTTAGAGGATATTAGGAATGTGTTAGTTTTCAGAAGGTTTTTTTTCAGAGTAAGAAATAAAGAGACCCAGAATTAGAATAATTAAAATCAGTGCTAAAAATATGAAATATTCTATGGGTGATCAAATTCAAGAAGCAATGCATAAGGCTTTGTTGGAACACTTAGAAAGACAGTCATAGTCTGTGTATCCTTCCCAGGTATATTATTTATTTGTCCTCAAATTTTCTATTTTATAAATTATAAACACTAATACCAATTTTTCATTTTTCAACCTTTTCAGCCTATTCACTCAGACTAACCTACCCCATATACCTACCTTTCCCCATATGAACATCCTTCCCAAGTATATTATTTATTTGTCATAAATTTTTCTATTTTATAAATTATAAACACTAATATATCTTTTCTATTTTCAACCTTCTGAGTCTGCTCACCCAGACTACCCTACCCCATCTACCTACTCTTCCCCATATGAGCAGCCTTCTCAGGTATATTGTTTATTTTTCATCAATTTTTCAATTTTATAAATTATAAACACTAATAAAACTTTTTTATTTTTCAGTCTTCCCAGCCTGTTCACCCAGACTACCCTGCCCCATCTGCCTACCATGCCTCGTATAAGCAACCTCCACACTTATATTATTTATTCGTCATCAATTTTTCTATTTTATAAATTATAAACACTAATATATATTTTTCATTTTTCAGCCTGCCCAGCCTTCTCACCCAAACTACCCTGCCTCATCTTCTTACATTGATCCTCCACCACCTCTCTTGGACCAAAACGTATATTGTGAGTTGTTTATTGGATATCCTCAAATACATATTGTTGTATTATGACTCATGCATTTTCTGGGGGGATTCATTACATCACCATCCTATGCATATGGTCAGGTTAGAGTATCATTACTTGATATTATAGATCCTAATGATCTACTACCATTTCCTATTAAGGAGATCACTAGAGTTGGGGACTGTCTAGATCATTTTTTACTTTGGACAAATAGTTTTCTTCGTTATATTTCATATGAGGTATGTGTTTTTTTAAATATTAATTAAAAATGATTCAAAATTATTTATAATGTTTTTTGACATTTAATTAATATAAGATTATCTAAAAGAAAAAGAAGATAAAAAAATTAAACAAAATGTTCAGGAACAATCGATTGTAGATACTTTAGATATTTCTTATGTAATACGAAGATTATCTCAGGCTTCTACTTAATTTAATTATATATATGAGTTTTGGATGACTTTTGATATATACAGAAGAGAGCCATTGAGATTACTCAAAGAAGATATAATGCATCTAATTTATTTTGAAGATCTCGGCCTGAATGTGGTGCAGTTGTTTTCTATGTAAGTAAATTGACATTTGAATTTGTATTTCTTCAATAAAATATAGTTTTAAATTGACTAAATATATTTTATTTTTAAATTAGGTATCTACACATGCTTCTTCTAAAAAATTAATGTACAATCATTTTGGGTTTTATATATATAGAATTCATTTCCATGGAAGTGCAACATGCGAAGAATCCTGATAGAGTTTCATATATATGTGATAGATTATCACATACAAATATTGAGTGTTGTTTTCTACCATTTCATGATAAGTGAGAACATAAACATAATTATAAACTAATGATAACTATAATGTCATTAATTGTGAAATTTTTGTATTATAGGGGCCATTATATGTTAGGCATATTGTGCCCAAGTGAATGCACCTTATATTGGTTTTTCTCTTTAATATGGAATGTTCGTAAAAAAAATTCCATATTATTAAACAAGTAATTTTTTTGTTTTTTTATAATCTCATTATGTTTAATTCTCATTTTTTAGACATGTATTATTAGTTTATATATATTAAAATACAATTCATGGAAAATAATTAACAAGGAATACATGTCGATAAAGACACTGAATAAAATCTAATATGTAGAAGTGCTGGTAAATAGTTTTTATATTAGATTTTATTATGATTTTTGACAATATATTTATTTTTATTATTAGTTTAATTTTTTATAATTTTTGTTTCATCGTCAAAAAGGACATGTTGAATGTGGTTATTATATTCTACGATTCATGTACGAGATAATCACAAATGGGGAAACTAATGAATTTTATAAGGTTAGTTGTATTAATTTTTTAATATTTTCTTCCATATTATTATTTTTTTATCTCATATAATTCAATGTTATTATAGCCATTCAATGATTCTTAGTCATATTCTCAATTTTATCTTACCCATATTCAATCCATTTTTCAAACTATTTGTTAAGTTTTATTAGGATTTGAGGTATGTATATTCTAATATTTATGAATAATATTACACATGGGTTCAAAAAACCTACTCTTTTGATATAATACATATTTGAACATACTTATAATCAAATGAATGCTTCAACAATAACTAGCAATGAGCATGTATTAAATTTTAGGTATGTGTATTTTAATTCTAATTTATAATAAAAATGTATAGATGTTTTTTTGATTAATTATATAAAATCAGGTAAGTTATAGATTTTTAGTCAATGATAAATAATATTTGATTGTTGTATATTATGTTTTTTTATAGGTGTTTTGATTATTTTGGAAATTTAATGTTTCAGTTTTTCTAAAAAATAACTTTTAGCATCCGCTTTTTAAATATCAATGCTGAAACTTTTAAAAAAAATTCACTTTCAGCAACAGTTTTTAAAATAACTGATGCTAAAAACCATTCATACGGGGTTTTCAGCATCGGTTTTTAAAAAACTGATGCCGAACCCCCCCCCCCCCCCCCCCCCTCCCAGCTTCTGGCATTGGTTTTTATAAAAACCAACATTGAAACTCTCAACCAAGATCATTTTTTGCATTGGTTTTCTAAAAAATGGCGCTAAAATTGATATTTTTTACATCCCCTTTACAAACATCAGTTAAAAACTGACATTAAATCCTTTTTAGCACTAGTGAAATGTGCATAATATTAATTATGTGATGGGTGATACCTATATATCCCTCTAATGCATTGGGTAAATATTTCTATCTCATGAGATAAACAAGACTGTGATCGGGAGTGAACCCATTATAGTAAGGGACTTTGTCTACTATGATAGTCTTTAGAGTGAACCTTGATTAATTTGATGTTTCTGAGAGTGAACTTATTCTTCTATGATAGTATTGGAAAATAGTTTTTACTACTAAGAAAATGATTTATTATTCTAATGTGTATGCCACAATTCCATGCCTTATGCCAATGTAATTCTCTCATGGGTCATGTTTTTTTATTCCCTTATGATTTAAGTCACATGAACTATCAATATTTATTACATGAATTAATATTATGATATTTTACATATAGGGTATGGTTTTCAAATGTTAACATCATATTCATATACCATTGTTCTCATATTATTCGTATATGATCATCGATATCTCCCTTTTTTACCCTTACTGAGAATCTAAGCTCACCCTTTTCTTATATTTCCTATCCTAATGTTATGAAGAAAGGTATTAAGTATGATATATCTAATAAGGTTTCTAGTTATGAAGAAATAATTATGAGATAATGTAGATATATTATGAACCAAATGTTTATGTTTCCAAGTTTCTAAAGAAATTAGACCTAAACAATTCAAGCATGGATCAAAATGTTATGTAATGAATATTCTTCTATTAAGATGTAATATATATGTATGAAAATTACGGGTTGCCACAAAATTCTGGTTTTAGAAAATAATTTAAAAACCAGAAATAGGATTTTATTTTTCTAAATTTATCACAAACTTTATTGGTTTTTTTAGATTTTTGGTTTATATTTTATTTATATTTCAACTTGAATGTCTTTGGGTAACATTTGTAAAATAATTTAATGTTTTTAAAAATATTTAAAAATCATTATTTCATGGATTTTGTTTCTAAAGATGAAATTATAAATAACCTTTTTTTAAAGTGGTTCTAAAGGACCATTTGGAACTTAAAAAAGATATTTTTTATACAAATATTACTTTGAAGTGAGCCCCTTTGAGTTACTTCTTCTGAATTCAAAATGATAACGTTGTTATGTGGATTGATGTGATTATCTTAGGTAGGGGATGTGATGTTTATATTTAATTATTAATAATAAAGGTGATTCTTCTATGAAGGGTGTTTATAGGTAAGGGAGTGCATGATTTTTGGTTGGTTTATATTTTAAATTTAATGGATATTTTTATGATTAAATTAATGTTTTTATTACTCACCTCCATTGGTTATTCATAGGAACCCTGGGTACTTAGGTTTAAAGACTTGGTCAAGTACTGATGGGATTTCAGATATAACCACCTAGAATTTAATTTCACCACTCTAACTAAACATTTCTACTTCCATGATCTAGATCGTATATATATATATAAGAATGTGAAATTTCTCATAGTGTCCATTGGGTGGTAATATATGTATTATTAGAGATAATGAGGCTTAACCTAATGGCATACAAGAGAGATCATCGAGATATTTCAAGAACCCTAGGATAACATGACCTGATTTCCCTTGGTTGATCCCATGATGAAAATTATTTCATTTATTTTACTTCAGTTAATTTTTTTGTTACTTATATTCAGTCATTTATTTTTTTACTCAAGTGTATACTATTACTACCTTTTATATAGTGATTTATCTCCACTTATGTATATTCTACTGCGACATGTGTTTTTGTTATTATATTTATATACATCACCATTGTGGTGTTTACCTTATTTTAAAATTTTATAATGTTACTATTTTAAAGGGTTCTTCAGATTTTTTAAAAATGGGATTTAAAAAGTGGGTTGTTTTCCTTTAATTTTAAAATTAAGGTATTTCTAAATAATTTTTTTGAAATTATTTCATTTTCTATTAATTAAAACCTTTTTAAAAATGTTTAAATATTTTTTTTGGTTCTAAAAAGGTTGAACTATTTACCTTGTTTAAAAATGAATTTAATTGTTGATTCATGTAAATTATTTTAACTAAACCTAAAAGGTTGTATTTATAGATTAAATTTTCAAACATGATTGGAATGATTTACATTTATAAGGTTATTCATGTGGTGTGGAGAGGTTACCTATTTGGAATTTTTTCTCAAACCTGTTATCATTTCAGGTCTTATTTGGGATTTTTTGGGTTAGAGCAGTTGGTCTCAGGTTCTTAGTTCGAGTATGGTGATGGTTCCATGAAAATGAATATTTTATTGACCCTTGGATATGTATGACTATGATATTGTTTAACTTTGGTACCTTATTATTCTTATATATATTTCCATGTTGATGTTATTATTATGTTTTTTTCTAGTTTATATTGGTCCCTATATTATACCATATACTTATTATATTAACATTTTTTATTATGTTTGTTGGGAATTGGTTATAGTTCATGTTGTATGCCCATGACTTATATGATTTAATTTGATTATTAAAACTAATTATTTTTTATGCATGATGATCCAACATACAAAATAGTAATGTTGGAAATCCTAGTCTATTTTTCTTGTTTTTTTAGGTGAAATCATTACAACTTATGTATTATTGATTCCCATGAACTAGTTTTTAGTCTATGGGGATCGGTATCACCCTTCAGACCTTACCATGGGTTATCTTGTGTTCTCATATCATGGGTGGACTGGGTTATTTTGTGACAATACATATACTCACATATATGTTAGATAATTTTTAGGATCCTTAAGATGATTTCTTATTGATTATTTTACTCACCTCACACATACACCTCATTGGATGTAAACATTTCATGATTCATAAAATAGGTATGAGAATGACCCCAATTATTGATTTTTGAGTTAGAGTATGTAAGAAGGGATTAGTATATAGTATCATTTGTGGTCCAGAACAATTTTATAGAGTCCCCGTTATTTTTTATTTTAACATAAACATGTATTTTATTTGACCATAATATGATCCTTCTTTTGAAATATGATCCTTGTTTTGATATATGACTTGTATTTAATTACATGAGGGTATAATATCCTTTTGATTTCTATAAGTCCCCCACTAAAAGTTGAAATCCTATAGCATATGGGGAGTCTTTCTTGAGGTTTTATTAGACTTTGCCTTAGGCCGGTGGATGAATAATTGGTTTAATCATTACAAAATGGTATCATATCCTTGTTTTAGTTATTTTATTTATTTTGGATTGGTATATGGATATAGCTAGGATAGAACATGGGAAGGGATTTATTCTTATATTTATCCAACACATGTTTGATGAAAATAAAAATTACCAGGGAGTTTTGATTGTGATCATTGAACTCACTTATTATAATTGTGTGGTTTGAATATTATTTCATGAGTTAAGCATTATTAGTTTACTCTTGGTGTTTCAAGGAAATAGTTCATGTTCATATAAATCATACTTGGCATAGAGTTTCAAATGGAATTTTCATGACTATGTATAATAGAAAAGATTTTTGAAAGTTGTTTAGTTAATTATAAATCAATAATAAATTATTTTTTATCTTCATGAATAATTACTTGGTGTTGAATTAATTAATTATAACCATTGGTAATGATTTTTCCTTGAATAATATTTATTTATTTTTTATTAGATGAAATATACATGTGTTGTGAACTTGACACCAACAGTGGGTGGTATGTACATGGTAATTCACTAATGTAAATGAGAACTCCAATGTGGTTTTTCTTCCATGAGATGCATTTAGATGATGTGATAAACAAAGAATTTATGTTACTTTGTGAAACATATTATGACATGCAGGAGATTCATCATCAGTGGGGTTAGTCATGTGATCGAGTGATGAATATATATGATCCATATGGAATGGGTCGAGTAAGATAGTAGGGTGGAAGGATGTTGTTTCCTATTACTTATTTAAATAATTATAATAGTAAGAACTATGATTAAATTATTCAAAGTCATGAATTTTTCATTTTAGTGAAATTACACTGTGAATATTTCCTATAGATCTCTAGGAAGGTGATTCTAAGCATGATACTCATATTGTTGCACAAGGATGTCTAATTAGTGAGTACCCTAAGATTAACTTTATACATATGATCTATTCTATATAGTGATTGATCAATATAGATAATAATTCCATGTCAAATCCAATTGGAAATCTCCAAATATATCATCCATACATCTTTTGGGGTTATAGTGGGCTATACGGAATAAAATATTTGATTTAAGGGGATCTATATTATATTTCAAGAAAAAAATATTCCCTAGAGGAGATGTGACTAAAATTGTATACCTGCATGTTATGGGGTTCAACTAAGCATTGGTTATCTTGGTTCAAGCCAAGAAACATGATTGGTTATCTTGGATGAATATATAGATGATTTTCTTCAATTAGTTATTCCAATATATGTTGAGGATAGATAAAGAGTACTAGTTTATTGAGATTAATTTGGGACATGTTTTTATGATGGATTACACTATGTATTCTATGGAGTTAATCTATTTCTATGTGACATTAGGAGGAGATAAGGCCATGGTGTACTAAAATTTTAAGATAGTACCAAGGTGTCCATTCCATGTGTAAATAAAAAAAATCAATTTAATATCCTCTTTAGAGGTGGTGAACCAGTCTCCCACCATTGATAGTAACCTGTTGGAGAGTAGAAAACTAGGATATTTTACACCTTTATTGGATCTAGGAGTGGATCATTTAATTGTAGGAAGAATAGTTTCAATAGTTCATGTTGTGTTTCTAGGAGACTGGATGACCAGGTCATGGGTACCTATATTTCTCATTGAGTAAGGACCACTTTATAGTGTCATCAGTGTTGTCGAATGGGGAACATTTTACTAGAAAATGATTTAGTACTGAATGAGTATCTATCCTGTATATAGATAAGACACTCTTAAAAATATTTTAGGAGTGTATCTCAGCTCGACAGTAGGAAGGTACTATTATAATCATAAGCATCCATGTCCTGGTTTAGGGATCATAAAGTGGTATCCGTATATCATCTAGTTAATCTGAGCATGATATAACATGCGGTTTTTAGGGACCGTCATAATAGAAATGTGTTTCTCGATAAAGGAGTTAATATTCTAGAGGGAAATATTGTGGTATAAGTTTAGACCAATTTTTTATAGAAAATTGAATACCTATTGATGATAATGAGGGATCATCTAGTGTATGAGGTGTGATACTAGTGACATTAAACTTGGATATAGTTTTATTTTATATTAGTATAGAACACTCATCTATTTCAACCTAAAACTTCTGTAAATTAGGTTTTTTTATTAGAGTTCCAGATGGGTGTGTTGACCATGGAAATGCTCTTGGGGAAATAATCAGAGAGTATCAAGAAGTTTCCAGGATATTCCATAGTGGTAAGAAACTATGGGAATCTATGGTATTTCTTAATATTAAAAATACATTGCTTCAACATGATTTTTGAAATCAATTGACTGGATTAATTCTGGGTATAAATAAACCAATATCAAATATGGGTATATTTCACTTCTCCTATAGGTGGTAATTATTCCTTTATTAGTGAGTGGGGCATATATTTGGGTCTCACTAAACCAAACCATGGGAAGTTCAGTATAATTACATCCCATGTGGAAAGTATTATTTTGGGGAACATTTAGAAGATAGGTAAAATTATCTTTTACCCTATTTTATTATTTCTAGGATATATTTCTTAATTATTTCTCAATATTACTTCCTGAGAGAGAGTTTGAGTTTAATATCTACTTTTTTTATTTTAGAGTATATATCGACACTTTCTTATCATGTATAACCAATAGGGTTGTGGGAGTTGAAGTTTTATTAAGAGGATCAAGAGGTAAAGTAGTTTATTCACACAAGAAATTCTATATGGGGTACTCCAATGTTATTAATCAATAAAGGAAATAACTTATTGTGATTTTTTGAGGCTACAAGAAGTTAAACTAGGTTATGGTGAAGAATCGATATCTACTTCCATAGATAAATGACTTCTTTTATCAGTTGAGGGTAGCCCAATGGTTCTCTAAGATTGGTATGTGATTGGGCTATTTTTATATCAGAGTTTAGGATATAAAATGGATGATATTAAGAAGAATGTAAGGTTTTATATGTTTTTGGTTACTCTATTCAGTCTAAAAATTAATCGGTGATGTTTTTAGATTCCATGAACAAGATATTTCCCCCATAATTGGGCTTCTTCATAGTCAATTTTTAGATTTTATTTTGGTGTATTATTAAAAAAATACTAGCATGGGTGGTTTTTTTAGATAGTATTTGGTACTTTTGTAAGCCTTTAATCTATAAAAAACACTCAAAGTTACTTTTAAAAAATTTTGAAGTGTGTTTTTTAGAGATTATGATATGGAAGTTTGATATTTTTATAGATATATAGAAGGTAGATGTAGTGAATTCTTGGGGATGATATAAGAATATATAAATATATATATGATATCATGATATTTGTTAGGGTTTTGGGGAATTTTTAATGATTTATTTGATAGTTCCCCAATTGGAAGTATTGGCGATGGCCTTGACCAAGAAATGGGAAACTTTTGAGTGATATGAGTAGTGTTAGATTTACTTTCATAAGCTAAAGGGGAGACTCACTTATGAACTTATCTTAACCTTACCTAAGTCAAGTAAGGGATATATAGTGTATTTCTACATATCAAGGAATGATTTATTAGGGGTATTGATATAGGAGGATAATGTGGTAGCATATGTCTTTTGAGAGTTGAGACCACATGAGAGGAACTACCCTACCCTTGACTTAGAGTTGGAGGTTGTGTTTCATTTACTGAAGTTCTGGCCTGATTATCTATTTGATGGGATATTTGTGGCATATATGAACTATAAGTTCCTGAGAAACATATTTTCATATTTATATTTAAATCTAAAATTTGGGAAATGGGTTGAGTTACAATAAAATCTTTACATCAAGTTGATGTATACATTGTGGAAGGGTGACATCAAGGTAGATGTTCTTGAAAAGAATACATGATTTAATGTAATACTTCTTAATGTTTTAACTAGACATGATAGTAGACCATGGTATGGTTTCAATATATCCTTATAATAATTACCTCTTCTTGGATAGACAAGGTATTGACCATTACAATAAGAAACATAGATTATATTGTGGGGAGTATGTCATTGGTTAAACTCACAGAGATTATTCTATTTTATTTTTATATTATATTGTGGGATTTTTTGACCTATATAAGATTGTAATTAAAGTGGTATTCACACACCGCAAGATCATTAGTGTACCCTAGTTTGACTGAGATGAACCATGAAATTTGAAGCTAATTTTTATCCTCTACCATGATGAGGGGAATTATAAAAATGATTATGATGGCCCATTTATCAGAACGTAAATCCAAAAAACTATATAATCAATGGTTTTTTGTATCCATTTCCTATTATGAAATGGAATTGAGATGTGTTCATAAATTATTTCATGATAGGTATTTTATGATTTCATAAATAAAGATACATAGTATGGATTATCATGGGTTTTCCGAAAAAAAATTTATAGTTTATACCTATCAAGGAGACTCAATTAGTGGTTGAACTGTGTAAACAGTTTGTGTGGGAGATGCTCTGATAGAAAAAGGTACTTATGGTCATAATATTACATTTATATGAAATTTAATTTTCTCATTTCAAGTAGGGGTTGTAAAAAGGTATGGGTACTCAGATGAATCTAAGTATAACTTATCACCCTCATACTAAATAATAGTATAAGTGGACCATAAAGATTCTTGAGGACATATAGTAGGTGTGAGTCCAACACATTAGTAGTTAATACGAAGTTCATCTAACATTGGTGGACTTATCCTACAAAAATAACTATTGAGAATTGATATATATAGAATCATTATAGGATCTACATGGTATGTCATGACTATCTCTTTTGTATTAGTTAGATATGGGATAGTCAATAATCATTAGGCCAAGTATCATAAAGGGTACTTAAGATAATGTATAATTGATCCAAAAGTGTTGTGTTTCCTCTTAGAGAAGAAAATGATCTTCTATATACCAAATGTGTTTACTATTAGAGTTTATTATGGGAAATCAAGTATTTCTATGAGTTTCATCATGGTTGAGACTATTTTTTTAAGGATATAGAGGAAGCTAACATAATGTTTTATGGGTTTGTTCAATATTTTATATAGGATTATTATGGTAGTGTACTAACTAGTGACTCTTTGACGATAGTATTATACATGATATGTTTCACATATCCCAACTCATAATATATGACCCAAACAATCATGTGTGATTGATAACCTTGGGTAATGAAACCATTTTATGCAATTAATTTTTGTGTGTTTTCCATTTCAAAATAGATAAAATTCTATATAATATGTGTTTCTTGTCTCTAAATATCCCATTTAGGTATATTAGTTCAATACTAAGTTTTCTTAAAAATAATTCATTATTTAATGGTGTTTGGGGGAAAACATACCAATTTTATGTATTGAATGATTAGAAAACATTTCCACTTATTTTAGAAATTGTTCAATCCTAAAATATACATTTATAGGGAAAATAAGATCCACATTAATGGTCTCTAATCCATGAATAGTTTCCATTAATACCCGAAAAAACCTAGAATGTGGTATGTCATTAGTTTAATGGGCTCCAAACTAAAAAAAATGACTTCTTCAATATAATATCAACCCCAATAATTATTTTGACTCAGTTTTTGATGCATTTTGGGGGGTTAAAATTTTCAGATAAGGGGGATCCAAATATTTTCATGGGGGCTCTTAAATCAACCCTAACCCAAAGAGAGAATCCAATAAAAGTTTTTAAGGTGGATTTGAGTTTTATTCAAGTGAGGATCATACCTAAACAAGGAATGTTTTCATATCTACATCAAATCTAGGGTTGTTTATATTATTCTTATTATTTCAATTTCCAAATCCCCATAGTTATATTTTATAGAATATTATTTTTTTATTGAGGTGTTATTTTTTTATATGTTGTGGTGTTAGAATTATTTTAGTCAATTATTTTTTCTTTCATTTATGATTTGATCCTTAATTCTGTTTTAATTAAAACTATTTTTGTGTATATCATTAAATTAATAGAAATACTTGTTTTTATTAAGTGAAACCAAACATGATCAAGAATTTAGGGATACACTATCTTTTTATTTTCCAACTTTTTTATTTAGTGATTGAAAATTAAAAAAATTATAGTCAAATATATCATTAGACTAAAGGTTGTATTTTTTAAGGTCATTTTTCAAGTACCTAACAAAGGAAACATGTATACTATGGAATCCAACAATAACCATGCATAAAATGAAACCATTTGAGTGAGTAAAATTCCAACACACTACTAAAATTGGAATGTAACTTTTACCCAATCCAACCTTAGAACCAAAACTTTTGTAGAACCAACATAGGAAGATTTTATTTTGTTTCTATATTCTAGAAACATTTTGGTGGATAATATATAATTGATAAAATACATTTTCCCAAGTACTAACCATTTTCTTAGTGAGATTAAACCCTTCTTACTCTAGATACATGGTTAGTTGGTTAAAGAGAAAATAAAAAATTTAAAATGATCGATGATCATGATGATTTGATCAATTTTTTGGAAGAATTAATAGGGATAAATGGTTTTGAATTGGGAATCATTAAGACTAATTAATTTTAGAATGTTTTTTCTTGTTTCTTTATAAAAAATCAAAAAATTGTTAAATCTTATCATAAAGAAACTTGTATAACCAAGTTATTGAAATATAATTTTGGTCGATGAGGTATGAAAATGGAGAAACATCTACCATTTGTGATCAATTATAAGATTTGTATTATTCATATCAATAATTTTGGTAGGAGTTTGGATCATACCCTTGTGTCAATCCCCCTATATTCCGTGATTATTTTGATAATTATTGAGGCCATCAACATTTTTCACAAAAAGGGTATGATGAATATGGGTGGAATACCTATAATGAAATAAACACATTTTAACCATTATTATAACTAAAAACTTCATATAATTAGTGTGATAATGTGAATTTTTATAAACTATTATCAAATACATAAGCTTCCACTAAACACTAATTGGAATAATCTAACTAATTGGAATGATTGGATTTTCTGGAATAGAAAGTAACCAAGATAATAAGTAATATGGAAAACAATTATTTGTATGGATAAGATAGTTTTTATGAGTATTTTGTGATAAATATTCTTCTATACCCATAAAATTTTAGTATGATGAAGTTTCATGTAATTTTTCCACTCTTAATAATGAATTTTCATAAATTTTTCATTCTAAAAAAAGGTGTGAGAGTGAATTAAATTCTGTAATTAAATATTTAATAGTTTCATCAACTTTGGATTCATATGATTATATAATTATGTATTTTTTATAAATATAATTATTGAAAAACTATTTTTTCATTTTTTTGGAATGAAAATAGGGAATGAAATCATGGAATATTGATGTTAAATTTTACTACACTTTTATATCTGAAAAATCATATGATATTTAACTTACTCTAGAAGGGTTTGTTGAGAATTTTCATATTAATAGAAATGAGGAATATAAATATCCAAGGGAGGGACCAAATAATTTTTAACACCTCTCATAAAAAATAATGGGTTACACCATATTTATAAAGGTAGGTGGATGAAATAAGGACAATAGTTAAGATGTAGATTCACTTTTAGTGAATTTTATCTATAAATAATGGTTGTTATAAACCACCATCTAATTCTCTTAAATTTGATTTATTATTAGAAATATGGTGAGGCGTCAGGAATATTTCATGGTTCTATAAGAAAAAGTCACATCCTCTAAGTGATTATATATGAGTTATTAGATACATAGTCAAGTCAATGACCATAAATGAGGAAACTATTTAGTAGGAATGTAAAAAAATAAAATTAGGGAGTCTTCTATTTTATATTCTTATTTTCATTTGTTTTAATTTTCCATCATCGAATAACTTTATCACCATTAGAGCCCATTTCCAGTCCTTAAGATCTTATATTTTCATTAAACTAAGGTATATCATGTACATTTATTGTAAACCACAAGGTGATTCATATATTAGTAACATTATTGAAAAAGGTTCTTATTTGTTTATTTTATTTCATTTATTTTTCAGGAAACACATTGTAATATGTGATAGATTCAATTAGTAACATTCATATAGGACTTGGGAAGTGATATAAGAAACCATGACAGGAGTATGGTTCACCTAATCCATTGTGTTATTTATTTTGTGTTTGGAATGAATATAATAAAAAATAATATGTTTTTTATTCATTCCCAACATAAAATTACACATTATAAATAGTGTTTAGTTTTATACACAGGGGAAGTTCTCATATATACTACACTTTAATAATGTCTATATCATGACCTATAATGATATAATTTTCTTATAGATCCTTTTAGGTTATCTTCTAAATTCCATTCATGCATATTAGTTAAATGATAAATATCTTGGTTGAATAAACTTGATGTTTATCATTTTATTAGATTAATAAACCATTTGTTTTGGTGAGTTATTCTAGTAAAATTAATGTAATGTATTTTTATTTTTCATATTAAAATGTTTTATTTGAATATACAATATCTTTTAGTAGTTTAAAGAAGAAAATTATTGATACGAAAGTCTAATTTATGCATTTTCCGGAAGGGATGATTTGAATTTGTTAATGGTGAACATGTGGTTATTATATAGTCCAAATTTTATAATATCTTGATTTTTTTTTAAAATATCAAGGTGAGTCATTTTAAAATGGTGGGTATAAATATAAAATTTCAATATATCATAGTAATGAATAATATTTTATATAAAATTAATGACCAAAAATGGTAATGAATTTCCATTAAGCTTCAAAGATTAAAATCAATGAGATTCTAAGACCTAAAAAAGTGGTAACCCACCATTTGGTAAAAATAAAATATTTTTTTTATCTTACATTGGTGTATGAGAATATGGATATGGATATGAAGATTTTTTAATGTAAAAAGGGGGATTTTATATTTGAATAAATTTTGTAAGTATGTAAAATTTAAAAATGACTTAGTATATACTTTGCGTACTTCTGGAACTAAAAGTTATGAAGGGTGTATTCATGATAAAAAATGATTATTCATTCAAACTTATGATCATTTAATTGATATTATTTTTATTATTATGCTTATTTATTTTTAATTCCTATTATTGTCAAGGTTTTCTTTAAGTAAAACAAATTTTAGGTGTGGGAATTTGATGCAACCATTTTATTTAGAAAGTTTTTTCTCGGATTTCAATTTCAAAATGCCTCAAATACTATAAAATGTGAGTTTTATTATATTTAAATGATTTATTTATATATATTTGGATGACATTGAAGTTATTAAAGAATAATTAATGATTTTAAGGTGTCTTAGAGAAAAAAAAGACAATTTTTTGGTGTTTCAGGGTTAAAAAACCTTACTAATTGTTCCATAAATTGTAAAAGCATAAAAATTATTCTAGAGGGAAAATAATGGTCTCATTCCTAGTATCAAAATTTTTTATACCCAAAACCCTCCAAAAATGATTCACAGTCAGTTGCATGAGCTCCAAATCATTCAAATTAACCCTTTTAGTTGTTACCTACACCCCAAACACCATTGTGACTCAATTTGTGATGTGATTTAAGGTGGTATTCAACATAAAATTCAAAGGGGGTCCAAGGAGGGTTGTGGATAGATTATAACCCGAACATAACCCAAGGATGATATCCATGGTAGTTTTCTATGTTGCATCAGAGTGTCATTCAAGTGAGAATCATCCCAAGCTAAGGAATTATTTTGAATATAAATCAGATCATGGGTTTTCTATACTATTATTAATATTTAATTTAATAAGACTCTATATTTATATTTCATGGAACATTTATTATTAATTGTGTTGTAATTTATATGGATGGATTGGTTTTGTCATGATTTTAGTCAAAAAAAAATTTGATTTTGTGATTTGTGTTTGTATTATGTTGTGACCAAAAATATTTATTTTTTATCAATAAATATCCACACTGAAGGGTTTACATTATGTAAAACCTAATACAATTGAAGATTATGGGATAAAATAACTGTAATGGATCATAATTTCATAGAATATAACTTTTTTTTCTTATTATTAGATGTTTTGGGGATGTTTAGTGGTGACCTAGTGTGAGAGGAAAGAATCTTAGCAAGTTTTTCTATTTTCATCCCAAATCAAGCCATGATCATTAGGAATTGTGGCATGTTTGGTCAGATGGTGATTTGGGTTGTGGCATGAAGGGTTATAGTTTTGACGTGAAGGTTCATGGGTTATTCTTATAGAATGAGGAGTTTTCAAAAGTAAATTTTATGTGAGATACTTTGGGATAATATTATATAAGGTGGATTGAATCATAATTATTTAGGTTATATCATGATAAGTGTATCAGTTCCAAATTAATATGACACAGGATGGTCATGGTATATAGTATTTTTATTGTAGCATAAAATAATTTGGTTAACATTATGTGAGGTTTGGTTTATCTCATGAAATGATTGATTTTTTCATGATTATAGTCATTGTTTTAGGAATACCTAGTACTTAAGTTCCTCAGTTATCTTCTTAGGTGTCATTTCATCAAGATACAAATGATTCTTTATGAGTTCGATCTAGGGTTAATCAAGTTTTAGGGAGAAGGATAAAAATTATTCCATGATTCCCAAGAGTTTGATCACTACATCATGACACTCTTGGCAACATCGTGGTACTTTCTATTATCATTAATGAAACTTGAAATAACCATAAGGAAAAGGGAAATTCACTTGGGGAATTTTTTTTGTGATTTTAGGATCTATACTCATTACGATGTGATGTATCTTTGTAGTTTCATGACATGGTGTGTAACATACCAACTTTATCTAAGGTGTGGACCATTTAAAATTTTTATTTTAATACCATAAAACACCCCTTTAAAAAATAAATTCCTGAGGATAAAAGAGATATTGGGTGCGTCTGGGGCTCGTTTGAAGTCTAACACACTTTCAATGTGGAATAAAAACTAGGATGTGCAGTTGACTGGAACTGCATGACCTAGGGTGTATGCCCGTGCAGCCCATTGCAGGTTTTGGAAAGTGGGCATACGCATGATTTTCATACGGTTATTTAAATAGTGTTCCTAGTCCAAGCATAATGGTTTTCTGTGCAAAAAAATAAAATAGGGACTTTGCCTTTTATTTAATTTTTTATTTATTTTATTTTATTTTATTTTATTTTATTTTATTTTATTTTATTTTATTTTATTTTATTTTATTTTGTTTTGTTTTTTTTTTTTGTTTTTTTTATATTTTATTTTGTTTTACTTTGTTTTGTTTTGTTTATTTTTGTTTTGTTTTATTTTTATTTTATTTTATATTTGTTTTGTTTTGTATTATTTTGTTTTATTTTACTTTAATTTTATTTTTTATTTTATTTTTGTTTTATAATGTTTTTTTTATTTTTTATTTTTTATTTTTATTTTTATTTTCTTTTCTTTTATCTTATTTTTTTATTTTATTTTTCTTTTCCTTATTTTTCATTTTCTTTATTTTCCTTTATTTTTTATTTTTCTCTCCTTCCTCCCTCTTCTCTCCTTCCACGCATGCCTCCCTCTTAACCTCTCCCTCTAAGCATGCATGCCACTACTCCTCCTCCTCTTGGGGTTTTTTTATTTCACCCCCTCTTTTCTTCTTTAATTTATTCACCGTCGGAAGCACTGGGAAGCTCTTGGTAATCTATGTATATTGTACCTCTCTATTTCAATTTCCCCCCATTATCTAATACACAATCTTCATGCAGTGGTTTTCACCCTATTTTTTTGGGTTTTTCTAAATCCCTTATCTTCTTTTATTTTATGTTGAATCATAGGTTTTTGTTGGACATGGAAAGTTTTATGATGTTAAGGTAGGGTGTCTATGCCTTTTTCATGTTGTTTCATTGTGTTTTAAATATTTCATCATTGTGGTGCTCATTGGAACCTTCTGAAGAAGATTGATATAACTTATTAAATTAATTTGACTACTTCGTTGTGTTCATAGTGACCCTGACATGCAGCGAAACCCATTCATTGGGATTTCTCGCTGTCTTCAGCCACCCCTTTGGGTGAGCCATTGGTTTAGGCATATTTTTCAATTGTTTAATGTGAAAAAAATATTTTTGATGTGTGTATCACCTTGGTTTGAAGTTTTTATTGATAAAATAAATTAAGTGGGGTGTTGAACCATGAATTGGATCCTTTAAAAATGTTTATGCTTGACTATGGTGTTTTATCCCATGTTTTAATGTCATATGCCTTTCTATTTAAATTGTTTGTTGATTAATTGATTATACTCTATAGAATTTCTCATTTATCACTATATTCTTTCCATATAACTTAAATTTAATTGCTTAAGTTTGGTATTTAATTTTTAAAGCATTATTTTTAACTCTTGAACTACTGATGCTATTATGGATCACCTTTCTTATTGTTCAAAATGAAATGCATCCATTTCTGATGTATAAATGAGTTGTTGGTGAATAATATCATGTTTTTATAATAAAACCCCTCCAAAATAGGTGAACTATCTTCCAAGATAAAAAATTATGATTAGTGACTAAATGCATGTTTGGTAGTTCGGTGTTGGTGTTTTCCCTATGATTTATACCATGTGAAATTGCTCACCATATTTTTTTTCCAAGCATCTTGCCTTATTAGTGATATTTTCTTAAGCCATTTAAATGGAATGAACTAAATTAAATATATTTTTTTATGCTTATTGGATTTAACTTTTAAATTTCATGTGATGACATGCAATTGTTTAAATTCTATGCTCATCGCTTATGCATTGCTTACGATGAATGTTATTTCCTTGCAATATTAAATGTTTCATTGTTGGTTTCTTTAAATATCATGGCTTGAGATGGTTATTTAAATGGCATGCAATTATAAATGATTTTCTTGTTTGTGAAGTGCTTGGTTGCTTGACTCACTTGAAATGGGTCAGGTGAGAACATGGGTTATGTATTAAGGACTCATGGATAGACTCTCGTGCATGAGTGGTTATACCACGATGCGTCAGGGTGATGTTTTGTCTTTCCAGGTGAGGGATTCTAGGGTGGATTAATTAAATTCTTGATTGATACCAGTTCCCTAGGGGAGAAGCCGTGGACGGACCCATTGGAAATATGGATACGCCATGACTTGGGTGATACTTGATCCTCTAGTGAGATACTTGGGACAGACTCGGAGTCATCATGCATAGATTGATACTAAGGACTCCTTATGGATGACCTGGGATATACTTGGTGGTATTGGATTACATCATATGTACTATAATGATACCTAGGATTCTTCTAAGATTGCTCGGGACAGGTTTGGACTCCACCCCTGGATTTGATAGACTTTCTAGAACTGTTTGAATGGAATGAGATACATTAATTAATATTTTATAGAGCATGCTTATATTTTTTTTGTGATACATCTTTTTTTCTTATTATCACACTTGATAATGACATGAGAAATAGACCCCAAGACAAAGCACAAGCATGGGGGTATTCTTTCTTGTATTTTCATGTTTACTTCATTCATTGCATAAATATTCTACCTTACATCAGTACATTATTTAAACTCCCATCAAATGCCGAAGCAGGTGGTATGGGACGGGTGGCCTCTTGGGAACCCATACCATGTTGTAGTTATTTTATTTATTTAATTTCTTACATTTATTTTGTATGTTACATTGATATATATCTGAAGTATGAAATGGAAAGGTCTAGATATATTGGGTGCCAACCTGTTGATATTATATCTCACACCTTATTCTATCATAGTTTGGTACCTGATTAAGACTTCATGCTCGCAGGTATGGATAAATGGAAGCATGTTGCTTCCGATACTTTATTGATTTTCTATTTAGGATGGTGCTTTGGGGGTAGAGGACTGAGCCTATGCTTGAGATGTTGTGTATCAGTTTTCGGTCTTTTGGTATATTTTTTTTGTTTATCATGTAGTACATTCTTATACCCATGTACCCCTAAACTCTTATTTTTTATGGTATAATACATTGAAATCATCAGGTTAATTATCATGTCTATTTAGATTTTGTAGTTATTATTAATTATTTTTGGGTCATTTATCTACTTTTTCTTCTGTATGATTATTCTTATGCTTCCACTACATAATATGTGTTGTTTACTGATGTGTTATACCTTATATTATGAGGTAATATTCTCCCCATGGACACACCCAAGTCCCTCACTGCTATTTGGCAGCCTCTGGGGTTTGGAGAGATGTGTGTGAGGTCTTATGGTCTACTGTTTCAGGGCCCAGTTTAGTAGCACTTGAGGTAGGATGCTACAAAGTGGTATCAAAGGATAATTTTCCTTTTTATTACTTTTTGGGTTGGATAGGATACTAGGACATAAGAATTTGGAATTTACCCTATGCTTGGATGTAGCTAACCCATGTACAGGGGAACCCCAAATTACTAAGGATGGGAATTGCAGTTATTGATTATTCCATTAAAGGTTGATACAAATTCTCTATTTGGTGACACACTTGTTTTGTGGTGTTATTGATATTGGTATTATTTAGATGATGATTTATATTGTTTTAACCCTATTATATGAGTTAAGTGCATGGCATGTATCATACTAGGCACTATAGTAATTAAAGTGACATGAATTATGCCATGCCATATTTATTTTTAGTGTGCTTTACATTTTTTGCATGTGATTGATGTCATGCCCTATTTTTTTTATATCCTACAATTCCTGAAATGTTATAAATATAGAATTGTTCCAGTTTAACTTGTAGAAATATGTAATAAATTGGGATAAATGGAAATCCAAATTCGGTTTACAAGTTGTATGGGCCCTTGTAAACTAGAATGGGGATCCAATTAATTCAATCTTTTTAAAGGGGAATTAAATGCATAAATGAAATTAAAATTAAATGGCCACCTTCAATGGAAATATGAGACCTTTAATTGACTTTACCTTAATAATGCGGTGTAGTTCGTGTGTCTCTAGTATCCTTCTATGGTTTTTCTTTATTATCTAGACCCATCTCTTGGAGTGGGTTGTTTGTTGTGTAATTCATAGAGGCATGCTACATACATTTCCTATTTTATCATTTACCCTAGTTATTGTATCATGTTTTAGGGAGACCTTACACCTTCCATTATTTACTATTTATTTACCTATTTTCCCCATCTGTTATGGAATATTTGTTTGGGGTGTGCACTTGGTAATTGTTGGGATATTACACCATAGTGTCCTCATACAGTGTGTCAAGAGAGTGGTGATGAGAATACTCTAGAGGTGGGGGCCATAAGCCACCCAAAGTGCCGCTGGTAGTTCCCCCTAAAGCACTTCCTATTGATCTTCCACTGGGCACTGATGTTTAGTTCCATGATAGTTTTCTCATGTTCATGCAGTCTTTTCAGAGTGCTCCCAGGCCTACCCTGACTATAGAAGAGCATACACAAGACATATATTAGTATTATCCTCCCACATTCTCACGAGATGGTATTCCTTATGTTGTAGTGTCATGGATAGAAGCTATGATATCCATCTTTGACCATCTTGGGATTCCTCCAGATCAAAGTGTTAAGCTTGTTGTCTATATGCTTCATGACTCCACCAAGTGTTGTTGGGATGTTTTTTCTCAGTCAGAATGTTATTAATACATGGTTTTTTAAGACTTAAAAATGGATTTATATAATCAATTATTAATGTATACTCTAAGATCATATTGTTCCAGGAAGTTCTTTCTTATTCAGTAGGGCACCATGATGGTGCTAGAGTATTTTTCTCACTTTACAAATCTTCATTATTTTGTTCAATGTCTGACCAGGGATGAATTGATGATTTAAATGAATTTTTAGGATGGGATTGGGTATTTTTTCCACTCATAGGTGAACATCTTTTATTTTATTTCCATTATAGATATAGTGAACTAGTCCCTTGTTATGGAAAAAAAATATTAGAGAAGTCGGTCCTATAAGCTGGGGCAGTTCAGTTTCAAGGTAGCGTGATGGTGCTTCGGGCAGTTGAAATCATTGTTTCATGGGAGCATGTGGGAGTGGTTCCAGCCATATGACATGCACTGATTGGTCTATCATATGTCATTAGTGTAGAAGGATCTTTCATAAAAATCCCCAATGTATGAGGAACCCGATTCAAAGTCAATCTTGCGATAGGATGGGTCACCTTCATCGCTCATGTCATTATTTTCATCCAGCATCAAATTTTAGGGGATCCATACCATCTCCTAAATCATGTATAGGATCTATGGAACCACGTCAGGCTAGAAGTTGTACTTTTACCGACTAATCCGGGCGAGGTAGTGGAAGTCATGGTCGAGGCAGTTATGCTTCATAACATTAGCGTCAGAAATGTGGACATGCTCAAGCTATTCAGGCAGCATCTCAGGACCGAGGATCAAGAAATATGTATGTAGTGTAGCCAATGCTAGTGGAGTAGAGTCCATGTCCATATATGGTTATAGGTACTATTATTTTATCCTCTACATTAGTTTCTTCCCTTTTTGATAAAGGTGATTCACACTCTTTTATATATACTACAACTATTGAGAGTTTAGGTCTTTCCATTGAGTACTTAAGTGGTTTTATGTCTCTTAACACTCTTTTAGGGGTCATAATAGAGGAAATACACCAGTTCCGGGAGTGACCCTTGAGATAGGCGGGTACCATTTCTATTGTAATTTCTTCATACTCAAGATGACAGACTTTGATGTTATTCTCAGTATAGACTGGATCATCCTTTATCATACCCAAGTGGATTTCTATCTTTTTCAATTGTCCTTCAGAACACCTGAGGGCAGCACATATGTACATAAGGGATAATGGGATATCTAGGCAGATTGAGCTAGCCTCAAGCATACTAGGCTTGGCAGAGTGACGGATCAGTTAGCAAGTCTCTTTATGAGTGATTAGGGAACACAGTTAGCAGAATTATCTCCTACTGGGGATCATTTTAGGGACATCTTCTTGGTTGATTTCTATGTCTTGCCTCCTATGAGAGATGTTGAGTCTACCAAGGATTTAATGTCAAGTGCGGAACCGGTGTCCATTCCTCCTTATAGGATGACACCTATAGAGCTCCAAGAACTAAAGAGGGATCTTGAACATCTTGAGGTGAAGGGTTTTATCAAACCCAACACATCTTCATGGGTTTCACCAGTCCTCTTCACAAAAAATGTGGATAGTACCCTTATATTGTATGTGGATAACCACAGACTAAAATAGTTTACTATAAATAATTGGTTTTTGTTGCCTCATATAGACGACCTCTTCGACCATCTTCAAAGAGAATCTATTTTATCCAAGATTGATCTAATGTTTAGTTATCATCAATTGTGTGTGCAACCATCTGATATACTATGTACACTTTTCTAGAAAAGTTAGGTCATGTACATTTTTTTGGTTAAGTTGTTTAATCTGGGAAACACGCTGGAAGTATTTATGGATCTGATGAATCGGGTTTTCAATATGTACCTTGATTCCTTTGTGGTATTCTTCATGGAAAATATATTAGTGAACTATTTCTCTAAAAATGATGATGAAAATCATCTTGAGATTGTAATGAGTACACTGAGAGAGAACCATTTATATGCTAAGATCTTCAAATTTCACTTTTGGATCAGTAAGGTTCACTTCTTAAGACATATCATATCATAAGAAGGTGTATTGATTAACCCAGAGAAGGTGATAGAAGTGGTTTACTAGGATCATACCAAGAATATTCTTGACATGTGCATCATCTTAGGGATTTTTGGCTATTATAGACATTTCATCTATGAATTCTCTCACTTAGAAGCACCTCTTATGGCTCTGACAAAAAAGGAGTGAAGTTTATCTAGTATGAATTTTGTGATAAATATTTTCATGAGTTAAAGGGGAGACTCAATTTAGCTCCAATTATGATTATTTCTAAGCTGGGAAGAATTTATATAGTCTATTTTGATGCTTTATGAATCGAACTGGGTGCAGTTCTGATGTAAGGTGATCGATTCAAGGCTTATGGATCCTATCAGAAAAGGCCTTAAAAATGGAACTATCCTACACATGATCTCAATATATCCATCATAGTTCATTCTCTACACTATTCAAGGCACTATCTTCTGGTTGAGAGGTTCATTGTTTACATGGATCATAAATGCTTGAAATATATCTCCGAATAGTAAGACTTGAATTTGAGGCAGCGTATGTGGGTGGAATACTTGCAGTTGTTTGACTTTGATCTTGAGTATACCACTGATAATGGTAATGTCATGGATGATTCATTGAGCCATAAGACTCAGACACAATCTATCTAGATATCCAGCAGTGAGTGGAATATGATGGTTATGTTCTCTGATTTGTATCTAGAGGTTCAGGAGCAGCATGGGAAACTGGTTCTAGAAACTCTGGCAGTGATGTCCACTTTTCTTGAATGATTCCACATGAAACAGTTATCTGATCCAGAGGGAATCGTTTTGAGGGAAATAATCACAAGATAGAACACACCTCCTAGTTGGGTTGTTGATGTTAGTGAAACCCTGCTCTACCATGGTCGTGTATGGGTGCCTTCGGATATACAGGAAGAGGGGATGAGGGAATCACATGCTTTTGTTTGGATGGTTCATCCAAGGCTTACCAAGATGTACAAAGATATGTATCATCAGTATTGTTGGCCAGGTATGAAGAAATAAATAATGGGTTTCATCACTTGGTGCTCCACCTGTTAGTAGGTGAAGGAAGAGCATCAGTGACCTTCTGAACTTCTACAACCTCTATCCAATACTATGTGTAAGTAGAATGATTTCACCATAGATTTTGTTATAGGCTTTCCGAGATCTCCTCGAGGCAATGATGCAATATGGCTGATCGTCGACAGGTTGTCCAAATTAACACACTTCCAACCTATTCAGGAGACCTTATCTATTGATGAGTTGGGGAGGCTATATATTTGGGAGATAGTGTGACTTCATGGAGTGCCTTGTTCTATTGTATCAAACTATGATTCCCACTTCACATCATGGTTCTAGAAAGGATTATAAAAAGAAATAGGTTAATAGATGCTCTTGAGTAATTCATTTCACCCTCAGAATGATGGGAAGTCCGAGCATACTATACGGGTGTTAGAGGATAAGTTATGGGCTTTTATCCTTGATTTAATAGGTTCCTAAGAGAAACATATTCTTCTAGTTGAGTTTTCCTATAATAATAGCTTCCAAGAAACAATTCAGATGGGTCTGTATGAGACCCTCTATGGTAGATAGTGTTGTTCACCTCTATCTTGGCTTGAGGTAGGTGAGGAAGCTCTACTGGTTCCTCATCTCATTCAAGAGACTTCAGAGCATGTTCAGCTAATTTAGAAGCATATGTCCAAAAATCAGTCGATCCATAAGTCTTATATCGATTTCCACCACAGACCTCTAGAATTCAAGGTGGTACATGGGGTCTTTCTACATATTTAACTAAGTTTGGGTCATAGAAAAATTAGGAGACATGGAAAGTTATCACCAAGATATATCTGGACGTTTGATATAGTGGAGATAGTTGGACCTGTAGCCTATTAGTTGATGTTACCTAAGAAGTATAGTTCCATACACAACTTCTTCCATATCTCTTAGCTTCAATGGTATCATCTAGACCCATCTCATTTGTTTGACCCTAATGATATCGATCTTAAGGCGGATGTTTCCTTCAAGGAGTTTCTGATTCATATCATCATTCGTACCATGAAGGTTCTCTAAGGTAGTTCAGTTCCTCTAGGTCAGTTTCTATGGAAACACGAACATGTTCATGATGAGATCTTGGAGTGGGAGACCAATGTACGTGTTCTGTGGATGGAACTTTTCTCAGACAATGCTACACTACCCTCAGTAAGAAAACTTGGGGATGTGTTTTCTTAAGGATGGGAGGTTGTAACATCCCAAATTTTTCCAATGTGCTGAGTGTTTAATATTTTTAGTTTAATACCTTAAAGTTCCCATTTAAAAAAGAGATATCTGAGGATAAAATAGATCCTAGGAAAATATAGGGCTAGTTTGAAGTTTGACACACTAAAAATGTTGAAGGTAGACTGGACCACATGGTTGTTCGGAAGCACAAGACCCAGGGTGTACACTCGTGAGGCCTATTATGGGTTCCTTCAAGTGGACAGAAGCGTAATTTTTACACAGTTATTTAAACAATGTGTCCAGATCGTGTGTAGTGGTTTTGTGCCCAGAAAATTAAAATACAGTCTTTCCCTTTTATTTTATTTTTATTTTATTTTTATTTTACTTTGTTTTAATTTTATTTTGCTTTGTTTTTTTTTATTATATTTTATTATATTTTATTTTATTTTATTATATTTTGTTTTTTTTGTTTTTATTTTGTTTTTTTTTCTTTAATTTTTTTTTCTTTTATTTTCTTTTATTTTATCTTATTTTTCCTTTTATTCTTCTTTTCCTTATTTTTAATTTTATTTGTTTCCTTTCTTTTTTTCTCTTATTCCTCCCTCTTCTTCCTTCTATACACACCTCCCTCTTCCCCTCTCCCTCAAAAAATGCATGCCACTCCTCCTCCTCCTCTTGGGGTTTTTTTATTGCACCCCTCATTTCTTATTTGATTTCATTACCGTAAGAAGTGATCAGAAGCTCTCTGTAAGATCTATCCACTACACCTCTTTATTTCATGTTTCCCCTATCATCTGTTGTGAAATCTTCATGTGATGGTTTTTACCCTATTTTGGGGGTTTTACTAAATCCGTCGATTTCTTCCATTTTTAGGTTGAATCAAAGGTCATTTCCAGACATAAAGAGTGCTACAATGTTGAGGTAGGGTTTCTATGACTTTTCCCCATTGTTTCGTTGAATTTTAAATATTGTTCCACTTTTTCGCTCATCATAACATTCTAAAGAAACTTGATATCATATATTAAATTAATTGGACTTTTTCTTTGAATCCATAGTGAGCCCTACATGAACTAAAACCCATTCATGGAGTGTTTTCCCCATATTCAGCCACCCCTTTGGGTGAACCATCAGTTTAAGCCTATTATTTTCCCTTTTTCAAAGTGCATAAATTATTTTGGATTTTTGTATCACCTTGGTTTGGGGTTTGTGTTGATAAAATAAATTAATTGGGGTATCGAACCATGAATTATATCCTTTTAAAATTTCTATGCTTGAGTAAAGTATTTTATCCCATGTGTAAATTCCATCTTCCATGCTATTTAAATTGTTTTTTGATTAAATGATTATACTCCATTATATATTTCATTTATCAATATATGATTTCCATATACCTTAAATTAAATTGATTATGTTTGGTATTTCATTTTGAAAACATTATGTCTAACTCTTTAACTACTTATGATATTCTTGATCACCTTTATTGTTGTTCAAAAGGAAATGATTCTGTTTGTCATGAATAAAAAAAAAATTGGTGAATAATATCATGTTTTTATAATACAACCCCTCCAACATAGGTTCATTATCTTCCAAGCTAAAAATTTATGATTAGTGGCTAAATGCATGTTTGGTCATTTGGCATTAGTGTTTTTCCTATGATTTATACCATGTGAAATTTCTTTCCTTGTTTTTATGCCAAGCACCTTTACTTTTTTGTGCTCTTTTATTGATCCATTTAAATGGAATGAACTAAATTAAATATATATTTTTTTTTTATAATATTGTTATCTTGTGCTTTTAAATTGAATGTGATGACATGAAATTGTTTAAATACTATACTCATTGTTTATTCCTTTCTTATGATGAATGTTAATTCCTTGAAATATTAAATGTTCCATTGTTGGATATTTTGAATTTCATGGCATTATATGGTTATTTAAATGGTGTCCAATAATAAATTCTTGCCTTGTTTTTGATGTGCTTGGATACTTGACTCACTTGACACAGGTCGGGTGAGAACATGGTTTCTGTATTAAGGACTCATGGATGGACTCCCATGCATGAGTGGTTATATTATGATGTGTCGGGGTTGATGCTTTGTCTTGATAGGTGAGGGCTTCCCGAGCATATTAATTATACTCCTCATTTATACTGGTTCCTTAGGGGAGAAACCACGGATGAACCCATTGGTAATATGGTTACTTCATACCTTCGGTGATACTCGGTCCTCTAGTGAGATACTTGGGATATAATCAGAGTCACCATGCCTTGAGAGATATCAGGGACTCATTATAGATATCCTAGGACAGACTCGGTGGTATTGGATTACATTGGATATACCGCATGGATACCTGAGATTCTGCTAAGATCACCAGGGATGGGCTCAGACTCCACCCCTAAAATTTATGGACTTTCTAGAACTAATTGAATTTAATGAGATTCATTATTTAATATTTTATAGAGTTTACTAATATTTTTTTCTGATACATATTTTTCACTTATTAGCACACTTGACAATGAAATAAGAAATAGAACCCAATACAAAGCACAAGATCAGGGGAATGCCTTCTTGGATTTTCATGTTGACTTTAGTCCTTGCATACATATTCTGCCTTGCACAGGTACTTTATTCAGATGCCCAGTATAGGCCAATGTAGTTGGTATGGGATAGGTGTCCTATTTGGAACCCGAACCAAGTTGTAGTTATTTTATTTATTTAACTACTTTCATTTATTTTATTTATCACACAGATATCAATCTACAACATGAAATGGAAAGGTTTAGACACCATGGGTGTCTACCTACTAATATTACATCTCATACCCTTCTCAGGTGTCATTTGGTACCTGAGAAGACTTTATGCTCGTAGGTATGGATAAAGGGAAGCGTTCTGCTTTTGATGGTTGATTTCTTTTCTATTTAGGATGGATCTTTGGGGGTAGAGGATTGAGCCTATGCTCAAGGTGTTTTGTATCATTTTTTCAACTTTTGTAAATTTTTGGTTAGCATACTGTAAATTCCTATACCCCTATACCCCTACACTCTTATTTTTCATGGTATCATACATTGATAATATCATGGTATTTTTCATAACTATTCAACTTCTGTTGATATTATTTTTTCTATTTGGCTGATTTATTTACTTTTTCTTATTTCTTATTATTCTTATGATTTTTCTATATAATATGTATTGTTTATCACTATGTTATACCTTATCCTATAATGTCATAGTCTTCCTATGGACACATCCAAGGCCCTTGCTTCTAGTTGGTAGCCTCTAGCATTTGGGGATATGTTCTTGAGGTCTTGTGGTCCACCGTCTTGGGGCCCGGTTCAGTGGAACTTAGGGCGGGATGCTACATAGTTTCTTTTATATTTATCTATAAATTTTAGGTTCTTGTAGAATTAATTTCATTTACTCCTTAAACTTTCAAAACCAAGGTAGTTGTGGGAGATTTTTTAGAGAACCTAGTCCCTTATGATTGATCTTTATGATTTTTCAATATGTAACAACTACCTTCTATCCAAGGTATCTCTTTTCCCTATTTTATTCTCTTTATTATTATATCATTATTTATTTCTAGGTTATGGTACTGTTATTATATAATTTTTTTGGGTTCATCTATGATGGTTTATTTAGGTTTCATGGTTAATTATTTCCTTATGGTTCGTGGGTTCATCATGAGGTTTCATATTGGTGTTCATTAACCTTCATCCTATCATGTTTGATAATCGTTAATTCTTGGTATCAGGGTAAGGGATTCAAGATTTATCATATTTTATTATGTGTAAGATTGAGATTATCATGATTTAGTTTTCAATGGGGTAAGAATGAGAATTTACCCAATAAATATAATAAACCAAAAAATAAGGAGTTGGATGAGGATTTATGTTTCATATATGATTATGATTATATTCAGGTTATTTAATAATGTTATTATATGGATTATATGATAGTTTATTTTTATAATTTCCTTATTATTATTTATTATTTGATATTTTTTATATATTTTTTAACAGTATAAATATGGTAATATGAAAGGATATCAAACATGGAACTGGTAATTAATAATTTATTCTAATAATACTTTTAATAAAATAGATATTTTATTAAGAATATTTATTTGGTAATAAATTTTTATTATGTTGGAAAGTTTTTTATATTTTTATGGATTCTAAATATACTCATAATCAATGGATAACTTTCAAGATAATAATAAAAATGTGATTTTTTTTGAATTGGGGTGACTAGTTTAGTGGAAAAGTATATGAAGGGTATCCTTATATATATGATTTAAATATCATATTACCTACTTTTGAGTGATATTTGGTGAGTGATACTTTATGGGGTTGTGAAATTAGATGTCTTAATTTATGTAATGATTTTATTTCATTTTTTTATTCATTTTGGATTTAGTATGCTTCTTTTATAATTTCATGAGAGGTTTTGAGGATGATCTTACTAGGTATACTTGTATTATGACCTTTATATGTGTGCGTGTGTGTTTTGTAGGTCTACAGGAGGGACTTGGTGATCAAGATAGTCCGTACTTGCTCATGGATATTTTTATGGTTAGTAAGTGATCTTGGGTGGATTCCTTGGGTGTCGCTCAAGGTATTATCGATTTTTAGGATTTCCTTTTCTGAAATTAAATTCATTGAGATTGGTTAATTTGTATTATGGAGTTGATTGGTGGATTATTTATCTTTCCCTAGAAATTATGAGGTTAATATCACTTTTTTATGTGTGATTTATACCATATTGATAGTTTCCAACTCATAGAATATTAGATGTGGGATTTAGGGTCACTCCTATCTTTATTTTTAGTCAAGGAAAAGTATCGGAAAGGTTAAAATTTGGGACAACAAGGTCATTGTTCCTAACATGATTAGATACATGTGATAGAGTTATTAGCACCAGGAAATAAAGATGTTGTGTGAGGTTCCATTTTTATATTTTATTTTTAGGTGTAATCATTATTCGATCTAAGAGCTATACACTCCTTTATTTTACTCACATTAGATCGGGATCTAAGACTTAAGTTAGATATAATTTCAATTCTTTTGGTGTAAACTATGATTATTGGAAGTTGAGTTAGATTGTTTGAAATATTTATAGATTATTATATGGTGTTATGTTAGCATCATACATCAAGATATTTCCTATATTTTTTTATTCATTCATTTTATGTCATCTTTATCAAATTTATTGAATTTTGTGGAGGATATCATTGATTAATTTAGGATAATAGTTATATTCTTTGATTTTGAATGTGATCATGTTATATTAATTGGTGAGAAGGAGGACCACAAGGGTTAGAGAAGTGCCAAGACCTTATCTTCTATAATGACTGAACTATTGTGGAGTTCATAATAGGTTTAACTAGTGGTTTTAATATGGGTTATAGAAGAGTTCCCTAGTGTTTCTTCTAAAGAGGGTCTAATGCTACCCTCTTAATGTTATATTGAGTTGGGGATAGAAATAAAATTGGGTTTCTATCTAATTTTAATGTATCTATATAGGATAGTTTCTTTTTGAATTGTGAGAGTTACATATTAGAATTGATAATATTCTGAAAAAGGGTTTCATTAAACTTGGTGTGTCTCCTTGGGGTGTTTTAATCTGGTTTATGAAGAAATAAGATTTAATTTTGTGACTATGTATCAATTATAATTGTTTTAATTATGTGAAATTGAAGAACCACTTTCCAATCCTGAGGATTTATGATTTATTTGATCAACTAATGGTAACTATCTAGTTATTGAAGATCTATTTGTGATCATGGTATCATCAGATGAGAGTGAAAGAAAAATGTATTCTAAATACCACCTTCTAGTTCTATTATGTAAACTATGAGCTCATGTTAATGAGTTTAATTGTCATGAACATACTATTTGTGTTTATAGGCTTGATGAAATATATGTTTTAGGAGTTTTTATACCTAGTTGTAGAAGTTTTAATCGAATAAATCCTTATGTATTCTATGTATAAGGAATAGCATGAAGAGCACATATGATCCATTTTGAATATTCTTTGGCATCATAAACTATTTTAGAAGTTGTCTAATTGTATGTTTTGTACCTATGAGGTGTATTATTTTAAGGCATGTTTTTTCTCTCAAAGGATTAGTTATGAATCCTTAAATGATTAATGTTACCATTTATTTGTTATCCCCTAATAATTTTGTAGAGGTTTGGAGTCTCCTTTGTCTCATGAACTATTAAATATTAGTTGTTTATTCTTCTATAATAGGATTAAATTTTCAATTTTTTCAGGTTTCCTGGATTATTTGATATTTTGTGATGAATCTCATATCATTTATAGGGGTGAGTTGGATATTTGAGATGATTTTATGTTTTTGGAATTGAAATTTGATATTTTATAGGCGTTTTATTTCCCTAGTTCATGTCTTATAGTGAAACAGTGTCTTAGAAGAATGTACATGGGAATGTGGTTCAAAAATTCATGCTAAATATCTTAAGTTTTTTTATAATTGATTTTTTTGAGATGATATGAATGGCATTTGGATGATTTATGAGGTGTTAATAATATTTTATTATTCTTTTTCTTTTCTCTAATAATGTTTTGGTTGTGATTTTATTATAGTTAGATCCCTATTTGAAAGGTATCTCATGGGGTGTTGGTTTTATGGTTGTTTCTATTTCCTTCTCAAATTTGGTTTTGATTCTTATGGGTGAGAATCATTTGAGAGGCATATAATATAACATCTAAAACATTCTTATACCATTAATTCCATTTCTCTATGGGTATTAGAAGTGTGGTGGTATCCAAGTGTCAGGTTAAATTATTTTTGATGGTTTTTCTTATATTATATTGAATCATGTCATGATCATTGGGATATGTGGCATGGCATTAGGCTAGGATGTTGGGTTTCTATGTGAAGGGTTCTAGTCATAACATGATGGTCAAAGGGTTATTGTTATGAAAATAAAGGTTATTTCAAGTATATATTATCTAATATACTTTTCTATAACGTTATTTAAGGTGTATTTTTAAATGATTGTTTAGGTTATGAAGTGATTAATGACATGGAATTCATGATTAATCTTATATAGGTTTATTTTGGTGTCAATTATGACTATTGTAGTGTGTTTTAACTGGGATAATATTATGTGGGTTTTACTTTAATATCAAATTAAGATTTATTTTTCTATGATTATAGGTGTTTTACAATGAATCTCTAGTTACTGGGTTCCTTGGTTCTATTCATAGGGATCATTGCACAATGGTGCATAGGTTTCACTGTGATTTTGGTCTAGTGTTGATCAAGTTTGAGAGAGAAGGATATGAATTACATTGTGATTATTTGGGGTTTTATCACTTATCCATTATACACATGTACACATTTCTTTCTTTATATTTTCATCAAATAAATTATCATTGACTGTGAGTAAAAGGAGGAGCCTCATAGGGAGATTGCGTTATGATTTTCATATTAGGACGCATTGTGATGTGATAGATCCTAATCACAGTGGGACATAGTGTCTTCTAGATTTATATATAAATTTTAGGTTCCTATTTTATCCATTCCATTTACTCCTATTCTAACAAACCCTATGTGTATATTAGATCATTTTTAGAGAAACTAGGCCCCTATGATCGATCCATATGATATTTATTTATACAGTGACCACCATTTAACCATGGAATCTCTTTTCCCCTTTTCTTCTATTAATTATTCTCCTTTTCATTATTTTCAATCCATGGTATTCATATTCTATATATTTTTTATATTATTTCATTTTTTGATGGATTTTTCTTAATGGATGTTGTACTTAGATTTCATGGGTTAATTGTGATGTTTTGTGTTAGTGTTTAACATCCTTCATCCCATTTTTGTTTGTAATCATTAGAGCTTCATATCGAGGTATGGTATTAGAGGGTCCTGAGTTATTATGTTTAAGTGTGGTACTGAAATGATTTATTTTTTAATGGGTTAAGAGTTAGAATAAACTTAATGAAGATAATTAACCTAAAATTAATGAATTTTCAGGGAAGTTATGTTTTAAATATTATTATGATTATGTTTATATTATTGTATTATATTATATTATAGATTATGTGGTAGTTTATTGATGTGATTTATTTACTATTATTTATGATTATTATCATGTTTAAATTTCTTAACAATATAAATATGGTTATATAAAATAATATTAAATAATAAATTGATTGTTATTAATGGAATCTCACAAATTTCTTAATATTATAGTAAATTTCCTGAGTATATTTAATTGTAAATAAACACTACTTATGTTGTGAAATTTATTATATTTTTATAGATGTTAAACCTTATCATAGTCAATGGATAAATTTTAATATGGGAATAAAAGGTGGTGTTTGGTGGAATTAGTATTAGTGATTGATCATGGTTGATAATTACATGTCTTTGGGTTTGTTGTTTGAGTTAAAGTTATGTGTGAAGCTTATTGATATTCATTATTTCCAAAATCATTGGTTTTTGTTATATTTTTTATTATCACAACACATTTTATATAATTTTGATTTATAATCTGGTACAGTTTGTTGATATGGTGAGGGTTGATATATATTGATAATGTTGCAGTACTAGTTTGATGAGGTTAATTTTAGGATGGTGAGTTTCAGGTGGAAAGGTGTTGGGGATAACATAATGATGATTGGATCAAGTTAAAGGATGTTATTTTATACTATTACCTTATTATTTACTATTTTTAACTATATTTAGTTTGTGGAATTACCTTCCTTGTATAGGTGTAATTGTGTCTTTGCACCCTATAATTATGGAATGGTAAATAACTAATGAATAGATTAATAGGGATTGTTTATAATGATTTAGAGGTGGAATAGAAAAATAAAAGTATTAGGTGGATAAAATGATTATTGATGGATGTAATAGAACATTATTATGTTGAGATAAAGTAGCCATGATTTGGGTGAATAATTATATAAACAGATTAAATAGGTGAATGATGAGTTTAAAGGTAGTAATATTTATTAAATAATTAAATAGCATGGATAACTAAAATTATAATTTTGAATAAAAAATCTTGTAATTAGACTAATATTTTGTATATTAATTTAAAAAATTTAATTAAACATTATAAATAGGTTAGTATTGTGTTAATAATAAATGATAAGAAATTGGTAATAAATCTTGATTATTAATATTCTTAGAATAGTAATATATTATTCATGATTAGTGTTAAAAATCAGGTTTTTATGTGGTGTTTTTTTAAAGATATAATCTTAGCTCTAGTTATCTTCCATTAGGATGGTTTGTGTTCGATTAATTATCTATTATAGTTTTTTTATTTATCTTTCTCCACCACCTAAGTTGGATAACATTATTAACACCCATACGTGGCCTTGATATTAGGTTGTCTTCCAAATATCTAGGTTTTTGAGGATACAAATGGTTTAATACTACTCCTACTCCACTCTCTTATTTAGGTATAGTATGTTATGTGTTCATATCTGAGATATAATGTATTACAGTTATATGATGTATTCTCATAGAAGCTATAGTTGATCATAGTTTTTACATAGTTGTATATGTGGGCTACAGAGGCTTAAGGTTATAGTGTATGTGTGTATCTAGGTCTTAATGAATTATAGTTATCATGTGTGTACATATACATAGATTTTAATGGATTGAGTTATAGGGTGTACTTACATGGGATATAATGAATCTAGGTTTTTCTATATGATGATGGAGATGTAATGGTGATGTGGTTGAGATATGAGAGTGTGGCTACAATTATGTGGATGTGGTTGTGATGTTCTTACACATATGTGTTGTAGAGTTATAGAAGGGAAGGGATCACAAAGACATGAAATGTTGGGGTTTATGGTAAATTGTTCAATGGTAAAGTGGATGAGATCTACCCTTCCTTATATATTTTCAATATTATGTTACCTACTTCAGTTTGATATTTGGTGAGTGAACCTTGGTGAGGTTTGGAACTTTGATGGCCTAATTTATGTAATGATTTTATTTCTTTGTTTATTTACTAGGTCTTTAGTATACTTCTTCCACATTGGTATGAGAGGTTTTGGGGAGGATAATAATGAGTATAATGGTAATCTAACCCCTATATATATATAGTTAGTTCTATATGATGGATTTGGTGACCAAGTTGGACCTTAATAGCTCATAGAGGTTGTTTGTGGTTAGCTACTGATCATGGGTTACTTCCTTTGTTGTTTCTCATGGTATTATCCATTTTTAGTATTTATATTAATTAGTATTGTTTTATTTATATTTTGTAGTTGATTGGTATATTATTTATCTTTTATTGGGAATTATAAGGGTAATTCCTCACAAATAAGTGTGACTTATATCCTTTGTGATAATCTCTGATTCATGGCCTATTGGAGGCAGGCTTTGGGGGTCACTCTTGTGTTCACTACCAACGTAGGTGGGGTACCAATGGGGGTGGGTCTTGACATTGACCATTAGGTTTCACAACTTTTTCATTTAGGGATTAAAAATTCATAAAACCATAGTCAAATATATCATCAGCCCAAGGGTTGGATTTTTTTAGGGTCATTGTTAGATTATTGGGCTAAGGACTCATTCATACCATTAAATCCCGAAACAATCATTCATAAAATGAAACCATTTCAGTGATAAGAATCCTAAAACACAACAAAAATTGGTATACACCTTTCATTTCAATCTGGACTTATAAATTCACCTATTGTAGAACTAACTTAGGATAGGTTTGGTTTGTTTTCTATTTTCTACTCCTATTTTGGTGGATCTTATATAATTTGTCAAATACATATCCCCATGTAAAAACCATTATCTCTATGGGATCAATCCAGACCTTCAATAGCTATATAATTAGTTGTCTTAGAATATAAATATAAATTTAAAACTAAATTTTTCTCATGAAAGATCAGTCAATGAGATCGATTAAAAGTTGAACTCGTCATTTAGGGAATACCTAGTGCATATGTGGATTAGAGTGAGAAGATTCTTTGAGGGAATACGGTTCCTATGATATGGTTTTAGTGGTAGGATGGGAATATCTAAGAGGATATGTGGGAATGGGATATGTATAGGAGATCTTGGTAGTTGGAGTTTTTTGATGGGGATACTCATGGATGATAAACCCTATAGTGGAGAGTTTGTTACAATACTAAATTTTTTTGTATCATTTTAGAGTTATTTTTTGGCATTTGAATAATTAATTATGGATAGTTTTATATAATTTTAGAAAACTTTAGAGGAAGAAAATGGATTAAAGGGTTAATAGGGTGACACTACTAAAATACAATAGTAGATACCAATGAGTACTATATATAAGCCACTGACTACCTAGTGGAATTCATCAAGTACTCAATGAGATTATATTGGATATAAAAAAACCCACTAGATAGACCAAAACAATTAATGGATTGTGATCAGGTGGATGATGGGTCTCTAGGTACCCAATGGTCTATGGGGTTGAATTATTTCAGTATAAATTTTATAATTATTTTAGGGTCAAATATAAATACCTTCTTTCCACTTTTTATAGTTGTATATAGATATAATCTTCTCTTTTATATATTTTTATCCTCCCCTATTGGCTTTAATCTCTCCTAACTTTTTGTCTAGTGTAAGATATGTTAGTCTTCGATTGATTTGATCATCACTTAGTAATTCTAACACCATATTCTCTTTAATATCCACTTTTCTCCATTTTTTATTGGTTCTCCCTTCTAAATCCCTAAACTGGGGGGGTCAAGTTTCCTTATATTATTTGAATGAGGGTGAATTAACTCATAACATTTGATGAATAACCTCCTATTAGATAAATGTTGGTGGTCTCTATAATTCTCCCTTATGTTATATGTATTGTGTGTGTTATGTGATAAGTGGGTTGGGATGAGTGGGTATCATTAACCAAGAATATAATCAGAATAGTTCATCTATAAGTGATAAAATAGGAAAAGATCATTAGACCCACAATATATATTTTACATATCTTGAAATTAATGTTTTTGAGGGCTATGTTGACATTCTAAGCCTTGGATTGAAATTAAAATAGAAAAAAGGGTGTTATGCTATGAAATAACTCTAAATACCATTGTAAGGCTTTGTGTGATGTTCAACCATATTGAGGAACAATGTAATGTGTTATACGATGATATCATTCAAGATTTATGGGGTATATTTGATTAGTTTCCTTGATCCCTGGTGTTCAATTGAGGGATGATTATAGGTTATCATGAGTAGTTCCAAGCATGGTTGGACAAAGTATAGGGTATGGTAAGGGATGTGATTCTTGAGGTATGATTGAGTAAAAAAGATCTAGTAATGATGGTCCATGTTTATTATTAAGATTTTATTACCATGTATTATAATTTAAATGGAAAAATATTTACTTCTAAGGGTTGGATACATATATGTTATGACCATTGTTTGAAATATATTTTTTGGTATTATATTATTATGATATCCTAATATCAATATATTTTTATATGAGGTGGATATTTTTATGTCATCTCATTATTCAGATAATCTTATTGGATAGGTGGACAATTATATTAACCCATTACTCTAAATACTTATTTAAGCTAAACTTGATCCTTCTATGATTGATGGGAAAATTATTATGTCAACCCAGTACTTCAAAAAAGTATGTCTCTATAGTCAGATACATGCATGATGACAGATTCACAAGTGAACCAATTTTTGATGTCATTGTCTAATCGTATATGAAGTAGTGACACCCTGACCTACATAATTTGATGTTGTAAATCTTATCATTACTGATAATATTGGTAATGGTCATCCAAACTCAATGAAATTGGTTAAAGTAGGTAGTTTAAATCATTGTGGTGTCTTTTCATGAACTTATTGATGTGAATTTATGATGCATATTAATTTCTACTACTTTCATAGAAAATTGTACATGAATTTTCATATGTATTTAATTATTTTAGGGTCTTGATGGTTGTTTCCAAAAAATTATTTTACTCACACCCTACATTTAGAACTTAATGGACACAAAAACTTATGATTCATGACATGGGTAAGGGTAAGGCCTTGAATTAAAATAGTTAAGTTAAATTAGCTTGATGGGGATCAAAAGATAGTGTCAGGAAATGTTTAGGATATTTATATAGAGTCTCCTCCATTATTTTATATTTTATCATTTATCTTGTATTCAATCATCCCATTGGGAAATCCTCCTTTTGACGTATGTCTTATATAACATTTAATGGGTTTCCATTTTTTTATTTCATAGTTATATATTTTTTTATAATTGAATCTGATTATGATTTCATATTATACTATATTTTTGTGTATTATTATTTCTTATTATTATTTTTATTAGTTGTTATATGATAGAAGGTATAGTATCTTCATGAAATTGATCTAACACATGCTTCATATTGATATCCTTTAACTTTCATGATGGAATTGATAAGGTCATTTGGACCTTACTATTTTTACAATTAAAGGGTAACCATGGTAACATGTTTTAGGAGGATTCTATTCATTTTTTTGTTTTAATTTTAATCAATTTAGTTTAGCTGGGTTTAGTTTAATTTGGGTTGATTGGGTTGTTTCAGTTTAATTAATATTGGTTTAATTAAACTTAGTTATATATCATTAAGTTTATTTTGGTTAAATTTAGTTGAATTTATTTAATCCACTTTCATTTGGTTTGGGTTAAATTATGTTTTTTTAATTAATTTTTTTTGTTAGTTCTATCTTTTTTGGTTCTGGTCAAGTCAATTCAGTTTGAATCATGTTTTTCTGGGTTAATTATTTGGTTCAAATAAATATAGTTTTATTTATTTTTTTATTTGGGTAGTTCAATTTTTATTTGGTTATATTAGTTAAGTTCAATTTGATTGGTTTTATTATATTCTATTTGGGTGAGTTCAGATCAATTTTCTTTAGTTCATTATTAAATATAGGTTAGGTAAGTTCAGTTTATTTAGATTTATGTAGTTCATTATATTTTAGTTGTTTTTAGTTCAATTTGGTTTAATTCAATTCAATTTAGAATAATTATATTTCATTTGGTTTAATCAGGTCTGTTTAATTTAGGTCGGGAAAGGTTGTGATGGTTCATGAAAGTTAGAATCTATGTAGTTTAACTTGATTTGAATTTTTATATGTCATTTTTGGTGGGTTATGTTAAATTTGGTTTGTTATAATTCAATCTGTGTTGAGTGGGTTTGGGTTAGTTTAGGTCAGGTCAACTCAATTCAATTTAGGTAAGCTCAGTTTACATTGTTTTATATTATTCTATAATATTTATTTTGTATTTGATTGATGTAAGGCATAATCATAGATTATTTTAGTTAGGTTTAATTTGATTCTATTCATTTTAGGTTAATTCTTTTTAATTAAATTAAATTTGGTTCAAATCTATTGGGTTTGATTTGATTTTATTTGATTTGATTTATTTCAATTCCAATCAATATTTTTCAATTCTATTCAATTTTGATCAATTTGGTTTAGTTAATTTTTTTTAAGGTTGAGTCATTTCAATTTGGTAACATTTATTACAACTTGGTTTGATTCATTTTAGTTATGTTTTATTTGGTTTAGGTTGCTTCAGTTCAGGCCAGGTTGGTTTTTTTGATTAAGTTAAATTCAGTTTGTTTAAGTTTGGGTTGGGACAATTAAAGTTTGGTGAGATTATTTTAGGTATATTGGGGATGATTTAGTTCATTTTAGTTTGATTCAACTAGAATTGGTTAATTATCTTTGTTATGGTTTGAGATATTCAATTATGTTTTGTTTTTCTTTATTTGATTATTTCCTAATAAATTTGGTGTGGTTCAATTATTTTCAATTTCATTCAATTCAAATCATCTCAAATCCTTTTTATAATATTTAGTTATATTTGATATTGTTTAATTTATTTTAGTTATGTTCAATTAGTTCAGGTTTTTTTAGTTGGATTCAGTTTATATTTATTCTATTCTAGACTATTTTATTTGGTTTGGTTTTATTAAATTTTGTTTAATTGGGGCCAGCTCAATTGGGGTGGGGTGGGATTAGAACAGTTCATTTAATTTCTGTTTTTCAAGATTTTTTTTAATTGTTTCATTTAGTTTAATTAAAATCAAATTAATTTAATTCGGGTTGGGTTAATTTAGTTTAGTATAGTTTGAACTTGTTCAATTTTTTTTATGTTTTGTTAACTTGTTTCAATTCAATTTATTATGATTCAATTCCATTCGGTTTAGTAAAATGTTTTTTTAGTACAATTATTTTGGGTATGGTTCAATTAGGGTAATTTTAGTCGAATTAGAGTTTTTTCATTTTGTTTTTTATGGGTTTTGGTTCATTTTTTTAATTAGTACAACTCAACTTAGTTTATTTTTGTTTATTCAAGTTTGAATCGACTGAGTTGGAATGGTCTATTTAGGCTCTGATCAGTTTTTTATGGTTCATTTCAAACAATTTTTGGTTAGCTTAGGTTATTTTTGGTTGGTTCATTTCACATTAAGTTGGTTTGGTTCAATTTATATTGATTAATTTTGGTTCATGTTGGTCGGTTTGGGTTATTTTTCTTTTTTTTCAGTTCATTTTAATTTGGTTTTGTTTTATTTGGTTCATTTTTTCAGCTTGATTTTGTATGATTCAGATCAATTTTATTCATCTTGATTAGGTTTTCTAAATATTTATTTTGGTTCAGATCAAGTTCATTTATTTTAGTTTGATTTGATATAGTTTAGTTTAGTTTATTTATATTATAGATAGTTCTAGTTAGGTTTGCTCATGTCTATATGGTATGGTTTTATTAAATTCATTCTCTTTCTATTTGGGTAATTTTGGGAAGATAAGTATATTTTTTTGGATTGGTGGGTTTTATTCAAGTGGGTTGGTTTGATTTTTGTTGGTTCTACTCAAGATGATTTATCTTGGGTAGTTTTTTTCAGTTCGATTTTATCCCATTTTAACATGTTCATCTCAGTTCAATTCGATTTGATTTGGTTTGTTCTGGTTTGATTTTGTTTAGTTTGAGTTAGGCCAGTCTAGTCCAAATCAGTCAATTCAATTCAGGTCCAGTAAGATAATTTTTTCATTCAATTTTATTTTAATTACCTTGGTTCAATTTAGTTCAATATTTTCTCTTTTAGTTCAATTCATTTTCATTTGGTCTGATTTAATTTGGTTTAATTTGGTTAGACTGGGTTCAATTTCAGTGGGTTTTGGTTGTCTTGGATTATTTTGGATTACTATAGTTTGGTTTCATTTAGTTCAGGTTGGTTCAATTCAATTTGACTCGGGCTGATTTAGTTCAATTTGGTTCAATTTGGTTTAGTTCAGTTTTGTTTGGTTCATTTCAGTTTGGTCTCATTCTAGATGGTTTGGTTTTATTCGTTTTGGGTTAGTACGGGATAATTTTTTTAGTTTGGTATGATTTATCTTGACTCTGCTCAGGTTTATCCCCTATTCTAATTAAAAAAGAAAATTTCTCTTTTTCTAATTTAAAAAATAAAAAAAAATCCCATTTTCCCAAAAGAACTCTTTTTTAGTTAAAAAATAAAAAAGATACATTTAAAAAATTAAAAAATTTCATTTAAAACAATTTTAACATAATATTTTTTATTTTTATTTTAAAGTTTATTTTTTAAGAAACACTTTTTAACAAAAAAATCATTAATTACCTTAAAAATAATATTTCATTTAAAAATATCCAAAAAAATAAAACATTTCCCCTTTTTTATTTAAATAAATAAGAAGGTATACTTTCTCCATTTTCCTTTAAATAAATCCGTTCTCTTTAAAAAAACTTCATTTGAATTTTAAAATATTTCTTTTCATATATATATCACATAAAATTTTTAAATTATATAAGAAACATATTTTTATTAAAAAATGAAGAAAAATATTTTCCCTTCAAAAAATAAAAAAATCATTTAAATTAAAAAAAATAATTTTTTATTTTTTAAAAATACACTTTTGATTAAAAAATAATCTCATTTTTCCTAAAAATAATAACATTTTTATTTTTAAAAAAAATCAAAAATAATTCATCCATTTTAAAAACTCATGAAATAAAAATATTTCTAGATTAAAAAATAAAAATATCATTTTTATTAAAATACTCAATTTTCTTTTTTTAAAATCTAGATAAAAATTATGTCTTGTTTAAAACACAATCAATAAAACATATCCAAGTAAATCCCACTTTTTGTTAAGGAATTTGATCTTTTTCCATTTAAATTTTCAAAAAAAATCCTAAGAATTTTTTTTGAAAAAATTAATTTCATTCATTAAAATATATTAAAAAAAATTAATAAGATAAAAAAACTTATCCATTTGATTTTATAATATTCAATTTTTCATTTAAAATATTGAAAAATAACTCATATTTAAAAAAATAAAATAATAATTTTTTGTTGAGGAATCATAAATTTTCATTTTTAAAAAATAAAATTGGAAGGAGTTACCATTTTTCTAAAAAAAATATTCAATAAATTAAAAAATATTTCCTTATTTGTTTAAAATAAATAAATTTCCCCTTTAGAAAATACCAAATATCTCACTTCTCAATAAATAAATTGGAAAGAATCTTGCAAAAATTTCTTTTTATTTAAAAAAATTCAAAGAAAAAAAATATATTTCTTTTTAAAAAATGAAAAAAAATATTTTTCAATTAAAAAATCTTTTCAATAAAAAATTAAAATGATTTTTTTTCTTTATTAATTCATAAAAAAAATTTATATTTCTTAAAATGCTTTAAAATTTTACTTTTTTAATAAAAAAATATTTTTTTAATAAAACATACATGCATATGTAAAATCCATTTATGGTTTTTAGGTACCACTTAACCCCTCTTTTTGTTCATACTTTGGTTGGGGTTCATCTTAATTTTTATCAGAAGAAATTTTGAAATTTTCCATGCCTCTTAGGTTGTGTATAGTTGGTGCACGGTTTTCCCAAACGGTGCACCCTACTAGTAAAAATTGTGCAAACCCAAATAGTAAGAATTTTCATGATTGGTGCATGGTTTGAAAAATTGTGCACCCACCTAGTAGAAATCATACACCCCTTTAGAAAGTTCAATGGTTAGGTTGCATAGTTATCTAAACTATGTAGCCCTATCCAACTAACCATGTGTGCAGTTTTTTATTATTATGAAAATTAATTTTAAAATCCTAAAACCCCCATTTTGAGTGTTCAATGAGCCCATTTCACACTAACTCAATTTCTTTTTCCTTGGATTCTCCCTATGGGTGATTTTTTATCCTCTAAACCCTTTATAAATAGAATCAAATTTAGAAGAACCTTGTTCTATCTATCCCTGATTAGTTTTCTTCCCCTTCTCGTTCTCTCTTTCTATCTTCCTCTCTCCCCCTTAGGGTTTGTTAGATCTCTGTGTTGTTGGAGGATTTAAACTCTAATTTTTTATCTTATATCTAGGTTTAGTTTCTCAGATCTCCATTGTTAACATTCTTCATTGGGGTTTCTCATTGCGGGTGTTGTAAGACATGATCTCTTTAATTTGTTAGGTGGATTCATATAATTTTGGCCAATTTATTTAAACTTGAATTGCATGATTGTATAAATATATGTAAATTAAATTGTGAAAACCTAATTCAATGGTAATTAGTATTTGAAATTTATTTGGCATGAAATTTGGGAAAAACCCCCAATTCAAATTGAATTTGAATTTTAGGGTGTGATTTGAAATTGATGGAATTGTGAAATTGATGGAATTGTGAAATTTATTTTTGAAATTTATTTGAAATTAGCATTTGAGAAAAATGGATTAATTTTTTTTAATAAAAACATTGATTAGTTTTATCTGGAAGAAGGCATGAATTGATTAAAAACCCATATTTTGGTTTTTAAAGAGAAATTCGCATATTGAAATAGTAAATGGGCAATTGTATTTTGAAAAAATTTCAAATAGTTTTTTCATTATTGATTATTTTTTGAGTGCACCCAATCCTAGGTAGTTAGTGAGTTATTTGGGACAAACATGATAGGCTGTAATTTCCCTAGAAATTGATCTATTCTTTACAACTCTAACATAAACCTATTGGTAGATACTATCCCGAATGGGATGTTGTTTAGTCCTATTTGGATAGTGTCGGAGGGACTTGTCTGCAAATTGTCTTCATCACTATATGAGTGTGTGAGAATCCCATAACCTATAATTATTTTACCTCTTTTCATATGACCATGTTTCTCATCTTTGATTATTTTTTGTGTATGTCATTTTTTGTAAAACTGCTTTACACATGCCTTGTGAATTTATTTAAATTTTTTTATAAAAAAATTATTAATCCATTATTTAAATTTTTGTATCAGTTAAAATTAATAGCATGTTTTGTTTTTAATATTATATTTTACATTCAATCATGATTCATTTAAAATTTAAAGTATTATTTGGTTAATTATCATGGAATCTATTTATGGAACCCTTAGTGAGACCCCACTGAGATTTTATCTCACACCCTACCTTTTCCTTAAAGAGTTTATAGATTTCATTCTTCTAGGTTCAAGAAAGTAGAAAGTATCAGTGGGAGGGGATGGCTATTGATCATATGGTCTTGGAGTGTTGTGTCCATTTGGAATTGGGTTTTTATCTCTCTATTTTAAAGTACTATGTTGTCATACTTTGGTTTTATATACCTATTGACTACTATTATTTTTCTCCCTATAGAGTTCTCTTCTGAGTAGACTGACTTATATCTATTTCTTCTGCAATTTATGTGGAAAACATTTCCCCACCTTATCTTATATGATGTCAGGTGCTAGTGACCATCCTATGGAGATCAAGTACTCCCTTCAAGATATGTTGGTATTGGCTTGGTTATTAGGGTACCGAGGTATCCAGGTTGCTTCGATACAAAGTGGTGTCAAAGGTGTAGGTTAATCATATTGCCTTCATGTCAGTATAATGTTTGAGATCTTTCCAGTACATAAGATGTAGTTGTGAGTGAGTTCCTAGCCATATCTCACCGTAATGAGACTTAGTCACCATGGGTGGTTTGGGAAAGGCTTCTTGATGATTTGTTTTAGTCTTTTCCCTACTTTTTATTTCTATATATTGAAATATAGATACTTTTATTCTGTCTATTTGGATTAATTTCCCTATTGCTCTTATTTGACTGTTGATCTATGTAATGTTGTGACATCTTCAATGTTTTCTGATAATATTGTGTACCATCATGCCTCTAAGAAGAAATGTTAATAGGATCTAGGAGGAATATTCTGATAAACCATAGCGATAAAATCCTATTGTGGACCAGAATCTGGTAGAGGTTGTTGTGCATGTTTTCCAAGCTCTGGGACATGCACCTACACTCATTTCTATTTAGGCTTCAGTTGTGGAACATTAGAGGGATTGATACTTGATTCTTTCTCATAAATTCATTTTCTAGAATCCACCAATGTTATAAGAATCAAATGATCCTCCATAGGCTAAGTATTGGCTTCGGATAGTTGAAATTTGGCTTCATTTCTTAGAGACACTTGATTCAATAAAGGTGAAATATGAAACCTTCAAGGTATATATACCTTGTAGGAGATGGTAGAACATGACGTTTATGGTAAATAAGAATGAGGTATTTGTGTGGAAGGACTTTAAAGCTATTTTTGATAACTATTTCTATCCAGATTCGATGGTGATGGCCAAGGCTATAGAATTTTTCAAACTCAAGCAGCCATATAGGATCATGACAAATATGAAAATTGATTTATTGTACTTGTGTAGTTTTCACTTGAAATTGTATCAAATGAGAATATGAAGACTCAATGATTCAATATGGGAATTCAATATGATATTCATTCTTAGGTTTTATTTTTGAAGCTACCTTATTATTCTGATGCGTTACATAGAGCGTTGATGGTTGAGATGGACCTAGTTGGTAAGTCAGGGTTGATAGAAGTTCCTTTTTCTCCCAGTGTAATTTCTATGATCTCCTTCAATGGAAAGAGGAATCAGGATGATTCTCATGTTGGTTCTTAATATTCAGGTTCTTCTAGACTTCATGTAGTTCCTGGAAGAGGCCGTTTGATTTTCTACTAGTGTGGAAAGCCTAGAAATTCAAAATGGAGTTTCACTGAGGCACCCAAGGAATGTGGTTCTTGAAGATTTATAGGTCACTTTCTGAAGATATTTACTTTCTATTATACTTAATATATTATCATGGGATCATCTGTGCCAAAAATGTATTATGGTTTAATCATATTCTTCACGAAAAAATGGTTTCCATCCATAGGAATCTAGAGTGAAGCTTCTTTATATAGTGGAAGAGTCTCTAGAGGAATAAGATATGGGACTAGTGAGTGTGATAGATACCATCACTATTGCTTCATCTTTAGTGACTTCTTTATTTGATATTATTACATCTCATTCATTCATTTCAACCCATATTGTGAGTCTTATAAATTTTCCTACAGAGCATTTATCTTATGTGATAAATATTACTACTCCCCTCAAAACAAATAGAGAGTAGGTTCTTCGATGTTCTACTGGTGTGTTCTCTCTATCAGAGATTGATCTTACCTACAATTTTTTGGTTATCAACATGAAACCTATAGAAGAAATATTTAGGATGGATTAGCTAATTTCTAATAAATCCTAAATTTATTTCTATCTTCAGTGGGTCTTCTTTACTACACCTCATGTTGTTTTTTGTATCTTACAAGTAGAATGGGACTCAAGGTTGAGTAGATTTGGACCTTCTTATCCAGTGTTGGGGAAAGTGATGTCGGTTTTAGCTTTTGATCTAGAGTGAGAGTCTTTGATTGGTTATCTTCCTCTGTTTATCATTAATTTGATGACATTTTCCTTCTAAATTCTCTAGTTTTCTAATTTTAAAAGAGGTAGGGTTTTCTATTGATTTATTACATAGTACTTAGCTGATATCTATACGTTCGTACTGCAAGAACATGCTAAGATGAAATATTCAAAGGCTTAGCTGGATGATATTTTAGAAAATAGATTTATGTGCCCAAGTGTGTCACCTTCAATAGCTATATAATTAGTTGTCTTAGAATATAAATATAAATTTAAAACTAAATTTTTCTCATAAAATATTATTCAATGAGATTGATTAAAAGGTGAACTCGTCATTTAGGGAATACCTAGTGCATATGTGGATTAGAGTGAGAAGATTATTTGAGGGAATATGGTTCCTATGATATGGTTTTAGTGGTAGGATGGGAATATCTAAGAGGATATGTGGAAATGGGATATGTATATGAGATCTTGGTAGTTGGAGTTCATTGATGGGGATACTCATGGATGATAAACCCAATAGTGGAGAGTTTATTACAATACTAAATTTTTTTGTATCATTTTAGAGTTATTTTTTGGCATTTGAATAATTAATTATGGATAGTTTTATATAATTTTAGAAAACTTTAGAGGAAGATAATGGATTAAAGGGTTAATAGGGTGACACTACTAAAATAAAATAGTAGATACCAATGAGTACCATATATAAGCCACTGACTACCTAGTGGAATTCATTAAGTACTCAATGAGATTATATTGGATATAAAAAAACCCACTGGATAGACCCAAACAATTAATGGATTGTGATCAGGTGGATGATGGGTCTCTAGGTACCCAATGGTCTATGGGGTTGAATTATTTCAGTAGAAATTTTATAATTATTTTAGGGTCAAATATAAATACCTTCTTTCTAATTTTTATAGTTGTATATAGATATAATCCTCTCTTTTATATATTTTTATCCTCCCCTATTGGATTTAATATCTCCTAACTTTTTGTCTAGTGTAAGATATGTTAGTCTTCGATTGATTTGATCATCACATAGTAAGTCTAACACCATATGATCTTTAATATCCACTTTTTTCCATTTTTTATTGGTTCTCCCTTCTAAATCCCTAAACTGGGGGGGTCAAGTTTCATTATATTACTTGACTAAGGGTGAATTAACTCATAACATTTGATTAATAACCTCCTATTAGATAAATGTTGGTGGTCTCTATAATTCTCCCTTCTGTTATATGTATTGTGTGTGTTATGTGATAAGTGGGTTGGCATGAGTGGGTATCAGTAACCAAGAATATAATCAAAATAGTTCATCTATGAGTGAGAAAATAGGCAAAGATCATTAGACCCACAATATATATTTTAAACATCTTGAAATTAATTTTTTTGAGGGCTATGTTGACATTCTATGCCTTGGATTGAAATTAAAATAGAAAAAAAAGTTGTTATGCTAGGAAATAACTCAAAATACCATTGTAAGGCTTTGTGTGATGTTAAAACTTATTGAGTAACAATGTAATGTGTTAGACGATGATATCATTCAAGATTTATGGGGTATATTTGATTAGTTTCCTTGATGCCTGGTGTTCAATTGAGGGATGATTATAGGGTATCATGAGTAGTTCCAAGCATGGTTGGACAAAGTATAGGGTATGGTAAGGGATGTGATTCTTGAGGTATGATTGAGTAACAAAGATCTAGTAATGATGGTCCATGTTTATTATTAATATTTTATTACCATGTATTATAATTTAAATGGAAAACTATTTACTTCAAAGGGGTGGATACATATATGTTATGACCATTGTTTGAAATATATTTTTTGGTATTATATTATTATGATATCCTACTATCAAGATATTTTTATATGAGGTGGATATTTTTATGTCATCTCATTATTCATAGAATCTTATTGGATAGGTGGAAAATTATATTAACCCTTTACTCTAAATACTTATTTAAGATAAACTTGGTCCTTCTATGATTGATGGGAAAATTATTATGTCAACTGTTAGGGCCAATAGGGGCCTATGTACCCTGAGAGGGGGGGTGAATCAGGGTATGGATATTCTTTTCAAAATACTTCCTGCCCCACTGGATCTTGACCTCTTTGTTACAAGGGTCACTTTGTTTGCTCTTGTGTGTATACTATGCTCAGTTCTTTTCAAGTTTATCTGATGATAATGCTTTGAGTGCAATGCAGAGAAGCGACCAGGCAGACACAGCGATTTTTACTTGGTTCACCACTAAGGGCTACGTCCAAGGAGCATACGCCGACAAGTTGCCGGTTCGTACCAAGATCCACTAACTTCACTAGCTGTGGTTTACAATGTTCGGGCTAGATCACTTCTATGCCCAGGCTCACTGCCTTTACAATGTTTAGGGTCAGCTCACTGCTTTCCCAAGGGTCACTCCCTGTTTCTCTCTCTCTGGCTCACTGCCGGTGGAGAGGATCACCTTCTTCCTCTTCCTAAGCTCACTGCTCTTGGAAGGGATTCACTCACAGTTTATAGACCTGTAGGTCTCTTCATTTCCATTAAGGAATGCATCTTTCTCTGTATGTAGATGCTCTATTGAAATCCAACTTTCACCCGTAGATGAATCTCACTTTGCTCCGGATGTACCGGGCAACCTCGATTTTTACGCGCAACCCTTACGGTGTCTTGCGCGCAATTTCTATGCTTTGCGCGAAATTCCTTTTTCGCGCAACCTCCAAATTTTACGCGCAGCCTGGAAACTGCCTTGCGCGCATATCACTGCCTTTGCGCGAAATTCACTTTTCGCGCAACCTTCCTTTTACGCGCCAGCTCAAAACTTTCTGCGCAGCCTTTGCTTTTCGCGCAATCTGACTTTACGCGCAAACTTTAAGTTTACGCGCAACACCCTTTCAAACTTCAATTTCGCGCACCAGAGCTCGGGTATTTTCTATGTCTTGAACTCTACTGAATGGAGGAGGGTCACTTCATATTTATAGGCAAAATCGACCCTGCGCGAAAAACCCTCCTTGTGCGCGTAATCCGCTTTGATCTTCCGCGCACAAACATTTTCCGCGCACTGCTCCATAATTTCGCGCACCTCATGCCTTTGCCATTTTACGAGCTTCGGACCTCGTAACACCTCTTGCGCGAAATACTTCATCAGCTATTTCGCGCGCCACTTCAATTTTCCGCGCACGCCTCCAAAATTTCGCGCGCCTCATGCCTTTACCGATTTTCAAGCTTTCGGCCTTGAAACATCTTTTGCGCGAAATAAAATTTCGCGCAACCCGCTGTTTTGCGCGCCACACTTCAAGATTTCGCGCAACCCTCTAGTTTTGCGTGCCACGCTTGATTTTTCCGCACACCTCCTTCATTTCTCTCTCCTCAACCTTTGCCAACAACATATCACTCCATTTTCCATTGGCGATTTTCAGGCCCAAAAATTTGGCAAACACTGGAAAACGGCGCCACCTTGTACTGCTCTTTTGTACCGCCTCCAGATCGTCCTTTCCTTTGTCAAAGTTCTTTGTCAACATGGAATGTCAACAACTTCTCGGGAACTCGACAATTCTCCATGGAAACCTTCTTTGTCAACAAACACAATCAACCCAAAAATGCTGCAATGCTACCTTGAGGGATTTTTGCCCAACAATCTCCCCCTTTGGGTTTGTTGACAACTCTTCACAACTCTGCTCAGAAATATTTTCTGCACTTTGATACCTCACTGAGTCTTCTTCCAGCTGCTACCACCATTCGCCTCTTGCGATTATGATAGCGTTCAAGGATTCACTTAACATGTACTCTAAGCCCACATGAGCAATGCTCGGCGTGAGAAACAAGAGTAGTATGAAAAGTTCATCAATGAATCACTTCATGTCAGACCCCAATTGTCGATTCCACCCTGATACCAATTCTTAAAAGAAAAACTAGTTGTTGAACCACACTGATACCAATTGGTGAATTCTTAAGTTGATACCGATTGTTGATAGCTGGACACCGTCTCACACCATTCCAACACCACTGATCTGCCTTTATCACGATCCTCAGCTGTCGTGATTTCTATGATTTGATCGATCACTTCTAGCATCGTCAGATGTCAAAATCTCTCCCCCTTTCTCATTGCTCCCCCTTTCTGGCTGCTCCACCTGTCAGCTTCTCCCCGTATCAATTATGATTTATCAAATCTCCGCACTATTTTCTCTCTTGAACTAACACTTTTCTCCCCCTTTGTCAAGCACTTTTCAAGCACTTTTCTCCCCCTTTGTCAACGAACCCAAAGGTCACGCCTTTGTAGTCTGTAACATAGTAGAGAACACATATCAGCACATGAGGGAAAAACACACCATACCTCGGGGAGAGGGGGGGTGGGCCCACATCCACTCTATTTCAAGTGTGGGGAATTGACTGAACTCCCAGAGCCAGTCGATGCCTTTCAAAAGCTTCCTTGGGTAAGGCCTTTGTCAGAATGTCTGCAACCTGTAGTTCTGTAGGCACATACTCCAATTTCACAATCCCCTGCTCAACTTTCTCCTTGATAAAATGATACTTTATCTCAATGTGCTTTGTCCTAGAGTGACGGACGGGATTTTTGCTAAGATTTATAGCACTTGAGTTATCGCACTGGATTCCGATCGGAGACTTCACTTCAACTCCCATATCTCCAAGCTGCTGCTTCATCCACAATAACTGTGTGCATGCTTGAGTGGCCGCAATAGACTCAGCTTCTGCGGTGCTTAATGAAATGCAATCCTGCTTCTTGCTTAACCAAGCAATACATAGTCCGCCAAGATAAAATGCACCACCTGACGTTGATTTTCTATCATCTGCTGAACCGGCCATGTCTTCATCAGTATATCCCAATAACTCTGTCTGAGATTTGTCGTTGTAGGTCAAGCCGAAGTCCACCGTGCCCTTGATATACCGAAGTATTCTTTTCACTGCAAGCATGTGTCTTTCCTTGGGATTACTCTGATATCTCACTGCTTGGCATGTGGCGAAAACAATATCAGGCCTTGTTGCGGTTAAGTACAACATACTTCCAATGATTTGCCTGTATTCTGTGATATTAATTGCCCTGCCACTGTCATCTTTTGATGATTTCATCCGGGTAGAAACCGGAGTCTTCATCTCCTTGGAATTTTCAATTCCAAATCATTCCAAAGCATCCTTGGCATACTCGGATTCAGAAATGAATGTTCTATTCCTGCCTTGTGTAACTATGCTTCATCTGATCTTCCAAATATTATGTCTTCTTCCTTGACCAGCCTCACCATCCTTTGATTACTATTGTTGTTGAAATAAAGATTGTAATCAAATCCCCCACACTGAAAACCAATCTTCTTCAAATACTGATATAGCCTTCAGTACCATTCTCTTGGGGTGTATGCTTTGCACACCAGTCGTGCTTTGTTTCGAATCATTGTGCCATCTTCGTTCATCTTGTCTAAATAGACCCATTGTGTCCTGATGACGTTTTTATCATCTGGCCTCGAAACAATTTCCCAGGTCTGATTCTTCTCAATTCTGACCTATCTCTTCATTCATGGCATGATCCCAGTTTTCATCTTCAGCTACATCAGCAAAGCATTTCGACTCAACCTGAGATAGTAATGATGTCTGTTGTAGTGATTTCATTCTCTTTGTCTGAACTGGATCTCACTGATCACTGATGATAGTCTGCCTGTCAATTTCATCTCGATTCTTTGTATTTTGTGCAGATAAGGATTTTACATCCTTGTACTCATCATTAGTATCTTATTCTGAGTCACCCTCAGCCACTTCTTCTCCCCCTGTGTTGCTTTTTTTTTCCTCAACACTTTCGTCAGGAAATTGTTCACTGACTCATTTTTCAGTGGCTTTATTTCTTTCAGCTACTTTTCGCAGCTTCTTGGTATCCTGAAAAACAGTCAACTGATACCACAATGTTAGATCAAAATAAATAAGCATGAAATGCTTGATCACTGCTGCTTCTCTCATAGTATGTCTTCTCTCGATAGACAACTCTTGAGATGGGTCATCCAATTATTTCCTTGATGGATCTGGCATCTGATTTTGTTGTTGAATGCTCCCCCTGTGTTATGCAACACTTCCTGGGGTTAGGCCCAACAGTTTAGACCCATAACACGTATTTTCCTCCTACATCATTCGTTCTCATCTTCCAATCAGATTTGAGCCACTAACAAAATCTCTAAGCCTACGGAGTTGAAACTCGGTGTAGGAAACAAGAGATAAAGTTAATAACACAATCACTTCCTATTGTGCTCTGTTGCTCTCCTTCTTCTTCAACTCTAGTATCTGATTTGAATCAATTGAAACTCTAGAGCATATCATTTCTCCACTTCGCATCCTTAGATGCCACTTCCCCTTGGATTGTATCTCCCTAAAACCTGAAACACAAGAATCATCAGTTAATAGCATTTATATACATAGGGAGAGGGGTTTCTTCTAGAATCCTCAACATGAGGATGATGGTTGATCCTGATGGGTCATCCCTTTGATTCTTTCTTGGAGCGCATCACACTCCTTTCTTGCTTCCTCCAACTGCCTGACCAACTTCAACTGTTCTGGCCATATGACTAGGCATTCTTTGCTCACATTCTGAGCCTTTTTCTGATATGAAGATTCTGCAGACTTGGCCTTTCTCACAATCTGGGGTTTAGACCAATTGGTACACATTTCGATCTTTGATGTTCTACCGAAATTCCATTTCCCTTGATTGTTTCTCGGTGCAGGAATCTCCTTTCTTGTTATCTTCCCTGTCTTCTTTGTCCATTGTAGGGATCTGCCTTTTTCTTCCACTTCTCGTTGCAAAACACGACATGTGGATTTTTCGATGCATTCTTTGCTTATCTGCCTTTTGTCAGATTTATGAGTCACCGCCCTATTTTTCATTGGTGGTGGGTCCTCCATTGAACGTCCATTCTTCTTTATCACCGCTGGAGTAGATCTCCCCTTAATCTTCCAGGTTTGCTCACATTCTCTTCTTGAGAGCTGTTGTGAGTATGACATAGGAGGTGACTGATACATCTTTCGTTCAGCTCCACGTGATTTCCCTGAGGCTCGAAGCCTATTCTTCTCCTTACCACTTTGTCTCCCAGTACAGGCTTCTTTCTTGTACACTTCCTGTGGTGGAGATCTCTTTTCTTGTTCCTTTCCCTTTCCTGCTTTCTTCTTACTGCAATGTCTCGCCATGTGCCCATGATCAGAACATATGAAACATTTTCTATTAAAGGCATACCTCATTTCATCACTTCTCTGCTGAGATGTTGATGCAACTTGTGTTCTTCCTCTGATATTATTCTCCCGAGCTTCCTGACACATGCTCATGGTGTGTCCCATTCTCCTGCAGTAATAACATCTAATATATGCTTTCCTCTGAGAAGCTCTTCTTTCTAATTTCTCATGATGCTTCTTCCTGTTCTCAGATTTATTAATGTCTCTCTTTTCACAGCCTGAAATGTACTCCAGAGCCTCTGTACAGAAGCTTGATGTGTGGCCATGAACTCCGCAGAAATAGCACACATCATCACTCCTTGAAACTATCCTCATAGGCTTATCTCCAGCACCTACAGGATTTTTCTTACCTTTGTAAATTTTCACTGCATTTTTCTTATCATCCATAGGAGTGGAATTATCATATCCAACGCCAGCATTTCCAAAACTTTCTGGTCTTTGAGCTGAGAAAATATTATGTTGTTTCTCTTCAGAAACAGCATATCTGTTCTTCATTTTATCATCACTTGAAGAAGGATGATCAAATAGCAAGTGCAGTGCATCCTTCAACTTGGGCTTATCTTTGGATTTAGACTTCTCTATTTCCTGCTTGACTGATTCGAGCTCTTCTACCAACTTTTGAATCTTTATATCCCTTGATTCAAGTTGGACATCATGTTTTTCCTTGAGAAGCTTCCCTCTACTTACCTCATCTTCCAGTTCATGCTTCAGCTTATCAACCATGTCATTTTTCTCCTTTACCTTCAATTTTTCTTGAGCGACAGAGTCAGAGCAACATGCATTCTCTTGTTGTAGCCTTTGATTTTTCTGAACTTCTGCAGACAACTGTGCTGCTAGATCATTATTTCTGGCTTTAAGATTTTGTGCTTCATCTGACATTTGACTCTCTTCATAATCACCAGCCTTTTGTTTTCCTTTCATTCTGGCCATCTTCTGCAGCTCTTCAGCACGTGAATCATTCTTCTCTGTTAGGTCAGTAACTATATCAATAAGCCTTTGATTTAAACATTTTAGCTTGTTGACCTCAATCTCCAATCCCTTGATCCGGATATCTTTAGATTTGGCTTCTTCAGTGTTTCCAACGTCACTTGGAATATTCAGTTCTTCGATGCTTTTGAATTGGTCTTTCACTTTTCTATTCAAGCCATCGATCTCCCTTTTCTGTTCTTCAATCTTAAGCTTATACTCACTAACTGATTCTGAGTTCTCTGGTGCTGATAACTTGAGTTTATCAATTTTATTTATCAACTCAGACTTCTCTTCTTCCTGCTGCTGCATATAGAGTTTGGCATCGCGAACAACTTTGTTAGCATTCTTGGTTTTGGCTCTCCAAACATCTATCTCTTCAAGAGCAGCCTCTAACTCAGCTCGCATATCTATTCTTCCTTCAATTTCTTCTTCTGTTTCAGTATCACTCTGATGCTCATGTACTTTACTCATTCCAACATCATGATTGAGTGAATCAATCTTTTCCCTTTCTGATTCATCCAAGCCTTCCTTCAGCAAGTTGTTTGATTCCTTTAGTTGAATCACACATTTTCCATATACACTTCCACACTGAGGAGTACCACCTGACTTCTGCTTGTTCTTGGATGTTTTTCCCTTTCCCATGGCTGATTGAGATAAGAGAAGACTGATTCTTTATGCACACAGATCGACTACACCAAGTTGGAGCAAACAAATCTGATAACAACAACCTTCCCTCTGATACCAATTGTTAGGGCCAATAGGGGCCTATGTACCCTGAGAGGGGGGGTGAATCAGGGTATGGATATTCTTTTCAAAATACTTCCTGCCCCACTGGATCTTGACCTCTTTGTTACAAGGGTCACTTTGTTTGCTCTTGTGTGTATACTATGCTCAGTTCTTTTCAAGTTTATCTGATGATAATGCTTTGAGTGCAATGCAGAGAAGCGACCAGGCAGACACAACGATTTTTACTTGGTTCACCACTAAGGGCTACGTCCAAGGAGCATACGCCGACAAGTTGCCGGTTCGTACCAAGATCCACTAACTTCACTAGCTGTGGTTTAAAATGTTCGGGCTAGATCACTTCTATGCCCAGGCTCACTGCCTTTACAATGTTTAGGGTCAGCTCACTGCTTTCCCAAGGGTCACTCCCTGTTTCTCTCTCTCTGGCTCACTGCCGGTGGAGAGGATCACCTTCTTCCTCTTCCTAAGCTCACTGCTCTTGGAAGGGATTCACTCACAGTTTATAGACCTGTAGGTCTCTTCATTTCCATTAAGGAATGCATCTTTCTCTGTATGTAGATGCTCTATTGAAATCCAACTTTCACCCGTAGATGAATCTCACTTTGCTCCGGATGTACCGGGCAACCTCGATTTTTACGCGCAACCCTTACGGTGTCTTGCGCGCAATTTCTATGCTTTGCGCGAAATTCCTTTTTCGCGCAACCTCCAAATTTTACGCGCAGCCTGGAAACTGCCTTGCGCGCATATCACTGCCTTTGCGCGAAATCCACTTTTCGCGCAACCTTCCTTTTACGCGCCAGCTCAAAACTTTCTGCGCAGCCTTTGCTTTTCGCGCAATCTGACTTTACGCGCAAACTTTAAGTTTACGCGCAACACCCTTTCAAACTTCAATTTCGCGCACCAGAGCTCGGGTATTTTCTATGTCTTGAACTCTACTGAATGGAGGAGGGTCACTTCATATTTATAGGCAAAATCGACCCTGCGCGAAAAACCCTCCTTGTGCGCGTAATCCGCTTTGATCTTCCGCGCACAAACATTTTCCGCGCACTGCTCCATAATTTCGCGCACCTCATGCCTTTGCCATTTTACGAGCTTCGGACCTCGTAACACCTCTTGCGCGAAATACTTCATCAGCTATTTCGCGCGCCACTTCAATTTTCCGCGCACGCCTCCAAAATTTCGCGCGCCTCATGCCTTTACCGATTTTCAAGCTTTCGGCCTTGAAACATCTTTTGCGCGAAATACAATTTCGCGCAACCCGCTGTTTTGCGCGCCACACTTCAAGATTTCGCGCAACCCTCTAGTTTTGCGCGCCACGCTTGATTTTTCCGCACACCTCCTTCATTTCTCTCTCCTCAACCTTTGCCAACAACATATCACTCCATTTTCCATTGGCGATTTTCAGGCCCAAAAATTTGGCAAACACTGGAAAACGGCGCCACCTTGTACTGCTCTTTTGTACCGCCTCCAGATCGTCCTTTCCTTTGTCAAAGTTCTTTGTCAACATGGAATGTCAACAACTTCTCGGGAACTCGACAATTCTCCATGGAAACCTTCTTTGTCAACAAACACAATCAACCCAAAAATGCTGCAATGCTACCTTGAGGGATTTTTGCCCAACATCAACCCACTACTTCAAAAAAGTATGTCTCTATAGTCAGATACATGCATGATGACTCATTCACAATTGAACCAATTTTTGATGTCATTGTCTAACCGTATATGAAGTAGTGCACCCTGACCTACATAATTTGATGTTGTAAATCTTATCATTACTGATAATATTGGTAATGGTCATCCAAACTCAATGAAATTGGTTAAAGTAGGTAGTTTCAATCATTGTGGTGTCTTTTCATGAACTTATTGATGTGAATTTATGATGCATATTAATTTCTACTACTTTCATAGAAAATTGTACATGAATTTTCATATATATTGAATTATTTTAGGGGCCTGATGGTTGTTTCCAAAAAATTATTTTACTCACACCCTACATTTAGAACTTAATGGACACAAAAACTTATGATTCATGACATGGGTAAGGGTAAGGCCTTGATTTAAAGTAGTTAAGTTAAATTAGATTGATGGGGATCAAGAGATAGTGCCAGGAAATGTTTAGGATATTTATACAAAGTCTCCTCCATTATTTTATATTTTATCATATATCTTGTATTCAATCATCCCATTGGAAAATCCTCTATTTGACGTATGTCTTATATAACATTTCATGGGTTTCCATTTTTTATTTCATAGTTATATATTTTTTTATAATTGAATATGATTATGATTTCATATTATACTATATTTTTGTGTATTATTATTTCTTATTACTTATTTTTATTAGTGGTTATCTGATAGAAGGTATAGTATCTTTATTACATTGATCTAACACATGCTGCCTATTGACATCCTATGACTTACAGGATGGAATTTATAAGGTCATTTGGCCCTTACTATTTTTACAATTAAAGGGTAACCATGGTAACATGTTTTAGCAGGATTCTATTCATTTATTTTGTTTTAATTTTAATCAATTTAGTTTAGCTGGGTTTAGTTTAATTAGGTTTGATTGGGTTGTTTCAGTTTAATTAATATTGGTTTAATTAAACTTAGTTCTATATCATTAAGTTTATTTTGGTTAAATTTAGTTGAATGTATTTAATCCACTTTGATTTTTTTTGGGTTAAATTAAGTTTGTTTAATTTATTTTTTATGTTAGATCTATTTATTTTGGTTCTAGTCATGTCAATTCAGTTTGATTCATGTTTTTCTGGGTTAATTATTTGGTTCAAATCAATATAGTTTTATTTATTTTTTTATTTGGGTAGTTCAATTTTTATTTAGTTATGTTAGTTAAGTTCAATTTGATTGGTTTTATTATACTCTATTTGGGTTAGTTCAGATCAATTTTCTTTAGTTCACTATTAAATATAGGTTAGGTAAGTTCAGTTTATTTAGATTTATGTAGTTCATTATATTTTAGTTATTTTTAGTTCAATTTGGTTTAATTCAATTCAATTTAGAATAATTATATTTCATTTGGTTTAATCAGGTCTATTTAATTTAGGTCGGGTAAGGTTGTGATGGTTCGTGAAAGTTAGAATCTATGTAGTTTAACTTGATTTGAATTTTTATATGTCATTTTTGGTGGGTTCGGTTAAATTTGGTTTGTTATAATTCAATCTGTGTTGACTGGGTTTGGGTTAGTTTAGGTCATGTCAACTGAATTCAATTTAGGTAAGCTCAATTTACTTTGTTTAATGTTATTCTATAATATGTATTTTGTATTTGATTGATGTAAGGAATAATCATAGATTATTTTAGTTAGGTTTAATTTGATCTATTCATTTTAGTTTAATTCTTTTTAATTCAATTAAATTTGGTTCAAATCTATTGGGTTTGATTTGATTTTATTTGATTTGATTTAGTTCAATTCCAATCAATATTTTTCAATTCTATTCAATTTGGATCAATTTGGTTTAGTTAATTTTTTTTACAGTTGAGTCATTTCAATTTGGTAACATTTATTACAACTTGGTTTGATTCATTTTAGTTATGTTTTATTTGGTTTCTCTTATTTGAGTTCAGGCCAGGTTGGTTTTTTTGATTAAGTTAAATTCAGTTTGTTTAAGTTTGGGTTGGGACAATTAAAGTTTGGTGAGATTATTTTAGGTATATTGGGGATGATTTAGTTCATTTTAGTTTGATTCAACTAGAATTGGTCAATTATCTTTGTTATGGTTTGAGATATTCAATTTTGTTTTGTTTTTCGTTATTTGATTATTTCCTAATCAATTTGGTGTGGTTCAATTATTTTCAGTTTCTTTCAATTCAGATCATCTCAAATACTTTTTATAATATTTAGTTACATTTTATATTGTTTAATTTATTTTAGTTATGTTCAATTAGTTCAGTTTTTTTTTAGTTGGATTCAGTTTATATTTATTCTATTCTAGACTATTTTAGTTGGTTTGGTTTTATTAAATTTTGTTTAATTTGGGCCAGTTCAATTGGGGTGGGGTGGGATTAGAACAGTTCATTTCATTTCTATTTTTCAATATTTTTTTTAATTGTTTCATTTAGTTTAATTAAAATCAAATTAATTTAATTCGGGTTGGGTTAGTTTAGTTTAGTATAGTTTGAACTCGTTCAATTTTTTTAAGTTTTTTTAACTTGGTTCAATTTAATTTATTAGGATTCAATTCCATTCGGTTTAGTAAAATGTTTTTTTAGTACAATTATTTTGGGTATGGTTCAATTAGGGTAATTTTAGTCGGATTAGAGTTTTTTTATTTTGGTTTTTATGGGTTTTGGTTCGTTTTTTTAATTAGTACAACTCAACTTAGTTTATTTTTGTTTATTCAAGTTTGAATCGACTGAGTTGGGATGTTCTATTTAGGTTCTGATCAGTTTTTTATGGTTCATTTCAAACCATTTTTTGTTAGCTTGGGTTATTTTTGGTTGGTTCATTTCACATTAAGTTGGTTTGGTTCAGTTTATATTGATTAAGTTTGGTTCATGTTGGTCGGTTTGGGTTACTTTTCTTTTTTTTCAATTCATTTTAATTTTCCTTTGTTTTATTTGGTTCATTGTTTTTCAGCTTGATTTTGTGTGATTCAGATCAATTTTATTCATCTTGATTAGGTTTTCTAAATATTTATTTTGTTTCAGATCAAGTTCATTCAGTTTAGTTTGATTTGATATAGTTTAGTTTCGTTTATTTATATTATAGATAGTTCTGGTTAGGTTTACTCATGTCTATATGGTATGGTTTTATTAAATTCATTCTCTTTCTATTTGGGTAATTTCGGGAAGATAAGTTTCTTTTTTTGGGGATTGGTGGGTTTTGTTCAAGTGGGTTGGTTTGATTTTTGTTGGTTCTACTCAAGATGATTTATCTTGGGTAGTTTTGTTCAGTTCGATTTTATCCCATTTTAATTTGTTCATCTCAATTCAATTCCATTTGATTTGGTTTGTTCTGGTTTGATTTTGTTTAGTTTGAGTTAGGCCAGTCTAGTCCAAATCATTCAATTCAATTCAAGTCCATTAAGATCATTTTTTTTATTCAATTTTATTTTAATTCCCTTGGTTCAATTTAGTTCAATATTTTCTTTTTTAGTTCAATTCATTTTCATTTGGTCTGATTTAATTTGGTTCAATTTGGTTAGATTGGGTTCAATTTCAGTGGGTTTTGGTTGTCTTGGTTTATTTTGGATTACTATAGTGTGTTTTCATTTAGTTCAGGTTGGTTCAATTCAATTTGACTCGGGCTGATTTAGTTTAGTTTGGTTTAATTTGGTTTAGTTCAGTTTTGTTTGGTTCATTTCAGTTTGGTCTCATTCTAGATGGTTTGGTTTTATTCGGTTTGGGTTAGTACGGGATAATTTTTTTTAGTTTGGTATGATTCAGCTTGACTCTGCTCAAGTTTATCCCTTATTCTAATTAAAAAATAAAATTTCTCCTTTTCCAATTTAAAAAATAAAAAAATCCCATTTTCCCAAAAGAACTCTTTTTTAGTTAAAAAATAAAAAATATACATTTAAAAAATTAAAAAATTTCATTTAAAAAAATTTTAACGTAATATTTTTTATTGTTATTTAAATTTTATTTTTTAAGAAACACTTTTTAACAAAAAAATCATTAGTTACCTTAAAAAGAATATTTCATTTAAAAATATCCAAAAAAATAAAACATTTTCCCTTTTTTATTTAAATAAATAAGAAGTTATACTTTCTCCATTGTCCTTTAAATAAATCTTTTCTCTTTAAAAAAAATCATTTAAATTTTAGAATATCCCTTTTCATATATATATCAAAAAAAATTTGAAAATATATAAGAAACATATTTTTATTAAAAAATGAAGAAAAAATATTTTCCCTTCAAAAAATCAAAAAATCATTTAAATTAAAAATCCCAATTTTTAATTTTTTAAAAATACACTTTGGATTAAAAAATAATCTCATTTTTCCTTAAAATAATAACATTTTTATTTTTTAAAAAAAATCAAAAATAATTCATCCATTTTAAAAACTCATGAAAAAAATATATTTCTAGATTAAAAAATAAAAATATCATTTTTATAAAAATACTCAATTTTATTTTTTAAAAATCTAGAAAAATATTATTTCTTTTTTAAAACATAGTCAATAAAAAATATCCAAGTAAATCCCACTTTTTGTTAAGAAATTTCATCTTTTTCCATTTAAATTTTCAAAAAAAATCCTAAGAATTTTTTTTGAAAAAATTAATTTCATTCATTAAAATATATTAAAAAAATTAATAATATAAAAAAACAGACCCATTTGAATTTAGAATATTCAATTTTTCATTTAAAATATTGAAAAATAACTCATATTTAAAAAAATAAAAAAAAAATCCTTTTTTGTTGATGAATCTTAAATTTTCATTTTAAAAAAATAAAATTGGAAGGAGTTAACATTTTTCTAAAAAAAATATTCAATAAATTAAAAAATCTTTCTTTATTCATTTAAAATAAATAAATTTCCCCTTCAAAAAATACCAAATATCTCACTTCTCAATAAATAAATTGGAAAGAATCTTGCAGAAATTTCTTTTTATTTAAAAAAATTCAAAGAAAATATATATTTCTTTTTAAAAAATGAAAAAAATAGTTTTCTATTGAAAAATATTTTCAATAAAAAATTAAAATGATTTTTTTCTTTATTAATTCATAAAAAAATTTATATTTCTTAAAATGCTTTAAAATTTTACTTTTTTAATATAAAAAATCTTTTTTTGGTAAAACATAAATGCATATGTAAAATCCATTTATGGTTTTTAGGTACCACTTAACCCCTCTTTTTGTTCATACTTTGGTTGGGGTTCATCTCAGTTTTTATCAGAAGAAATTTTGAAAATTTTCCATGCCTCTTGGGTTGTGTATAGTTGGTGCACGGTTTTCCCAAATGGTGCACCCTACTAGTAAAAATTGTGCAAACCCAAATAGTAAGAATTTTCATGATTGGTGAATGGTTTGAAAAATTGTGCACCCACCTAGTAGAAATCATACACCCCTTTACAAAGTTCAATGGTTAGGTTGCATAGTTATCCAAACTATGTGGCCATATCCAGCTAACCATGTGTGCGGTTTTTTATTATTATGAAAATTAATTTTAAAATCCTAAAACCCCCATTTTGAGTGTTCAATGATCCCATTTGACACTAACTCAATTTCTTTTTCCTTGGATTCTCCCCATGGGCAATTTTTTATCCTATAAACCCTTTATAAATAGAATCAAATTTAGGAGAACCTTATTCTATCTATCCCCGATTAGTTTTCTTCCCCTACTCGTTCTCTCTTTCTATCTTCCTCTCTCCCCCTTAGGGTTTGTTAGATCTCTGTGTTGTTGGAGGATCTAAACTCTATTTTTTTATCTTATATCTAGGTTTAGTTTCTCAGATCTCCATTGTTAACATTCTTCATTGGAGTTTCCCATTGCGGGTGTTGTGAGACATGATCTCTTTAATCTGGTAGGTGGATTCATATACTTTTGGCCAATTTATTTAAACTTGAATTTCATGATAGTATAAATCTATTTAAATTAAATTTTGAAAACCCAATTCTATGGTAATTAGTATTTGAAATTTATTTGGCATGAAATTTGGTAAAAACCCCCAATTCAAATTGAATTTGAATTTTAGGGTGTGATTTGAAATTGATGGAATTGTGAAATTCATGGAATTGTGAAATTAATTTTTGAAATTGATTTGAAATTAGCATTTGAGAAAAATGGATTAATTGTTTTTAATAAAAAAATTGATTAGTTTTATCTGTAAGAAGGCATGAATTGATTAAAAACCCATATTTTGGTTTTTAAAGAGAAATTCGCATATTGAAATGGTAAATTGGGCGATTGTATTTTGAAAAATTTTCAAACAGTTTTTTCATTATTGATTATTTTTTGAGTGAACCCAATCCTAGGTAGTTAGTGAGTTATTTGGGACAAACATTCTAGGATGTAATTTCCCTAGAAATTGATCTATTCTTTACAAATCTAACATAAACCTATTGGTAGATACTATCCCCAATGGGATGTTGGTTAGTCCTATTTGGATAGTGTCGGAGGGACTTGTGTGCACATTTTCTTCATCACTATATGAGTGTGTGAGAATCCCATAACCTATAATTATTTTACCTATTTGCAGATGACCATGTTTCTCAGCTTTGATTATTTTTTATGTATGTCATTTTTTGTAAAACTGCTTTACACATGCCTTGTGAATTTATTTAAATTTTTTTATAAAAAAATTATTGATCCATTATTTAAATGTTTGTATCAGTTAAAATGAATAGCATGTTTTGTTTTTAATATTATATTTTACATTCAATCATGATTCATTTAAAATTTAAAGTATTATTTGGTTAATTATCATGGAATCTATTTATCGAACCCTTGGTGAGACCCCACTGAGATTTTATCTCACACCCTACCTTTTCCTTAAAGAGTTTATAGATTTCATTCTTCTAGGTTCAAGAAAGGAGAAAGTATCAGTGGGAGGGGATGGCTATTGATCATATGGTCTTGGAGTGTTGTGTCCATTTGGAATTGGGGTTTTATCTCTCTATTTTCAAGTACTATGTTGTTATACTTTGGGTTTATATACCTATTGACTACTATTATTTTTCTCCCTATAGAGTTCTATTCTGAGTAGACTGACTTATATCTGTTTCTTTTGCTATTTATGTGGAAAACCTTTCCCCACCTTATCTTATATGATGTCGGGTGCTAGTGTCCAACCTATGGAGATCAAGTACTCCCTTCAAGATATGTCTGTATTGGCTTGGTTATTAGGGTACCAAGGTATCGAGGTTGCTTCGATACAAAGTGGTGTCAAAGGTGTAGGTTAATCATATTGCCTTGATGTCAGTATAATGTTTGAGATCTTTCCAGTATATAAGAGGTAGTTGTGAGTGAGTTCCTAGCCATATCTCACCGCAATGAGACTTAGTCACTATGGGTGGTTTGGGAAAGGCTTCTTGATGATTTGTTTTAGTCTTTTCCCTACTTTTTATTTGTATATATTGAAATATAAATACTTTTATTCTGTCTATTAGGATTAATTTCCCTGTTGTTCTTATTTGACTGTTGATCTATGTAATGTTGTGACATCTTCAATGTTTTCTGATAATATTGTGTACCATCATGACTCTAAGAAGAAATTTTAATAGGATCTAGGAGGAATATTCTGATAAACCATAGCAATAAAATCCTATTGTGGACCAGAATCTGGTAGAGGTTGTTGTGCGTGTTGTCCAAGCTATGGGACATGCACCTACACTCATTTCTATTTATGCTTTAGTTGTGGAACATTATAGGGATTGATACATGATTCTTTCTCATAAATTCATTTTCTAGAATCCACCAATGTTCTAAGAATCAAATGATCCTCCATAGGCTAAGTATTGGCTTAGGATAGTTGAACTTTGGCTTCAGTTCTTAGAGACACTTGATTCAATCAAGGTGAAATATGAAACCTTCAAGGTATATATACCTTGTAGGAGATGTTATAACATAACGTATACGATAAATAAGAATGAGTTATTTGAGTGGAAGGACTTTAAAGTTATTTTCGATAACTAGTTCTATCCAGATTCGATGGTGATGGACAAGGCTATAGAATTTTTCAATCTCAAGCAGCCATATAGGATCATGACAAATATGAAAATTAATTTACTGTACTTGTTTAGTTTTCACTTGAAATTGTATCAAATGAGAATATTAAGGCTCAATGATTCAATATGTAATTCAATATGATATTTATTCTTAGGTTTTATTTTTGAAGATACCTTATTATTTTGATGTGTTACATAGAGCATTGATGGTTGAGATGGACCTAGTTAGTAAGTCAGGGTTGATGGAAGTTCATTTTTCTCCCAGTGTCATTTCTATGATCTCCTTCAATGGAAAGAGGAATCAGGATGATTCTCATGTTGGTTTTTGATATTCAGGTTCTTCTAAACTTCATGTAGTTCCTGGAAGAGGTCGTTTGATTTTCTACTAGTGTGGAAAGCCTAGGCATTCAAAATGGAGTTTCACTGAGGCACCCAAGGAATGTGGTTCTTGAAGATTTATAGGTCACTTTCTGAAGCTATTTACTTTCTATTATACTTAATATAGTGTCATGGGATCATCTGTGCCAAATATTTATTGTGGTGTAATCATATTCTTCACGAAAAAATGGTTTCCAACCATAGGAATCTAGAGCGAAGCTTCTTTATATAGTGGAGGAGTCTCTAGAGGAATAAGATATGGGACCAGTGACTATGATAGATACCATCACTATTGCTTCGTCTTTAGTGACTTATTTATTTGATATTATTACATCTCATTCATTTATTTCAACCCATATTGTGAGTCTTCTAAATATTCCTACAGAGCATTTATCTTATGTGATAAATATTACTACTCCCCTCAAAACAAAGAGAGAGAAGGTTCTTCGATGTTCTACTGGTGTGTTCTCTCTATCAGAGATTGATCTTACCTACAATTTTTTGGTTATCAACATGAAACCTATGGAAGAAATATTTAGGATGGATTAGCTAATTTCTAATAAATCCTGAATTTATTTCTATCTTCAGGGGTCTCCTTTACTGCACCTGATGTTGTTTTTTGTATCTTTCAAGGAGAATGGGACTCAAGGTTGAGTAGAGTCGGACCTTCTTATCCAGAGTTGGGGAAAGTGATGTCGGTTTTAGCTTTTGATCTAGAGTGAGAGTCTTTGATTGGTGATCTTTCTCTGGTTATCATTGATTTGCTGACATTTTCCTTCTAAATTCTCTAGTTTTCTAATTTTAAAAGAGGTAGGGTTTTCTATTGATTTATTACATAGTACTTAGTTGATATCTATACCTTCGTACTACAAGAACACACTAAGATGAAATATTCAAAGGCTTAGCTGGATGATATTTTAGATAATAGATTTATGTTCCCAAGTGTGTCACCTTGGATAACGCTTGTCCTCTTTTATATGAAATTATATGGGTCACTTCCCCTTTGTTTTTATTATCAAAAACTCATGTAAGTTATAGTAAATTGCAAGTATCTTTTACCATTTATTGATGATCTATTTGACCAGTTAAAAGGGAAAAAGTGGTTCTTGAAGATTTATCTTCAATATGGTTATCATTAGTTGAGAATAAAATAATCAAACATTCAGAAAACCACATTTTGGATTACTTATGGCCATTATGAGTACCTTTTCATTCCATTTTTTCTAATCAATGCTCCTACAGTCTTCATGGATTTGATAAATAAGATCATCCATGAGTATCTTGATACTTTTGTGGTGGTATTTTTGGATGACATGATCATTTACTCTAGGTCTAAGAAAGATCATATACATTATTTGAGAGCAGTTCTAGAATTTTTGTGAAACCAACAACTTTATTCCAAGCTATCGAAATTTGATTTCAAGATTTTGGATGTGAATTTATTCGGACATGTGGTTTCGGAACATGCTATTTCAGTTGATTTTAAAAAGTTGAAAGCTGTAAAGACATGGGAGAAACTATAAAATGTTCTTGAGATTCAATAATTCATGGGTTTATATGGATATTATCATTTTTTTAAGGATTTATCAATGTTGGATACTTTGATGACTATACCAACTTAGATGGGAATAAATTTTTTATGGGATGAGAAATTTCATATTTCTTTTGTTGAAATAAAATGTCTTTTGACTTATTCTCTAGTGTTGACTCTTCCAAAGGCTGGGTAGGGATATGTGGTATTCTGTGACTCATCAAGTTTGGGTTTGGGATGAAATCTTATGTAGGGAGATCATGTTGTTTACTATGTCTCTATGTAGCCTAGGAAACATAGTAAGAATTACCTAACCCATGACCTTGAACTTGTAGTTGTGATGCATGCACTTAAGAGTTGGTCATATTTCCTTTTTGGAGAAAGGTTTACCATTTTTTCAAACCACAAGAGCTTGATATATATCTTCTCTCAAAAATATTTGAATATCTTCTAGAGGAATAGGGTGGAATACCTAAAATATTTTGACTTTGACATTTCCTATTCCCCAGGTAAAATGAATGTCATCATAGATGATTTGATAAAGAAACATTTGAACTAGGCCATGAGAGAATCATTAGAATAGTGTAAATTGATATATTTTTTTCACGGTTTAATATTGGAGTTTAAGAAATATGGGATGAGGTTTCTTTTTCCAGTGTTCAGTTGACCTTTACTCTTTTTGAGGTGATTCTTCTTGAATAGTATCTTGATAATGAGTTATGTAGCATCATAGACTCTCTTTATGGTGGGAAGATTATTACTAAGTGGTAATTCTCCATGGAGGGTATTCTGTGTTTTCAAAATCATTTTGTTTTAATGTTAGTGGTGATAAAAATTATGATGGGGGATTATTATAATTCCTAGTGGGTTGTGCACCCATGAACAATAAAGATTTCATATGACAAGACGATGATTCTAGTGGTTAAGTTTGATATGGGGAATTACTAATTTTGTTTCTCATCATTATACAATCCAACATGTCAACACCAAGCCCCAGAGGCCTTTAGGTTTACTTCATCCACTTTTGGTGATAACTTGGAAGTGGGATGATATCTCTATGTACTTTTTGGTGGGGTTTCCTTGTACCTAGATAAAGAAGAATATGATGTGGGTTGTGATCGAATGGATTCTAAATCATCTCACTTGTTACCCATTTTTTATACAACCAAAATTGAGGAGTTTGGAAATATCTATGTGATAGAGATAGTTTTCTTCATGGAGTCATATATTCTATAGTCTCTAATAGAGATCCCCAGCTTACATCTCGCTTTTGAAGAGGCCTCTAGAAGGCATTGGGATCTCAGGTTCGTTTGAGTGTGGTATGTCATCCGTAGTCGAATGGCTAGATCGAAAGAGCTATAATGATTCCTAAGGATATGCTTCAGGACTACATTCTGGAATTTGGTGGACTTTGGGATAACCATTTGGTGCTGGTTGAGTTTTATTAAAACAATAGTTACCGGTCTATAATCATAATGGCTTCTTTTAAGGCCTTGTATCTCTGGACTAGTAAATCTTCATTATGTTGGTCAGAGATTGTTGCAAGTTCCTAGGTTTGACTAAGCTTAGTTCAAGAGATGAAAAAAAATATTAAGCTGATTAATTAGATAATATTGACAACATAGATCCGGTATAAGTCTTATACTGATTATCGTCAAAGACCATTATAATTTTCATTTGGTGGTCAGTTGTTCTTAAAAGTTTCACCTTGTTTGGGTCATCGACGGCTTGAGAGGAAAGGGAAGTCTGATCCATTTTTAATGGAACATTTGAGGTTCATGAGCATGTGGGGAAATTGAATTAACATTTATCACTTCTACCATAGTTGATGTCGATACACAATGTGCACTACAATAAAAAAAAGACATTAATGGTTATTTTTTAGAGGGGGTTCTACACAACCCCCTCTAAATTCGTTTTCTGTGTGAATTAGAGGGGGTTATGAACAACCCCTTCTAAAAATCAAATTTAGAAGGGGTTCACAAACCCCTATAAATTTTTTATCAGTATTTTTTTAATATTTTGTTGGATTTTAGAGGCGGTGATGTCAAAACCACCTCTAATTTAATAATTAGTGGTGCAATATATTCAGATAAATTTTATAGGTGATATATATATAGTAATTTTTGTATTTTAGAGGAACTATATATATAATTAGTTAGGATTTTAGAAGATATATATATATATATAATAGAATTGTTTTTAAGGAAATAGTGGGGGTTCACAACACCCTATAATTCCTTAGATTAGAGGGGGTTCACAATATCCTCTAATTACTTATATTATAGGGGGTTCACAACCCCCTCTAATTCTTTTAATTAAAGGGGGTTAAAAACCCCATCTAATTCATTATATTAGAGGGGGTTCACAACCCCCACAAATTACATAGATTATAGTGGGTTCACAACCCCCTCTAATGTGAGACATTATAAGGTTTTTTGAACCCCCAAATTTAAGAAATTAAAGGGGGGTTTAACCTTCTCTAATTTATGATAATAGATAGGTTCAGGATTCGCCAAAAAAATGGGTAGAGGGAGACCCATTACCTAGATTTAAGGCCCAAGGCCAATTGTCCTAAATACAATGCTTGAAATCGCATTTTTTGGCCCAAAGGGCCCTTCGGTGAATAGTACTACTACAGTGCTCGGGCTGCTACAGTACCTGCTACAGTACTGATGCCACTACAGTTCATGTTACAGTGCCTCTACTACTATAATGTCACCACTACTACAGTTCCACTAGTTCTACAATACTGCTACAAATACTGCTATAGTAACTCAGAAATTCATCTATGCTCAGATTCGATTTTGGGTCTTTTGGATGGCAAGCAGGATCCTGTACCACTTGGGTACATTTATACAGTAAATATTTTATATATTCCTCATATTTTTATAATATTTTTAATATATATAAAATTTATTTCCAATATATTGTGGTATTTGATATGTAATACATTCTCCTACCATTCATTATGACTAAAAAACCCATAAATTTGTCTATTTTATTTTTCCACCACTTTATCTTCATCTAAGGATTTTAGTTCCACTTTTAGCTCAAGAAAAATCCTATTCAAAATATACCTTTTCATCTTGAAATATCTTGACTCTATCTTCATATTCCTTATTTATCAAAAAAAACAGGAGCTTATATATTATCATATACATTGCTAATTTCTTCCTAGGGATTGTTAAGATCCTTAATCTGGTTTATTTTTATTTATAGTTTATATTATTTAATTATAATATATGATATTTGTAAATCTTCTTGAATATAAATTTTATTTAAATGATCTTTATTCAATGTATAATCTCTGAAACTACATCAAGAAATTTCATTTACATTTTACCCTTCATAGAAAAAAATATTATCGAGTTTATATATTACATGTTTCATTTTCATAAATACTAATTTCATTGAATTTACTATAATTTTCATGATTTTATGAGAAAGAATGATGTGTTCACATTATAATATGGTCATAATCAGATCATCAATAAATATCTATCCATCCTGATATTAACATTTATAGTTCACCTCATCCATACCATGGGAATTCCCACCCATGTCATCTGAGCACATTAATCAATCATTATAGTAAATTCAACCATTTTTTTCAAATTTTTTAAATTTATTTACTAATTAATTATATTTATAGTGGTTTTAAAAAAATTATTCAATGATATTTTCAAAAAACTGAAAAAAAATTGAAATATTACTTGAAATAAAAAATAAATATTTTTAGAAACTCTAGATATATAATTTAGATCAATTTATGAAAACCCATGGTTATCATCAAACCAAATATTAATTAATGAAAATTTTATATTTTTTAAATCTCTAATTTATAAAATCAAAAGCTAATAATGGAATTATTTGATAAATCCTTTTAAATATCCAATACCCATTAATTGAAATTAATACCCAATATATATAAATTCATCAATAACCATCATATAAATACATAAAATTACATTCCTTATAGTGTAATTTCATATTTCACCAAATTATGAATCATGGAAGTTTATTAAAATCTAATCATGAAAATTCTACCATCTATTTTCCATATTAAGATGCATGACACATCAATTTCATGGAATAAATATCTATGATAGTTTTTTGACAAAATGGAGAAGGAAGGGAGATAATATATAGAGAATCTTTGTGAGAATAGATCAATGAATTCATACCACCAATCCAGTATTCATCCATTTAATCTATTATAAATATTTTTTTAATAGAGAAATATATATAACTTATATATATATTCTATGTTTTGGTCATTACAGTTCATGGTCAAAAAAAATTCAGATTGGGGTGATTGTTTAAAAAATAAAATATGTATAAATTACTTTTTTCTACTCATGATCTGAGAGAGAAGTGAACTCGAGAGTATAAACGTATTTCATAAAAATTTTATTTCTACTATTTCTTTCAAATTTCTATTATAATAAAAAATGTTTTATAATATATTTAATGTCAATAAAATTATTAATTTATAATTGAAAAAAAATCAAATAAAAAATTATTATATATTAATTTAACTAATATCTTAGATATTGGATTCTTCTAATACTTGATCATATCTATGCAAAATAATAGTGTTAAATCATGAAAAAATTTATATTCACTGATGATTTCTATTAATTATATCTTTCTAACCAATATGAAAGTCATACTTTTATATTATCCATATTTATCCCAACTCCATCAACCTCATTGTCTTGGCATTTTATCGATTGAGAAAATTATATCAAAGTTTCATTGGAAAAAATATTTGTTAACATAATGATTAAAATTAATATAAATATATATATATATATATATATTGATTAATATTACTTACCCAAATCATATCCTTAGAATTATACTTTATTTCTCTCAAACTTAACTTTAATTTATGGGTTGAGTGGGAAATATGTTGCTATGTTTGGAAAGTGCACCTATAAAACTATTTCATTCCTTATAATTTTTACCAATTATAGCCCAAAATTAATTATATCCAACCATGTAATGAACCATATTTTTTAATATTATTCAGAGTCTAATGGAATTTTAATTTTTGGATTCGGGTTTAGGGGTGGTTCATAGCTATGTTTTAAATAGTATTTAAAATTTTTGGGAGTAGTCGTTTAGGTGAAGAATGTCTAAAGTAAAATTCAGGGTGTTGGTGGATGAATTATGAAGTATATAGAAGGTAAAATGGTGACCCATGTGATTTATTCCACTATGTTACATGATTGAGGGTTTTTTCCATATTCCAAGGGTTCAATCACGCTATGACCCTGATGGGTTACACCAAGATGACATTTTTCCAGGGTTGGCACCGGGTATGGACAGACTATAACCCAGATTTGCTACATCATGGCCTAGATAGGTGAGGGATCTTTATAGCACAACCATTAAGGATTGTTCCATGATAGTGGTTAATTTCTATTTTTTATAGGCCCTTTTAGTAATTTTATCAAGGGCTATATAGAATACCCTCAGGGTTCCTCACCTCCATTGCGTTGTGAGAGGTGGGAGTCACCTCTTTGGTTCTCTATTCTCCCCCCTTTGTTCTCCATTCAATCAGGATCTCCCAAAGTATTTTCTTTATGTATATTTTAGTATAGGTCTCCCAACTTATCCTCTTTCATCACTCCCATTTTGTTCCTCTAATTTTTTTCACCCAAATAGGTTTTCGTGGATCCAATTCCACTAAGGAATGGTGGAATAATCCTGTTTCTTGGTGCATTGGTGTAAAACTCATGGAGGATTCCTAAGGAGATAATATAAGGCCCCAGCCTTAAACCTTACTTAATATTGAATTAAATGAATAATTCACATTGAGGATCTTTTCAGGTTTAGATTTTTAGAGAATTAGAACATAACTATTACATCTTAAAAGATTACAAAGTAGACACTTCTACTAAGTCTCCATAAAATAAAAACTCTTAAAAATAAAGATGTCTAGATTCCATGTTTTAGATATCATGAAATTCCCTTGATCCCATCCTTGACCTTATTCCACTTTAAGTCCTGTGAAAAACATTTCGAAAAACTTGGGGTGAGCATAAAAAGCTCAGTAAGGGATACAAAAAGAATGAAAACTGTTAGTTTTTCAATCATCAAGTAAACCATGTATACTATATCAAAGTAATACCTTCACCTTCATGAAGTAGTAAAAAAATCTTCACTGAATAAAGTATCATTACTTACCTTTTTGTAACCAAAGGATTACCATAAAACCCATATAAAGAACACCTAGAATATATAAAGGTAACTTGGGACATAAACATACTTAAGTGGAATAACCATACGGTTGACTTCCACACATATCACTTAATGGAATAGCCATACGGCCAATTTCCATACATACTTAATGGAATAGCCATACGGCCAACTTCCATACCCAATGCATTGGAGGTTATAACGTAACCACCCATCCTGGTATTCACGGCACCACCCGTCATATGGTTTATAACGTAACCACCCGTTAAAATGTCCAAGTACCAATATAAAATCATAAAACATAAAACCAATATAAAGGAATGATAACATTTCCACATTTCAATCACAATATATCATAAATATATTGACATAATAGAATCCATTTTCAAAACCATTTTCAATACCAAAATACATAAAAGAGTATATGGTATTTATTTTATTCTAAAAACATTACGGCTTGTTGAGAAAGCCAAAGATCAAATAATACTCGCGGCAGCGGAAAAGGTCGTTATCACCGCGTACGTTAAAAAAACATTACTTTTTTCGTTTAGTAAAACGCTTCGTAGAAAAAGATTCATTTTGTATAAAAGTAATAGTCAAAGGAGTTTATACACCGTATAAAAGAAATTTGTGTATAAAACAAAATATGCCTCAATGAAAGGAGATTGAGACGAAGTCCCTTACCTTGGGTCCGACTTGACTCGATCGTTCTTTAACGTCCTGAATAATAAACTTGAGTTAATTTATACTTGATTAAGAACCTTTTTAAACATCATTATTCCTTTTATATTACTTATTGCCATGTTATAAACATTATGTAACCATTTAAGTTAATAATGTTTGTTTTGTCAATATTTGGTTCTTAAGTCGAAAGTTGACTTCTTACAATTACATGTTGTTCGTGTGGTCAAAAGTTCTTTATATCCAGAATGAAATTCCTGATTTGGATATCATATATATCATATATATCCAACATATACATGTATTTATAATATTACATAATCATTTAGAGGTAAGAAATGAAATGCACCGTTCATGGAGACGGTAAGCCGTACGTACGCATGAACGCTACTTTCATTTCTTTGTCATATTAGTGGAATTAAAACTAAATGAGAGGTATGTATATTTTAATTCCAGAATTATATTCATCATTTAGATATATCATTAATTATATATATACATTATATACATGTAATTTTAATAGTACATTACATTTGGGGATAAGAAATGAAATGCACTGTTCATGGAGACGGTAAGCCGTACTTACGCATGAACGCTACTTTCATTTCTATCTCATACTTTAATGGAAAGAAATAATAATGATATAGAGGTATATTATAATTCCAGTATAACATCATATATAATAACTTTAAATCCATCCTTTACACGTCCCACATATGGCATTAACGAATCACATCACTTTTAGGGGGCGGTAGTCTGCACTTCCTAAAATGAAGATATCGCGTATACCCATAATGGAAACCATAAAGGTATGCCAAAAATGAAAAATACAGAAGCATAAAGAAAAAATAAACATATTATATATCATATATAAAAATAGTGACATCATAATGGCCACCCTTGAAGGTGTTAAATGAGTATTGAATAATCATCGTTTCGGGAGGCAGAATTTCGCCATCCACGGAAACCGTATGTTCTTTAACCATTTGATGTAGTTGTGTGAGAGTGTAGCTCAAATAAATATTATAACAACATCCTAGTATATTTAAGATACTGGTGTTGTTACAAAAGAAGTAAATAAAAAGAGTTTAGAGGGTTGGAGAAGCAAAATAAAACAAATGAATAAGAGAGAATGAATTACCTTTAAAAGTGTAACTCCCTATTGATTTGAGCCTAAAGGCTTCCTTTGAAAGGATTCTTCCCAAAGGTAATCCTCTAGGATGAGGATAGGGATGTGGAGAGAGTAATTGGGTAGGGTTTGGCCGAGCCAAAGGCTTGAGAAGTGTGTGAAATGAGGTAGAGGTGGGGGCCTTTTATAAGAGGAGAGGAGGGGCACTTTTGGAAAGTAAAGAAATATTACTTTATTTGAAAATGTGTATCGGTTTTAAAAGGTCCCAAATTGATATAATTCGTGGATAAGGTGATAAGGGTTATAAATCCACTCATAAAATTGGTTTTGGACATGTTTAGTTTATAGATTTTACATTATCTTTCTATTTTATTTAAATCGTCAAATAATGATGTCATCGCTGCATCATTATTATGTCATAAATTATTTAATTTCTTTAATGTCTAAAAATTATAAAACAAATACTATGATGTAGGAAATATTTTTATCTTTCCAATGACTATTTATAATCAAAATTTGAAATTGTATAACCCTACTTAAAAATTATTTTAGTAAAACAATTTATGTTAGTTTCATTTTCACTTTAACATTAAATAAAAATATATTAATGTCATTTTCCAACTAAAGTGGCTCCATGGGGTCCCCAAGTTGGCCCATGGCTTGTATTGGTCGGACATGACTCACCCAATAGGTTTAGGACAAGTGTCATGGTGTTTTCACATTCTTATAATACCATTTTTACCTTAAACTACACTAATTACCTCTAATCGCGATTAATGAAAAAAAGTTACTATTCACCAAAAAATTTATTTTAATCTCATTGAACCACATTTTACTTCTTAATGACAACCATGTATGTCGGATTTTCAAAATTCAATACACATTAGTGGTAAACTTTCATTTAACTGAAAAATCAGTTTGCTTGATTACCACTTAGTGGTTTCACTATTCATCAAAAATTGAAGTTTTTCAGAAAATTACCAAAAATTCACCCTAAGCTATATTTGATATTACGAATTCAAAAATGAAGTCCATTTTACAAAATTCAAAACATATAAGTCAAATTAATTAATTTAATAATTAATTCCCGCTGTCATGACAAATAGCGTGTTTTTGTGAAACAATAAGTATCAAAAGATTGACACCAGTTTAAGTCCAATTTCAAAGTGAAATTGATTCCAATGACCACCATTGGATTAACTGGTAAAAATATTTTCTAATTTCACTTTAAAACCAATTAAAATAATAATCTAATCATATAAATAATTTAGATTAAAAAGAGGTTTTGAATTAAAATACAACATTTTACACTATTCATAAAAAAATGAACTTTATCAGAAAGGTACCAAAAATTTACACAAAGTAAATTTTGATGTCCCGATTCTAAAGAAGAGTTATATTTGGTCCAAAATAAAGTATAAGAGTGATCAAAACTATATTTAATGACGGTTCACTATTAAAAGGTGATAAGTGAACCTTTAGTGAAAATTAGAGTATATATGCCCTAAAATTGAACTCTTTCCGTATTTTAAGCCTTTGTCTTTTATTGGGTAAATGTATAAACATTTAAAAACATATCTAATAATATTTTAGTTATTTCTATCCATTCCCGCCAGTACAACGGCTACTTGTTAACTAACATTTAAAATAATATTATTTTATTACTAGTGTGCTACGTAAGTTTCAAAGAAACTCATCGTTGCGTATCGGGTACGCTATCGAACATAACAACCCCTTTAAAATAAAATTAATATTTAATTCATAAATATTAATAAATATGAAAATTCTTTATTCTTTATTTACCTGGGATGTTACATCCTTCCCCCCTTTTGGGAATTGCGTCCTCGCAATTTTATTCACTTATCAAAATAAGTGGGGGTATTTATCCCTCATAGCATTTTCAGATTCCCACGTTGCCTCTTCAATCACATGGTTTTTCCACAAAACCTTTACTTGATGAATCACCTTATTCCGTAACACTTGCTCCCTATGGTCAAGAATCTGGACCGGTTGTTCCTCATAAGATAGGTTCTCTTCCAGCTAAACTACCTCTGGACTCAAAACATGAGATGGATCTGGCATATACTTTCTCAACATCGAAACGTGAAAAACATTGTGTACCTGAGATAAACTCGGAGGTAAAGCCACTCGGTATGCAACTGATCCAACTCTTTCCAGAATTTCGTATGGTCCAACCAACCATGGACTCAACTTTCCTTTCTTACCAAATCTCATCACACTTTTCCAATGAGAAACCTTGAGAAAAACATGATCACCTACCTCGAAAGATAGATCCTTCCTCCGGTTATCCGCATAACTCTTCTGCCTACTCTGAGCTGTTCTCATGTGCTTCTGAATCAACTGAACTTTTTCTGCCATCTCTTCTATCAATTCTGGTCCCATCAGCTTCCTTTCACCCACTTCATTCCAAAATGCTGGAGTTCGACACCGCTTCCCATATAATGCCTCAAATAGTGCCATCTGTATACTGGAATGAAAACTGTTATTATAAGAAAAGTCAACCAAAGAAAAATGGTGTTCCCAACTTCCCTGATAATCCATCAAACAAGCTCGTAGCATATCCTCCAATGTCTGAATTGTTCGTTCTGATTGCACATCTGATTGAGGATGAAAAGCTGTACTAAAATTTAATTCAGTACCCAACGACTTCTGAAGTCCTTTCCAAAAGTTAGAAGTAAACCTGGGATCACGATCTAATACAATGGAGAGAGGAACTCCATGTAACCTAACTATCTCTTTAATATACAAACGGGAAAGTTGATCAAGAGAGAAAGTATCTCGTATAGCAAGGAAATGAGCAGATTTGGTCAAGCGATCAACAATAACCCAGATTGCATTATTACCTCGAGATGTCCTCGGTAATCCCACAACAAAGTCCATGGATATGTTTTCCCATTTCCACTCTGGCACTGGTAAAGGCTAAAGCATCCCTTTCGGTAACTGCCGCTCTGCTTTAACCTGTTGACATGTCAAACACTTCACAGTAAAATCAGCAATGTCTCTTTTTATTCCATACCACCAGTATTACTCCTGCAGATCTCTGTACATCTCAGTACTGCCAGGATGAACTGAAAACGGGGAACTATGAGCCTCACATAACAACTCATTCTTCAACTGTGAATCACAAGGCACACATAACCTCTTCCCAAACCTCAAAACACAAACAAAACTTATCCAAGAACTCATGGAAAATTTTATTCATAAGGTCCATGAATATAGTAGGTGCATTGGTTAACCCAAAAGGCATAACTAAAAATTCAAAATGGCCATATCCAGTACGGAACGCAGTCTTCGGAACGTCTGCTTCTTTTACTTTCAACTAATGGTACCCCGACCTCAAGTCAATCTTCGAAAAATACTGAGCTCCCTGGAGCTGATACCACTTCATTCGATGGCCCAACATCTGCTGAAGTTGTTTCAAAGGATTTCGCCACCCCTTTCTACTTGTAGTCTGGCTGCATTCCCCCAGTTGAGTTCTTCGTTGGACACTCGTTTGCATAATGACCCATTTCATTACACTTAAAACATCTTACCGTTGGCTTTTCATTTCCTGCTTGATCATCTTCCTTACAGTTACGAGCAATATGACCAGACTTTCCACGCCGAAAGCACTTACCAGACTTGGATAAACATTCTCTAGGATGCATTTTACCACACTTCTCACAGGATGGATATTTGGTTTTCTTACCTCCTTGCTTCTTTGATGAATTCTTCCCCTTTTCCTGCCAACTAGATCTCTTATTCTGTTGTTTGTCATAGAACACCTGATCATCGGCAAACTCCATTTCCACCTTCTCCGTACATCGAACAAGTTTTTCATAACTTTTGAACTCACGAGAAGCTAAAGCCCTTCGATACTTTGGCTTTAACCCTGAGTAAAAACGGTTTATTTTACTATCAAGATCTCGTATGAAGTTTGGAGCATACCTTACCAATCGAGTGAACTTTTCTTCATAAGTAGCCACTGAATCATCCTCCTGCCTCAATTCTAGGAACTGTTTTTCCATCCTAAGACGAACCACCTTAGGAAAATATTTCTCAAGAAACATACCTTTGAATTCATCCCAGTGAAGATCCTCAATCTCATCACTATCCCTTATATTTTTCACCATCGACCACCACTGATCAGCTTCACCTTCAAAACGGTAAACATCAAGACTAACCTTTTGATGTTCTGAACACCCCATGACATCAAAAATCTTCTCCAGTGCTTTAATCCACCCTTCAGCTTGCACAGGGTCAGATGATCCTCTGAATGATGGGGGATGTTGCCTCATAAAATGTTCCACCACTGACATGTTCCTCTGCGGTTGATCTGGCTGATCTCGTGCATGGATACCACCACCATTTATAGCCTGAGTCAACTGTGCCATCACTGTAACAAACTGTTCAGTTCCGATTCCAACCATCTCAGGTTGCTGATTTGGAAGGTTATCTTCCTCCTGATGTCGTCCCAACATAGATGCTTTGTTTCCTCTGCGGAAAACCATTCTGAACACAAAAATATCTTAGGTGAAGCAACATGGTAATCCGTAAATGCTATATCATTTCAGTCATATTATAATTTAACACTTTTCTAACTCCTAAAGTTGTCTAAACCGTCCTCTGATACCAACTATAAGGCCCCAGCCTTAAACCTTACTTAATATTGAATTAAATGAATAATTCACGTTGAGGATCTTAACTCTTAAAAAGAAAGATGTCTAGATTCCATGTTTTAGATAGCATGAAATTCCCTTGATCCCATCCTTGACCTTATTCCACTTTAAGTCCTGTGAAAAACATTTCGAAAAACTTGGGGTGAGCATAAAAAGCTCAGTAAGGGATACAAAAAGAATGAAAACTGTTAGTTTTTCAAACATCAAGTAAACCATGTATACTATATCAAAGTAATACCTTCACCTTCATGAAGTAGTAAAAAAATCTTCACTGAATAAAGTATCATTACTTAACTTTTTGTTACCAAAGGATTACCATAAAACCCATATAAAGAACACATAGAATATATAAAGGTAACTAGGGACATAAACATACTTAAGTGGAATAACTATACGGTTGACTTCCACACATATCACTTAATGGAATAGCCATACGGCCAATTTTCATACATACTTAATGGAATAGCCATACGACCGACTTCCATACCCAATGCATTGGAGGTTATAACGTAACCACCCGTCCTGGTATTCACGGCACCACCCGTCATATGGTTTATAACGTAACCACCCGTTAAAATGTCCAAGTACCAATATAAAATCATAAAACATAAAACCAATATAAAGGAATGATAACATTTCCACATTTCAATCACAATATATCATAAATATATTGACATAATAGAATCCTTTTTCAAAACCATTTTCAATACAAAAATACATAAAAGAGTATATGGTATTTATTTTATTCTAAAAACATTACGGCTTGTTGAGAAAGCCAAAGATCAAATAATACTCGCGGCGGCGGAAAAGGTTGTTGTCACCGCGTACGTTAAAAAAAACATTCCTTTTTTTCGTTTAGTAAAACGCTTCGTAGAAAAAGATTCATTTTGTATAAAAGTAATAGTCAAAGGAGTTTATACACCGTATAAAAGAAAGTTGTGTATAAAACGAAATATACCTCAATGAAAGGAGATTGAGATGAAGTCCCTTACCTTGGGTCCGACTTGACTCGATCGTTCTTTAACGTCCTGAATAATAAACTTGAGTTAATTTATACTTGATTAAGAACCTTTTTAAACTTCATTATTCCTTTTATATCACTTATTTCCATGTTATAAACATTATGTAACCATTTAAGTTAATAATGTTTGTTTTTTCAATATTTGGTTCTTAAGTCGAAAGTTGACTTCTTACAATTACATGTTGTTCGTGTGGTCAAAAGTTCTTTATATCCAGAATGAAATTCCTGATTTGGATATCATATATATCATATATATCTAGAATATACATGTATTTATAATATTACATAATCATTTAGAGGTAAGAAATGAAATGCACCGTTCATGGAGACGGTAAGCCGTACGTACGCATGAACGCTACTTTCATTTCATTGTCATATTAGTGGAATTAAAACTAAATGAGAGGTATGTATATTTTAATTCCAGAATTATATTCATCATTTAGATATATCATTAATTATATATATACATTATATACATATAATTTTAATAGTACATTACATTTGGGGATAAGAAATGAAATGCACCGTTCATTGAGACGGTAAGCCGTACGTACGCATGAACGCTACTTTCATTTCTATCTCATACTTTAATGGAAAGAAATAATAATGATATAGAGTTATATTATAATTCCAGTATAACATCATATATAATAACTTTAAATCCATCCTTTACACGTCCCGCATATGGCATTAACGAATCACATCACTTTTAGGGGCGGTAGTCCGCACTTCCTAAAATGAAGATATCGTGTATACCCATAATGGAAACCATAAAGGTATGCCAAAAATGAAAAATACATAAGCATAAAGAAAAAATAAACATATTATATATCATATATAAAAATAGTGACATCATAATGGCCACCCTTGAAGGTGTTAAATGAGTATTGAACAATCATCGTTTCGGGAGGCAGAATTTCGCCATCCACGGAAACCGTATGTTCTTTAACCATTTGATGTAGTTGTGTGAGAGTGTAGCTAAAATAAATATTATAACAACATCCTAGTATATTTAAGATACTTGTTTTGTTACAAAAGAAGTAAATAAAAAGAGATTATAGGGTTGGAGAAGCAAAATAAAACAAATGAACAAGAGAGAATGAATTACCTTTAAAAGTGTAACTCCCTTTTGATTTGAGCCTAAAGGCTTCCTTTGAAAGGATTCTTCCCAAAGGGAATCCTCTAGGATGAGGAGAGGGATGTGGAGAGAGTAATTGGTCAGGGGTTGGCCGAGCCAAAGGCTTGAGAAGTGTGTGAAATGAGGTAGAGGTGGGGGCCTTTTATAAGAGGAGAGGAGGGGCACTTTTGGAAAGTAAAGAAATATTACTTTATTTGAAAATGTGTATCGGTTTTAAAAGGTCCCACATTGATATAATTCGTGGATAAGGTGATAAGGGTTCGAAATCCACTCATACAATTGGTTTTGGACATGTGTAGTTTATAGATTTTACATTATCTTTCTATTTTATTTAAATCGTCAAATAATGATGTCATCGCTGCATCATTATTATGTCATAAATTATTTAATTTTTTTAATGTCTAAAAATTATAAAAAAAAATACTATGATGTAGGAAATCTTTTTATCTTTCCAATGACTATTTATAATCAAAATTTTGAATTTTATAACCCTACTTAAAAATTATTTTAGTAAAACAATTTCTGTTAGTGTCATTTTCACTTTAACATTAAATAAAAATATATTAATGTCATTTTCCAACTAAAGTGGCTCCATGGGGTCCCCAAGTTGGCCCATGGCTTGTATGGGTCGTCCATGACTCACCCAATAGGTGTAGGACAAGTTTCATGGTGTTTTCACATTCTTATAATACCATTTTTACCTTAAACTACACTAATTACCTCTAATCGCGATTAATGAAAAAAAGTTACTATTCACCAAAAAAATTATTTTAATCTTATTGAACCACATTTTACTTCTTAATGACAACCATGTATGTCGGATTTTCAAAATTCAATACACATTAGTGGTAAACTTTCATTTAACTGAAAAATCAGTTTGCTTGATTACCACTTAGTGGTTTCACTATTCATCAAAAATTGAAGTTTTTCAGAAAATTACCAAAAATTCACCCTAAGATATATTTGATATTATGAATTAAAAAATGAAGTCCATTTTACAAAATTCAAAACATATAAGTCAAATTAATTAATTTAATAATTAATTCCCGTTGTCATGACAAATAGCGTGTTTTTGTGAAACAATAAGTATCAAAAGATTGACACCAGTTTAAGTCCAATTTCAAAGTGAAATTGATTCCAATGACCACCATTGGATTAACTGGTAAAAATATTTTCTAATTTCACTTTAAAACCAATTAAAATAATAATCTAATCATATAAATAATTTATATTAAAAATAGGTTTTGAATTAAAATACAACATTTTACACTATTCATAAAAAAAATGAACTTTATCAGAAAGGTACCAAAAATTTACAAAAAGTAAATTTTGATGTCCCGATTCTAAAGAAGAGTTATATTTGGTCCAAAATAAAGTATAAGAGTTATCAAAACTATATTTAATGACGGTTCACCATTAAAAGGTGATAAGTGAACCTTTAGTGAAAATTAGAGTATATATGCCTTAAAATTGAACTCTTTCCGTATTTTAAGCCTTTGTCTTTTATTGGGTAAATGTATAAACATTTAAAAACATATCTAATCATATTTTAGTTATTTATATCCATTCCCGCCAGTACAACGGCTACTTGTTAACTAACATTTAAAATAATATTATTTTATTACTAGTGTGCTACGTAAGTTTCAAAGAAACTCATCGTTGCGTATCGGGTACGCTATCGAACATAGCAACCCCTTTAAAATAAAATTAATATTTAATTCATAAATATTTATAAATATGAAAATTCTTTATTCTTTATTTACCTGGGATGTTACAGATAATGTTCATGTCATCATTTTTCATTTACCTAAAGGTATGTTTTCCCCCATATTTTTTTAGGTATTGATGAATTTGGTTTTAATTAGTCATTTTCTTGGGTGAATTAATTAGTTCTTTCATCTGACTTTGTTCCAAGTGTGTACTGGGTGCGGAATGCACCCCCTTTTCTCATGGTTTAATGTTATTATGTAATTTAGTGAGGTTTTCATAAATTATTCCATTGTGTTATTTTATTTTTAGATTCCTAATTTATTAATTTATGGATTTTTATGATTGTTGTAGGTGCTTATAGATCAAATGAGCCCACATAGAGCTTGGAATCTAATATAAATCATCATTTGAGGTATGTGGATCCATGCATAACTCTTTAAATGTAAATTCATGATTTATTATATTATTTTTAAATATGTTTTGAATTTATTAAAATTTATCAAATATATACTAATTTATACTTGTATAAATGAGCTAGTTTTGCTCTTAATTTCTATTTAATGAAAAGAGGGATATCTTATATTTCTATTATTAAAATATATTTTTAAATAAAATATATAATATTCAAGTGTCTGTTAAAATGATTTAAATATCTTAATAATTATTATAAAAATAGTTTTTTCTTCATAAAAAATTTAAAAAGGGGATGAAATTCATGTTTTTAGTAAATTGGTTCTTAAAAATAAGTATGGGGTGATTCTCTAAATTTTTCTTCTATTTTTATTATTTTTTGTGATTCCTTATTAATATTTTATTAAAATTTGGATTGGAATGTGTTCTGTTGGAATTTACTAAAGGATGTAATTTTTCTGAAGGATTTTATAATTATTATTTCATATTTTGGTTTTCAAGTGATGAAATTCTAAATTTTTTCCCTAAGTAAAATTTTAAAGGCCTAGTTTCTATTTTATGAAAAAAAAAATATTGACTAATATTTTTATTTTAAGTTAACCCATTTGAGTCGTTTGTATAAAATTTAAAGTGATGTGTTAATATTATGTGAGTAGATGAAATTATCTCAGATATGGGAAGTGTTTTCTATAATTTAATGTTGATGAAAAAGGGGTTATTTCTTTCATGGGTGTTTGGAGGTGGGGTTGTTTTATTATTTATGGTTTTTATGTGTTTTATATATGTCAATAAGATATTATATGGTTGATTATATGACTTTTATTACACACCTCCAATGGATGATCATTGAAATCATAGGTACTTGGGTAGGATGACTAGGATTAAGCCCTGCTAGGAATGTCATTCCCTACCTAGAATAGTATTACACCACAATAACTAAATTATACTATAATATGGATGTGATATACTATTAGGACTTGAAATAGTTCTCCCTAGAAGCTTGTGCATGGGAATATATATGATTGGTTTTATTACTGAGGTGGAGTTCTTCACTATTACGAGGTTTTAGCTTTGTATTCTTTGACGGAATTATTTGGAAAATTGATGGACACCATGAAGGGTTTTGACAGAAGACTCTACAATGATAATGAGATTTGTGAATAGACAATTTCCATGGTTCTCTGTCAAATAATGAGTACCGTGATGACGTGTTTGATGATTCGGAAAATCCGCAAAGATTAGGTGGAGCTTCAGGAATGGATAAGCCTATAAATATGAGTCTACCCCTCTCCATTTGTATTGAATTTTTTATGGAAAATATGAATACTATTTGAGTTCATGATGAGATTTGAGAAAATGGATTTATAAATGATCCAGTGCATCATGAAGAGACTATAAGTCTCAACTAATGCCCATGATTTTGGAAAAAGGTTAATTCATGATAACATAGTATTCCACATTGACTTAGTGAGTTTCATAAAATTAGTTCCACAAAGGCAAGGAAGCTTTGAGAAGATAGTTTGTTCAACAAAGGAAAGGGTGCTTCATGAAGGCAGTTTGTTCTGTGAAGGTAGGAGTGCTTCATGAAGGAGTGTGTCTCAAAAAGAGCAGTTTTAAACATATGATTTTAGTAGACTGGGATTTCAAAGAGCATCAACTCAGGTCTATGGTGCAAGCAGAGTCCCATGCTAAGTCTGAGATAAAGACTTAAATGCCAAATTATTAAAGTAACCTTTAGGTTAATAAACTGATTTTAACTTATCTCAGAGTAGTGAGATGGGGGGAGTCAATGAAAGGGATCTGAGGGATATAGTGAGCATTCTCTAAATTCTTGTAAAGACAGTGATCATGGCACAGAGTGACTGTGACCGAACCTTTTTATTCAATAGCAAGTAAAGTTTAGTGGATTTTGGTACGATCGACACACTTTCAGTGTATGATCCTTGGACATATCCCTTAGTGGTGAACCAAGTAAAAGTACTGTATGGTCTATGTGCATGTGATTGTTTGATTTTTTTTCTTATCCTTCATACAGGTTTAATGAGTTCCTACCAATGTGGGAACAAGATCTTTTTTTTAAAAAAGAAAAGTTGACACTCTGATTCACCCCTCCCCTCTCAAGGTTTCCCAGGGTCCTACACCTATCACATAGTTCCTGATAAGATGAACCAATCAGCATTCCCATATTTCTCAAAAAAGGCAACCACTTGGTTCCTTAGACCTAACCTAGACCATTACCACTAATACTAACCCACATTCAACATGCCATTAGTGATCCCATAACCTTTAGGCCATCCCAGGACCTAGTCTTAATAATCAAGTCTAATTCCTATTCTAAATACCTATATCACCATCCTAGTCACAACACCAAAGGGCTATCCCAAACCTTCACATACTTGAGGCCCCATGGTTACTTATTTCCAAGATATGAGAACACATTCTTCATGCTATGCCTTTGGGTCCCCATTAAATTCATCTCAAAAGATATCACAAAAACAAATTATTTTATAATAAACCACCCTTTTCACATTAAATAAATCCCCAAGGTATATATCACACTTTTAAAAATAACCAAGTCAACTACTCACCCTCAAGAGGGTTCCCCCAACCATTTTTGAGATAAACGACCATCTCACCCATCTCCCAAGGCCTAATCCCACTATACCCATAATACGTGCCACGTGAAGTATAAAATAAGCTATCAAAACTCAACCAAATACAAATGATCAATTTGGGGTCCCTCATGAACCAAAATATCATTATATACCCTTAGTGACAAAGTTGTTAGGTGATTCTAAAATACTCAATATCTAGTGGAGAACTCACTCTAAGTCAAGGAAGATTTATGCTATCACATTATCCACTTAGGGAACTCTAGGTCCCTATCTAAATTACCTAAAACTAAACCCTCATATAGACATGCACAATTGAATATACACATGAATATGGTTAATTATCTTGGGTACCACCAACCTCAATATAAAGTTATTCTTATTAATCCAAGTTCATCCATGTCTCATCAAAGATTACACTAAGACATGACACACTCTCATGACCCTATCCTATGGAACAAGACTCTTATAATTAATTATAACACTATATAATCACTTAAAAAATTAAACCAAGGTGTAATAACCCCTAAAAAATCACCAAAAAAACACACTACATTAAAACCATGACAAAAGATGTGCATATGATCCATGGAACATATATGACACCTCTATGATAAAAAACCTCATCAATTAGATTTAAATTGATTCCCAATTTCAAAATGAATTGGGGTAATAATTAGGAAAACTCATTTTATAACATTATTATAATTAAATAATGAGTGAAATCATGTGTTCAAAATACCTAGAAATCCATTAACCAACACACACAAATTTCCCTTGGTTCGGGATGATTTTAGTATGTTTCAGTGGAATCATCTTCTAATACCTTACCCAAGACCACAACAATTAGTGTGTAATTGAAAATAAAAAAAATTATGGGATAAAGAGATTAATTATACCTCATATCATAATGAAATAAAAAGTGAAAACACCCTTTACCAAGGGGTAAAAGGGGAAGTGGATGAGGGGAGGTTATAGCCAAAATATCCCTCCTTAAAGTATATCATAAAATCAATAGGGGTAAACCATGAAAATATTTTCATGAAAATATATTTTAAAAAAGTACCTTTAATTGAATCATTTTCCGGGTACAATTCAATAGGTAACTAGTGGTATCTGGAAGAATGTAGATCCTTTAGGTCTCCTATCAGGTGCATGATTCATCACCACCAAGCACCAAGTGATGTCTACTACCTTTTTTAGTGACACAACCCCACTTCAATTCCTAATCAACGTCTTAGTACACCTTATAAACCTCTGAATATACCTAAAAATCCCGTTATATATTCCCAATAACCAAGAATTCAATCTAAATAAAAAATATCATACCTTTTCATTCCCTATGACTCAAAATTTTAAATTTCCTCTAAAATTCACCAAATTGTAACTATGAGGGTAATTAAAAACTATAGACCATACAACTTATCATCCCTGAATATATACTAACTTCCCATTTATCAATCATAATTTCATACCTTGTCTTATTACTAGTTTTTCATTGATTTATATGTAGTTATATTACCCATCACTACTAGAAAAATGGGCAACAGGAATATGAAAAAAATATGGTTATAGACCAAAAAACAATGAATATTTATTATAGAAATAATCAGGAAAACTATATTGCCTATGACTATTGTAATAGGGTTATGTGTCTTGCCAAAATATAGCCATTGTTATGGCCCATGTAAGTACACATACAGCTAAATACGAGGCTTGTGGCTCTACTCCTACTGCCATGGGAAGCATTGTGGCTATTTATGTGTTATTATGGGCTGCACCCATGGATATAGGGTTCCAAGATTTAAAAAAAAATTGTTCATGAAAAGACTAAAAAATCACCAAAACATGACCAGTAATACAATAAATCATTGATAAATATATAATAAAGTACAATCTATTCATTAAAACCCAAAAAATATAGTTTACATAAAAAACATTATCATCATAATTAGTATAAATATAATCAAAACCCTCCCTAAAAACCCCACCAACCTATTCATCAACATATCATATTGAAACACCAATATCATCATCATCATCACCAACTCTAACACTACCACCAATATCATCCTCATGAGAATCATCATTATCATATTCACTTAAATTAGTAATTTTAGAAGAGTACCCTAAAAAACAATGTGTATATTCATCAAATATGCATCAATACCCACACCACTCTCTAGTGGAAGTGGAGAAGAAAGAGTATACTTGGATTTCCTGATCTATTTATTTATAAATTTTTGGAACTATAAATCATCTTGTTGTTATTATATTTCATATTTGATGGCTGTATTAATTTGTTTCATTGAAACTATACGAGAACCATTTATCAAATAATTTCTACTATAAGATTAGAATTTAGATGGTATAATGTTATTTCTAGGTTGACAACACACCCTGACTCGATATTTATATCTTAATATTTGATGCATATGATACTTTCATCCCAAATTTTTTGTTCTTTTTTGACTACTTAAATATAATTATTTTGAATAAAATTTTATGTAAATTAATATGATAAAATAATGTAAACAAATAAATTTAATAAAAATAATTGAAATTGAAATATACTTACTATCATTTCATGGGTGTCTCTATTTATTATCCCATCATTTTTTCTAATTGTACATAACATGGTAGATCGAGGAAAACAACCCTCAATATTCAATGCCTTTTTCAAATAAAATAAATAAATAAAGTATTATTGGATAACTTAACTTGATAAATAAAAACAACTTGGTTTCATATCTCAATTATCTATGTAATATAAAACATAAATTTCATTCATGTAAAATAAAATATTATAAATAGTTACCTAAATGAGATAGATACTCTAGAATTTATAACAACCCTTTTTAAATATTAAGGAACTCATAAGAAATTATTAAAATAAATTTCATATAATAAAATAATTTATTAATAAACTTTTTAAATCATATCCATGCAATGGTTTTCTATATTTTTTGAACTCAATATCCTTTTTAATTTTTTGTAACATATCTTTTCGATTTTTCCAAACTATGTTGGAAGATCTTTCTATAAAATTCACTGAATAATATCATTGATTTATATTACTAAAAGAATATTTTTCAATATATTATCATATAAATTATAATAAATGACTCAAACATATTAATTTTTATTTATCTTTTTTCCAACTCAATATTTCCCCTTAAATTACAATACGTCTTCATTATAATTTTATCACATTTTCATTGATCAATCATATTTCTCTCAATTTTTCTGAATATATCTTAAAGATTATTTCTATGTTATAAATTCACTAAGATAATTAATAGCCTTATAACCCTATTGGTTATATCAACCAAAAAATTATCCCATATATAAAACTTATTTTTCAACTCTATTTTAAGTTAAAATCTCACTTCTTTGAAAATCATTTTTCCATTGTACAATTCTTATTTAGGTGATCTTTTCTTTCAATTTTGTATTTATTGATATAATTTATCCCAAAAAATACCTTATAAACATAAGATAATATCCATCACACTACCAATAATACATAAAAAATATATATCATCTTATAAGAAAATCTATTCTACCCAAGCACTATATTCCACTTATTTCTTGCTTTCTAGATCTTTTACCTTCTACTATTCTCTAATTCATAATATAATTCACTAAATATAATAAAATTATTTTATAAAAACTAATTCTCATTACTTTCTATAAATATATTTTCATTTCAACCCATTATGATTAAAAATAATACTCATTTTTAGTCTGGTAAATTAATATTAATCATAATGTTTTTTAGTCAATTATTATAGATAAAATCTATGGATTTATAAAAAAAATTGAGTATATGTCTATATATTCTATAGTACTGACACATATTTCCATAATATTTTCTTTAATATAATTTTCCAAATTTAACTTTGTATTTCTCCTTAATAGGTGTACTCCTCTTATCTATTATCATTCTTTCATGTTGTGTTGTAGATACCTTCTCATATTTAAATTTTTCTAAAAAATTTGGCTCAAAGCCTCATTTTATTATAAAATAAAGTACCTCTTTTAACTGGGTAGAGGGAAACCCATTACCTATCCTGAAGGACCAATGCTTGTTGGGTCGGAAGAACACCCCAAGGAGGGAATGATGGCAAGAGGGGGGTGAATTGCCTTTTAAAAAATAATTAACAAATTAAAATCAAAGTTGAAATGCAGCGGAAATAAGGAGGCAAGACACACAAAATTGATAACGGAGTTCGGCCAAAACCCGGCCTACGTCTCCGCTCCCAACTCAACCGTTGAGAGATTCCTACCGCTTGCTTTTCAATGGTTTTAGCAAGAAACCCACTAGGCTTTGAGGTAGCACTAGGACCTATTACAGCTTGCTTTTGTGGTTGAGCAAGAACCCACTTACTTTTAATGGTTAAGTAAGAACCCACTAGCCTTTTTAACGGGTGAAGGCTAGCTCACCAACAACTCAAGCCCTTTAAAAGGAAAGGCTTGAAAAACCTCTTCACACCTTAGTGGTGGTGTGAGAACCCAAAAGAAAGGGGGATGAGAAAAGGGTTTGGGGTTTGTAGACACAAACCCAAAATTAAGCTCAAAATGAATAAACAAGAAAAACCGTAATGGAGAAGCCTTGGGCGCCTTTGAATGATTGGAGATGTTGAAGGCCGCTTCCAAGCTTCTTTGGAGGAGCTCCTTGGATGTGGAATTGGATGGAGCTAGGTGGGTTCCTTTGAGGAAGTCCGCCGGAGGTACGCCAAATGATCCAAAATATGTCCGTTGGCTTCGTATATGATCCGGGGAGGTGTCCGGGGCTTCCTTGGCCTTTATTTATAGGCATGGAACCCTTGGGGAGGCTTCGGAGCCGTTGGAGAGGTCTTCGGAGCCGTTGGGAGCCAAGTGGGCCAGCCTGGTCAAACTGCAACGGCTAGTTTGACTGGCTCCACCGGCTGGCCGGTGCAGGGCCACCGGTTGGCCGGTGCCTTGAAAAAGGATGAGGATTCTGGTCCAGGTGCCACCGGCTGACCGGTGGAGAAGCCACCGGCTGGCCGGTGGCAAGGCAGTAGCTGGCACTGTTTGGGCAGGGGGCCACCGGCTGGCCGGTGCAAGGCCACCGGTTGGCCGGTGCTGAGGCAGAAGCTCAGTCTTCTTCCCAGGTGCCACCGGCTGGCCGGTGGTGAAGCCACCGGTTGGCCGGTGGACTACATTTCAGTCCAGTTTGGCCTTTTTGCCTTCTTGGCCTTCTTGGCCCAAATCCTTGGCACCTTAAATGAATGCCTATCATCCAAAAACACTTAAAACAATGTTAGAAACATAAGAGGGTGATTGTGATCATGAAAATTAAACCTTGAGGGGTTCGAGAGGTACAACAATCTCCCCCTATTTTGATGATCACAATCACCAAAACAAACAATGAAAAATACTGAAATTGAAAGGAAATACAAGGCATGATGAAAATGATTCTCCCCCAATCAATCAAGAAATTTCTACCCCTTTGTGATTATAAAAATAGCTCGGGGCATAAAACTTGATTGAGGGAAATCGATGAAAAACGAGATTTTAAAACAATTGAAAATGATACTAATTGTTGGAAATTTTGAAATGAAAAATTGAATTGAAAAATTTGAATAACAGTTTGAATTGAAAGTTTTGAATCAAAAACCAATTGAAATTTGAAATTTGAAACCAAATGAAATTTTTGAAATTGAGAGTTTTGAATCAAAAAAGAAAATTCGATACCAACTGTTGGAAATCAATTGAAAATTGAAAATTCTAAATTGAATTGAAAAAGAATTGAAAAAGAATTGAAAATTTTGAAACCAAGAGTTGAAATTGAAAGTTTGAATTCATAAAAAGGCCTAACTCCCCCTAAATAAAAACAATGAATCACCGGGGAGAGGGATTTTGAAAAGAAATGATTTTAGGCCCGGAGAGACTCGCAAGAAGGGATTTTTCAATCCATACTTGTCTCATGGCGGGTCTTCTCCTATAAAACTCGTCCGAATAGAAAATAGACTTGGGTTGGCCGTACCGGGCATTTTTACAATTACACTCATAAATGAGATGCCCGGGTTTTTTGCAATAGTTACAAAATTTAAAGCTAGAGCTCCCCCTTACAAAAACAGTGGGAGCATGGGAGGAGGAAGCTCGGTTGGTGTATCCTAGCCCTTGGGTGGTTCTAGATATACGTTGGGAACCTAGGAGATTGTTCAAATTTTGTTCCCCTTGGGTGAACTTAGCTAGGGTCTCTCTAAGGTCTTTGATGGTTGATTCCATGGAATCAACATTTGGAAAATTTTGGATTTTAAGGGTGAGTTCCTCCTTCTCTTTGAGAAGTTGGTCTTTTTCGGAGGAAAGCTTTTTGAAATTCTTTTTCAAAGCGACAAATTTTGATGAAAGCTCATGAAAACCATTTTCTAATTGATCTCTAGCATGTGAGACTTCTTCATAAGAAAGATGATTTAAAGAATTTTAATTTGAAGAACATGAGGAAGAGGAATCGGAAGAAGTTACCTCATGGAATGCCATTAGGCATTTTGTACCTTGGTCGCTTGAGGAGGAGGAGGAGGATGATGAAGAGGAGGTGTCACTCCATGTCGCCTTGAGGACCTTCTTATTTCCTTTTTCCTTTGGCGTGGCCCGTTTCTTGTTGAGTGGGCAATCGGGCTTGTAATGGACCTTTTCGCCGCACCCGTAGCATTTCACCTTGGGCTCGGATCTTGCGGTGGGTTCTTGCTTTCGGTGCTTGCGGGATTTCTTCTTCTTCTGCTTCTTCATAAACTTGTGCATTTGGCGGGCGAGATACTCCATTTCCGAGTCGTCGCTTGATGATGAGGAAGAGGATGAGGAGGAGCTTACTTCCTTTTGTACCTTGAGGGAGATGTTCTTTGGAGTTTTGATTGGTGTGCCCTCCTTTTGAGCTTGCCTCCTCATCGTGATCTCGTACGTCATTAGGGATCCGATGAGCTCTTCGACCGGCATATTTTTGACGTCCTTAGCTTCTTGGATCGCCGTCACTTTAGGTGCCCATGAGCTCGGAAGGACCCATAGGATCTTTTTCACCATAGTTTCTGCAGAAATGTCATCTCCAAGAGATTTTCTACCATTGCACACGTCAGTAAATCTAGTAAACATTTCAGAAATAGATTCATTTGGGTGCATGGAAAAAGATTCAAAGTCCTGACGGTACATGTCCAATCGAGTATCCTTTACTTTGTTGGTCCCCTCATGGGTAACCTCCAAAAGTTTCCAGATTTCATGTGCGGAGGTGCATGTAGACACTCGATTGAACTCATTTCTATCTAACCCGCAATGAAGAGCATTCATGGCTTTGCCATCAAGCTCAAAATTTTTAATATCGGCGGGGGTCCATTTGGATTCGTCGGGGGAAGAGAGAGTGTAACCTTGCATGACTATTTTAAAAATGGGATATCCTATACTTCTCAAAAAGGTGGTCATGCGGGTTTTCCAATAATTATAGTCGGTCCCATCAAAAAATGGAGCCCGACCCAATGAGTAGCCCTCGGGGGCGAAAGAAGTTGATGCCATCTAAATGGATCTTAAATTTGAAACTGGGTTAGGGATTTTATTCAAAGTTCCCTCTGATACCAATTGTTGGGTCGGAAGAACACCCCAAGGAGGGAATGATGGCAAGAGGGGGGTGAATTTCCTTTTAAAAAATAATTAACAAATTAAAATCAAAGTTGAAATGCAGCGGAAATAAGGAGGCAAGACACACAAAATTGATAACGGAGTTCGGCCAAAACCCGGCCTACGTCTCCGCTCCCAACTCAACCGTTGAGAGATTCCTACCGCTTGCTTTTCAATGGTTTTAGCAAGAAACCCACTAGGCTTTGAGGTAGCACTAGGACCTATTACAGCTTGCTTTTGTGGTTGAGCAAGAACCCACTTACTTTTAATGGTTAAGTAAGAACCCACTAGCCTTTTTAACGGGTGAAGGCTAGCTCACCAACAACTCAAGCCCTTTAAAAGGAAAGGCTTGAAAAACCTCTTCACACCTTAGTGGTGGTGTGAGAACCCAAAAGAAAGGGGGATGAGAAAAGGGTTTGGGGTTTGTAGACACAAACCCAAAATTAAGCTCAAAATGAATAAACAAGAAAAACCGTAATGGAGAAGCCTTGGGCGCCTTTGAATGATTGGAGATGTTGAAGGCCGCTTCCAAGCTTCTTTGGAGGAGCTCCTTGGATGTGGAATTGGATGGAGCTAGGTGGGTTCCTTTGAGGAAGTCCGCCGGAGGTACGCCAAATGATCCAAAATATGTCTGTTGGCTTCGTATATGATCCGGGGAGGTGTCCGGGGCTTCCTTGGCCTTTATTTATAGGCATGGAACCCTTGGGGAGGCTTCGGAGCCGTTGGAGAGGTCTTCGGAGCCGTTGGGATCCAAGTGGGCCAGCCTGGTCAAACTGCAACGGCTAGTTTGACTGGCTCCACCGGCTGGCCGGTGCAGGGCCACCGGTTGGCCGGTGCCTTGAAAAAGGATGAGGATTCTGGTCCAGGTGCCACCGGCTGACCGGTGGAGAAGCCACCGGCTGGCCGGTGGCAAGGCAGTAGCTGGCACTGTTTGGGCAGGGGGCCACCGGCTGGCCGGTGCAAGGCCACCGGTTGGCCGGTGCTGAGGCAGAAGCTCAGTCTTCTTCCCAGGTGCCACCGGCTGGCCGGTGGTGAAGCCACCGGTTGGCCGGTGGACTGCATTTCAGTCCAGTTTGGCCTTTTTGCCTTCTTGGCCTTCTTGGCCCAAATCCTTGGCACCTTAAATGAATTCCTATCATCCAAAAACACTTAAAACAATGTTAGAAACATAAGAGGGTGATTGTGATCATGAAAATTAAACCTTGAGGGGTTCGAGAGGTACAACAATGCTAAGTGGCATGAATACAATTCTTGAAATCCCATTTTTTGGCCCAAAGGGCCCTTCGGTGAATAGTACTACTACAGTGCTCAGGCTGCTACAGTACCTATTATAGTATTGATTCCACTATAGTTCATGTTACACTGCCTCTACTGCTATAGTGTCACCAATGCTACAATTCCACCACTTATACAGTACTGCTACAATGCTGCTACAGTAACTTGGAAATTCGTCTCTTCTTGGATTTGATTCTGGGTCTTTTGGATGCCAAGAAGGAGCATGTACCACTTGGGTACATTTATAATGTAAATAGTGTATATATTCTTCATATTTTTTATAATATCTTTAATATATATAAATTTTTTTCCAATATAGTGTGGTATTTGATATTTAATTCATTCCCCTACCATTCTTGATGACTAAAAACCATAAATTTGTCTATATTATTGTTTCCACCACTTTATCTTCATCTAGGGATTTTAGTTCCACTTTTAGCTCAAGAAAAATATTTTTCAAAATATAAATTTTCATCTTGAAATATCTTGACTCTATCTTCATATTCCTTCTTTATCAAAAAAAACATGAGCTTATAGATTATCATATACATTGTTAGTTTCTTCCCATGGATTGTTAATATCCTTAATCTGGTTTATTTTTATTTCTAGTTTATATTTTTTAATTATAATATATGATATTTATGAATCTTCTTTGAATATAAACTTTATTTAAATGATCTTTGTTCAATGTAATATCTCATAAACTACATCAAGAAATTTCATCAACATTATATCCTTCCGAGAAAGAAATATTATCGAGTTTATCTATTACAAGTTTCATTTTCCTTAATATTAATTTCATTGAATTTACTATAATTTTCATAATTTTATGAGAAAAAAATGATGTGTTCACATTAGAATATGTTCATAATCATATCATCAATAAATATCTATCCATCATGATATTAACATTTATAGTTCACCTCATCCATGTCATGGGAATTCCCATCCATGTCATCTGAGCACATTAATCAATCATTATAGTACATTCAACCTTTTTTTCAAATTTTTTAAATTTATTTACTAAATAATTATATTTATAGTGGTTTCAAAAAAATTATTCAATGATATTTTCAAAAAACTAAAAAAAAAATTGAAATATTACTTGAAATAAAAAATAAATATTTTCTGAAAGTCTAGATATCTAATTTAGATCAATTTATGAAATCCCATGGTTATCATCAAACCAAATATTAATTAATGAAAATGATATATTTTTTAAATCTCAAATTTATAAAATCAAAAGCTAATAATGGAATTATTTGATAAATCCTTTTAAATATCCAAGACCCATTAATTGAAATGAATACCCAATATATATAAATTCATCAATAACCATCATATAAATGCATAAAATTACATTCCTTAGAGTGTAATTTCATATTTCACCAAATTATGAATCATGGAAGTTTATTAAAATCTAATCATGAAAATTCTACCACCTATTTTCCATATTAAGATGCATAATACATCACTTTCATGGAATAAATATCTATAATAGTTTTTTGACGAAATGGAGAGGGAAGAGAGATGATATATAGAGAAACTTTGTGAGAATAGGTCAATGAATTCATACCACCAATCCAGTATTCATCCATTTAATCTATTATAAATATTTTTTTTAATGGAGAAATAAATATAAATTATATATATAATATATGTTTTGTTCATTACAGTTCATGGTAAAAAAAATTAGATTTGGGTGATTGTTTAAAAAATAAAATATGTATAAATTAATTTTTTCAACTCATGATCTGAGAGAGAAGTGGAATCTAGAATATAAACATATTTCATAGAAATTTTATTTCTCCCATTTCTTTAAAATTTCTATTATAATCAAAAATGATTTATAATATATTTAATATCAATAAAATTATTAATTTATAATTGAAAAAAAAATTAAAAATCATTATATATTAATTTAATTAATATCATAGAAATTCGATTCTTCTAATACTTGATCATATCTATGTATTATATTAGTGGAAAATCATGAAAAATTGATATTCACTCATGATTGGTTCTAATTATATATTTCTAACCCATATGAATGTCAAACTTTTATATTATCCATATTTATCCCAACTCCATCAGCCTCAATGTCTTGGCATTTTATCGATCGAGAAAATAATATCAAAGTTTTATTGGAAAAAATATTTGTTAACAGAATGTTGAAAACTAATATATATATATATATATGTGTGTGTGTGTGTGTATATATATATGTATATGTATGTATGTATGTTGATTAATATTACTTACCCAAATCATAGCCTTAAAATTATACTTTATTTCTCTCAAACATCACTTTAATTTATGGGTTGAGTGGGAACTATGTTGGTATATATGGAAAGTTCACCCATAAAAATATTTCATTCCTTATCATTTTTACCAATTATAGCCTAATCTTTATTATATTAAACCGTAATTTATATATTCTTCTTCCAACCCTCTTGTATCTTTTTTAAACCTTTCCATTTGTTATAATATTCTGTTGATCATTAAAAATATACCATTATTAAATAAAATTAATATATTAAAATTTATCAATGATTACTCTGAGTAATTTTTAAGCACATACCATAATTTGGGGGATTTATTATCCTCTATACTATTTTGTCTAAAGAAATAGTGGTGGGAGTATCTTATATTTTTGGAAGTGGGATATCAATAACCTGAATAGTCTGTAAATATATTTAAATATACTAAAGTGATGGTGGGATAAAAACAGGATGAAATCACTATACAAAAGATGGGGATATGGATATGGTGGTGGAATATATCATGGAGTGGTTCCATGTACAACTTATGGTGGGTATGGGTAATAAGGAGGGATATTAGCATGAGCACTACTATCCTGTGGGTTCATTCTTGGAAAGTTAAATGGAAAAGAACTGATCATCATTGTGTAATTAAGATAAGATGATAGAATCACTGGTGGATGATATCTTAGTGATTGAATCGGTATATTGGTAGTTTGAAATATATAATCACTAGTATTGGTAATCATACAATGAGTCTAATGACTCATCCTATACATTGGAATACCCCCTTATGTACCCTCCATATCCTTATTGAAATTGAGTTGTCTCCTCAATTAAGAACCATAACACAATATGAATGATAAAATAAATTTTTATATTTTTATCATTAATTGATAAAATGATTATCAACATACCAAATAGTAATCATACATTATTCCCTATTCGTAGACATGTAATTTATGACTAAATAAGAAATTCAATACTTACAATGGTGATCAACATGGTCTTCCATAAATCTATGATGTGTTTCTCGTGTCTTTGAATTATTTTTCTTCTAACTTATTCCTATGAAAACATACTGACATAAAAATTCAAAGTAGTAATGTATGACAATTAAAAATAATGAAAATGTTACATTATTTATTTGTTTAACATAAATTAAAAAATAAAAGTTAAAAAATATTTTTAATACAAGGATTTATCAACCTAAAAACAATAATTTAATAAAAAATTTATAATCAATTAACATCATAAAAACTCATCTCAATGTGATTTTTATTTCAATAGTAAATATGATTATATTAAACAAAAATATATATAAAATATACCTCACAAAATTAAATAGGTAACATGTATAAAATTTAAATATATATATATATACCATGTCATAATAGTATAAACTAAATACTCCCAAATGTGGAAATGCTATATGTTCTCTATTACAAATTCGGGTTCACAATCAATTCTATTAATTGAATCATTTATGTAATTGAATGAAACATTTGAGTGAATACCAATAGTTTCATCGAAAACATCACTATAATTTATGACTTAATCAAAAATATATCCTAAAATAACAACAAATTGTTTTTTTAAAGGGTATGTTACATAAAATACTTGAATGGAATGTGTTTCAAGGATGTATGTCTCAACAGTATGATGTTTACATTTCATATCTGGGTGTTTTTTGTTATTTCATTGAATCAAACCAATTTCATTTCATCATTGTGGCATAACCATGTGTGTAGTAATCTAATAAAATTATTCTCTCGATAACCCCCATAATACAATATATTTCCTCAGAGATGTTTCATGTCCAATGCACTGGAATAACAATATGTTATTATGCTTATAGTGACACCATTATTCTATATTTCTATGTTTGATTCACAACTATTATGAATTTAAATCCACTAACATCCATTGATTTACAATCTCATTCCACATTATTCATACTAAGAAAAAAATACATTATTTTTTCAGATATATCATCTGTTGGTAAACTATTAACCTGAAATATATCAATATAAAACCTTTAACAAGTACCTACAATTAATCAATTTAAAAAAATATTTTTTTTTACCTTTGAATTTAACCAATAAAGAAATTTTTGTCTATAAAATTTCTCTTTCTACTTAATAAAAAAATATTAATGTATTCTTTTTATAATTATTGTATGTTTTCTATAAATATGAAAATTTTAAGATACCAAAATCTATTAAAAAATTAAACAAATAAATACATATTTATTAGTTTACTTACTTCATGTAATAATAAACCATTCCAAAGTTGAATAATATTTTAAGATGAGCTATTTTCCACTCTTCCCTACACAAAGTATGCAATGAGTATAATCTAGATATACCCCTTATTTGGGGAAGTGAAAGAAATGTTTTCTCAATGGGATCTTATTTCTTATCTTCAGTTCTCATTTTCTGATTAGTTATCATAGTTTAATTAACCATATCAATATAATGGAAATAAATGAATTCCTATTCTAGATAAACATTCATAATAGAGCCTTTAGGATGATTATTTCTATTGGATAAATCTAGAAACTCAAATTGGGATTACCAAAAACAACATCTATGTGAAGATGCATGGACATATATAACATACATTTAAAAAATTATGGTGAAAAAAAAATTCCAAGTCACAAAGAATGATCAATGAATATTTATATATTTTCATAATAATACTTATTTTCATCCTTTTATCATAAAGGTAATTATAAAACTGATATAAACTAATCATAGAAACCCTTAAATTATGCGACAGTAAATTTTGAATGGAAATGTGAATCAACCCATACAACAAGACATTATTGTTGTAAGTTTTAAGTGATTTAAGTTTAACATACTATGTATTAACCCATTTTAAATGTTACTTTAATAACCATTTAGAATCATTAAACAATACAAGATTTGAATTATTTTTTTACTTCCCCACATTTTTCATCTAAAAAAAGTAATAGGGAATTTCCACTAATTCTTACCAATTAAATTAGCATGAATTGTTTATTTTATACCCCAATGAATTAAATCATAGTATGAGTGAAAATTATATTCTATTATTCCCTTTATATTTAAAATATTTTCAAGTAAATATTCACTCTTGATTTTTTATATACATTATGTTCAAGTAGTTACAAAATAAATTTGATAACCAATGTGGTAACTCAAAGAATATACTTTTATTTCTCCAATTTTGAATTGAATTTAAATGAATATTACTTTGTATTCTAGAATTTGATTGACTATTTATAAGTAAATAATTCAAAGTATCCTGTTATTTAAGGATATTATCCCTTGATATTAATTTAGGTGCTTTATTTATATATATGACATTATCAAAGTGTCTCCTATTTTTTAAATATAGATGATCCCTTAATAGAAATAATCCCAGCGAATTTCACTATTCATAGAAACATTAATCTCCTAAAACATATATTTTTCATTCAAATATAGTATGATAAGATTATATTTGTACTATATATATATATATATATCATTCACTAAGAACGGTAATAATTTATTGACCATAACAATGTCACATGAAACATAAAGTAATCCACTGTAAATGCATCATATTTTTACACAATGATGATCCAAATATTCTTAAACTCATCTATTAATAGATTCATGTATATTTCAATATCATTTCTAAGATTAATGGATCTATATATCAATATATTAATGATAGTAAATGGAATCTTAATACGTATCCATGATATAAAGTTATAATTGTGAATGAAAAAAATTCAAGTATTGTATGTAGTATGCATCTAATGAAACGGGTTGAAATTATCACATGATAATCCCAATATAACATTTCATGGGTAAGCTATAAAATCAAGATGTGGCCTATCAAATTTCTATCATGATAACCCATATTTAGGATACACTATTTCATCATTATCCTCATTTATTTCATATTTATTCCATCTTATATCCATTTCTATTTGTTTTGACATAATTTCTTTAAATTCTTGGAATCAATGGAAAGTGTTGCATCGCTTTCCCTGGTATACAAGATAGATTACCATCATTATTAACCATCCATATTAATGCACCGCATTATTTTCAAAAATTCAACTCTATATTTTCCTTCTAAAACAAATAGTAACCTTTAGGGAATACATGGATCATAGTAGATAGAAGTCAAAATTTATTAACCATATTTGATTCTATAAAATATTTTTAGGTAATACATGAATCATTAGGTATTAATCCCTTAAAAATGTAAGGATATAGTCAACCCTTGTATTAATAAATCCACACATTATTTTTTCATGATATAATTTCATTAAAATCTAAAGCTTGGTAAAAAATTCATACCTGGTACATTATGGTATTCACATATTTTATCATCATTATAACATGTTTGTCGTTATCATTCAGATCAATCGATGAAAATTACATTCATGAATTCATTTCCACCATCACCGATCAACATGAAGTTTTTTATTGATAGATAAATAGAAATATATTATAAATAAAATTTTCTATATGATCCTTATAGTTTAATTAATGTCATTATCCACTTGAATGTTTTCTCTATTATGATATAATACATGATATTTTTTTAGAAACCATTTTTAGTGATATGGTAACTCACTACCACACTTATTAAACATGGTATTCCAATAAAATCAAGATATGGTCATTAAATTAATTCTCCATCTATATCATTGATGAATGAAAAACAAATTGTAGCTCCTTCTGAAACTCATTGAACATTGATAATTATTTTAAGTATAGAATGATATTAAAAAAAATCAATTAATGGTATTTGGAATGAAATTTTCCAATAAATATACATGGAAAATATTATTTTTTCCATAATCTAGAAAATATGTTAAATAATTTTAATATATTTTCAAATTTTTATAAAAATATTTGTTTAGGAAACAATTCCATCTGTACCATTATTGAAAGAAAAATTTACTAAAATTTGAAATCCATTCTGAAACTTATTTATAATATGATCACCATTTTACATCCAAAATCTATCCATTTTAACATTAAAAATAGATTTTTAGTAAAATTGATAAATTTAGTAACAAATATAATATAAATATTTAAAAAAAATAGGATTAATAAATTCTTTTAAGTATAAATATATTTTATTGAAAATTAATCTAACCACTAATATGAAGCTTTGAAACTTACTTGAAAATAAATTTTGATAACTTTTGAAAATAAATTAATGAAAATAATATCATAGAATTATTTAATCATTCAACATGTATATAGTCATGGTGTGAAACCCCCAGTCATGTTATAAATTCCTTCGCCCTATTATTGATTTATATTATTTTTCAAATTAATCAACCAAAATAGGATATGAATTCTTCAAATTATTTAACCAAAATATCCACTATAATAAATTCCATAGAATAATAATCAAAAATATATATATTGGTGGAGTAAACTAACATTAATTATTATTGTGATGAATTATTTTGATAAGTAATTATCAGGAATAATAACCATAAAAAATCGATAGTTAATTATTAGTAAAAAATTCCATCATCAATATTAACAATCATATAATATTTACGGTCTCTATAATCCATGTAAAAATATTAATCAATATTAGGGTTCAGTTTTTATTGTGGAAAATAATAAAAAATAGTCAATTTGAATAGTATGTAACATCAATTAATGTTATTAAAAGAAATATTCAAGCACAATAACAGGGATTAATTATGTATAATTTATATTTACTGCAAACACCACATCCAATGAAACTTGAATTCCCAATAAAAATTAAAATAATATATTATTCATTGGATACACAAAAATAATAGTGATTATTGAAAATAAATGTGATAAATATAAAGGTAAAATTATGGATCACTCTAAAACCATAAATGATAGATCAGAGATAGAGAAAAATCATTCCCGGGCATGACTAAAAAATCACAAAGGATTAATCCAAGTAAAGTAAAATTCATTTTCTAACATATTTAAATGAATCCATGGAAGTTAATTTGGGGTTTTATCAATGGTGGGTTTGGTAGGGTGGGTTAAAGAAGAAAAATAATTGATGACGGTATAAAATTAGGGCAGTGGAAGATTTATGGGGGAGGAAGAAGGGTGCACCATCTGTAAAATGAGGAAAACATATTTCCAAGATCATTAAAAACTGTGGTAAATTTTAAATTACAGTGATGGTAAAATAATCATGTGGTAATATGGTGTTATTGAGAATTCATACAACCAAGATAAAACATTTCTAAATTATTATGGTGTCATGGAGAAGGGTGAACCCAATTTAAAATTGGGTGACACTATTTCCAATAGAAAATATGCATGAGGAAATATAGTAAAGGAATATAGCCATGAGAAAATATGCTCATGGAAATATAGTTTCACTAATGTAGATCATGTTCCCAGGGCTATAGAGGGAACTCTGAAGGGGTACATACATGACCAACTACTAATTATGGTTGTATCCCACCTATAGCCAAATACATTTTAGCCCATATTTATTATTCTGTAGCTATAGGTGGGATTTTTGGTAGTGCATATAGTCACCCCAAATAGACTAATGTTCCTAAAAAATCCATGATATGGTCCTCAAAAATAGTAGTAATATCCTAAATTACATATTCAATTAAAAAAGAAAAATATTGTTTGATCCTCTTATACCTGACTTCTTTTGAAAACACTCATCCTCACATTCTAATTCACCATCGCCTAACCCTCTTCTCAATGTCATAACTCCTGATGTAATTGTGAAAACATCCAACACCCAAACATGAGCTCAACCTTAACTCTTATTCTGATACAAAAATTAAATATATAATTTTTTTAAATACATCGACATACTCTACCCATGGGTACCAATATTCCCTCCATCTAAATATATCTCATACTAAATATCAAATTCTACCTTGTTTTAGTTAATGAAAAATAAAATCCACTTAATAGTATATCTAAATATCAAGTCTAGTATTCACCAAAGAACTAAATATAATTGCTCTTCTTCTAATTTTACTTCTCAATTGGTACCTCAACCACCCCCTTACAAGATTCCCCATGTTTGTTTCCCTACCACTGAGGGTTTCATATCCAAAATTGATAATATGTTTCCCACCATAAGAGTATCCACATAATTTCCCTTCTAAACTAGAATACTTGATTCCTAAATCCCTCAACCTGACATCTATCAAACATATTGATCAGACATATTCAACTCACTCACACCTCATCACTAAACCCCAACCTCATGGGTCACATCCTTGAATTTTAAATGGTTTTCTCCCCACCACATGACTTTCCTTCCACTAATTCCCAATCACTAACATGTCCCAACAATCCTTAACTAATAATTTTTACCTTTTTCCATGCTCATATATCCCCATCATCACTAGAGGACACCCCTCTACTCACAACCACAAAATCTGATTTGTTAAGATCCGCAATGCCTCACTAAATTCATCAGTTCTCCACCTATACTCAAAGCTAACAAGATACATATCATTTTTTATCATATCCTGATAGAGATCATTTATAAAAACCCATGAGGTTCCCATTACTCGTCTCCAATAATTCGGGATCTAAAGAGTATTAACCATTATTCCTATATCACTACATCACTCGAGGTATCCTAAAACCTCAGTGGACGTGAACCTATTTCCTTACCCCATATAAGGTAGAGGCTTCACTTGTAACCCACATTCATTTTTCTCCATGCTTTATGACCTTACCCTAAGAAGTCATTCCAATACTCACACCTGCTCTCTAAGGATAGAGTGAATTTTTAATGACCTTATCACTAGTCCTTATCCATTATCCATCTTAATAACCTCCCATTAGAAGTGGAATATATAACTATATTATTTGATCATATGACCTAACTCATGCTTCAATGAGTTATATCTCATCGAACCTAGTCTCACATTCCTAATTAATTATCCATAAATTTCTCACATTCTAATACACCTATATAGAATCAATCTTAGTGCTTTCCTTTCCAAAAACTCAAGGTATCCCATTAATTCCAATACTATCACACAGACACCCCACATTAATGATATATTTCAAAACCTACAGATTATATACATTCTATACTCAAACTAGGTTAAACCATCTAGGAATACATCTCACTACCCTAAAATAAATCTGCACCAAAAAATTACTAGGTCAAGAATCTGGCTTATCCTTCCTTATAATCACAAATTCTATATTATGAGCACTAAAGTGATTTATGTATCAATGACCTAAGTTATCCCATATTCCTTTGTCTACCCTCTGAAGGGTATCCAAATCATCTAGGAAACCTAAGAACATTCTAAACCACATTATAGATACACCCTATAAGTATTAAACCATCACCAAGGCATTAAATGCATGAACCCACCCACCAAAGATCTTTATACAACACCTATACATTGGGACTATATAATCATAATTCGATAAAACATACAAAACTATTTATATTGTTTTCAATTAATTAGCACGTCAATAATAGGTTATTCATGAAAACACTGATTAACTTATTATTGATGTTTTAATTAATTAAAACCCTAGAATTAAACTTTCCAAAATATCACATTATTTTATAAAATAGGTTCTCCAAAACCATTTTCATTTCAAAAACTATTTTATAATCATAGTGAGTCATGCGCATGTCCAAAAAAACCTACATGCCTAAAATGATGCATGGAAACACACCTCTTTCCAATTTATACCAAGAGTAAAACTAAAAATAAAAAAATTAAATTAACTCATCATACTTGAATATATATCTCAAATTTAATAGAGAAAAAAAGGCCAAAAACACATACCCCTAGTAAATTAGGATTTCACACGATAGGTGTTGATGAATCACTAGACCAACGTTCATACTAAGGCCTAAAAACACCTATATACATCTACCAGGTCTCAACTAGTAAAAATAAATAAATAAAAGGCTTTGATAATATTCTATAAATTCTTATCGTGGCCTAATAATACTAAGTGAGGGTCTCCATAAAACCTAAGGAATTCCTCCCTATATGATGGATATTGTCAACTAATTATAAGAGTCTATGATAAATGTTGGGGAGACTATATTCTCAATATCATTAGAATAAATAAAAATAAATAGTCAAAAAATTATCTATAAAAAATAAATGGAGTATTAAAATATGTAATTACATCCATAATAAAACCATAAATAAATAACATGAACTCATGATATAAAAAATTAATATACAAGCCATACATTCATATAAAAATAATAAATCTCCCACTAGGTCAATTCATTATAAAAAATAAAATATAAAAATATAAAAATAGGATCCACTAAAAAAACATAAGCCTCACCTTGGTCCTATAATTACATCCTATTGAGAAAAACTCACCCAATATATTGTACTACCCATACTCAAACCTATATATCAGACTTATGGTCTCCACAGCCACCAAAGTGTATGCATAGGGTGTGAGAAATAAATATTAGTAGGAATCTTGAAATGGGACCCCTAATATATTACATGAAATACTTATATATTCATAAGAAAAATAAATAAATCAAGAACACAAACTATAAATAAGAATACAAGTCATTTATTTGGGAAATAACTTGGCCACCACAACACCCAACCATACATGGTCAATCATATCTAATGAATCTTGTGCATTGAACCATTCAAGACCAATGAAATGTCATATGGAATCTAGTAATAATTATTTATATGAATATGTATGATAAAGAATATATAATGGAATCTTTGGATCTCAACCAGTCTAACCATGGGTTCTAAAATATGTTAAATGGTACCTCAACTCCCTACCAATATAACCATAGGTGATAAAAAATTCTAGATGGTGTCTCAGTATCTCATTCAATCTAACCATGGGCACTAACATATGATAAATAGTGTCCTGAATCATGACAATTCTAACCATGGGAACTGATAGATATCAAATAACATCTTAGGATCTTGGTCAAAGAGACCAAGGGTTCTATAAGATACCAAATAGAGTACCATATCTTAGACAATCTAACAATGGGGTATAAAATGTAATGTCCCGGACCCTCCTGGTCTATTACTCTACCAATTTCTGGTGTTTGGGGTGCCCTGGACCCCATCAGGGAGTCTGGAGGGTAGCAGTGTAGGTGGAAGGATGTCACCGTGGTGTCACCCATTGGTGACACCGATTGGTGAGTCACCAATCAGTGTGTCACCCATCGGTATGTCACTGATCAGTGTGTCACCCATCAGTGTGTCACTAATCGGTTTTTCATCGATCAATGCCATGGGGGCTTTTCATGGATTTTCTTTCCCTCATTTCCTGTAATGCCACTTTTTAGTCTTTTAACCATTTTAAAGTGGTTTAAGGCCATTTTTATCCCCATAAACAATGTTTTAAATCCCCAAAGAGTGGGGTGACCCTCAATGGACTTGTTTTCCACTCTTTAAATGAAATTATTTAATGCACAGTTATTATGGCCAGCTCTCTGATGATAATTATTAAATAAAAATTAATTCCATTGTGAAAAACCGTCCAACCGCATGGTGAAACCACGATCTGATTTTTAATCCATTCAAGATTTCATATCCCGTGACTCCAGGATCTCAGTTTTTATCACACTAGAATTATTTCTTCTTCTTGGTCGGTCCCTTTTCCTTTCCTTGGTGCATTTGGAGTCCCCCCCCCCTTCCTGAGGCTAGTGGTGCACATATGATGGAGTTTCCTTCTCACTCTTGGAGTCCTCGTAATTCCTCCCCTATAAGTCACACATCCATAGTTATTAGCGCGAGGAGAAGAACTCCGATCATTTATCATCCAGGTAGGTTTTTTCCTTTATCTCACTTTATTGTGCATCATACGGGGTGGGTATGATGATGTTCTTTTGGGGATGTATGAAACCAAACCTTAAAAAAGATAACAAATGGTTTTTTTAAAGAATTAAGGGGTGTGTTTGATGATGATTCTATACTATTTTAACTTTTTTTAATATGTTGTGAATTGTATGGGCTTATGTCCACTAAAAATCATGGTCATTGGTGGTCCTTTCTTGTGCACTAATGAACCTCTATTTTTTGGATGATTGTATTATTAAATGGATATAACATGGAAACTAGTTAATCACATAAACTTGGTTGATTAAATAGATTCCCAATGAATAAGAATCCTTGTCTGTTCACCCTGGTTAACCAAACAGAAATACATAACTAAAGGAATAGTGTGGTTAAATTAGAAAACTCCCTTTCTTTGTTCAGATGATGTGTCTGGTTGTTCTACATGATGCTTGTGGGGTGATGTGGATAGGGATGGGATCCCCTGTTGGGTATTTTTTGGTTTGTGGATTTGAGGCTACATGGGGCCATATGTTGGGGCTTGGTTTCGTTCCAGTATTTTGAGGGATCACACATATCCCTTTTATTTTTGGGTCTTTACAAGAGAACTGGGTGTTAATGCTTAATATCATGCTTGGATATTTTTCCTTCCTTGTCTTGTGGCTACGCCTGTTAATTGCTTGGTAGTGAAGAATTATTTAAATGTAATCACTTGAATATGAAAGCAAGAATGGGTTCAATGCAGAATTGTTTTCTGGGAATGAGTTGTGACTTGGTTTTGGATATTGTGATTCTTATGAAAGAATGGTAATGAGGGTGTCTATGTATGTGCTAGTTTTTGAACCCCTAAGTTGGTATGAGTTATTTTTTAGCTATATGTATAATTTAGTTATTATGTTTCTTATTCATGCCCCACCCAAGTTGAGAACTTCATGCAGAACACCCCCATTTAATGGGGGAGGGTGTTTTTCCCAACACTCCTATGAGTGGCTTGTTATTAACTCCTTTTCTTCTCCCTTTCCTGAGTATCCCAAGGCTTTTCAGGAAGGCTGTGATGTCATGAGGTTCATTATAGCCCAATATTCTTCAGGCAGGGTAGTTGTGGTGATTTTCCCAAGTGTGTGTGGGAAGGTTGTTTCCCAAGTGTCTTCGTGATAAGTCCCAAGTGTCTTTGGGTGTGGTAGTAGTTGTTCTGGACTAGGTTTCTGCAGGTGTGGTTATGTGTGGTTGTTGTGGCCCAAGTGTTTGTGGGAAATATGTGTGGTTGTGTTTTCCAAGGTGTGTGCAGGTGGGTAATGGAAATGGGACTGTGGGGAGAATAGTGGGGGACGTCTGATGCGTAGGATGTCTTCAATAACTAGTGGGAAAGTGTCATGAGTTACCCAAACATAGATGTGCTATTAGTATTACATTACATGACTTACTTTATTTGGGGATTTCTCCTTGGTGAGGTTTGGGTGGATAGTTTCCTTATTAGGTTCTTTGGTTATCTCCTTTTCTCGCAGGGCAATAGAATTCCTCCCCACTTGTGCACAAGAGCTTTTGGTTTTCCCTACTGAGTATACATGTATTCTCACCCTACGTATATAAAACTACTTTCAGGTTTCCAAGAGAACTTCAAGGACTATGTCATACCCTATTATCTCAGACATTAGGATCGTTGACGTTGTTGTTTTATTTTTCTTTTGGTACTTCCCTTTGGAGTTTTCTATATCTTTGTAGCACTTATTATTGGAACATGAATATGGGAATGGATTGTTTTGGCTTTACTTTTACTACCAGTTTCGGTGTTGTTTGGGATTTACTATCTTATCTCACGATCCTACTAAATAAAGATGGTAATTACTTCCATATTACGTGTGATTATATACCCTTGGTTCTAGTCACCACTCTGGTGCCTATTGAAGGCGGGTCTCAGGGGTCATTATCTCTCCTTCAACTTAAGGAAGGAAGGTTCTGATAATCTTTTGTCCCGTCCCTCGTCTTGGTGAAGGCGGGTCATGACATAACAAATGCTAGATTATGACTTGTATCATGTTTGGTGTGACCATGAACACTAATAGATACCAAATGAAGCCATATATCTCATTCATTTTGACCATGGGTAGTAAATGATGTATCTGAGGAGACAATCACTTCAACAGTGTATCTATACACCCTAGTTAATTGGGCACCATTACACCCTCACCTCCATACCTACATAAATGTAGATAGGGTGAACCAAATGAACATGTAAACACAAGCTCAAGTCCTATCTCACAAATAATATCCAACTCATATCTCACATCCCACACCCTAGCTCATAGCATGGGCACTATTCTCCATGTTCTAGCTATATTTCCATTAATAAAAATTTATAACCAAGACTCAATGTTAACTTATCCATTTATAACCCTATCATATAAGGCATGATAAAATGAACTAATTGGCGTTCCCATATTTCTCAAATGAGGAAACCACTTGGTTTATTAAACTTAACCCATTCCTGACCCATTAATTCCAACATGTATCCAATACTCCACCGGTGATCCCATATCTTGTATGTGTTACTTAACCCTACCCACAATTTTATAATCCAATTCCTATTCTAATTACCAGCATCACCATCATTTTCATGATTTCTAAGGTCCACCCCAAAACAACACACACTCAAGGACCCTTTAAACTATTTTTTATAACACGATAACACATTTCCCACACCCCACACTTGGTTCCCCATCAAATTACTCTCAAAAGAGAGTTCAAAGACAATTATTTTAGAGGATGACTTGATTACCATACCACATCAAGTCCTAGAGAACATATTATGATCACTTAAAGAACTAGGTCACCTACTCACACTCAAGAGGGTGCCCCTAACCATTTTTGAGACAATTGGTTGTCTAAGAAAACACTTTAGGATTAATCTCATCATGACTTCCATGAAAACCTCAAGAATTCCAACCTGGGCTATTAAAAACTCATCTTGATCCTAAATACCTATCTCAAGACCATTGGGCACTCAACTTCAATCCTATCCCCTCAGTGATAGATCTGCCAACTGATTCTAAAACACTCAAAATATGCTAGGGTAATCACTTTAAGTCTATAAGTCTCTATGTGTAAGATCCCATGTTTTGGATAGGTCAAAATTTTTCAAATATTTTTGATGTTTTCAGTTAGTGGATGAGAAAATATGAAAATAAAGCTTCAAAATAAAATTTTGGGGGTATAAACACTTTAAAGTTTTTTTTGATGAGTTTTAAGGCCTCAAAGGTGTCCCCGAAGATCAAATGATTTTCAAGAGTGTCAGGATTCAAAACTTGGTTTTAGGAGAAACGACATGGGGAAGATGCTTGGAACACAATTAGTGTTAACCGTGTGTACCAAACTATGCAGTTATTTTTTATAATCATATGGATTATTTAAACCATGTGAGGGGATCCAGCTGACCATGTGAGATACTACATACGTATAGAGGGACTTGAATGGTTGGTACATGATTTTTCTAACCATTCACTACAATCATTCAAGGTGTGGGTGTGTGGAAAGTGATTCCCACATGGTTGGTGCATGGTTTGTCTGACTGTGTAATAAAACAATGAAACTAATTAAAGATCATGGAAATTATTATTTTCCCTTGTTTTATTTAACCCTAAGTCACACTTTCTCCTATCTCAAATGCACATATACCCCTCCACTTTAGATCTCCTTCTCTCTATCCTCATAGAATTTGTTATATCTCCTTTATCTAAGCTCTAAATCGATCATCGTCAGATTTTATAGATCACCCCTAATAAATATAAGACTCTTCTACCCTGTTTTCATATTCTCTCTCACTATATTTGGAATTATTTCCATGTGATCTTATATACCCTATTTTAGATCATTTAACTAGTTTCTCAAATTTCTCTCATTCCATCATGAATCAAAGGCTGATATTGGGAGGTTAAATATTCTTAATAATGAAGTATGTGGTCTATTAATTTCCCCTCAAAGTATATGTGTTTATCATTTTTCATTGTTCCACTACAAACTGGACTTCCTACACATTTCCACTAAAATTTTTAAAGACTTAAATAAATTGTGTATACCATAATCTTGATGTCTTTAAGACCCTTTACATGTTTTAAGGATGGAAACCTCAACCCAAACCATAAATTTCGGTGGGTATGATTAAATGTGTATAATTATTATTCTTTCTTAAAATAAAAACAGTGAACAAGTGTATTTGGGTTTTTATTATAAATTGAATGACTTAAATAAATTAATTAATTTTTTAATGACATGAATACTCACTTTTCTTATGTTAAACCATAAAATTATTCCATTTGTGTAATAAATCACCCTTGTGTGTGATGATATGTCCCCTTATTAGTAGGGGTTATATTTAGAATAAGTTAACGGTTAAATGGATGAATACCATCCTATTATTATAGGTCATTATAATGAGATATCAAATAAACTAATTGATGAACACCCCTTGAGTTGGGTTGGATTTTCCCTTAATTGAAATGGTTAAAATAAATAAATGAAATGTGAATGGTAATACCATGTCATTTAGCCCTTTAATTTTTTGTACTTATGTTATGTTATATTTTTGAAATGAAATTAATAAATGAATAAATGGAATTGTGAAATGGCATGGATGATTCCCATGTACTTCTTGATTACTTATAAATAATTATATTATGCCATGGGTGATACTTAGATTCATATATGAATTCCTTATATGGTCTCATATAACATGAGAAATTGTATTATACTTGATTCTTACTGGACCGTGGAAATTGGTTTTTTGTAAAATGGTTAAGCTATGTTGGACATGGAACACCTCATCATTTATTCGTAAATGTTTTACATATATATCCTCATCATTTACTTGGGAATTTTGGAGATGGAAATCCTCATTATCTACTTGGAAATATTGGACATAGTGATCCGCATCATTTACTTGGAAATTATTGGACATGATACTTCATGACCCATTAATTCATGATGTTGGACATGGTTCTCCTCATCATTTATTTAGGAATTATTGAACAAGAAACTCAAAGGTTATTAAGTTTGGATGATTGGACTAATAACCAATATTTAAAATATGAGATCCTTATGATATATGGTTTATACATCGAGATTATACTGAATCAATTATAGTCAATATGGTGTCCCATGATGAACCTATAAACAACATAATTTATATTTACATTTATGTTTAAGTTTATTATTCCTAAAAAATTATCATTTTATATTCCAAGACTGGATGGTATTAGAAACCATCGGTGGTGGCCTATTGAGTTTTACTCACACCATATTTAGGTTTTCATTCGGTACCTAATCAAACTTCATGAATATATTTAGGGGAAAGGGGAATTCCCCAACTATGGATGCTTGATTTTATATACTGTATTATGGGAGAAGAATACTAATCTAGTGATCATGATGCTAGTAGAGTTTAGTTTTTGGTCTTTTGGTTCTTTTATTATACTTGTATCATATGTATTCTTGCTTCCATGTATGTCTATCCATTATTTTATGCTCATGAAATCAACATCCAGTATATATCATTAGTTATTGTTTATTTTTTATCGTTATCATCTAAATGATTTACTTCCACATGTTCTCATGATTATTTTTTCACTTATTATTTATTATTCGCCATTTTTATACTCTGATTAATAGGGTATAGTTTCTACACCAGACCATCGCCCTCACTTTTATGTGGTAGCCTCCGGTGTATGGGGAGGCACGTTTGAGTCCATATGGCCAACTGGGTATGATGACTTATGAGTGAATCGGGTACAGTATGTCACAAAGCGGTATTAGAGATTTATTTTTCCTTATCTAACTATTTAGGGTTTGTAGACAAGAGACTAGAGATGTGTTAGAAAATGGTAAATAGATCATGACTAGGAATGGCCAACCCACACATGAAGGAAAGATCATGTTGTTAAGGATGGGAATATTGTTAATGTTGTTCATCATTATAGTTGATTGATATTTCACATTGAGTTTACTTTTATTGTACTTCCACTGATACCAATTTATGGTATTTTTAATCTTGAACCGGTATGGAAATAGAGGAGGTGTTTTCATGTATCATTTTAGATGCATAAGATTCCCATGTCATTAGTATGCTTATCTATATACCATACTTGTGTGATTATGTACCATGCTTATCTGTATTCCATGCTTATGTGATTATTTATCATGATTATCTATATACATTATTATGTGATTATTACCATGTTCGCCTATAATCTTGGATGATGTGATAGATTTATATGTTATAGTTATGGTATAATATTGGTTAAATAATGTTTATTTATCAACCTAAATATTGTTTCCCCACATAGTTTAAAGGTATAATTTTATTTAATCATCCTATAATGCATTAGAGGAATGAAATGGATTTAAATGATCCAATTAATTAACTTTAATGGAATTTTTAAATGTCAATGTTGGGTTTCAGTTAAATGGTGTGTAAATTGAAACTTATAAAGGCTTGAACCTCTATAACATGGGAATGACGACCCATATAACTGAATCCTTATATTCCTAACTCAACCCTTATAGGTGAGTTTTAAAAATTAATGCTTATGGGATAAACCCACTAAGGGTGTTATAAATTTTTAATGTTATGGTTTTCACTTAATGAGATGCCAAATGTAGTTTATAGAGCACTAAATCTAAAAATTGGTAATGGTTTCCCATATAACTAAACCTGGTTCAGCATCACCAGAACCATATATCTTGACATTATCTTAACATTCCTTAGTACTTAACCCATTGGGGTATACTAATGATAAATAGGGATAGTTATTTAAAGTTTTAGCATCCACTTATATGGTGTTTCATATAAATGTATAGAGGTACCTTATTTAACCAATTCCTTTTTTATGATAAAAGCCTTGTTTTCTTCTTTCATATCTTATTATTATGAGGATTTGATTAATTAAAATTTTAGTAACCTAAAGGGTTATTTCATCTATAGCTTTTGATTAATTTTTTCTTTAACTAAACTAGTTGTGAGAACTTTTGGATAAATAAATTATTATAAAGAAATGATGAGATAATTTTCCTAGAATGTTGTGTGTCACCGACTAAATAAAGTACCAAGTATAGTTGTACCTTTATTACTGGTACTTGAAATCCATTCATCTAATTCCCTTTAATAGATATAATAATCATTAATCAATTTAAAAGATTAAATAAAACCTTGTAGTGGTGTAAATAGCTTAGACCCTCATATAGAGGTTAGTTAGAGTGTTGCATTGACAGTTCCCTTGGATGGGAACATGAACATTTCCCATGGGTCTCTATTGAATTCATTTGTTTTGTTGGAAATAGAGGTTAGGTGGGTGAGCATAGTGACCTTTATGCATGATCCTTGTTTTAGAATCAATTCCTTGGTTAATAAAGGGGTTATCCTGGTGGTGGTAATTCCTTAGAGGTAAAAATCATTCGTAAATGCTTTTGTTGGGTTTCAAGCACGGTTAGTTCCATTTGAGTGTTATTTTGGTTCATGTAGGACTATTAGTAACAAAAAAACACTCCAGGGTAGGTGGAATGTTATTTGGTGATTTTATCCTCATTAGGGACATGAGCATCATGTAATGATCAAGTTCAGCAGGTTAGACATGTCTAGGGTATGGTTGACCACTTTGATGATAATGTAATATTTTCCATTTTTTTGATAGATTACTTGAAATTTCTTCATCTATATTGATAGTATAATGGGATACTATGGATTTTTATTGAACCTTTGTGTAAGATATTGCATCCTGGGATGAAAAGTACCATTAGGATTGTGAGTTAAAAGATAATTGGTGTTCTTGTTTCACTATTGTGATATTATGGTAGTATTCATTATTAAATGCAGTACCCATTGATTTAAGAAGTCGTGTAGTGACCCATATATAGTTATATGGTGATTTTTAAATCTTTTATCTATTTTGATCAATAATATTGTGTGACACCTTAAACATTATTGTTTCATAATTTCTCGAGAAGGTTTATGAGTGCATGAAGGATATGTTCACAAGTCATTACAGATGTAGAGTGACCTGAGAACTAATAACTTATTGTGAGAATGGTATCCTTGAGATATTAATATAAGGATGATTTATTCTAATTCTTTTTTTGATGTACTAAAAATGGTTTGGTGTTGTAGCACCACCGTTCAATACTGAATTGGATTTTTGGTAGGATATCGATGACGTATGTGAATGTGTCTCAGGAAGAGCATCACATGTGTGCCTAAAAGTGAACCTAAACTAGTGTGTTTTTAAGATAATGGTTTTTCTCTCATTTCATGATAGAATTTTTTATAAAAAATTATCCACATCCAAGAACCCTGTTTAGTGATGGATGGATTATGTGTCATGGGATGGGTTTTTGTTCTCAGTTAGGTGACGACTAGGAATCTACTAAGGTGGGGAGCATCGTGTCAATCATGAGAAGTGTTTTCTTTAAATTATAAGTAATTTGGTTTTGTAATACCAATTGGAAATATTCATAATATTTTCTGGAATCTAATGACCAGGTATGTTTGAGATTTATAGTCTTGAAGGTGACATTGAGTTTAGAATCAATTAGGAGTTTCGATTGAGTTTTGATATTAGATTCAAGATCAAGCTGCATAAATGATATGGTAGATGTAACAAGTATATAGTACATCTTTTCTTGCAAGGTTACATGATTAAAATGGTTTGTTTGAGCACACAACGATTAATAAACACCAAGAGTCAATATTGAACTTTGATGGTTATGTATGAACATTCATGGGTACCTTTGGATTTAAGGTAAAGAGATCAATCCCTTAAATAATATGTCATCTATTGATTTGGACATCATTTAAACAATTCATCCTTGAGTGGATTTAATGATGTTTTAGTAAGAAATATTTTATGGTTAGCGTAAACCACCTTGTGTGTGTCGTGTTAAATATGATTGGTGCATTTTCAAGTGACACTTAGAACTATGTCTTCATGGTATGATAATGGTTTTTGATAGATGGTGGAAAACCATGATTCATTTGTGGTATATGTGTGAGTTTCCAAACATATAATGTTCACTGAGGGTATAATATTCTTAAGCTTTGATTGAATTACTTTCAAGGTAAGTTCGACATACTCATTCCAAGAATGGGTGATGATCGCTATCTAGAAATAAATCAGGTGTTGTAAATTGGATAAATCATGTTTGTACCTTAACACATATTTTTAGGAGATATAATGTTAGGGATTGGTTAAAGGAAATAATATCCTAGTTTAAAAGGAGTTTATATCAAGGATACTGATACATTCATATCGATGGATTATTCGATGAATGCCATGGTTATCATTTCCATGAATCCATGATGGGTGATGTGTAACATCATAGTGTACTCCTGGTTTATAGATTATCATCCACCATATATTTAAATCATCCTAATTATTTTTAGAGAGAATAATCTCAACATTGAGTTAAATAAATTTCTTTTCTGGTTTGACAGATGGACTCCTTGGGAGTTGCGCTCAAGGACTGGTGTAATGAAAGTTGTATAGTGAAGGGATCTCCATAGGCTGTTGGATGTAACCCATGTGTGAGATGGGTTTTTGTATTGGTTAGTCTAACTATGGAGGTTCATTTAGATATTGTATTTTTTTGGATAAATAGAACCAGGTACTATAGTTTTTCTTGTTCAGTTTTAGGTTTAGGTTCAAATATGGACTTGGAGAAAGTCTGGGTGTATGTTTTAGACCTAGGATACCTGGTGGTGACCCAAGGATTTTGGATCTGGAATGTATGGGTGTTCATGATGTTTCATGGTAACAAAAATGAACTGAGGATGTTTTTTCTATGAGACATTATCAGAAGTCGATTATAGTCTTTGGTGAGTATCCTCAAAGCGATCTCGATGTGCCTTGGAATAAAGAAATCAGAATCTAGTTTTGGATGTTTTAAATGTTGAGGCCATGAATTTTTTTAAATATTAGAACATAGGTGGTTTGACTTTTTTTTCTTGAGTAGTTGTATTTTTTAGGTGACGAACTGCATCTAGCATGTCATTGGGTTGAAATGTGTGCAGTGTAAGGGTCATCTGTGGATTTTTGAGGAAAATCTGGTGTGACCAGGCCAGACTATGATAATTAGATTTCAACCATTTAAATATAATTGATGACCAAGTGTCGTGTCCTCAAGTGTGATAGGGTGTAAAAATATGGTAATCATTTTAGGAACTTTATTAGGGAACTTAGTGAATGTTTTGATAGGAAAATATGATAGTGGTAGTACTATAACTTGGAATTGGTTATTGAGGGGTAGAACCTATAGTGGGGAGTTATATAGTCTAGTTGATGAAAAATATAATTACATTATCATGTCTCATCTTATATGGGATTCAATAAGCACTATCTTAGTTTTCTATGGGTAATATGAGCATTGGATCGATTTTTATCAGTTTAAGAGTCACATACTGTAAGTTGAACTTATAGGTGATTTAGGAATTTAAAAACATAATGAGATTGTTTGAGTGGGAGTTTATGACCATTTTAGGTAGGGTTGATCAATTTTATAACCACTATGCCTTCTTAGGGATAATAATTTCTAAGGTGGGGAGGTTGTAAGATCCAATGTTTTGGATGGGTCAAAAATTTTCAAAGGATTTTGAGTTTTTCATTTGTTGGATGGGGCAATTTGAAAACTCAGATTTGAAATATAATTATGAGGGATTAAATACTTTAAATTTTTTATTTTTGTTATTTTTAAGTCCCAAGAGGTGTATCGTTAATTCTGATGAGTTTTGGGAGATTCAGTCTTTGAAAACTTGGTTTCATGAGAAACATCCCGGTGAATATAGTTGGTGCACATTTATGGATAACCATGCAACCAGAAATATGTTGTCATTTTTTATAGGAATGTGGTTTGTTTAAACTATGTGAGGATATCCAGATAACCATGTGAGATAGTGTATAATTAAAAATGGAATCACTTGGTTGGAAGGTGATTTTCCTAACTGTGCACCACAATTGTGCGAGATGTGGGTGTGTGAATAGTGTCACCCACATGGTTGGTGTTTGGTTTTCCTAACCATGTAGCCAAACTTTGAGCCTCCTTAAATAGCTTGGAAATTTACATTTTTCATTATTTTACTTAAACCTAATCGAACCTTTCTCCTCCCTCAAACACACAGTAACCCATCCTCTTGAGAGTTCCTCCTCCCTCTACTTATAGGATTTGTGATATCTCTTTCATCTGAACTTTGAATCGATAATTATTGATTATATTGGATCACCCCTAGTAAGTATAAGACTCTACTACCTTGTTTTCTAATTTTCTATCACTATATTTTATGTTATTTCCATATGAGTTTATATATCCTATTTTGAAGGTGTTTGTCTATTTTCTCTGATTTCTCTCATTCCATCCTTAATAAAATGTCAATATTGGATGAGTGAAGCTTACTAAGAATTAGTTAGGTGTTCCATTATTTTTTCCTCAAAGTCTAGGTGTTTATGATTTTTCACAGTTGTATTGCACATTGAACTTATTACATGTTTCCTATAAAATTTTTAAAACCTTAAATAAACTATTTAGACCATAATCTTAATGTTCTTAAGACCCTTTTCATGGTTGGAAGTTGACAACCTCAACCCAAACCACTACTTTAGGTGGATTCGATAAAACTCTTATAATTATTATTTTTTAATAAAACTAACACACTCAATGGGTGTGTTTGGGTTTTATATTATAAAAGGAATAACATAAATGAATTAATGAATTTTTTATGACATGGATACTTACTTACCTTATATTAAACCATAATATCATGCCTTTTTTAATAAATCACCCTTTGGGGTCATGATCTAGTCTTATGTTAGTAGGGGTGGTATTTGGAATAAAAAATATTAAATGGTGGTATACCATCATGTTATTATTTATTATTATAACGATATTTCAAATGAACTAATAAATTTAAAAAACCATTAATATGGTTTGTATTTTCCATCATTTAAAATGGTTAAAATTGTTAAATGAAATTTGAATAATAAGACCATGTCACTTGGACCTTGAATTATTAGTACTTATTTTGGGTTTTCTTTTTTAAATGAAATGACTTAATGAATAAATAGAATTGTGAAACAGCATGGATTATTCCCATGGCCTTCTTTATTACTTATAAATAATTATATTTTCCATAGGAAATACTTGGATTCTTATATAGAATTCCTTATATGGGCTCATAAGAAAGAAGAAATTGTATAATACTAGATTATTACTGGACCTTAGAAATTGGTTGTTTTAAAATGGTTAAGTTATTTTTGAAATGGTTATCATCATCGTTTACTTGGAAATTGGAGATAGAACTCCTCATCATTTACTTGGAAATTTTGGGCATGGTATTACTCATCATTTACTTGGAAATTTTGGACATGGAACCCCTTATCGTTTACTTGTAAATTTTGGGGCATGATGCTATACACCCCCTTAATTTAGTATATTATACATGGTTCTACTCATTATTTATTAGAAAATAGTTGGACATGACACTTCATGTTTCCTCAGTTAATATGATTGGACTAATTCCCCTTATTTAAAATATGAAACCATTATGAATCTAACTTAAGCTAAAGCAGGTATAGTTGGTTAGGTGTCCCATGAGGATCTTGATCATGACATGGTTTATATTTATATTTCTATTTACTTTTATTATGCTTTCACATTGATTATTTTATATTCACATACTGGGTAGTATTAGGAATCATTGGTCATGGCCTATTGATTTTTACTCATGTCTTGTTCAGGCCACCATTTGGTACCCAAACAGGATTCATGAATGTAGCTAGGGATAAGGGGAATCACCTAGCTATGTATTATTGATTTTATATACTAGGATGTAGTATGGGAGAATGGGACCAAGATAGTGATTATGATTTTATTGGAGTTTAGTTTTTGGTTTTTTTGGTTCTTTTTGTACTTGTATCATATGTATGTTGATTCCATGTATGCATGTCCATTTCTATATTCTCATGACATCATCATCGATATATTTCACTATTTATTGTTTATGCATGATTATTATCATCAGGATAATTTACTTTACTTTTTATCAAGATTATGTTTCCAATGCTTATTTATTATTCACTTTCATGACACTATGATTAAGTAGTTATATTCTCCCAACCATACCACCATAGACCCTCACTTCTAGTTTGTAACCTCTAGAATATGGGGTAGTGCACTTGAGGTCATGTGGCTAACCAGGTTCGGTGACTTATGAGTAAACTGAGTCCGATACATCGCACTATACCACCTAATTCTCCACTTATGGTAGTCTCAATCACTATTTGAATTAATCATACCTAAACCCCATGTATTCATGCATAATAATACATATAAAAGAATATAGTAAAGTATCATAGAAATTGTATTCCTTGATATGGAGTTATACTCCTTAAACCATGATTTTTAATGCCCTATCCATGAATGTACCAATTCAAAACATACTTTTGAGACTCTATATCATTTAATAATGCTCACATAATTAATTATAACATTTTTAATTAATTAAAAAAAAATAACCAATGTGATATAGCCCAAAAAATCACTAAACAATCTCACAACACCAAAATTGTGACCAAAATCAAACATAAGGTCCATGACGCACACCAGACACCTCATAAAGAAAAATCCTTAATAGCTTATACCTAATTGATTCCAAATTTAGAGAGGAACTGTAAAATCCATATAAAAGGTCACCAAGTAAGGTTCATCTAATTAAACAATGAGTGAAGATATTGATTCATCATACCTCAGTATCCTCTAACTATCACACACAAAATTCCCCTGGTTCTGGATGATTCCATCATGATCTGGTAAAATCATCATTCAATCCATAACATAAAACCATAACAATAATTGAGTTATTTAAATGAAGAATAATATAGGTATATTTAGGGAAATCATACCTTGAATTTCCACAGAATCACCACTGGAGACACCCCTTAATAAGGGCGTAAAGGGGAATAGGAGGAGAGGAGGAGCTATCCAAAATAGCCCTCTCTGAATCCCCTTATAACCTAAAACTAAAGGGGGTTGACTATGAAATTATAATCATCAACATATTTTAAAAAATCATATAGTTCACTAAGTACTATGTGCACTCAATCGAGTACCCAATGGGAGCTAACTGATGTCAATTTCTCCACATCCCCTACCAGGTACCCATTCCCCCATCATTAGGTAACTGGTGGTGTCTTCTATCTTTTATAGTGAAACTACCCTACTTCGATGCCTTTATAATTTCTTGGTTCCCACTTTAAGCCCCAAAACATTTCCTAAAACATCCCCTTATCTATTCCCCACAACCAAGGATTCAATCTGAGTATAAAAAATCAGACTCACTTGATCCCCACAATGCAAAATTTTAAATATTCTTCAAAATTTACCAACCTATAATGGCATGGGTAATTACATGTATATATGATTATTTTTTATAATAATTATCATATATTATTCATTGATTATATATTTAATTCTTAATAAAAACATTATGCATATGAATTTGTAGTGCCCCAACACCAGAATTCCAGATCCAATGAATTACTTTATTACATTGGTATAATATACAAGAAATTGCATCCCAATGGACTAAATAGTTTATTAGTCGTATTAGAAAAAGGTATATAATTGAAATTAAAATTAAATTTGAAATATAAAATACAAAAAAATAATTTTGAGAATACCATTATTCTCTAGATTAACCCTTCATATCAATCATAATAAACTTCTTGGAATCTTGGGGAAAAATAAAAAAATAAAGGTATGAGCTCAGATGATTATTAAGGGTGAATTAACGTGGAATCTAACTTGAATCAATGATCATAATCAACATATAAAGGTATATAAGTTAAAAAACATGTCATGAAATCAATAAATTAATAATGAAATTCCATCCATAGATTTTTTTGTAGTGAAAATCATCTGAATAGTAATAACTAAAATAAAGGAAATGATTAATGTTGAATGTCTAAAATATCATGATATATAATCAGTATTGTTACTTTCAAGATCAATCATATTTCTAGTTTAAGTATGTAGGTAGAAACCCATATGATTCTTCTTGGAAACAAATGTGAAGGGTTTATCACTAACTAATTTTTCCTCAATGGACTACTGATGCATTGAGGGGCTCGCATTAACCAGTCACAAACCAATGGTTCTTGAATTAAATGTTCCACATCCCATGTCGTACCAGTACAAAGCATTCCTCGTATATAGAATAATCAATTTTAAAAATATATCTTTAAATCAATGTGTCTCATACCACTTTGAAATATTTGAATCATATGCCCCAGTAAAGTAAATTATTATCAAATGGAACAATTAATTCCATGAAGATTACTATATTCATGATATGATATATAAAAGGATCAATAACACATACCAGGAATAAAAGGCCACGCATTTATAAAAGAAAATATTTTCCTTGAAAATAACCTTATAAAATTGTAAAGGAAGCATTAAAACATTAGGGAATCATGATTATAGGAAAAAAATTTCATTCTGTATATGTTAAAAAACATTACTTTTTTACTTTTTTAATAAAATTCATAAAGTACCTTTTTTGGAAAATGACAGGAATATTCATTTTTAAAGAATCTTGTAGAAAGTAAAAAAATGGATAAAATGAATTTAAAAAATAATTAGAGAATAGTTAAAATATTTTTGTAATTTTTTTATAAAACACTTACATGGAAGATAAATATTCCTCAGGGGAGACTTAAATAAAAATAATCCTAAATAATAGTGAAATTGTGAAATAAATACTTATCACTTTATAATCAGTAGAATCATATGCCCAAGAATGAAAGAAAATTATATGGATATGAAAATAACATAATATTTATAATTATACTCAAAAAATAAATTAAATGGTGGTATATTCACGACACAAAATAAATAAGTAGTGTATAAGGAATGTGTCCCACAGAAATAAAAGTGAGACAAATATCCCTTACCTTGTGTTTTCTTTTTTGGGTGAACATCCTTTAAAATACTGTTTAATGGTTTTAAGCATGTTATTAACCTATAAAATAACAATAATAATATTTATTATATCATATATTAACTTCTTATAATATCTCATTACAAATTTATTAATAATATTTCATTATTTTCACTATTTCAGGTGTTAATCGTCTAGTTTTTTGAGTATTTTTTGACTCGTTATTTGTTGTTCTTATTACTTAGATCATGATTTAATCATATATAGAATATAAAACATGATTTAATTATCATATATATTCATTATATATTTATTTATAATAATCCATAATTTTTTGAGATAATATATAAAATTCACCGTTCATAGAGACGGTAGGTCATACGTATGCATGAACTCTACTTCCATTTCTTTGTTGTATTAAAAGAATGAAAAGTAAATGATATATATATATAATAAAATTAAAGTATAATATCTATGTCATATATATGACATATTTTTATTAAAACCATCCTTTATATGTTCCATGTATAGTTTGCATGATTCACATCGCTTTGAGGAGGCGATAGTCCACACCTCCACAAACGATGTTATCGTATTTACACAGAATTTAAAGCATGAATTTATGTGTTATATAACAATTAAAGAATTATTAATAATACATATATATCATAAATATATATATATATATATCATATAAAAATATAATTTCCATCATAATGACCAACTATGAGATTTGGTAAATGAAAAAAGAACAACATTTTTCGTGAGAAGGTAGTTCGCCGTATACGAATGGTAAATTCATTACCCATTTGATGGAAGTGTGGGTAGGTTTAGGTATAAAACTTAATATAAAAAAATATCAGTATATTTATTATACTGTTGTGATTAAATAATCATGTAATAATAATAAATTAATGAGTGGGGAATGAAATAAAACTAAAGTGATTGTTGAAGTAAGTTACCTCTATATTAAGTAACTCCTTTTGGTTTATACCAAAAAAACTAACTTGGTTTTATTTTTTCAAAATCTAAGGATTCTTGGAATATGGTAGGGATTTTTGGATATTATTTTATCAGATTTTTTTGATCTATAAGGATCAACGTAGTGTGAGAAAGTGAGGGAGGAGGTTCCCTTTTATATTTGAGGTGAGGGGAACTTTTGGAAACTCAAAAATATTAAATTAATATAAATTAATTTCCACTTAAAATGGCTCTAAAGAGAGTTATTTTTAATATAATAAGATAATGGGTTGAAATAATCTCATCCAATAATTTTTAGACAAGTTTATGTCACATTATTACCCTTATCTTTTGACTTTAACCCTTAGTTAAACCCTTAAACTCTTACCGTGACAACTTGGCCTTTTACTCTTTAAGGGTTAATATGGTTACTATAAAAGGAAAAAAACCATAAATGATTCATGGATTAAATTTTAAACTTTATTAAAATCTACTTTATGAATTTTATTTTTTATGAATATTATATCATTTAATAAAATATTATTTATTTTAAAATATCATTAGTGTCAATTTTGACACTATTAATTACATGAATTTTAAAAAATATCATAACAACGTGATAACTTAAAAAACTATTGATGAATCCATAATATGTATATTTAATCTATAAAATTATTTTTTGATGTTAATTATACCAAATTATATTTATTATAATATTTTTAATAACATTTATTTGATATATCCACTATTTAAACAATTATTGTATTATCATTGTGAAAGCCTTTAATTAAATAATTTATTAATTAAAAATTAAAAATAAATTATCATTATTAAGATAAAAAGTTTTTATTTGAAATTAATATTTATAGTTAAATTTATCTTATGACTAACTATATATAAAAAATGTAACACTTATTAAAAATATGAGTCTCACATATTTGACCTTCCATAGAATAAAATACTATAATATGAATAAACTCATGAAAGTGGTTCCAAGAGTCCATAAAATCATCCCAAGGATGCTTTTGGTTGAAAATATCTCTTAAAATAAAATTAATACATGTTTTGGGGTAATTTTCAATTATTTATAATATTATTTTTACTATTAATTACTCGATTTACCTTTAACCATGTTAATAAAAATTACAAAAGTTACTATTCATAATGTCAAAAAATAAAAGAGAACTATTTACATAATATTTACCAAATAATTAGAAATATGGAATCCATTTTCTAAAATTAAAAACATAGAAGTTATAGTAATTAATTTAAAATTAATCTCATTGACAGAATAAGAAAATGGGGTTTTAAAGTGAAAACATTCAAAAGATTAAAATGTTTTTATATCAAAACTCAATGATATATTGATTAAAATGACCTAAATTGTATTAAATGATAAAAAAATTATCTAATTAAATTTAAAACAAATTAAAAATATAATTTAACAATATATATTATTTATAAGAAAATTCTGTTTTCAATTAAAATTCAATATTTTTCCCAATTTATCAAAACATGAAACTTATTAGAAAAATACCAAAAATGAAAAAAAAGTAAATATTGATATTACTATTTCCAATAAGTGTTTTATTTTTTTATATATAACTTAAAATTGTCAAAAAATAAATTTAAAATAAGTGCATCATCAAAAGGTGGTAAAACTATCTTTAGAAAAATAAATCCTTTTAATGATTAAAATTGGTTTTATTATTATCTTAAGCCCATAAAGCTTATTAGATAAATTTAAAAACATTTTTTTGAATATATAACTTATATATTTCATTAATATCTTTCACTAATAGTTATTAATTTAATTTATTATGATAAAATTTTATTAGGGGCATAAAAATATTTCTTTAATAAAAACACATCCTTTATATTCAATTGGTTTTTATGTTCATTTCCAATGAAATCATTTTATAAACATGTGTGAACTATATTTTCATAATTTAGTTAATACTATTCACAATATCCAACTTCATATTTAGTGTTAAAATGCTAATTTTTAATACTATATCATGGTTTGTTTTCTCATGCGTGCAACGTAAGCTATCAAATAAATTAACTTTAAAAACATACCATAAAATATTGGGGTATTATATTTTCCCATATTTAATAAATTTAATCCTCAAAATTTCAAATTTCACTTCTAAAATCAATGTTTTATACTTGAAAAATACTTTGTGGGAAACCCACATCAAAAATAGGGTTAATAAAATATCCTCTTAATAAGAGGGAAAGGGAAATGAGAAGGTCACCACAAAATTAGGCTTTATAAAAGGATAACATTTTTGGTAATTGAAAACAAGTAAATATAAGATAAATATATCCATAAATTTATAATGGAGAGTGATAGATAACATGGTCATTAGAATGTTAACCATCACAGAACCATAAATTCGTGATGGGTTAAAGAGGCTATTGATTTCTTAGTAAGAAAACTAAACATATTAAATTTTTATTCCCAAAATAATTTTCCTAGATTTTGGGGATTAATTTAATTTCTTGAATAATAACATAAGGAATCATACATACTTGAAAATTAGAGTTTAATACTTTAATATATTTCCAACACAAACACATATTTTTCTTCAAATGATGAGTATGAATTTCTTTTTATACCTGAAGAATTTGAATCAACTTCTATGGATCACAAAATCCAAAAAAGTATAAATATATATTACTTCTTTATTTATATATTAACTAAATCCAAAATAGTTCGTATAAGATAAGATAATTTCCCAAAAATAATAAACCCTTATATGATAAAAACAACTTTGATCTCCAAAATTCAACAGTAATATCCAAAGTTCAATATAGATCATTCATCAAATAACTATCCTTCCTCAAAAATATTCCAGAATAAGATTAAATAAAAAAAATAGAATTATTTGATCATATATTCTTCCAAATAATATAAATGACTCTTATTGTCTTATACCAAAAATTTAATTACCTAAATCACATATTCTCCAAGATATGCTAACTATTTCCATAAATAACACAAATCAGTGTAAGTATTTAATAAAATAATATTTGACTCCAAAATACAATTTAACCTTTATTCCTTGTAATATTTTTTTCCCTAATCTTATAGGATTCCCAAAATGGAAAAAATATTATAAAATAACATTAATCGCTTAATCAGAAAATAATTTTCCAATACAATGTTATCTATTGGATAAAAAAAGTCCTTAAAATAACTAAAAAATTCATACTAACCAGGTATTCATGTAGGCTAGTGGTAGGTAGTGAACCCTTGTCACCCTTTGGTTATGGATTCAAATCCTAAATCCTTTCTAGATGTGAACCATTTTCACTCAGCTTACAGGTTTTCATTTTCATAAAACTATATTAATATTATCCAAAAAAATTATAAGCACCCTCAAAAATAACCTAAATATATTCAACATTAAAGATATGTTTTAACTACAAAGGTTATCTCATACATTTAATTTTATATTCCCAATAATATAATAACCCATAATCACCTTAAATTCAAAGATAAAATAAACCCTAAAGGTTAGCCTTACCTTTAAAATTATTTCCACAAATTGAAAAGGAATTTATTCCATAAATAAATTTTTCACGCATAATAAACCAATGGGATATGTTCCCTAATCTATGTTTTTCTAAATCTAGTTTACAAGGTTTCTACTAAAATTTCTCTGATACCAACTGTAATTCCCCAACCCCGTAAGCCCGGATTCAATGCATTAATTTATTAAATTGGCATAAGATATAGGAAATAGCATACCAAATGACCTAGTAGTTTATTAGTCTTTATAAAAAAGATACATACTTAGAATTAAATTTAAATTTTAAACATAAAATACAAAAACAATTCCTTTATAAGACTATTATTCTCTTAGCTTAACCATGTATATCAGTCATAATAAAATTATTATCATCCAAGGTAAAATTAAACATAATAAAGGGATGATATTAGATGCTCAGTAAGGCTAAATTACATTGTAATATAACTTGAATCAATGATCATAACCAACATTATTAGGTAAATAATTGAACACATGTGACATGAAATCAATAAAATGGGATTGCAATTGAATCCATAGATTTTTTCACAGTGAAAATCATTTTGATAGTAATAACTGAAATGAAGAAAATTATTAATGTTTAACGACTAAACTATCATGATATATCCTCAAGATAGTTACTTTCAACAACAATCCTCCTACCAGTTTAAGTCTGTGGGTAGAAACCCATCTGATCCTTCTTGGAAACAAACGCAAAGGGTTTGTCTCCAGCCAATTTAATCTCAAGAGACTACCGATGCATAGAGGGGATTCTATTAACTAGTACCCAACCCATGGGTCTTGCATTAAACCATCCCCAACCCATTTTATACCAATCCAAATCATTCTTCAGATATATATAATTTATTTTAAAAATATATATTTAAATCAAAATGACTCTACCACTTACAAATATTTAAATCATATACCTTATTAATGTAAATAATTATCAAATGGAACATTTTATACCAAAAAGATAATTATATTCCTGATATTATATATCAAAGGGTTAGTACCACACATAAGTAATAAGTAGTGAATAAGGCATATCTCATAAAAATAAAAGTGAGATGAGAAAAACTCTTACCACTTTGTAATCATTTATTTAAATGGTCACATATTTATAAAATAAAATATTTTATTTGAAAAGAAACTTGAAACCTTTAAAGTAATATTCAAAACATTAGGGTTTCATAATGGTGGGAAATTTCATTCATGCCTTATATGTTAATAACATTCCTTTTACATTTGCAAAAAAGTCATAAAGTACCTTATTTTGGAAAATGACAAAAAGATTCCTTTTTAAATCATTTTTTAAAATGTAAAAAGGGTTAAAAATTAATTTGAAAAATAATTAGATAATAGTAAAAAATTGAAAAAAAAATTATAAAACACTAACATGGAATATAAATATTCTCCACGGGAGAATTAAACAAAAACAATCCCAAATAACATTGAGATTGTGAAATAAATACTTATCACTTTATAATTAGTAGAATCATATGCCCATAAATGAAATAAAATTATATTTATATGAAAATAAGATAATATTAAGAATAATTCTCATTAATTACATTCATGTTTGGTATATTCACCACAAAAAATAAATAAGTAGTGTGTAAGGCATGTGTCCCATAGAAAAAAAGTGAGACCAAGATTTATTACCTTGTGTTTCCTTTTTGGTGAACATCATTTAAAATAAATTTTAATTGTTTTAATATTTTTTTTAACTTATGAAAGAACCATGATAATATTTATCATATCATATATTAACTTCATATAATATATCATTACCTTTTTATTAACAATCGTTGATTATTTTTACTATTTTGGGTGTTAATTGTCTAGTTTTTCGAGTATGTTTTGACTTGTTATTTGTTTTTACTATTAATTAGATTATTATTTCATAATATAAATAATTTAAATAATTATTTAATTATCATATATATTCATTTTATATTTATCTAGAATAATCCATAATATTTGGAGATAAGAAATGAAATGCATCGTTCATAGAGACGGTATGTTGTATATACGCATAAACCTTACTTACATTTCTTTTTCATATTAAAATATTAAAAATTAAATGATATATCTATATATTAAAATTATATTATCATATATATATCATATATATCACATAATTTTGTTAAACCCATCCTTTATATGTTCCATGTATAGTGTGAACTAATCACAATGCTTTGAAAAGGCAGTAGTCCACACTTCAACAAACGATGTTATCGTATTTACAAAAAATGTAAAGAATAAAGTTATGTGTTATATAAAAATTAAATAACTATTTATAAAACATAAATATAACATATATTATATAAAAAACAACTTTCCCATCATAATGAGAAACCATGATATGTGGTAAAGGAAAAACGAACGACATCATTTTGCGAGATGGTTGTTCGTCGTACATGAATGGTAAATTCGTTACCCATTTGATGGAAGTGTGTGTCGGTGTAGGTATAACACTTAACATAATGAAATATTAGTATATTTAATTAATTTTTTTATTATATAATCATTTAATAATAATAAATGAATGAGTGGGGAAATAAATAAAACTAAATTGGTTGTTAATGAATGTTACCTCTATATTAGGTAACTCCTTTTGGTTTAAACCAAATGAATTCATTGGTCTAATTTTTCCCAAAGTTATACATCTATGATTATGATAGAGATATTGTTAGATTATTTGATTAGTTTTTTGATGATATATAATGCTTAATATTGTGTGAGGAAGTGATGGAGGAGGTGCACTTTTATATTTGAGGTGGGGGGAACTTTTGGACACTCTCAAAATATGAAATTAATATAAATTAATTTTCAATTAAAAATGGCACAAATGATATTTATTTAGAATATAAGATTATTTTGGGTATAAATCCTCTAATAAAATAATTTTTAGATAATTTTTGGTCACATTATTACCCTTATCTTTTGATTTTAATCCTTAGTTAAACCCTTTAACTCTTACAGTGACAACTTGGCTTTTTACTCTTTAAGGGTTAATATGGTTACTATAAAAGGCCAAAAAACCATAAATGAGTCATGTATTAAATTTTAAACTTTATTAAAATATTTTTTAGGAATTTTATATCATTTAATAAAATATTATTTATTTTAAAATAACATTTGTGTCAATTTTGACACAATTAATTACTTGAATTTTTAAAATTATCATAACAACATGATAACTTCAAAAAAACCATTAATGCATCCATACTATGTCTATTTTATATATAAAATTATCTTTTTATGTTAATTATATCAAATTATATTTATTTTAATATTTTTAATAACATTTATTTGATATATCGATTAATTAAACAATTCTTATATCATCATTGTGAAAGCCTTTAATTTAATAATTTATTCACAAAAAATTAAAAATAAATTATCATTATTAATATACAAAAAAATTTATTTGAAATTACTATTTATAGTTAAATTTATCTTTTAAATAACTATATATAAAAAATGTAACACTTATTAAAAATATGAGTCTCACATATTTGACTTTCCATAGAATAAAATACTATAATATGAATAAACTCATAAATGTGGTTCCAAGAGTCCATAAAATCATACCAAGGATGCTTTTGGTAGAAAATTACTCGTAAAATAAATTTAGTACAAGTTTTGGGGTAATTTTCAATTATTTATAATATTATTTTTACCCTTAATTACTTGATTTACCTTTAATCATGTTAATAAAAATTATTAAAGTTACTATTCATAATGTCAAAAAATAAAAGGTACCTATTTACATAATATTTAACAAATAATTAAAAATAAAAAATACATTTTCTAAAATTTAAAAAATATAATTTTTAGTAATTAATTTAAAATTAATCTCATTTATGGAATAAGAAAATGGGGTGTTAAACTCAAAACATTCAAAAGATTAAAATGTTTTTATATCAAAACTCAATGATAAATTGATTCCAATAACCTAAATCGGATTAACTAATAAAAAATTTATCTAATTCAATTTAAAACCAATTAAAATATAATTTAACAATATATATTATTTTGAAGGAAAATCAATTTTTAATTAAAATGCAATATTTTTTCACTATTCATCAAAACATGAAACTTATTAGAAAAATACAAAAAATGAAACCAAAGTAAATATTGATTTTCCTATTTCTAAGAAGTAGTTTATTTTTTCATATATAATTTATAAAATTATAAAAAAATAAATTTAAAACAAGTGCGTCATCAAAAGGTGGTAAAACAACCTTTAGAAAAATAAAGCCTTTTAGTGATTAAAATTGGTTTTATTCTTATCTTAAGTCTATAAAACTTATTGGATGAATTTAAAAACTTTTTTTTAAATATATAACATATATATTTCATTAATATCTTTCACTAATAGTTATTAATTTAATTTATTATGATTAAATATCATCGGGGGAATAAAAATATTTTTTTAATAAAAACACATCCTTTATATTCAATTGTTTTTTATTTTCATTTCCAATGAACTCATTTTATAAACTTGTTTGAAATATATTTTTGTAATTTAGTTAATACTATTCACAATCTCCAACTTCAGAGCTAGTGTTAAAATAATAATTTTTAATACTATATCATGGTTTTTTTCTCATGCGTACAGCGTAACATTTCAAAGAAATTAACTTTAAAAAAACATACCATAAAATATTGGGGTGTTACATTATCACGTACTTTAATAAGTTTAATACTAGAAATTTCAAATTTAACTTCTAAAATTAAAGTTTTATACTTGAAAAAATCTTTGTGGGAAACCCACATCGAAAATAGGGTTAATAAAATATCCTCTTAATAAGAGGGAAAGGGAAATAAGAAGGTCACCACAAAATTAGGCTTTATAATTGGATAAAATTAGTGGTAATTGAAAACATGGAAATGTAAGATAAATATAACCATAAATTTATAATGGATAGAGATATATAACATGGTCATTAGAAAGTTAACTATCATAGAACCATAAATTTGTTATGGGTTAAAGAGGCCATTGATTTCTAAGTAAAAAAATTAAACATATAATGTTTTTATTCCCAAAATCATTATCTTATATTTTTGGGATTCATTTTATTCCTAGAATAATAACATAAGGAATCACACATACCTAAAAATTATAGTCTAATACTTTAATCTACTTCTATCCCAAAAATCATATTTTTCTTTAAATGATGATTATGAATTTATTTTTATACCTAAAGAATTTGAATTAACTTCTACGGATCACAAAATCCAAAAAAAATTATAACTATATATTCCCCTTTTATTTATATTTTAACTAAAACCAAAATGGTTAGGATAAGATAAGATAATTTCCCAAAAATAATAAACTTTATATGATAAAAAAAAATTGGATCTCCAAAATTCAACAATAATACCCAAAGTTCAATATAGATCATTCATCAAATAACTATCCTTACTCAAAAATATTCTAGACTAAGATTAAATCCCAAAAATTAGAAGGATTCGATCATATATTCTTACAAACAACATAAATCACTCTTATTGTCTTATACTAAAAATTTAATTACCTAAATCACATAATCTCTAAGATATTCTAACTATTTCCATAAATAACACAAATCACCGTAGGTATATAATAAAATAAAATTTGACTCCAAAAGAAAATATAACCTTTATTCCTTATAATATTTTTTTCACCTTAATCTTATAGGATTCCCAAAATAGAAAACATCTTATAAAATAACATTAATCACTTAATCAGTAAATAATTTTCCAATAAAAGTTTAACTATTTGATAAAAAAATGTCCCTAAAATAACTAAAATATGTCATACTAACCAGGTCTTCACGTAGGCTAGTGGTAGGAAGTTCACCCTTGTCACCCTTTGGTTGTGGGTTCAAATCCTAAAACCTTTTTGGATGGGAAGGGTTTTCACTCAGCTTGAAGGTTTTCATTTTCCTAAAACTATATTAATATTATCCAAAAAAAATTATAAGAACCCTCAAAAATAACCTAAACATATTCAAAATTAAAGATACGTTTTAACCACAAATTGTATCTTATACATTTCATTTTTTATTCCCAATAATATAATAACCAATAATCACCTTAAAGTCAAAGATAAAATAAACCCTAAATGTTATAAATACCTTTAAACATATGTCCACAAAATGAAAAGGAATTTATTACTTAAATAAGCTTTTAATGAATACTAAACCAATGGGTTATGTTACCTAATCTATGTTTTATTAAATATAGTTCCAAACGTTTCTATGAAACTTGCTCTGATACAAAATGTAATTCTCCAAACCCAGAATTCCAGATTCAGTTCCATAATTTATTAAATTGGCATAAGATATAAGAAATAGCATCCCAAAGGACCTAGTAGTTTATTAGTATTTCTAAACAAGTTACATACTAGGAATTAAAATTACATTTTAAACATAAAATAAAAAAAATATTTTCTTTTAGAATACCATTATTCTCTTATCTTAACCATGTATATCAGTCATAATAAAATTCTTGTCATCCTGTGGAAAATAAAACATAAGAAAGGTCTTAGCTCATATTCTCATTAAGGCTAAAGTACATTGGAATCTATCTTGAATCAATGATCATAACCAACATTATAAGGTAAATAATTTAACACATGTGTCATGAAATAAATAAAATGAGAATGAAATTGAATCCATAGATTTTTTCATAGTGAAAATAATTTTGATAGTAATAACTAAAATGAAGAAAATTACTAATTTTTAACACCTAAACTATCTTGATGTATCCTCAAGATAGTTACTTTCAATAATAATACTCCTACCAGTTTAAGTATGTGGGTAGAAACCCATCTGATTCTTCTTGGAAACAAATGCAAAGGGTTTGTCTCCAGCCAATTTAATCTCAAGAGACTACTGATGCATCTAAGGGCTTGCATTAACCAATCCCCAACCCATAGGTCTTTCATTAAACCATCCCCAACCCATTTTATACTAATCCAAATCATTATTCATAGATACAATAATTGATTTTAAAAATATATATTTAAATCAAAATATCTCTACCGCATTCAAATATTTGAATCATATACCTTATTAATGTAAATAATTGTCAAATGGAACATTTAATACTGTAAAGATAAATAGATTCATGATAAGATATATCAGAGGGGTAGTACCATACATAAGTAATAAGTGGTGAATAAGGCATATCACATAGAAATAAAAATGAGATGAGAAAAACTCTTACCACTTTGTAATCATTTATTTAAAAGGTCATATATTTATAAAATAAAATCATTGATTTGAAAAGAAACTTGAATCCTATAAATAAATATTTGATAAATTAAGATTTCATGATGTTGGGAAATTTCATTCATGTCATATATGTTAAAAACATTCCTTTTACTTTTGTAAGAAAATTCATAAAGTACCTTATTTTAGAAAACGATAGAAAGATTCCTTTTTAAATCATTTTGTAAAAAGTTAAAAAGGGGTAAAAATTAATTTGACCAATAAATAGATAATAGTACAAAAAATTGAAAAAAAAATTAAACACTAAAATGGAAGATAAATATTCTCTATGGGATACTGAAACAAAAACAATCCCGAATAACTTTGAGATTGTGAAATAAATACTTATCACATTATAATTAGTAGAATCATATTCCCATGAATGAAAGAAAATTAAATGAATATGAAAATAACATAATATTAATAATAATTCTCATAAATTACATTCATGGTTAGTATATTCACCACACAAAATAAACAAGTAGTGTGTAAGGAATGTGTCCCATAGAAATAAAAGTGATATAAAGATCTATTACCTTGTGTTTCCTTTTTGGTGAACATACTTTAAACTTATTTATAATGGTTTTAATCATGTTATTAACTTATAAAGGAACCATAATAAAATTTATAATATCATATATTAACTTCTTATAATATCTCATTACCTGTTTATTAACAATCTTTCATTATTTTCACTATTTTCAGTGTTAATTGTCTTATTTTTCAAGTATTTTTTGACTTTTTATTTGTTTTTATTATTAATTAGATGATTATTTAAAAATATAATATTATAAATAATTATTTAATTATCATATATATTTATTATATATATATATATATCTCTATAATAATCCATAATATTTGGAGATAAGAAATGAAATGCACCGTTCATGGAGACGGTATGTTGTACGTATGCATAAACGCTACTTCCATTTATTTTTCATATTAAAATATTGAAAATTAAATGATATATATATATATATTAAAATTATATTATCATTTATATGTCATATATATCACATAATTTTGGTAAACCCATACTTTATATGTTCCATGTAGAGTGTGAACGAATCACAACGCTTTGAGGAGGTAGTAGCCACACTTCCACAAACGATGTTATCTTATTTACAAAAATTGGAAAGCATAAAGTTATGTGTTATATAAAAATTAAAGAATTATTTATAAAACATAAATATCACATATATCCTATAAAAACAATGTTACCATCATAATGATCAACCATGATATGTGGTAAAGGAAAAACGAATGACATCGTTTTGTGAGGCGGTTGTTCGTCATACACGAATGGTAAATTCGTTACCCATTTGATAGAAGTGTGTGTAGGTGTAGGTAAAACAACTTAAAATAAATACATATTAGTATATTTAGTAAAGCTTTTTTATTATATAATAAAGTAATAATATTAAATTAAGTAGTGGGGAAAGAAATAAAACTGAAGTGGTTGTTAAATAATGTTACCTCTATATTAGGTAACTCTTTTTGGTTTATACCATAATAATTCCTTGGTTTGATTTCTTCCCAAATATATACATCTATGATTATTTTAGGGATTTTGGGAGATTATTTGAATAGTTTTTTGATGATATATAAGGTTTAATGTTGTGTTAGGAAGTGAGGGAGGAGGTACACTTTTACATTTGAGGTGAGGGGAACTTTTAGAAACTCTCAAAATATGAAATTAATATAAAGTAATTTTCAATTAAAAAAGGATAAAAAGAGATTTATTTATAATATAAGATGATTATGGGTCTAAATTCTCTTATAAAATATTTTTTATATAATTTTAGGTCACATTATTACCCTTATCTTTTGACTTTAACCCTTAGTTAAACCCTTTAACTCTTATAGTGACAACGTGGATTTATACTCTTTAAGGGTTAATATAGTTACTATAAAAGGCCAAAAAAACCAAAAATGATTCATGGATTAAATTTTAAAACTTATTAAAATCATTTTTTATGAATTTTATATCATTTAAAAAAATGTTATTTATTTTAAAATGTCATTAGTGTCAATTTTGACACTATTCATTACATGACTTTTTAAAAATAACATAACAACATGAAAACTTAAAAAAACCATTAATATATCATTAAAATGAATATTTCATCTATAAATGTTTTTTAAATAATTATATCAAATTATATTTTTTTTAATATTTCTAATTACATTTATTTGATATTTCCATTAATTAAATAATTAATGCATCATCTTTGGGAAAGCCTTTAATTTATTAATTTCTTCGCCAAAATTTAAAAAAAAATAATGATGAATTTAAAAAAATTATATTTAAAATTAATATTTATAGTCAAATTTGTCTTCTGGATAACTATATATAAAAAACGTAACACTTATTAAAAACATCAGTATGACATATTTGACTTTCCTTGTAATAAAATACTATAAAATTCATAAAGTCATCCAAGTGGATTAAAGAGGATATATAATTGGAAAAAGGATGATTTTGGTTGAAAATAAATCATAAAATAAATTTAGTACAAGTGATAGGATAATGTTCAAATATTTATAATATTATTTTTACACCTAATTACTCGATTTACCTTTAACCGTGTTAATAAAAATTACTAAAGTTTCTTTTTATAATGTCAAAAAATAAAAGGGAAATATTTAAATAATTTATACCCAATTATTCCAAATATTTAATCCATTTTTTAAAATTCAAAACATATAATTTTTTAGTAATTAATTTAAAATAAATCCCATTGACAGAATGACAAAGTGGGGTTTTAAATTGAAATTTTCAAAAGATTAAAATGTTTTTATATAAAATTCAATTCTAAATTTTTTTGAAGGATATACGTTGGATTAAATGATAAATAATTGATCTAATTGTACTTTAAAATAAATTAAAAATATAATTTAATACTATATACTATTTAGATGAAAAATATGTTTTAAATTAAAATTCAATATTGTTTTCACTATTCATTAAAACATGAAACTTATCAGAAAAATATTAAAAATGAAACCAAAGAAAATTTTTATATTAATATTTCAAATAATAATTATATGTTTTTCAAATGTAATTTAAAAAATTTTCAAAAACTAAATTTAAAATAAGCATGCCAGGAAAAGGCGGTAAAACTTCATTTAGAAAAATATAGCCTTTTAATGCTTAAAATTTGTTTTATTGTTATCTTAAGTATATAAAACTTATTAGATGAATTTAAAAATATTTTTTTAATATATAACATATATATTTCATTAATATGTTTCACTAATAGTGATTAATTTAATTTATTATGATTAAATATCATTTTGGGTATAAAAATAGTTTTTTAATAAAAACACACCCTTTATATTCAATTGGTTTTAATTTTCATTTCTAATGAAATAATTTTATAAACATTCATAAACTATATTTCCATAATTTAGTTAATCCTATTCACAATATTAAACATAACGTATAGTGTTAAATTAATAATATTTAATACTATATAGATGTTGGTTTGGTCATTCTTCTAATGTAAGCTATCAAAGTGATTAACTTTAAAAAAATACATACCATAAAATCTTGGGGTGTTATAAAATTTATTATGGTTTTTTTAATAAGTATCCATATATAACTAGACTAAATTTTCAATTTTCAATTTTATCATATAGGAAGATTTTTCTAAAAAACAATATATATTTGTATACATGATAGTCTTACATAATAATCATCACATATAACATTAATCTCACAACATCATCTCATTTTTGCAATATCATATAAGATAATTTAAAAAACCATCACATAATAAAAAATCTATAATAATTTTCACTCATTATCTGATATATCTATAAAATTTTTGATATCGTAGTGTAAATCCATTATATGATTTACTTAAAAATTTCTCTATATAAAAGATTAGTTAATAGTATTTTTCATGTATACATGGTCTTGAATTTATTATTTTTACTTGTGATAATTTAAATAATTTGGTTTATATTTAATTTTATTATTTTCATAAAACAAGTGAAATATTGAAAGGTCACTTGAATATTGATTGATGAAAAATTATAATAACATTATTTTAAGAATATTTGTGAAATACTTAATCAGGTAATTAAAGAAATAATTGTATTTAATGATAAATATGACACATTAATTTAGTGTGAAAAAAATCTTCTATACTATGGATTTAAAAAATGGATAAATTCTAAATTTTACTACAATAAAATATAATGCAACCATTTAAAACTTATCCCCATTGAATAATACTAAATATTTTTTTATTTTTTTTGTTGTGGCTCTTAGGGATAAAAATTTGTTGGGTACATGCTAAAATTTAGGTACCCATACCCAAATTTTTGTAATGATGATTGAATATAAACCTATGTAAGACTTGTTTACTTGTAACCTAAATTTCAATACTCATTTAAAACTCAAGCATGCTTAAATGATCATTTAAATTTATTATTTTTAATGTTGATAATATTTTTAGTCCAAATCTAGTTTGAAACTCAAACTCAAATATAAAATTCTTTATAATATTATCAAAATAATAATAATTTATATATATCAAGGTTTTTGGTACCTTATAAGAGGTAATTTAACCAAACTTGATTAATATTTAGATTTTACTTTTATAACTCGAACTCGGTTCAGAGGTACCCAAACCCGATTCAAAAGTGCCTAAAAATGATTTTACCAGGCCAGATAGTGTCAGGTACCCAGTTATTGGGTATCTATTTCCATCCCAAATTGGTTTCATGTAAATTAATACAATTAAAAATTAAAAATAATTTTTTATAAATAAAAATAAAATGATTAAAACAATATTAGAAGAATTAAAATGGAGGATTAAAACATGAAATATTTTTAAGGACCACTGAAGTTATTTTTATGTATCCATTTATAATTGTAAAGGCATTAATTTGACTACATTCCAAGTTTTGTTCATCATTGTTATTTTCCTAACAATATTTTTTTATAGTATTAACCAACTAAAAAAAAATTCCAATCATTGATCCATCCCATTCAGGGATGTTCAGGATTAAATTAACCAGCTTAAATTGAATGAACAAAACCATCTTGAATCAGTAAAATTTGGTTTAAATTGATTATTCAGTTTAAGACAATTGTTAAATATTTTATATTTTGGTTTTTCATTTTGGTTTAGTTTTGGTAACCTTAATCATTATTAACTATTCTTAACCAGAACTAAACAATTATAATAAATATAAAAAACATTTTTTAATGTGTAATTGATGATTAACTTTTGATGATCAATGTTTAATATAACCTAAAACATTATTAATTTTTCCATATAATGAAATTTCATAATCATATGAGATTATTAAGTGAATATAATTCATTAAACTACACTTAATGTTCCCCATTATGTTATTAAATCTATTTAAATATCTTATATATTTATGTGTTTATTTTATATCGAAATATTTCCACCATTTTAATATTTAATTGATCATTTTTTTATAGATATTTTTAATCTACTATTTATTTCATCGTCATATTGGAATTATCATAGAACCCTTAGTTATAAATGTTTAGAGATTTATCATTTTATGAATCACTTTTATAAAATATAATTTCTTTCATGGTTTTTAAATTGATACAAACCAATTTTAACTTATATAATTAGAATGGTTTGATTTATGTTAGTTCTAAACTAAACATAAATTGATTTCAATTTTTACTTCAAGTGATTTTTTTTAATTGGTTGGTTGAAACCGATTTGTTTTATTAATATTAACTAACTATGCATATTTCCAATTCTATTCATATCATACTACTGAGTATTATTAACTTTATAATTTATAATTTTGTTTATAATTTTTAAAATATTTGATAATTTATATCTATATTTGTACTCAATTTCATGAATATAGGTACACATTCAACCCTCTCCTATATCTATTTCCTACTTCTCCACTCCTTTCTATCCTCCTCGCATGTTCCACCCACTCACTTTCTTCCTAGTACAACTGTGAAGCTGGTCTCCCTTACCAAAAATTTCCTTTTTTAACATTACCATTAACTATTTTTAGTAAATAATCCTAAATTTGGACACGATTCCTCTATTAATACCATCACTTCCTCACCGTGTCAAGTTAAATTTATTTCTTTTTCTTTTTTGAATTTGATGTCCATAAGCCCTAACTTTTCTTGGTCTCAATTCTTCCTCATAGTGGCAGCCTTCCTAGGTCTTAAATATTTTTATTATAATAACCATTAATTTTCATTCAAACTTATAAAATATAGATCATATGGTGATTATAGTGTGATATTAAATGGATTCAATATTCTAAGATTCCATCACATAATGATATTTATACTCACAATTTGTCCTCTTGAGTTAATCTCTCTTCCATCACCAAAATGGTAACTGTATATATGAATAATGTAATTTATAAATTCATAAATATATTCATGGAACATTATGTTAACATTTATATATTATAGTTGATAAATTATTTACATATTTTTAATGTATGTTTTTTTAAAATCAATGATTCATTTTCTCTGATAATTTGTGTATATTATTTCAAACATACCACCTATCCTTAAAAACTCTCATATGTCATAAAAATTATTTTATAAATACATAATTTTTTTAATTAATAATATACTTAAACATATTTTATTTCAATTTTTGATCTCATTAATTATTTTCATTTTATCTCAATGTTCTCAATGACATATATTCTAATTTTTTTCTAATCTGAATATACATTCACTATTGTAAAGGATATCTTTTTAATATCCCTTATCATAAAATAATAAATTTTTCACAATTATCTACCAATAAAAATGGGTCTTTTAATGAATTTAGGTTGTGATGGAAGTTAAGTATTAATAAAATCCACTCCTTTATAGGTTTAGTATGAATTCATTTCTTGAGTCATTACATTTTTCAATTTAAATTTTACAATTCTATTTTAATTACATACCAATTTACATTCCCTCTCATAATAAAGGTCCATATATTGGCTCTAATTCATTAAATTATAATAACCAGAAACCAATTTTTGATGACATAAATCCAATATTCTACATTAACATTAACATACAAAGTCTATACCATTTACCATTACCAGAATTTCTAGTACATGGTTTGGTAGATTGTTTCCCTATTATCTTATAAATTTATCATGCAATTTGTAAGTCTTACTTTAATATACTACTTATTGATTATTATTTTTCATAGGTAATCATCCAAACTAAAAAAATGAAAGAAATTTTATTTCCCTACTTGATATAATAGAAAACATATTTAGACAAATACTAGAAAATTTTCCACTAAATGGTAATTGTCTATAATGAAATCTTGCAACAGAATAATTAATTCTATATTAAATCTACTAATTTAAAAATTATTTGTATATTTGTTTAAATTAATTAAAAAAGTCAACTAATGATATTACTCCACCCTATACTATAGTTTCACCACTATCATGTGATACTTGTAATCCCACGGTAACATTATGAGAGAGAACATTGATTTCTTAACATTTAGGTCAGTTTTGTACTAGTATTAACTTTTTATTTCAAAATCATATAGATATAAAATAATATTTAATATATTAATAATGTAGAAACCAATTTGTAATAAATATTATTCAACTCTTTTAATGAACATAGTGTTCTTAGAATTACCATATATTTGACCATATTGGTATTAGTTTAAAATATACCAAATTTGTTTGAAAACATAATTGTTGGATACAAAATGTGTTGCATATCATTTTCTAATGAAATTTGTCATTATTATTACTAACACACCATGTTTTTTATAATTATGATTTCAATGAATTTTGAAATGGTATAATAAAAATTGGTAACACTGATTTCATGCACTTATTCTAAAATATTTTAAAATTATGTCTTTTTTGATTAGTTGATGTTTTATGTTACCTTTTTCTTCAGCAATAGTGGTGACACTAACTAGATATATTTTAATCTTAGAAATTAATAACACTATAGACTATACAAACATGACAATTTCAAATGTTTATCCTTAAACCAATCACAGAAATTTTGAAAGATATATAATATCAAATAGTTTAATCCATCTCTCTTTGGATCTCAATGGAATGATTTCTATTTTACTCGTAAAAAATTATATCATTTTTTATGATTACTTTAATTGAATGTAATTCCATAAATTCAAGTATTTCATATCTCTTTAATGCTAGTGATATGTATAATTATGCTCCAAATAAGGGATATTTAGTAAAAATAATATCACTCTGAAATTAGTCAGTTAAATAATTATCAATTAAATTTTATCTAGTAATATCATTGAAATTACTATAAAATTAAATTTTATAAAGTTCTTCACATGTATTTTTTCAAAGCACTATATTTTAAAAAAACATCTAAATTATAAAAAAAATTGAACTCTCTATTTTATTCATATTTACTTAAACAAAAATGATATATTTATTGTATATAACTCATGTGGAACACTTTTCATAACATAAAAAATTACTGATATACATGAATTAGTTTGTTCATCATTTGTCTATTATACTAGTATATACTCATCCTACTATTTTGTTCAAATTTGTTTTGTATTTTTACTTTAATCATTGTTTTAATATATCAACTCAATATGAATTCTATACTTAGAGAATATTTTTATTTCATATATCCTCATCAATGTTGCATGTGTTGTTATGTTATATTATGGTTTTATAAAAGGGTAAAGTGATATAGTGGATAAAATTCTCTAAAGTTTTCACTATGTTTTTCTACTAGTAAAATCAAAGTTCCAGAACTATATAGTTCACCTATATACCTAAAATACCTTATTTTTTGTAATGATTATAAGGATTGCAAAACCTTTCATGATCTTATCCACATTTGTAATGTAATGTTCTTATTTTCATCAATGGGGGTAAGGATTTATAATTATATGAACAAAGGAGTTTATTCTTATGTTTGTAAGTTCAATGATCAAAATTATCACTGCATTGGGAGTTTATTTACATCTCATAGTCATCCAAAAAATCATAAATTAATTTTTATAACACTTCAAATGAAGTTAATAATATAAATAAATTTTTTAGGTACTTAAAAATACTTTGAATACTAATTACTTAATGTTCTCCATTAAATGACATATGTTTCTTTTCATTTTCTTCTAAATCAGAAAAAAAAAATAAAGTAGATACTTATATTAATCCATTTATTATGGAAAATTTATAATGTATGTTTGATGAATTTAATCCCATAATTAATTATTTCATAATTTTATGAGATTTATTAACATCAAATTTTGATCCAAATTTGAAGTTAAGGATAATTTGATAAAGGGGAATGGATTCACATACATATATCATACCAAAAACATCTAAAATCATTATGCACGTAGTTAAAAATATTGAAGATCCTAATGAGGATAAAGATGTTATCATGCAAGAAAAAATTAGTGAATTACAATGTATAGATGAAATTAATCCATTGTATCTTCCATTTCAATAACTTTTTATTTTTTATAACATATCAAAATCGATATTATAATAATGTTTATCATAATTTAACCTTATTCACCATTTATTCTAAATTGAAAAGTTATAATGATGGAGTAATTTTTATACCATCCTTAATTCTAACATAATATTCTTCCACTACTCTTACATTCATGACATTTCTTATAATAGTTAACAGTGGATGTATAAAAAATGGTTGAATCTTAAAGATTATAATTTATTTTATTTAATAAAAACCTTTTAATAGTTGAGATATATAATTTTTATAATAATTTTACATTAAATTTTATCATAATGGATCTCTACAGGGTAAAAATATTATTTTACCTTCATCTTTCACTAGTGGGTCGAGGTACATGATTCAAAATTATAAAGATGAAATGAAAATTCATAATTACTTTAGATATCCATATTTTTTTCTAACATTCATATTCAATTCATATTATCCTAATGTTACTCGATATTTAAAAACTCACAATCTTCATTTTGAATAATATCCATAAATAATTTAAAGAGTTTTAAATATCAAAATCAAATATCTAATGAGAGATTTAAATACAGTTTTTTTGGAAATTATTGAGTAGAAATTAACTTTGAACTTATAGTTCCTTCTTAGATGTATACTTATAAATATTTTTTTCTTGAAAAAAAAATTATAGTTTCATTTCATACGTATTTTTGTATTTATATGTACTATTGAATTTTATAAAACATGGTTTTCTCATGTTTATATACATGTATTTCTTGGTTCCATCATATGATTTAAATCTTTGTCCTTGAAGCTTTGGTTCTCTTTTTATAAAACCTATGTGTATTAATTTACCTGAATGGTCTTTTTATTTTAATGTCTCGCAATCCAAAAATTCTTTTTCTCAAGTTTGGGTTCAACTTCATGGGCTCAACTGGGCCCTTTGGCATTTGAAAATTTTACATGACATTGGCATGACAATAGGGTCCCCCATTAGGCTTGATAAGGAAACTAAAGATGTCAAATATAGGAACTTGGCTAGGATGATGGTGGAAATTGATCTCAACTACACTCTTATTGACAAGGTAACTCTCTCCACTCCCTCAGATGAAATTTTAATTTATATTGAGTATGAGAAAAGTCCTCTCTACTGAACTTAATGTATGGATGTTGGGCACTCTTTGGAGTTTTGCTAAAAGAAAACATCTTGTAAGGAGTGTGGGATGAGAGGCCACCACTCCAAACTTTGTTGATGAAAGACAAATGTGAAAGAATCATCTTTATCTAAGCCTTCTAATAAGGTTATTGACTCTCCTAAAGAGACAATTCTTATTGTTTCTGATTCTTTGACCATAGATAATCCTGTATCTTAAGTGTCTTTTAAGGGAAAATAGATGGAACCTTCAATGTTGAATCTGATTCCTATGTCTACTCTAGTTGGTGACTTTATTCACAATGATGCACAACAGAATGTTGATTATCAATAGAAATTACAGAAGCTTTTAAATTATTCAAATGTTACTCATAAATGGGTAAATGTATCTGATGTTGAAGAGGGAAAGACTGTATTCATCAGTCTGGGGAGTGGTGGATCTATCTCATTCAAGGATGTTTTCCTAAGTGGTGTGGAAATAATGACTGATGGTGAGGATTTTTCCTTAGTTCCTTCAAAGATAAGACCCTGAAAGGACTACTCTCAGACCCCCAGGAACGTTTCTACCGGATCATCTTCAAAGTTTTCAAGAAAGTTTGAAGCAAACTACCTGAAGACATTTAGTCAGGAAAAGTTTCAATCTAAGTGGGAAGTTGGAGAATCTAATTATGGGAATTACATGTCATGTTATGATTTATAATTATGATGAATGAGGGAAATTATGGTTGTTTGACCCTGTTAACTGTTTCTATATATTTTATTTTACCTTTTTAATAAATGTTCAGAAGCACTGCTTCTGACTATAACTCTTTAAAAAAACCAGCTATTTTTACTTTAGATTTCATGTATATTGAATTAAGTTAATATTAATTAAAATATCTTATTAAATATCATTCATATTTACATGTGAATTTAATGTAATAAAGTAATAGAGTATTTATCGCATTAAAAATGGAATATTAGTACCCCACTATGATGAGAACCTTTAAATTCCATAAAGATGCTCTTAAACCTTATTATACTATTAGATAACACTCTATAATGGGACATATAGTATGTTTACTTTCAGGTGTGAGTACTCATAAGAAGATAATACTTTATCTCATGAAGTTTTCACTTTTTAATCTCCAAGATAATAGATTATAAGAATAAACCCTTCGTTGGAGTTCCACATTTTTATGTGTCATTGTATATTCCTATATATTAGTGTGTGTGATAATCCTTAGATTCAAATATTATTATTGATGCATGTCATGACTCCCACACTTTGATATATTGTCATAAACCATGATGATATATAATAATGGTGAATTTGGGTATATTGGATGCATTATGAATGACATGTTATTAATGAATAAGTCGAGGGAGTATTTCTCTCTTTTATATTTATAGAAGTTGATATCTCATCCATTTCATTGAAATGGAACTATCACATTAAATTCCACAGTTATAGTTTAATGATGAGTTTATCTCAGATAGTCAAAGAAAGACATATTAAGAATATAGGTTTTTGAAATGGGTGTGAAACCTTTTTAATGAGATATCATGACAATGGGATTATATTATTCAGTGATTTTTCATATATATATTTTTCATTATGACATATCTTATTTATTTTTGGGTGCCTTGACCCATTAATAAATAGTAATATGAGAATATAGGAAATATTTCCTAATGCCACTAAGGAAGTGTCCATAGGGTCACACATAAAGTGTTTTATTTAATATTAGTTAAATACTATTTATATTTGACAATTGGAATAAATATTATTCTCTAGACTAAGAAGTAATATTTATTCAATATTTATTAAATGAGACCAAATATTAAATAAATATTTATTCACATAGTAATTGTTTAATTACAAGAATATATAATATTTATTTTATCTATTATTCATACCATAATAAATAATTATTTATTTATTAAATAAAAAATAATTTAATTATGTGAATATTAAATAAATATTTATTCATCATACACTGAATATAATCTTTATTTATTTGTTTAATGAATAATACATATTTAAATATTTATTCAATAATTCAATAAATGTTTAGGATGATGCATATACTATATTTTTTCTATTGATAAATATTTATTTACTAGATTTGAAATTAAATATTTATCATTTCATGGGTTAGATCATGCCATAAAATAAAATAATATTATTATTTATCACATGGCATGAGGTTCTTTTTCAGTAAAATATATTATTAAGGGATTTTTGTAATTAATTAAATTTTAAACACAAACCTAAGTCTATAAATAGATTTTCATGTCAATTAGAGAAATGTTAATTTTTGTGTATAAAATTTTCCTCTCAAGATCTTCCTCCTCTATTCCTCTCAAGATCGATAAGAAAAGGGGAAAAGTACTTTACACCTGAAGGAATGTGAATTGATCATGGTGAATGACACAAGATTATCAATCAGTCATGCTAGCACCTGATGGTTCATCGATGTTATTCATAGATAAAAGGATCACATGTGGATTCCCATTAGAGGGGAACTACTCTGGGTCCTAATGATACAAAATGATACACTAATTGGGTTTAAGTGATCAATGCCATCAATAAAGAAAGATTCTCTCTCTTGGTTCTGGTAAAAAATATTTGTCGGTGTTCTTTGTAAAAAAAAAATCACTGGTCATGGCGTTGACATCATGTATATTAAAAATGATCCATTGAATATAACAAAAGTAAAGTTTTCCATAGGCTCAATAGAAACTTATATTTCATTCAAACCCATCCATTGGTATCTGAGTAGTATTTTTTATTTTTTTATTATTTATTAATTGTGGATCATTTATGCATTTAAAGTTAATTTTTCATTCCATGCACTTCATTCTTGAATCCATTCATTAATATATATTCTTAATCCCTTTTTTCTCACTCATTTAATCCAAATATAATTAAATTTTAATGAATATCATCTAAAAACAAATTTTTAAGTGTTGAGAAGTCTGGTCAGACAACATGGGATTACACTGCGTATAGCCGGTGTACATGTCATGCATCCCGGTTCATTGCACCAACACATAGCATAAATTAATTTTACATGTCAGGAAATTAAGAAAACATGGATCATTAAATTATCTATGTATCAACCAAGCTATGATGAATCATGACATGTGGGACTACACACCATGTAACTAGGTTACATTTCATATACTCTATGTGTTTTCTTAGTGGAAAATAAATAGTAAAATATGAATCAAGTAATGATTACATGATGTGTAGGTATTGATAGTTGTTTAATAAAGAGTTTTCATAGTGTGTACTAGCTGTACACATCGTATACCCCACACATGTCTATGAATCAATTCACACTGATTCCCTAGGTGTGTATCATGGACATATGATGAGAAATATATATGATGTGTAACTAGATATACACACCATGTACCAAACCTATTTACCCATAAAATTAAAATTTAATTTATTATTCTTTTATGCTTTAATATCATATGTTATATCTATCATTTATTAACTCATTCATTCCATCTTAGAGGTTTTATATATATATATTAAATGATTAATTAATTTTTGTATAAAATTCTAAACTACATACTATGTATAGTTTTAATACGTTGACTAATTTATGTTCATTAAAAACATTATATGAAACGTTAATTAACATGTGTTATGTGTGTCATTTGTTGGATCTTATATTCCATGTAATTTCATAAAAAATGTGTATGATATATTCCACATTAGTATACTACATATGATCTAAATACATGATAAGTAGTTCTAATAAGTACTTATTGAGTTGCTTCCAAGTATAATTTTTGTAATTATTTTATTACATTTTAAAGAAAATTAATTTATTTAATTTATTTAAAATCATAATGGATGGGTATCTCCCAGAAAAAATTAGATATAAATTAAGATAAATTAAATTAATTGATTAATCATATAATTAATAAAATTAATATGAACACATTTATCTTAATAAAAGGATGAATCAAAATGAATTATATCCAGTAATTTTAAATTTGTATCCATTACACTAGTAGATGATCATGAGATTATACCGACCTATGTATATGTATGGTTTATTTTAATTTAATAATTTCATGGTTTTAATAATTATTTTATTAAATTAAATTTATATTCATTGTGTCATCCCTCCCTCATTATGTAAGATCATGATCATGAAATTTTTCATTTATTTTATTTCTTTCTATTTCATGATTTTTTTATGGATATAATACCATGATCACATAAATAAATAGATTAATATACAAATATATAATTAAAATAAAAATATTATGCATAAATATTTTAATTATACATGGTTAATAACTTATGTAAAATCCAATTAATATTTACAAGACATGTAAAAGATTAAACAAGAAAAAAATCATTATAAAAAAATTATTGAAGTTAATATTAAGTCATTACACCTTCCATTATTTGAATTAAGATGAACCCATAGTTAAAGTATCGATTTATCCTCTATCGAGGGGTACTTTTAATTATTGTAAAGTCTTAACTTAGATAGTGGTTTGACTTAACTAAATCTATATTAGTTTTAATGGCCTTAATTTGTCCAATTAAAATTTGGAGGTAAGTATTGAGGAAATCTGAGTCATGATTTCTGTATTGGGTAGTCAACTCAATGAATCAAGGTGCTAATAGTTTTTAGTTGTAAAGACCACCTACCTATAAAATTTACTATAATTTTCATGGCCTCTATATGGATTATAAAATGGGAAATAGGTATCTTTTCACTTTAATATCCATGCAATGGAAAATTCTTAGTAAAATGGAGAGTGATGATGAAACATGATAAAATAGTGGGAGACTTAATAAAATTAATATTATTATATATCATATAATTTGTAATCAATTTAAGTACTAATAATATAATATATATTTTTAGAATAATGAAAATTTCATTAATCACATTATCTCTATAATAAATTATATATAAATATTATCTCCCAATTAGAAGTAACTTATAGGAATGGTTTTGATGCTTATAGGTAGTATTGAACCATAATAAGAACTCTTATATATTAGAATCCTTAATACCTGATTAGCCTACTATGGAGAAAGTGATGAGGAGTTCACTTTCTATGAAAAACACATGAATGGTGTGTTATATGTTTAGTTTTTAATGTTTTCATCCATGTTTATCGAACTCATGAAGGTTCATTAAAACAAGGATTCATATATAATACTTTATCGTCTCTAAGATCTTTATTAGGAGAGAGCCATATAGGAATGATTGTAGATATCCAAGTAACTCTTTATGAGAAAACTTGGAGAATGTGTGCAATTTAGGCCTCACATAGTCAAAATCATTTTCTACATTAAGCATATAGAGGTTATGGGGTGTTTCTTGAATAATTGTGCATCGATCTCATTATTTCCTCACTCCCTCATAGATTCTCAAGTTTTATTGTAATTTTCAATATGAACAACATAGATAAGTCTCTAAAAGAGTTTATCACTCTAATTCACCATATTAATAAGGATATAAAGCATGGAAAATCATTTTTACCCTATAGTGAATAAAATAAAAGGTCATTAAAAAGGCTCCAAGACTAACTCCAAGTATAAAGATTATTTTCATTGACCTTACAAGAATAATATGATCAAGGGAAAGTAAGGTAACATGACACTATTTATTTCATAAATGGAAATAAGGGCCACTTGGGAAAAAATACTCCTAAAAAAAGAAGAAAGGGGAAGCTTTAGGTGCATTTACTATCGAGTGAACTTTATTTCTTCATAAAAATTGTTATTATATACAAAATGTGGTTCTAAAATATATATTAAAATGCATAAACCAAGTATATTATTAAATATTTCTCATGGTGAGGTGGATCTATGAGAATCCAATGGTTCCAGAATTACAGTTGTGGCTATTGGAGATTATCACCACATTCTTCCAAGTGTAATGATCTTGGTTTTAAAAGATTTATATTATTTCCCTATGGTCAAAAAAACATTATTTTTATGTCCAAATTTTATACAAATGGATTTATTTTCAAATTTTGAAATTAGAGTTTCTTATTTTATAAAGAAATAATTTCTTATGGTAAGGAATTTTAAATTATTTTCTTTATGTTTTAGATTACATGAATCAAGTAATGGAAATTGATAGCAAAAATAGTTCACATTACTCATAGCATACTCAACTTTGGCATCACCAACTAGGTCATATAAATGAAATGCACTTGGCCATATTACACTAATATGGATATTTGGATTCATTTGAACTAAATCCAATTTTTGTATGTCATGTATGTCTACAGTGAAAAATTATTAAATTCATATTTATTATAAAAGGTGAAAGGGATATAGAGCTTATTGAGTTGGTTCATACTGATGTGTGTGGACAATTTCCAATTGAATCTAGGGGTGGGTATTCATACATCATAACTATTACTGATGATTTTAGTAGATATGGATATGTTAATATAATTAGGTATTATTCATATTCCTTTAACATATTCAAGGTATATAAGAATAAATTTGAGAACTGCCTTGGTAAGAAGATTAAAAAATTCTAATTAGACCATGGATGAGAATATCCTAATCAATACTTAACTGATTATTTATTGGAGTTTAGTATTTTTCCCAAATCAGTACTACTTATAAATTATAATGAAATGGTGTAAGTGAAAGTTGGAACCACACCTTGTTAGATAGGTTAGATCAATGATGAGTCATCCAAGTCTTACATTATCCTTTTGGGGATATGCATTATCAAAAAAAATATAACATCTCTCGATATGGTACTCTCTCGCATGGCCAAACCAGGTTGGTTAATAGACCTCAAACACACTTCCCCATATTCAAAATTATTCTTACTTGAATAGGTGGTGTAAGGAACATATTGGGGAGACTATACCCCCTATTTTTAAGCTATAATATCAAAAAAAATATCAGAGTAACAGAAATAGTTAAAATATCATAATAACTGCTAATAAAACAAATAATAACGATAAATAATCAGTCAAAAAATAATATAATAATGTAATGACATGCTAGAATGTAACTAAATTTCTTATCTAAAGTCATACAAAGAAATACCAAGTAAACACAAATAAAATCAAAAGAGCCCGGTCCCAATCCCATCCCAATGCTCCAACCCATCCAGCTAGCTACAATCAATAATAAGTTCCTTTTCCCTTTTTCAAACCTATATCCATTTAATCTACTATAGTACCAAATAGAAGCTCAAATATGGTGTGAGTAGAACTCATTAGGTTGAAACCATCATGTTTAAACAAAACTAGTCTGATAGTAAGTGCATGAAATAAAGAAATAAACAGTAGTATTAATTTAACAATTTATAAAATATAAAAATCTTCCTACTTTTTCACCATGCTGTAATATATCTGAGTATGTAGAATTACCATTCCAACCATAACCAAAAGTCTATGGTGTAATCACATAACAATTAAAATCCATTTTTATAAGAATTTAATCATAATATGTCCAAACCTTGTAAGAATTATAGTATAACTGAGTTAACCCATTATATAAACATTTCAGCATAATCGAATCAATACCTTTATATAAGAATTTAAGTAATACCAGGCCAAGACCTTTATATAATCATTTCAACAAAACCAAACCAAGCCATTTATATAAACATTTTATCATTACCGAGCCAGGCCCTTTATATAACCATTTCAGCATGAGATACAACCCAAGTCATAATAGTAATAATAACACAATATATCATCATAAGTTAGAATGGTTAATTCAAAAAAATCCATTTATATTTTAATTAACCTTTATTTCATCAACTTATATCTTAATATATTATCATTACATACATTTCATTAAACAAGTAATCCATTTTATAAGGTTATTATGTCACAATCAATCACCTGAGGTTTTGTGTCATTCTAAATCATATTTTAGCCAATAGAAATTTCATTATTATTCAAGGGGGTAGGATCGCCCAATAGGTAGACATAATCTCGGTTTTAACATTTTTGTATATAGAGTAACCCAAATATAATTAAAAACACATGATTATAATCACCCATTATTGAGTAATTTAATGTGTATGTTGTGTTGGCAGAATCGCATAATATTGTACATACTTAAACAAATTGAAACAGGTCGTAGGTATTTGTTCTACATCACCTACCTTTATTTGGGGATTAAAGAAATGATTTCAATGAGTAATTAAAATAAATAAATAAGGTGATGGTGATCACAAGAAAAACCTAGAAAACACAAAAAACATGATCAAAACCATATTCAATGGAAGTCAAGATATCACACTATAATAATGATTAACAAGTAGAAGAGAGCAGAAAACTAAAGTGAAGGGACTCACCAGAGATTAAATTCCTGATCAAGATATCCAAAAGGGAATAAATTTCTCCAAAATCACTTGTAGACTCCCTAGGTTTTAGAGAAAAGGTTGTACAAAGGATGAAATAAAATCATATGCACAGTGTGGTTTAAAACCGATGGTCCTGATATATTCACAACTTGAAACCATTTCATGAAATGAATTTCTTGATTTATAAAATATGTTGAAAATCATATCATCTTAAATTAAAATAACCTCTATTGACCATTACATATGTGAACTAGTTTCACGGTGTTTAAACTTTCACACTATAAACCAATTCATGGAATCTACTCATCAACAATTTTACATAATGTAACATGTTCTTTATGTAAAAGTTTTCAAAAAATAGTACGTAGACTAGATCCTATAGAAACAACCTGAACCACCTATAAATCCTTATAAACCATGTAAAACCCTCATAATCCCTTGACACATTTATAACTAGACTCTATAAATTCAAAAAAAAACATATATCCCTAAACTTTAGGTCATTTTCCTCTATAAATGATCTATATCTCCAAAAAGGGACTCAACCACCAAGGTTTAAAGAAGAAGGAAACCAAAAATAAAAGTGGTTAAACTAGAACTCAAAGTGGAACATACCTGGAAAAGGATGGGATCTTATAACCTCCCCACCATATAATAGCTCAGCCCTGATCTGCTCCAAGAATCACTACAAGGTATCAATGAAAAAGTATATCCATAGTGCTCACATATCGCATTCCCTCTCTGAGGTCTCCTCTAGAACATGCCCATGCTACCATTGTACTCCTATTAGAGGTATGGTCTTTCCCTATTGATAAGTCTCACTACGATTTTAAATTCATATTGAATGTTCCTCAAAGGATGCATTTACACCAAGCTCAAATTCATCAATGTCTATCACTTGATAAGGGTCTGAATGATATCTCTGAAACTACAAAATGTGAAACATGTTGTGCATATCATTGTAGTTCTTTGGAAGGGATAATCTATACACCACTGTACCAACCCTTTCCACTATCTTGAATGGACCAACAAACCTAAGTGATAGCTTTACATGTTTAATGATATGACATTTCTCCAACCTAGGTAACACCTGAAGTAAATCAAGATGGCCCACCTCAAACTCTGAAGGTAATCTATGATGGAAAGAGTAAGATTTTTTCCAAATATATGTGGTTGCCAACCACCTCCTAATCAACTAAACTTACTCAGACATCTCATACATGATATTATGTCTAATAAGCACGACTCGCCTACCTCCAACCAACAAAGAGGAAAACAGAACAACCTATCATAAAGGTCCTCTAAAGGTTAAATTTGGATCTATGCCTAGAATATGTTATTATTAGAGAACTCCACAAGTTCTTAATGTTTTTCCCATGAACCACAAAAATATAAAACACATGCTCATAACATATACTCTAGAATCTGAATCGCCTATTCATAATAGCTTTCAGTCTAAGGATGATAGATTGTACTCAGAAGAACCTATGATTCCAATGCTTTTTAAATACCCTTCCAAAACCAGTATATAAAATTATGATATCTATCATAAATGATACTCCTAAAAATATTTTGAAATTGAACAGTATCATGCATGTAATGACTATATAGATCATAAATAATAAAGGTCTATCTGAAAGGTAAGAAGTGGTATGAATTCATCAATTGATCCATGATCACTCATACTGCATCATAATTGTGAGTTTTCCAAGTTAATACTATCAAAAAATCCATAGTGAAATCATCCCACTTCCACTCCATAATAGGAATAGGATACAACAGCTTAGAAGGCCTCTGATTCTCATCTTTCACCTACTAACATGTGAAACATCTTTCCACAAAGCCTGTTACATCCTTCTTCATTCCTGGGCACCAGTATATCTATGGAGATCATGATACATGTTTTTAATACCTATATGTACCACCCATATAGAATCATTAAACTCTCTCATATCTCCCCATACAGTCTCATAGAAACTCATACTCAGTCATGTAAAAGAAGAACATTTTTGCTACCAAGAGACCATCCTAATAGAAGCTCCCCACCATATATTTTTTCCTTAGGAGATAATCCTTATGGACTATATATCTCATCCTTCATGATCAAGTTAAGAGGAATAGGTATAATAGTTGTTGAAGTTAGAGCTACTCATCCCTGGGACTCATGAATATCTAGATGCATGTATGAAAATATTTCCATCATCCACCACTCATCAAAAGACTCCAACACCACCTCTTTCTACATCTTCCAGCTCAGGGCATTGGAAATTATTTTTCCTTTACTTGGTATATAAGCCATCTCAAAGTCAAAAGACTATAGATACTCAACCCACCACCTCTATAAAAGGTTCAGGTCTCACTGATAAAATATGTACCTAAGGATCTTATGGTCCATGTAAACCACAAACCCCTTGACAAAAATATAGTGTCTTCAACATCTTAGGGAATATACCACCACAACAAACTCTATATCATGTGTATGATAATTCCTCTAATACGGTATCAATAATATAGTTCTATAAGAAATCACATGGTCCTCCTACATCAGAAGTACTTTGATTCTAACTTCATATGTTTCATAGTACATGGTATATTCCTTACACAACATAGGTATGGAGAGGATGGGTGGTGAGGTTAGTCAGTCATTCTACTCCATAAAATATCTCTCATAATAATCCAACCAAAAAAAATCACCCCTTTCTTGATCATCCCAAACTTCAATGTTATTAGATCGGATAATTCTAAGATAAAACACCAATAATAACCTGTTAAACATAGAAAAACCTAAATATTTAAGACATTCTTGGTCCACTTCCAAGATACCATGGTTGAAAAATTCTCTGATTCCACTAACACTACATCCTCTGTGATGAAATGGCCTAAGAAGTGCACTTTATCAATCTAGAGACTACATTTGGTAGCTTGGAATAAAGTCAATTCTCTCTCAAAGTACTCAAGATGATGTCAATATGTTAGTCATGATCATTTTTTGACTAGGAGTACCCTAAGATTTTATCAATGAAGACCAACACAAAACAATCTGGGAAAGGAAGAAAGATCTAATTCTTAAAGGCCTTGAATACTTTCGGTGAGTTCATCAGACCAAATGGAATCACTAAAAATCCATACAAGCCATAACTACTTCAAAAAGTTGTGTGAGGTATATATTATGGTGTCACTCTCAACTGATATATGAAAACCCTTGTTTTTATTACACATTAATTCATGATTTATTACATAAGAATACACATAATACAACAAAAAAATAAAGAATCCTTGTGAATTTGGGTAATTAGTTACATGAAACAACAACTTGATACATGGATACATAAATATTTTTGAAAACATCCTTAACATGATTCTAAAATTTCATAGATTTTAAAACTGCACGGGATAACATGGGGATATACATAAGAAAGGGGTGATATATAAATCCCAATAAAGGAATAAAAAAGTATAACATGAAGAATTTATTACATGTTAGACTATAAGAATTTCAATGGGACATAAAATAAGTTAGAATCATAAACATGAATAATGAGGCGTGATATAACATGATTACATAAAGGCAACATTGGAATATAGAAACAACTTTAAACATTAAATCATAAACATAAGTCAAGGTGAACCACCAAGACATCATAACATAATGTCATTAGGATAACATTACATGCACCATACATGGATTCTCATGAGACTAAAACATTACCCAATTCATTGGAGTGCTATCTGGGTGCACCCATCGTAATCATATCATGTACATGAAAAAATGTTCCACATAGATCATATAATATAAGAACATATTTCATCACATTTAATATCATGATAATGGATTTTGTATTACATAAATGTAAGTAAAAATAAAATAATTTTAAGTGCATAAATGTAAACACCCTTGATATGAAATGGGTAATGGTTTTCACTACACAATTGTTTGTCATGGAAAAACGTAGTAAAATTTCAACAGCATAACGGGGGCTCATAAATGTTCATGGGAGAAATTAATTAGAGTGAAAGGAGAATCTAATAATTTAGAAATAATAAGGGAGGTAAGGAGGATATGTAATAACATATATAAACATTTTTAATTGAAGATAAAATTCATAATATAATGAATATTCTTGAATAAATAGAAGAAGGAGAGGATCTCTTATGAAATTTCATCATAGTAATGACTTAGGTAATTTATATAATGAGAGGGGATAAATGATATCTCATTATTATAAAATAAATTAGATATTAGAGGTATAATTATAGATTCATGAAAACAAAATAATTGATATTAAAAAGTCTAAATACAATTAAGGTTCTAAAATTAAAAAAAACAGAGAGAGAGGTCCCTTACTTTTGGTATTGAAAATCAAAGGACAATTTATGCAGCATAATGGGTGAACATAAAGGTTAATCAGAGGGATTAATGAGAGTGAAATGGGTATATCATAAAATTTAAGTCAAAAGGGGATTAATAGGGATGTATAAAAACATACCAAAATAATAAAAAATGTAAATTAAGAGGCATGCCATAAAAGAGGTTCTTGAGTAAAAAGAAGAGATGGAAATCCCTTAACCTGAGAGGGTTATTCCAAAAGCTTGGAACGAAATTCTTGAGAGATTGGGGAAACATTTGGAGGACTATAGAGAGGTTATTTTAGGTTAAAGACATTATTTATGTTTTTTTAGTGAATATTAATGGGATCTTGGGTGGTTTTATATAGGAAAATAGGGGAGTTATTTATTATTTCCCAAACATGCGTTTTAGACTCTATACAATAAAATAATTAAAACCACAAAACATCCCATGGTTTTTCCCCATTTTTTCACCAAATATGAGTTTTTTTAATTATTTTATAATTAAAAGGGCCTAGATAATTAAAATATTTCTCTTAGTGATGTGGAAGTTTGTCATGTTCAAAAATAATTCATTTTAAAGCCTTAAAATATAACATAGGTTTTAGAGGATTCATCATGGATTTATAAAATTAATAAAATAACCTAAAAACAATTTATTTTAATGGTTAAACATATATTTGATCTTTGATACCATTTATATCATTTATTACATCAATTTTGGGTCATTATGATGTCATAATACACACCATATATTTATACTGTATTTAATTTTTAACTGAAAATTTGACTATCTCGAAAAATTATGAAAAATTCACTGTTGGATAATCTCAATGTGTTGATTCCAAAAATAATATTTATTTTATAAATAAATTTTTCTAGATATTTGAATTTTCACTTTTAAAATAGAATCGACATTTATTGTGAAATGTTGTTTTTTTTATTAATAATAATTTTCAAACCCCTATAACAATTACATTTGACTTTATAAAAATAATATTATCATTTAAATTTTATAAAAAAATATTTAAAAGAATTATTTTATTAAAAAATCATTTATTTTTAAAATTCATTAATTCATCAAAAAGTAATATCTTAAATAAAATTTTTTATTGTACAAAAATACAATTTGTGTTTTATCGTATCAAAATCTATTTTTTATCAAAATAATTTCTTAATTATTTATAAAGATACAAAAATATATAATTATTGTTATAATAAATTTAAAATATATATGTTCATACTATTAGGATTACTTTCTCTAGTCCTTGTTAAATTATTTTTACCCTTAATTAACCTATTTTTCATTTAGCATGGTAATAAAAATTTACTAGAGCTACTATTCATATTATCCAAAAAAATAATTTTAAATTACCTAATATTAATTATGGTTGTTAAAAACATGGAATAAATTTTATCAAAATCAATTCACATTGGTGTAATAATTTATAATAAAACCCTCAAGCGTGATGGAAATAGGTTTTTTTGAAAAATGCATTTTACAAGGAAAAGATTATTTTACTTTAACTCTATAAGTAGTAATCTTTACTATATTAATTTTAATTCAAAATTATAAATATATGATCTATAAATTTAATTTAAATCATTTCCCATTAGGAGTTATTTTTTATTAATTAAAAGGAGAAACATTATGCATTTTAAAATAGTTTTTAGAAAAAAAAAGTTTTTTCAAGCCTAAAAATAAACTAATATGAAAATCTAATATAAAGATGATTTAAATGTAATTAATTGGATTAAATATTAATAAATGATAATTATGTTACTTTAATATAAAATTAAAATAACAATGGTACTTTTCAATTACTTAATATTTCAAAATAAATGGATGTTTTACAAAAAAATTGGTATTTTTTCACTATTCATTAAAAAAATAAATATTTTCCTAAAAAATAAAGAAAAATAACCCTAGGTTAATTTTATATTATTATTTCAAAAACGGTTTTAATTTTATAAATATTATAGACGTCAATTATAATATTTTAAACAAAAATAAATAAAAATCATTTTTGAAGAAAATGTATTTTTGAGGAATAAATTGACATTGCTAAAAATTGAGTTATTATGTACTAAGAATTTATGAATATATTTATGTTGATTGGGAAATTTATATATATATATATATATATATCATAATTTAGTTAATTTTATTCATATTCTAAAATTTAATGGCTAGGTTAAAATGGTCATATTTAAATAATCATTATTTATTTGGGCTCAGTGTTGCATATCACAAATGCTATCGAACATAGTTTTATATTTTAAAAACTTAGGTAGTTACCTTATTCCCCCATTTAATAAATTGTATCCTCTAAATTTTAACATTATCTTGGTAGTAAATTTTTTTCAAAAACTAAAAATATCTTTATTGAAAACCCACAGTATAAAAAGAGTTAATAAAACATCCACTTGAAAAAAGAGAAAGAAAAGTATAAAGGTCATCACATAACTAGGTTTCCAAGAAGGAAAAAATTAGTGGTGGGTAAAAATATGAACATTTAAAACAACTAACTCTCAAGAATTAATAGAGAGAGACATATAACATGGTTAGGAGAAATTCAACGACCACAAATCCATAAATTTGTGATGGGTGAAAAGACCATAAATTCATAATATGACAACATTTTTGTTTCGTGAATCTTTTCCTAGAGTTAAGAAATTTATTTAACATCTAGACTAGTAACATAAGAAAATATAATTTATTTATAATTATAATGTTATCCTTTAATCAATTTCCACTACAATATCATCTTTTCTAAAAATGATGAGTAATTAAGAATAATTTTTTATGCCTGAAGCACTAGAATAATCTTCTAACGAATCACATAATCCAATAAAGAACAATAATCTATTCCTTATATCTTTAATAAATCAAAAATGGTTATCATAAAGTGATATAATAATTAAAATTAAAAAACCTTAATACATAAATCTCCAAAATTCAACAAAAAAAACCCAAAGGTTTATCATAGATCATTCCTTACATAAATACCCCTTATATCCAAAATAACACTAATAACCTCTACATTAAAGAATTTTTTAACCCGAGATAATGTCTCATACCCTTCATCTTACAAAAATAAAAACATAATATAATTCTTCTCAAATATTCCATTATATTATCCATAATGGGTATATATACCTCAACCTAATAAAACATCTATTGAAATATCATTAATCGCCTCAAAATGAAAAAAAGATGTGATCCTGTAATATGTCCCCCAAAATATCCATAATCATGCTTAAAATCCATCACATAAATCTAAAAAAGTTGTATTAATTCTTTTAAACATATATTATACTTATAAATATCATCTTAAGAGTCTTTACGTTTATCCAAACATTAAACGCATATTAAGGGTTATAAATCCCTCAATTATGTGTTTTCCAAAATATCACCATATCACTAAATCACTTTTAAAGGTTATATATACCATACCACATATGCTTCAAATCCTTATAGAAAAAAATACTATTGGAAAATAGTTTGAATATTAATGATTCTTATATCTATAATTTCATTGATATACTACTTATACAATATAAATATCAAATACATAAACACTTTAATCCTTACACTTTAATTATTTCCATAGCATAGGTCCTTCCTTAGTCTAGGATTTAAACCTTGGATTAGGTCATTGACTCGGATAATTCCCATATTCTCTATACATAATACATTGAACAATAAAGTGTGTTGTAGGATTCAATTTATTCCCTTCCATCATAATCTATTTTTTACAACAACTAGCTACTTTATTCCCTATTTTTCATTATTAAAACACCTTTGAGTTCCTTTGTGTAATTTCCCTTGGTGTTTCTTTCCAAATTTTTGACACACAAGAAATTTAATATTATTTCATTTATCACCTTTATCAGATTAAATTATTTAAGATTTAATCCTATTCTTATTTTATGTCTTTGAACATTCAACTATGTACTAGTTTTTAATTATGATATTTTATAGCTGGTTTGGCATAATCACAATGTGTCTTACATGAGCTCCAATCATGTTAGGAATCTCATTTGGGAAGGCATTACAATTCCCATCACATTGGTTATTGACTCAACTCTTCCTATTTCTAGACATTAACTAGAACAAATAGAAAATTTGGGTTGAGAAATTTTAAACTATTAAACACGTAACTACTAAGAAAATAACATTAAAGGGATAACTTATAAATGGCATGTATTTCCTTAAATTATGAATTTCAACACTTCAATCTAAGTTAACCATGAAAAATTTCATAACATGTAATCTTATGGGAATTATTTTTCTATTAATAATGGTTAGTAATGAGATTTTGAATTTACTAAATCATATCCCCTGAGAGTGTCAAACTAGGTGTACATCAAGTCCTGTTTTTGTGCACCAGTTCTTGATAAAGTATATCTCTTTATAGTGTTTTCAGGGTTTCAACCCCTAGGAACATATATGAAAAATACGCATCCACTTGTATAGTCTATATAGGGATGTATTTTCTTCAAAACTGTTATCTATATACTTTACCAAAATTTAGTTATGTTTTCCTATACTTAGTTTTATCCCTAAGCCTTTCTCTATAGTTTTCTAATCCTAATCCCAAAAATAACTAGACATTCCTTCAATACCAACTATGAAAACTCTGGTCTTTATTACACATTAATTCATGATTTATTATATAAGAATAAACATAATACATTCTAAAGATAGAGAATCTTAGTGTATTTGGGTAATTATGTATATGACACAACAACTTGATACATGGATACAAAAATATTATTGAAAACTTCCTTAACATGCTTTTAAAATTCCATAGCTTTTAAAACTGAACAGGATAACCTGGGGACATACATAAGAAAGGGGTGATATATAAATCCTCATAATGTAATTAAAAATAACATAAAGAATGTATTACATGTTATACAGTAGGAATTTCAATAGGACATAAAAGGGGTGAGAATTATAAACATGAACAATGAGTCATGATATAGTATGACAACATAAATACAACATGGGAATGTGGTAATAACTTTAAACATGACATCATAAACATAAGTCAAGTTTATACACAAAGACATAATATCATAATTTGATTAGTATAACCTCCTATGCACCATAAATGGTGTCTTTTGAAACTAAAACATTACCCAATGCATTAAAGTGTTATCTGGGTGCACCCATCATAATTATATCATTTACATGCAAAAGTGTACCACATAAATCATATAACATAAGAACATATTTCATCATATTTAATACCAAAATAATGGAGTGTGAAATAAATACAAGTTTTTTCTAAATAAAAAAATTTTAATTGCATAAAGGTGAACACCCTTAATAGGAAATTGGTACAGGTATTCACTACACAATTATTTGGCATAGAAAATCACAGTGAAATTTCAGTAGCATAATGGGGGCACATAAATGTTCATAGGAGAGGTTAATGAGATTAAAAGGGGTGTATCATCATTTAGAAATAATAAGGGTGGTTAGTGGGGATATTTAATATCATATCCCAACATTAGTAATTGTATATAAAAGGAATACAATAATGAAGTTTCTTGAAAAAATAGGAGAAGGAGAGGATATCATACTAAATTTTGGCATAGTAATGACTAATGTAATTATTATAATGAAAGGGGATAAATTCTATATCATTATTATGAAATTAATATTATATTATAGTGATGGTTATAAATTCATTACAACATAACCAATTGATATTCAAAAGGATAAATACAAATAAAGTGCTTGAATTCAAAAAAGAGAGAGTAGGGTCCTTTACTTTTGGTATAGATAATCACAAGATAATTTCGGCAGCATAACGGTTGTACATAAAATTTCATGGGAGGAAGTAATGAGAGTTAAAGGCATATATCAACACATTTAAATAAAAATTACATTAATAGGTATGTATAAAAACAAAACAAAATAATAACAAATGGATATTAAGAGGCATAACATAAAAGAGGTTCTTGAATAAAAAGAAGAGAGCGAGATCCCTTACCTTGAGATGGTGATTCCAAAAGATTGGGAGGAGCTTATTGAGAGAATTTTGGAACATTGGGATGACTATAGATAAGGGGTTTAATATTGAGGATGTTCTCCAAGGTTTTTTAATAAATATAAATTATAGATTCAGTGGGTTTATATGGGAAAATTGAGGGGAGTTCTTAATTATTTCTCAAACATAGGTTTTGAACTCTACGATAAAATAATCAAAAACACAAACCTTCCCATGATTTCTTCCCATGTTTTCTTCCAAATATGAGTGGTTTTCATTATTATTAAGTACAATGACCTAACACGTTGAAATATTACCCTTGGTGATGTGTAATTTAGTTGTTATCATAAAGAATTTATTTTAAAACCTTAAAATATAATATAGGTTTTGGAGGATTCATAAAGGATTTATAAAATTAATAAAATAGAATCAAAACATATTATTTTAAATTCAAAACATATATTTTGTCATTTATATCATTTATTACATCACTTTTGGGTCATTATGATGTCATAACACACACCGTATATTTATATCGTATTTAATTTTTACCCGAAAATTTGATTGACATGAAAAATTAAAAAAAATTACTTTTGGATGATTTAAATATAATAAATCAAGAAATAATATTTATTTTATAAAAAAAATTTATAAATATTTGTATTTTCACTTTTAATATAAAGTTAACATTCATTGAGAAATGCTGGTTTTTTGTCAATAACTACTTTTGAACCCTTATAAAAATTACATTTGACTTCATTAAAATAATATTATAATTTAAATTTAATAAAAAAAATTATTTAATAGTATCATTTTATTAAAATATCATTTATTTTGAAAATTCATGAATTAATAAAAAGGTATTTTCTTAAATGAAATTACTTATTGCACAAAATTACAATTTTTGTTTTATCGTATAAAAGTCTAATTTTTATCAAAATAATTTCTTAATTATTTATAAAGAAACAAAAAAGAATATATAATGATTATTATATTTAATTGAGAATATAAACATTCATAATATTAGGGTTACTTTGGTTCTAGTCATTTTTAAATTATTTTTACCCTTAATTAACTTATTTTTCTTTTACCTTGGTAATAAATATTTACTACAATTACTATTCATATCGTCTAAAAAATTAATTTAAACTTATTAACTAATATTAAATATGGTTATTAAAAATATGGAATATTTTTTATCAAAATAAATTTATATTGGTGAAATAATTTAAAATAAAACCTATAAGTGTGATGGAAAGTGGTTTTTTTGAAAAATATAGTTTTCAAGGAAAATATGATTTTACTTTAACTCTATAACTATTAATCTTCACTATATGAATTTAAATTCATAATTATAGATATATTATATATAAATTTAATTTAAATCACTCCCTATTAGGTTTTATTTTTAATTAGATAAAAAGGAGAAATATTATTTATGTAAAAATAGTTTTCAGCAAAAAGTGTTTCCATGCCTTAAAATAAACTTATACTAAATTATGGTATAAATATGATTTAAATTTAATTAATTAGATTAAATATAACTAAATAATAATTATTTTAGTTTAAAATAAAATTTAAATAATAATGGGACTTTTAAATTACCTAATTTATCAAAAGAAATAATGGTTTTAGAAAAAAAACTGTATTTTTCCTATTCACTGAAAAATAAATACTTTCTGAAAAATACCAAAATTTAACCCTAAGTTAATTTTAATATTATTTTTTCAAAAATTATGTTAATTTTATCAAATACATTTTATAAATTTTCTAAAAATTAATTATAATATTTTTCATAAAAATAAATAAATAACATTTTTGAAGAATATATATTTTTAATGAATAAATTAGCATTACTAAAAATTGAGTGATTATATAATAATAATTTAAAAATATATTTCTGTTGAGTAAAAATTTTATATATATATATATATTTATAAATTTCATAATTTAGTTAATCCTATTCATATTCAAAAATTTAATGTCTACGTTAAATGGTCATATTTAAATAATATTTTTTTGTTTGGGTTTGGTGTTGTGTATCGCATACATTGTAGAACATAGTTTTATATTTTAAAAACTAAGGGAATTACATGAGTATACCCTGATCTCAATTAAATCTTAGAGAAAATCTAGGAACATATCATCTAATTGAATAGATCATTAATGTGCCTAAAGGGATACTAGTGATTGATCATCATCTGGTTCAATCTCTGATAGTCCATACATAAGCATAATGTCCCATGAGCCTCCTTAGAGAAAAGAACTTATAAACCCCATAGTGATGTACTAGGCCTTATGAAACACTTATCTTTCAGATCTTCCAAAAGAATTTTCAATTCATAAATCTCTACTAGTGTCATCCTATAGGGCATAATAGAATCTGGTACTGCTCCCAACACCAACTCGATTGTGAACTTGATCTCCTACTCATGTGGTAAGATATAGAAATCATTAGTAAAGACATCCTAAAAATGGTCTACCACTTGAGTAAAAGTATCCTAATTCATTACATCATCATCTATAGAATGAACTATTTTCTAATCAATGATACAATTTAATCTACACTGAATTGGTCTTGCATGACCTGCCTGAATATCCCACTCTCCCTGGTGAAAATAATTACCAAATTCTTGAGATAGAAAGGTAACTCTCCTCCAGTAATAGTTGATGTGATCCTGGTATATAACTAACCAATCCATACCAAGAATAAAGTCAAAACCTGTCATTTCCATCACAAATAGTTCCTAAAAGAAATGATGACCACCAATTTCTAGAGAACATGTTTTGTAGCAGTTGATATTCTATTACTACACTCATAATGTTGTATCGATGGTTAATATTTCATCTAATCCTTCCACAACCAAGACCAAACCATTTTCAAAAAGAGATGATATAAAGGAATTTAATTCTCTTGCATAAAAAAATGTAGTAAAGGGTATATGATATAAGAATCATACCTATGGTAGTAAAAGGTCCTACATCCAAACTATTCAAAGTAGACTACATAGCATGTAGCTGAATTTCTCCTCTACCCTGATCTCCATCCTGACTCCCCTAAGTTATTCCATCTACATGGTACTACTGCTCCTATGCTAGAGTACCATGTCCCTTGCGTTAACCTATATTTCTAGTGGAACTCCAGCTACCAGTCTGCTAAGGGGTAGTTGTTTCCTTCCCAAACTCCAGTACCTGTCCCAATCCCCTTCCATTTATATTCTAATGCATACCCCTATAAAACCTCTAAAGGTGGCCCAACCTACCACAAGAAGGGAACTCCAAAGTAGGATATAGACATTGAGGAATCTTGTGACCAAATTTTCAACACTGATATAACTATAACAAAACGTAGTCCTGATATGGATACCCACTTCCCTAACTACTCTTCCCATTATTTCCTTAGAAATAAATGTCCAAGCAGCACTTCTTATCATAAAAGGAGCTCCTATTTTTTCCTATTGAAATATTCTGGCAGCTGGCCAGGGCCTATCTCAGATTCCATTTTATTATTAGAGCATGATTAATCACATTCAAAAAGCTGATTAAGAAAAAAACATTCACCTATTCCCTGATCTCATTAAGAATCCCATCAAGTAAACACCTTGCCCTAAAAATATCCTAGGCTGCTAAATATGGAGTAAAGAACTACAAGTTGGTGAAATATCCAGTATAGTCCATCATTGAAATGATCTCCTATGTTAGGTGCATGAACTAATGGGCCTTCTCATCCCTCAATATTTCAAGATCAAAGTGACATAGAAACTTTACTTTGAATCCCTTCCAGGATAACTCCCCTAACTATCCATATTTCTCTACAGTGTCCCACCAATGCTTGGATGGTAAATAAAGCATGTATGTATCAAGCTTAAACTTCCTATCTATAAGAATCTCAAGTTTCTTGAAAATTTTATAGACTAACTTGATCAATAACTTAGATACCTAGGGGCCTCTTTCCCCAATGAACATAGGTGGATGTTGCAGTTAAAACTCTCATCAACTCAAACACCAAAGGCATAGTGTGAAAAATCTCGCTTTCCAAGGATCGCATGACCCTCAGGAAGCTGTCATGAATATGAACATTCATATGATCATTAGGAGATATAGTAAAATTTGGTTCAATTATTTTAGGAGTTTTTTAATTACCACTCTCATGACGCTCAATTCAAATATGGTGAGGATGAATTTTATCTATAAGAAAAATTCACTCCTTAGAACACTAGATAACATTAAGGTCAACCTCAATAGGTGAAAAAAATAGAGAAACACTAGCTCATGGTCTCTCTAAAAATGACTTAACATGTGAATTATCATAACCTTATAGTTATTTCATCTTTATTTATTAAATATAATAGTTATCTCATTTCATAGTTCATACAGGAAATTATATTACATGCAATAAATATGTCCCTGTCATGAAAAATGAATGTCAAGATATATACCTATGTGATTATTGTGATGCATAAATACTCATCCCATTCCATACCAAGGAATTAGTATAAATATCAAGAAACAATAACATTGCACAACATCTGAATCACCCAAGGGGTAATAATATCAAATTCAATGAGAAAACATCATAAAAAATAATCCCATCCATGGGTACTTAGATTTTCCCCCATACATAGGTCACCTAAAGTAACGTCTCGGTTTCGGAATCCACCCATAGGTGCCCCATACCCGGTTGGTCACATGGGCTCAAGAGAATTTCCCTGAATGTTAAAGGCTTCCCACTATAATTGAGGGATTTGGGTGTGATAGTGGAGAAATTATTCCCTCAATGGTAGAGTAACACAGCGTAAGTAAAACAGATAGTAATAGCAGAAGCAGTAATAATACCCTAAAATAGTAAACAACATAGGACTGGAAGTAATAACAACTAAGCACATATAAATATATATGATGCATGATACATATGTCTAAAAAAGCATCCAAACAAGTCATAATGTTGGAATATAATACTAAACCAAAGTACAAATAAAAGCAAGTAAACCGCTCCATAGCATCGCAAGCCTCAGCTTGGTCCCATGCTCCCCATCTCCACAGCAATCAAGTACCTAAAGTAGAAGGGCGCTTGACCTTGTTTGGGCCCAAAAGCATGACCTAAACAGGGTGTGAGACTAATCCCAGTAGGCAACCACCCAAAGATCTGTGCCTAATAGTCAGTGAATATATATGGCAAGCAATAAATAAAATGAAGCAGTAAACAAGGAAGTACACATAGTAACAATCCTAAAAATTCAATTGCATTAATTTTCATATATCAAGTATGTAGCTAATCAAAAGTAGGTAACCCTTTGGGAATTACTCACATCCTAACCCCTCTGGTTCAACCAAATAAACACAAGAAACCCTCTGGGAAGTACTCACAGTCTAATCCCTCTGGTTCAGCTTTAGCAAAGACTCTCTGAGGAAGCACTCACCGTCAATTCCCCCTGTGGTCTTGTATCGAAAACTATATACACTCTAAGGAAACACTCAACATACAATTCCCCATGTGGCCAATATCAATGAAACTACTGACACTCTTAGGGAGCACTTACGTCCATCCCCCCTATGGTCTTGCAACGTAAAAGTAAATAGGCACTCTGGAGAAGCCCTCAAAGTTAATTCTCCCTATAGTCTACTACACTAGGTTCCCACAGCCCTGTGTAATTCAATCATACACAAATGATACATGGAGTCCAAAATAAACCTCAAGAACTACTTATCTAAACAATCGAAAACATATCATATCCTGTCGGATAACAATCACTCATTCCTAACAATACTAGGTATGGAAGGTACACAGCCAAATAGGCAAAGCTAGACCAAATGGTCAAAACAAGAAAACATGGAAAAAACATCCATAGCATAGAAAAGTTAAACCTATTCATAAACAAATAACCTCTATCCAAATAAACAAAGCATAGAAGGCAATAACAGGGCTAACACCCATAAACACGCAATACCCCGAACAAGGGTATTGGGCACTTTTTCACATAAAATTCAAATACTATCTACAGAAAGGCATAAAACACCTACCTCGGTGTCGTGAGATCAATATACATGAATATCACACCTTGAATCTCCCTAGAATGCTATATATCAACAAAAATTTTAAAAACGTTCAACCAAGGATTGTAACGCCCCGACCCCTGTTACCCAGAGTCGGTGCATTATTACATAACATTGGCATGATCACAAGAAAGATCAAATCTCGAAAGACCGATTAGTTTAGTAGCCTTATAAATACTAGACATATTCATAAAGTTTTACATTACATCATAAAAATGAAAACTACAACAACATAGTCTCCATATTCCACACTCTTATACCATCATACTATCCCTGCAGGTCATTCATAATTTACTTCTTCACATCCTGGGAAAAATAAAACATAGAAAAGGGGTGAGCTCAAATGCCCAGTAAGGATGTATAACTAAAAAAATCCTTTTAAACTTGAACTTAAACATAGTATGGAAAAAATAAAATGAAATAATGTCATTTACTTATTCATATGGATATTCTACTAATCGAATAATCACATGAAATATAAATAACCACTTTCATAATGATGGAATGCATAATTCCATACTATCATAACCACATATCCAAGGCCTCGTGCCAAGACTACAAATAAGATTTTTCCAAGGCCTTATGCCAAGACACTAGTTTGTCTCATGAGACCTACCGATGCATCGAGGAGCTATAGCAGGCTCCACCCGTCACATATAAAGTCCAATGCATTCCCATATGAAAAGGTTTAAACATAACATAAACATTCGTATTAAAACTAGCATAAGAAATTCCAATACTTTCACCATAAACCATGAAGTGTATAAAAATAACATATCCATAGTCAAACATATCACAAAACCTTCAATACAATATGGAAGTTTTGTTTCATAATAAATCAGCTTCAAATAAGCTTAAAATCCATCAAAGGATGTTGACATAGATGAAATCAAAACTCTTTTTAGAGAAATATCTATTTTTATTTTGAAATCATTTAAGAGTCATATAAAATAAAACATTTTATATGAAAATATTCTTATAATCTTGTAAGGGAAGCTTCGACGATTTTATAACGGCGGAAAATAGCCACACCCGCCGTATAAGTTAAAAAAAACATTCTTAACTTAATTCTGTTGAAAAAGGTTAAAAAGCACCTTTTTTGGAAAACAACGGAAAGATTCTTTTATAAACCTATTATAAAAATTAAAACAAGGGTATAAATGAATTTAACCCATATTATAGTAAATAGTAAAAATGTTTTGAAATACATTTTTAAGAAACATGAATGTGGATGATAAATAAGTCCCAGTAGATTATTACGTATAAACAACCTCGGATAATGAAGAGATTGCGAAATAAACCCTTACCTTGTACTTTTCCTTGGTTGTGGGTAGGTTAACCTCCGGTATAATGGTGAAATAATTTTTCTTAAATTATACAAGAATCATATACATTCATACGATATCATATATGATCTTTTAACATTTCTTTGTTAATAATATCTTAGAATTATCGTTGTTTCGGGTATTAACTTACTCGTTTTCTTTTATATGTTTTGTTACGTAAGCCATGTTTTTCATGGATAGGTTGTATCTTATTCATATCCATAATGATATAAAGTCCTTAAACATTATTTTTAAATCATCAAATGATAATTATACTTTAATGGATACAATGGAGAATGAATCTCATCACGTTCGTGGAGACGGTCGTCCGCACGTACGCACGAGCGACAATATCATTCTTTTGATATTAAAATAATATATAATTGGATGTTATGTAATATATACAGAATCATTATCATGTTATATTTATTATTTACATGAATTAAAAATCATTATTATACCCATCCAAATAATAATATATTGAATAACAATTACACCACGACGTGGAGACGGTAAGCCATACATACGCACGTATGGTGACATGTCATTCAAAGGATGGATAGAATACTAAATATGGTTGTACCATATTTATAATAATATTAAAGTATATAGGAGATATTGGATTAATTATTTTAGAATGGGAAAAACAAAGAAAGAAGAATTTGAAGAAGAAACGAATTTGAAAAAGGGTGGTGAAAACATTACCTCTTCTTCGGGTTCTTCCTTTTGATTTGATCAAAAGGGCTCCTTAGGTTTGCTTTCTGATAAAAATAAGTCCTCTAGGTTGTATTTAGGAAAGTTGAGAGAGTATTTTGGCATGGTTTTACTGAACCAAAAGGCTTTGAATATGTGAATTAGTGAGAAGGGGGAGTGCCCTTTTATAAGAGGGGTGAGGGGAACCTTTGGAAAAGCTAGAAATATTATTTTATAATAAATTCATATTCGGTTTCCAATGGTTCAAAAGTGTATTTTTTAAAGTTTAAGGTAGGTATGGGTCTAAAACCACTCAACCAATAGAATTTATATAGGTTTGGGTTACTATATTAACCTTATCTTTAAGTATTAACTCCAAGTTAATTAGTTTTACTTTTACAATGTCTCTTTGTGTTTTTATATTATATGGTTAATAAACTTACTATATACCTCCAAGAGACCCCCAAGTGGTCCATTAATGATACATCTATCATGATATAAGTCTCTTGGCCGAACCTTATATTTTTAGGAATTTAGTATCAATTAAAAATATAATATTTGTTTAAAAAAACTCTTTTATGTCAATTTTGAAACTATTCAATAATTGATTTTTATGAAACTCATAATAGAATTATTACTTTGAAAAACGTTAATTAAGTCAATACTAACATGTCATATTAACCTATAAAATTAGTTTAATTCATAAAAAGTCTCAAATTATATTTATTTGGGTATTTATAATATCAGTTATTTTAATTTTTCACTATTATGGTAATTACTGCATAATCATTATGTCATAAATAAATTAAATTATTTAATGTCTAAAAATTATAAATAAAATATAATTATGTAGGAAATATTTTTATCTTTATAATTAATATTTACAATCAAATTTATCTTATGTATAACCCTATATTGAAAATGTTTTAGTAAATAAACTTTGATTTTAACTCTTTTAACTCTTCTTTGAATTAAATAATAATAAATGTCCAAATCTAATCCAAGTGGACCTAAATGATAATATTTTATTCCTAAGGTTTTTTTTGGTCGAGATAAACTTTTCCAATAGAATTAGGACATGTGTTAGGGTAATATTAATATCATATTTACCCTTAATTATCCTATTTACTTTTAACCGTGGTAAATAAAAGTAAAAAGTTACTATTCACCAAAAATTATTTTCATCTCATTGAACCACATTTTACTACTTGATATTAACCGTGTCTCTCAGATTTTCGAAATTCTACTCATAGAAGTGGTAAAATTAAGTTTTATGAAAAATTCAGTTTTTTAACTACCACTTAGTGGTTTCACTATTCATCAAAAAATGAAGTTTTTCAGAAAAATACCAAAAATTCAGCCTAGGCTAATTTTGATATTCCAAATACATAAATGAAGTCCATTTTGAAAAATAAAATTTATAAAATTTCAAAAAGTAGATATTACTATTCATAACGGCTAGTTTGATTGGTTGTGGTGTGTTAGAACTCGATGTTCCGTACAACACACACTATTACATTATTCAAAGAGAAGTGTACTGTAGAAGCTTGGGGTGTTAAATTCTCCCCTCCTTCAAATAATTTCATCCTTGAAATTTCTAGAATACTACCACATGAAAATACTCGGGTGGTTCTTCATCATAAGTTCCTCGGGTTCCCACGTTGCCTCTTCCATCTTATGGTTTCTCCACAAAACTTTTACCAGACGCATCGTCCGATTTCTCAGCACTTGTTCTCTCGTATCAAGAATCTTGACGGGCACTTCGCAATAAGACAGATCGGGTTCCAGTTCTAATTCCCCATAGTTGAGTACATGTGTTGGGTCAGGCATGTATTTCCTCAATAGATATACGTGGAACACATCGTGAACTTTGGATAGACTTGGAGGCATTGCCAATCGGTAAGCTACAGCCCCAATTCGTTCTAGAATTTCGAAAGGTCCGATGTACCTGTGACTTAATTTACCTTTCTTACCAAAACGTATGACTCCCTTCCATGGAGATACCATCAGTAAAACAAGATCACCGACTTGAAATTCCAAATCCTTCCTTCGATTATCAGCATAGCTCTTCTGCCTACTTTGAGCTGCTTTGATATGGTTTTGGATTACCTTCACCTTTTCCATCGTTTCCTCCACCAGTTCTGGGCCTACAAGTTTTCTTTCACCAACTTCATCACAAGAGGTTGGTGTGCGACATCTCTTTCTGTATAACGCTTCATATGGTTCCATCTGAATACTCGAATGGAAGCTATTGTTATAGGAAAATTCTACCATAGGTAAATATTGATCCCACATACCCTGAAAGTCAAGTGAGCATGATCTCAACATGTCTTCTAAGGTTTCAATAGTTCGTTCTGATTGTCCATCTGTTTGAGGGTGGTAGGCAGTGCTCAAATAAAGTTCATTATCCAAGGATTTCTGGAGACTTTTCCAGAATCTTGAAGTAAAATGGGGATCACGATCAGAAACAATCGATAGGGGTACTCCATGAAGTCTCACAACTTCATAAATATATAGTCTTGATAGACATTCCAGTGGTAGATCTTCTCTTATCAAAAGAAAATGTGCTGACTTGGTAAGACGATCAACAATAACCCATACTACCTCGTTTCTTCTAGGAGTCTTTGGTAGTCCCATGACAAAGTCCATCGTGATATTTTCCCATTTCCACTCTGGTATGGGAAGAGGTTGCATGACTCCTCCAGGCTATTGCCTTCCAGCTTTCACTTGTTGGAAAACCATAAATCTTGACACAAAATCAGCAATCTCCCTCTTCATGTTGTCCCACCAAAAATGTTCCTTCAAATCTCTATACATTTTGGTGCTCCCAGGGTGTATAGAGAAATTGGAACTATGAGGATCATCCAGAAATTCCCTTTTTAGATCAGGTATATCGGGAACACAAAGTCTCTTCCCAAATTTCAAAATTATATCTTCATACACAAAGTCTCTCAATCTCCCATTATTCATAGCTTTAATCTTTTTTTGAAATTCATCATCATCGGTCTGAGAACTCTTAATCCTTTCTAGTAAAGATGGTTTGGAAACCATTTGAAAAAGAATTGATGTTTCACCTTCCTTGGTTATTCCCATGTCCATCTTTACTAGATCCATGAAAATTGGATCCTTTTCAATTCTCATATTGTTCAAAACTCCATGGTCTTTTCTACTCAAAGCATCTGCCGCCTTGTTTGTTTTCCCCGGGTGGTAGTGTATCGTACAATCATAATCCTTGAGTAATTCAAGCCATCTCCTTTTCCTCATGTTGAGTTCTTTTTGTGAGAAAATATACTTCAAACTATTGTGATCAGTATAAATCTCACATTTTTCACCATAGAGGTAGTGCCTCCATATCCTCAAATCAAATATCACAGCTGCTAACTCGAGATCATGAGTTGGATAGTTTTGTTTGTGAATTTTCAACTGTTGTGATGCATAGGTAATAACCCTATCATTCTGCATAAGGACACAACCAAGTCCTTTCTTCGATGCATCACTATAAATAACGAACCCATCATTCCCTGATGGTAGAGTCAATATAGGATCATTGACTAATATTCTCTTCAGTTCTTCGAAACATTCTTCACACTCTTTTTTCCAAACAAATTTAACCCCTTTACGTGTGAGCTTTGTTAATGGGTTAGCCAACCGGGCAAAATTCTGGACGAAACGTCGATAATAACCTGCTAAACCAATAAAACTATGTACCTCAGTTATACTTGTCGATGCAGGCCATTCTTGGATTACCTTGGTCTTAGAAGGATCAACAGAGATTCCATATTTAGAGACAATATGGCCAAGAAAAGAAATCTCCTGAAGCCAGAATTCACACTTGCTAAACATCTCATATAATTCATGTCTTCTCAGAGTCTTCAGGATAATTCCCAAGTGATTTTCATGATCTTCATAGATTTTGGAGTATACCAAGATATCATCAATAAATACCACCACAAATTCATCAAGATATTCCTTGAAAACTCTATTCATCAGATCCATGATTACAGAGGGTGCATTAGTCAATCCAAAAGGCATTACTATAAACTCGTAATGCCCGTACCTGGTTCGAAATGTTGTCTTTGGAATGTCATCCTTCTTCACACACAAATGATGGTATCTAGATCGAAGGTCAATCTTTGAAAAGTATTGAGATCCATGCAGTTGTTCAAATAAATCATCAATGTGAGGTAGGGGATACTTGTTCTTTATTATTATAGCATTGATCTCCCTATAGTCGGTACATAACCTCATATCTCTATCTTTCTTTTTAACAAAAATAATAGGGGCTCCCCATGGAGAAAAACTTAGGCGAATAAATCCCTTATTACTCAATTACTCTAGTTGTTTCTTTAGTTCAACTAATTCTACAGTGGCCATTCTATAAGGGGTCTTCGATATAGGCCTTGATCCAGGAATTAAATCAATGGAAAACTCAACTTCTCGTTCTGGAGGATGTCTCGGTAAATCTTCCAGAAACACATCTACAAATTCTTTCACAATAGGTACATCCTCTATTTGAACATTCCTTTCCTCACCCATAGTCATTTCATTCTCTTTCTCCCCAATAATTGAATTTAGTTGAGCTACTGGGGATGGATCTAGATAAGAATTAGGTGGTGACGATTTTGCTCTAAAGATAAGGTGTTCCTTATCATCATCATCAAGAATCGTAACCTCTTTCTTCTTACAATAAATCTTCGCATAATAGTCCTAAAGTCAGTACATACCAAGGATTATAGCAAACTCAATCAGAGGTATGACGATGAGATCAGAAGATAAAGAACATTTATGTGCTCTAATGGGGACTGATTCACAAAACTTTGTTGCAATGATACTTCCCTTAGGAGTTTTAACTGACAACTCCCTTGTTAAATCAAATTGGAAATATCTAATTTTCTTAGAAAACTAGGAAGATATGAAACAATGTGATGATCCAGAATAAAAAAATGCATTTTCTAAACTTGAGGAAACCATTAAATTACCTGCCATCACATCTTTCGAAGCTTCTACCTCAGTAGTAGTGATAGCATAAGCTTGGCCTTGATCCCTTGGCCTTTTCTGAGGTAAGTTCCCCTGATTCTTTGGACATTCATTTTCATAATGTCCCATCTCCCTACAATTGTAGCATTGAATATTGGTAGCTTCCTTCTTCCCTTTGAAATCACGATCTTGGTGGCCTTTTTCACCACACTTGTAACAGACACCCATTCCCTTCAAGCAAGTATCGGGGTGCTTCTTCCCACATTTACCACAGGATGGATATTCAACCTTTCCCTTCTTCCCCTTATTTCTATTCCCATATTGATCAGTAGATCTCTTCTTCTCTTGCTTTTCTTTAAAGTCATAAGACTTAGAGAATTACTTTTCGGCCTTGATAGCACATGAGACAATGTCTTCATACGATGAGAAGGATTGTGAGACTAATGCTCGATGGATAAATGGTTTTAACCCATCAAATAAATGATCAATCTTACTTCTTGGGTTACGTATATAATCTCCAGAATACCTTGCTAACCTTTTAAAGTTAGCCTCATTCTTTGTGACATTCTCATCCTCCTTTTGTCTCAGACTCAGAAATTGCCTTTCCATATCTGCTTGATGGTCGTGAGGAAAGTATTTTTCTAAAAATAGATCTTTGAACTTCCTCCATTCCATATTTGATACTTCATCATCTTCCTTCTTGTTTTGAATCAATGACCACCATTGATCAACATCTCCAGTGAGGCGGTAAACTGCCATGATAACTTTTTCCCTTTCACTACTCCCCAAAACCTAAAATATTTTCTCTAGAGAATTTATCCATTGCTCAGATACTAAGGGATTTGTACTCCCATTGAACGTTGGTGGTTGTTGCCTCATGAATCGATCTAACAATGATCCTCCACACTGCGGATCAGGGTGCTCCATACGGGTAAGGTTATTATTCATAACCTGAGTGAGTTGTCCCAATATGGTGATTAGCTGATCGGCACCAGTTGCATCACCAGCTTCACTATAATTATCTTGAGCAGGAGGGAAATCCCTACATGGAGTGCGTGCATTGATACGGTTTCCATTTCTTCCACTAGGCACCATTTCTAAACAATGGCATAAACTAGATCAATTTATGAATCAAAATACATAATTACATACTTATAAAACACTTAACATAAATTTAATTATTTATGGATATAATACATAATCATAAAAATGTTTTCTTTGAGGAAGTATATACTCATAAACAATTCATAATGATTTGTAAAGAAAATGAGAGTTATCCTAAGCATATCCCCCAGGAGTGTCGTAACTAAGAGTACAGCAAGGCCTGTTGTCGTGCACCAGTTCCCGTTTGAGTCTAGCTCAAAGCGGTGTTTTCGGGTTTTACCCCTAGGTACATCTATGCCAGAGCCGCCTCTACCTGCTTGTATCCTGATAGGGATGTATTTCTCGGAAAACTCACAAAATATCTACAATACCAAAATTCTAATAATTTCTTCTATACTAATCCTCAAAGTCCATCTTAAATCTATGTTCTCTAATCAGATTTTATCTAAATCTAGCTTCCAAGGTTTCTACTAAACTTCCTCCGATACCAACTGTAACGCCCCGGCCCCAGTTACCCAGAGCCGGTGCATTATTACATAACATTGGCATGATCACAAGAAAGATCAAATCTCGAAAGACCGATTAGTTTAGTAGCCTTGGAAACACTAGATATATTCATAAATTTTTACATTACATCATAAAAATGAAAACTACAACAACATAGTCTCTATAGTCCACACTATTATCCCCTCATACTATCCCTACAGGTCATTCATAATTTACTTCTTCACATCCTGGGAAAAATAAAACATAGAAAAGGGGTGAGCTCAAATTCCCAGTAAGGATAACAATATAGGGGAAACTTCCATAAATAATAATAAACATTTAAGGCAATGTATAACTAAAACAAAAGCCTTTTAAACTTGAAATTCAGCATAGTATGGAAAAAATAAATGGAAATAATGCCATTTACTTATTCACATGGATATTCTACTAATCGAATAATCACATGCAATATAAATAACCACTTTCATAATGATGGAATGCATAATGTCAGACTATCATAACCACATAGCCAAGGCCTCGTGCCAAGACTACAAATAAGATTTTTCCAAGGCATTGGGCCAAGACACTAGTTTGTCTCATGAGACCTACCGATGCATCGAGGAGCTATAGCGGGCTCCACCCGTCACATATTAAGTCCAATTCATTCCCATATGAAAAGGTTTAAAACATAACATAAACATTCGTATTAAAACTAGCATACGAAATGTCAATACTTTCACCATAAACTATGAACGGTATAAAAATAGCACATCCACAGTCAAACATATCACAAAACCTTCAATACAATATAGAAGTTTTGTATCATAATAAATCAACTTCAAATAAGCGTAAAATCCATCAAAGGATGTTGACATAGATGAAATCAGAACTCTTTTTAGAGAAATATCTATTTCTATTTTGAAATAATTTAAGAGTCATATAAAATAAAACATTTTATTTGAAAATATTCTTATAAGCTTTTAAGGGAAGCTTCGACGATTTTATAACGGCAGAAAATAGCCGCACCCTCCGTATAAGTTAAAAAAACATTCTTACCTTAATTCTGTCGAAAAGGTTAAAAAGCACCTTATTTGGAAAACGACGGAAAGATTCTTTTATAAACCTCTTATAAAAAGTCAAACAAGGGTATAAATGACTTTAACCCATATTCTAGTAAATATTTAAAATGCTTTGAAATAAATTTTTAAGAAACATGAATGTGAATGATAAAGAAGTCCCAGTAGATTATTACGTATAAACAACCTCGGATAATGAACAGATTGTGAAATAAACCCTTACCTTGTACTTTTCCTTGGTTGGGGGTAGTTTAACCTCCTGTATAATGATGAAATAATTTTTATTAAATTATACAAGAATAATATACATTCATATGATATCATATATTATCTTTTGACATTGCTTTGTTAATAATATATTAGAATTATCGTTGTTTCGGGTGTTAACTTACTCGTTTTCTTTTATATGTTTTGTTACATAATCCATGTTTGTCATGGATACGTTGTATCTTATTCATATCCAGAATGATATCAAGTCCTTAAACATTATTTTTAAATCATAAAATGATAATTATACTTGAATGGATACGATGGAGAATGAATCTCATCGCGTTCGTGGAGATGGTAGTCCGTACGTACGCACGAGCGACAATATCATTCTTTTGATATTAAAATAATATATAATTGGATGTTATATCATATATAAAGAATAATTATCATGTTATATTTATTATTTACATGAATTACAAATCATTATTATACCCATCCAAATAATAATATATTGAATAACAATTACACCACGACGTGGAGACGGTAAGCCGTACGTATGCATGTATGGTGACATGTCATTCAAAGGATGGATAGAATACTGAATATGGTTGTACCATATTTATAATAATATTACAGTATATAGGAGATACTGGATTCATTATTTTAGAATGGGAAAAACAATGAAAGAAGAATTTTAAGAAGAAACGAATTTGAAAAAGGGTGGTGAAAACATTACCTCTTCTTCGGGTTCTTCCTTTTTATTTGATCAAAAGGGCTCCTTAGGTTGGTTTTGTGATCAAACTAAGGCCTCTAGGTTGTAGTGAGGGAAGTTGAGAGAGTATTTGGTCAGGTTTTGTCTGAACCAAAAGGATTTTAATGTGTGAATTAGTGAGAAGGGGGAGTGACCTTTTATAAGAGGGGTGAGGGGCACCTTTGGAAAAGATAGAAATATTATTTTATAATAAATTTATATTCGGTTTAAAATGGATCCAAAGTGGATTATTTAAATTTTAAGGTGGGGATGGGTCGAAAACAACTCAACCAATAGAATTTAGATAGGTTGGGGTGACTATATTAACCTTATATTTAAGTATTAACTCTAAGTTAATTAGTTTCACTTTTACAATGTCTCTTTGTATTTTTATATTATATAGTTAATAAACTTAATATATACCTCCAAGAGACCCCAAAGTGGTCCATTAATGATACACCTATCATTATATAAGTCTCTTGGCCGAACCTTAGATTTTTAGGAATTTAATATCAGTTAATAATATAATATTTGTTTTAAAAACTCTTTTATGTCAATTTTGACACTATTCAATAATTGATTTTTGTGAAAATCATAACAGAATTATTACTTCTAAAAAAGTTAATTAAGTCAATCCTAACATGTCATATTAACCTAGAAAATTAGTGTAATTCATAAAAAGTCTCAAATTATATTTATTTGGGTATTTATAATATCAATTATTTTAATTTTTCATTATTATGGTAATTACTGAATCATCATTGTGTCATAAATAAATTAAATTATTTAATGTCTAAAAATTATAAATAAAATATAATTATGTATTAAATCTTTTTATATTTTTAATGAATATTTACAATCGAATTTATCTTATGTATAACCCTATATTAAAAATTTTTTAGTAAATAAACTTTGATTTTAACTCTTTTAACTCTTCTTTGAATTAAATAATAATAAATGTCTTAATCTAATACAAGTGGACCTAAATGATAATATTTTATTCCTAAGGTTGTTTTTAGTCGAGATACACTTGTCCAATAGAATTAGGACATGTGTTAGGGTAATATTAATATCATTTTTACCCTTAATTACCCTATTTACTTTTAACCTTGGTAAATAAAAGTAAAAAGTTACTATTCACCAAAAATTATTTTCATCTCATTGAACCACATTTTACTTCTTGATATTAACCGTTTCTCTCGGATTTTCTAGATTCCACTCACAGAAGTGGTAAAATTAAGTTTTATGAAAAATTCAGTTTCTTAACTACCACTTAGTGGTTTCACTATTCATCAAAAAATGAAGTTTTTCAGAAAAATACCAAAAATTCACCCTAGGATAATTTCGATATTCTGAATCCAAAAATGAAGTCCATTTTGAAAAATAAAATTTATAAAAATTAAAAAATTAGTTATTACTATTCATAACGGCTATTTTGATTGGTTGTGGTGTGTTAGAACTCGATGTTCCGTACAACACATGTTATTGCATTATTCAAAGAGAAGCGTACCGTAGAAGCTTGGGGTGTTATAAGGATAACTCATGAAAGAGGAGAAATAAAGATATAAGGCTCTTTAAAAAGGAAGATATTACTGTGGAGATTCCAATGAAATTAACGGTGGTCAAAACGGATAATGGATGGTGAGTTGGGGGCTCGGAGAAGATCCGTGGCCATATAGATGCTCCAGGATGAGACAGATGATGAAGAAGAAAGTTCTATCAATTAGACACGACCCTGGTCTGTTTAATGAAAAAAACAGTACATTGTGTGTTTTTTAAAAGTACATGGTGTGTACTTTCCTTTTTCAGACTCCGCTTTAGGAGGTCTCCAGGTCACCACACATGACCAAGTACTTGGATTTTACCCATCCAGTTCATCGTCACCCACAACAACCGAGTACACAACGTGTACTTAAAGGACACGGCGTGTACTCCTGAAATTTCTAGAAACTCATCTTTTTCTCAAAAACAACCAGAAAGAATGATTCATACCTGAAAAGAAGATCCACTTTTTTACAAACTTCCCCCTTAAAGAAATTTGTCCTTGAATTTCCCTAGCAAGGTGGCATAGAAGAAGAAACCTTGAATAGATTCAGCCACTCTGATCGTACATCGGCCTCCCTCTCCCAAGTCTTGTCTTGTACTTTCCCGTGCTACCATAGCACTCATACCATAGGAAAAGACCGGATGCAGAGGACCTTCTCACTTTGATCAACAATCCAGATAGGATGATCTTAGAAGGATGCATCCACCTCTAACTCAACCTCCTTAGGTTGGAAAACATGAGACGGGTCTGAGAAGTAATGTCGAAACTAAGAAATGTGGAAGACGTCATGCATAGCCCGATACCTCAGAGGTAACTGAAGCTGATAGGAAACTGATCCGAATCTCTCCAAAATCTTAAACGGTCTAACGTACCTCAGTGAAAGCTTACCCTGCCACATAATCCTCATATGTCCCAACCTTAGTGTGACACACAAGAAAACCTGATCTCTAACCTTGAACTCTAGATGTCATCTCCGTCGATCAGCATAAGACTTTTGTCTTGACTGTGCAATATCCATCCTCTTACGAATCAACTCTATATGCTTGGTGGTCTCCTGGACAAGACGAGGTCCCAGCATAACTGTCTCTTCTACCTCCAGCCAACATAAGGGTGATAAACATGGCCTACGGTACAAAGCCCTGTAAGGTGCCATCTAAATAGTTTCTTGAAAACTATTATTGTAGTAAAACTCCAAAAGATGTATTTTCTTCCTCCAAGAACCTATAAAATCTAAGATGCATGCTCAAATCATGTCCTCAAGAACCTAAATAGTACACTCGGATGGGCCATCTATTTGGGGGTGGTAAGTTGTACTTAGAAGTACCTGTATACCCAAATCCCTCTAAAGTCCATGCCAAACCCAAGAAGTAAAATGGGCATCCATGTCTGAAACAATGGAGTGTAGAACCCCATGTAAATGTAGAATCTCTTGGATTTACAACTGTCCTATATCATTCAAACTGGTGGTCTCCTTGATCAGTAAGAAGTGAGAAACCTTCGTGAGTCTGTCAATGACAACCCAAACTGCATTATTCCCTCAAGGTAACCTCAGTAAACCCATCACGAAGTCCATTACGACATCATTACACTTCCACTTGAGAATGGGTAACTGTTAAAAAATCATTGCTGGTCACTGATTCTCTACCTTCACCTATTGATAGGTGGAACATCTCATGACAAACCCAACAACATCTATCTTCATACCTGGCCACCAATACTAATGGTGTAGATCATGATACATCTTCATGAAACCAGGATGAACTTCCCAAAATGAGGAATGAAAGTCCCACAATAGCTCCTCACGTATGTCTGCTAACACCCATACGCATCCATGAAAACACAAGATATCATCTTTGCCTATGGTCTATCCAAAAATGGGTTCCTCTCCTGACACACTCTCTCATAAGACTAGGCCTTCAGAATCTGATAGCTGCCTCATTCGCACTCAATCAAGGAGAGTAGAGGTAACAACTATAGAAGATAGAAACGTTTGCCCCTGTCTATCATGCACCTCCAAATTCATCTCAGAGAACATATCCATAACCTACCACTCACTGTTGGCCTCCTGAACTGCCTGTATCTAAGTTCTCCTGTTCAACACATCATCCACTGCGTTGCCTTTCCTAGGTGTGTAGGTAAGCTCAAAATCAAAATACTGAAGGTACTCAACCCACCTTTTCTATCTCAAATTCAGATTGTGTTTAGTGAAGATATACTTGAGACTCTTATGGTCAGTAAAAACCACAAAATGATCTCCCATAAGATAATGTCTCCAATAGCGTAAAGCATGAATGACTACATCCAGCTCGAGATCATGTGTAAGGTAGTTCCTCTCATGTGGCCTCAACTTCCAAGACCTGAATGCAATGACTCCTTATACCTATATAAGCACTGCTCCCAGCCTGATACCTAATGCATCATAGTATAAAATATAGCTTTTTCTTGGCTCTGGAGAAACTAGTATCGGTGTTGAAGTCAACCTCCCTTTCATCTCTTGAAAGGATAACTCACAAGAATATGACCACAATTACTTCACACCCTTCTTAATCAGGCCCATCAGTGGCACTGCTAAGTGTGAAAAGTCCTGCATAAAATGTCTGTAGTAACCATCCATCCCTAGAAAACTCTGCACCTCAAAGACGTTCTTCGGCTGCTCCCAGGAAACTACTGATCTCACTTTCTCTAGATCTACTGATACTTCTATCTCTGAGATAACATGACCTAATAAGTGAATTTGGTCCTTCCAAAAGTGACATTTTGAGAGCTTAGCATATAACTGATTCTCTCTCAGTGTACTCAAAATGATCTCAAGATGGGTAGCATGGTCGTATCGAGTGTGAGAGTACACCAAGATATCATCCTTGAAGACTACCATGAATTAATCCAAGTATGGATGGAACACTCGGTTCATTAGCGCCATGAAAACTGCAGGCATGTTTGTGAGACCGAATGGAATAACCACATAATCGTATAGACCATACCTGCTTCGAAAGGGTGTAAGAGGTACATATGATGGTCTAACATGAAATTGAAGGTAACTGGATCTCAAGTCAATATTCGAGAACACCCAGGATCCTCAAATTTGATCAAAGATATCATCAATCCTCGATAAGGGATATCGGTTCTTGACTATCAACTGGTTCAACTTCTGATAATCAACACAAATTATGAGGATACTATCTGCCTTTTTTGAAAACATGAAAAGTGAACCCCAAGGATAAGTACTGGGTCGGATGAAACCCTTGGCCTGCAACTCCTCCAACTTCTTCTTGAGCTCCTACAACTCTATTGTAGCCATCCTATAAGGAGGAATGGACACTGATGCCACTCCTAGAATGATATCAATATAAAAGTCCACCTATCGCTCCAAAGGCAAACCTGAAAAGTCCTCTAGAAAGAAATCCCTGAAACAATCCACCACTATAGTAAATTCCATTTGTGAAGTCCCCTGGTCATCCAGATATAGACTAGAAATTTGGGCTATAACTCCTCCCAACCCATGATGCTCGAGTCTGTCTCTACTTTCCTGGAAATCCCACTCACCCTTATGAAGAAACGATCCACCCTCTAGTGATGTGAAACTCACCCTACGGTGATAGAAATTGAAAAATTCCTGGAAGGGAACTAACCAGCTCATTCCAATAATGAAATCATAGCATGTCATCTCTATGACATAAAGGTCTCATAGGAAGTGATACCCACCAACCTCAATTGGGCGCTCCTTTCACTAATTTATACTAGATGATCTTGTCCCCAATGGTGTGTCTAGCATTAAGATATCAGTAGAAGAAAAGATATAGAGAACAAGTTTATCCACAATGGAAACAGATATAGAGTTATGGGAAGCCCATGTATCGAAAAGAGTAGAAGCTAAAAATGAGGAAACTAGGTTCATACCTCGAACTGTAGAGGGTCTGGGATCCTTCTTCTTTTGGGTCTACTCCACTGCAAAAGTTTGACCTGCACTGTAACCTTGCAACCCCGCCTGATGACCTCGAACTGATATACCCTATTGTCGCTAAAATCTTGGAGACTGGATACCATATCCATGACCTCCACCTCATCCTAAATGGCTTGAATAACTCCAGTTCCCTAAATGATGAGAAACTGGTGGTGCTGCTCTTGAACATGGAGTCATAAGAGAACTCCTATCACTAGCTTCTGGTGAGAAAAACTGACAGAAACGCTGAATATGACCTGTTTTTCTGCAATATCAGTACCCCACTGGGTCTCTTGGGCAATGTGACCTCGTATGAACACTCTTCCCGCACAGGCATCACACCACCTGGCTACTAGAAAAAGTGTCCCGCCTCCTCGGATCCCCACGGATAGACTCCATGTGGCCCTTCCTGCTATTAGCAGGAGGGATACCAACTCCAGATGTTGAACTGCCCTAGATCAAAACTTTATAATCCCTCAGATTTTGCTCTGTTATTAGCACCTAGTTCACTATAGAAATGATGGAAGTCAACCTAAATATGTTCACCTAAGATCAGATGTCGTTCCTGAGACTATCCTTAAAATTTCTTGCCAAGAATAACTCATCACCTCTTAGAATAGGTGTGAAGCACTGCAGCACTGTGAAGTGAGAATAATACTCCATAAATAAAGGAGTACCCTGCTCCAGACTCATGAACTCTCAGGCTCGATCAGACCTCAAAATCTCCAGGTAGAAGTAGTCATAGAAGGCACATTGGAACTCATCCCACGCCATAACCTACTGGTGTCCCACCTGTGAGATCACATCCCACCATCTCTTGGAGAAATCCCGAAGCATATATGTAGTGAGATTCACCCTCCTCTCTAGAGGTGTCTCTAGATGCTCTAAGATAGAAATCATGGATTCTAACCATGAATCTACAGCCTAAGGTCCTCCTTCCCCTGTGAAGGTGGGAGGATGTTGTTGCTGGAAAACCCACTTCAACAATTCCATAGAAGGGAAAGGATGTGGTACTCCTCATAAGGTCTGCATAAACCTCATAAATCCCTCACAAAACTGTGTGTTAGCACCTGTATTCAGAATGAAGGCTGGTGCCAAGACTGGCACAACTGAAGGATCTTCTAGTAGTCCTTAATTATCCATATCCAATGTCTGATCACTACCCTGTAACTGGCGGACAACTAGAGGACATCACAGTGGCATGACTTTGTAAGGTCAAGCACACACCTTAGATCAAGATTAATAGGGACTGAAACTTATAAGTTTAAGAAGGTAACAAGATAAATAAAGCATTCAAGTTTTTCAAAACATGGATACACGGTGTGTAAAATTCCTACATAGTGTGTTCCCTTAAATATTCACATGGGTGTGTACCTCTTCCAACCCAGGTCGTGTAACACCCCATACAAAGGGCATTTTTTCCTAACACACGGCATGTACTTGAATCCTATTCCACTGCCTGAGTTCCCTTACATGGATAAGACACACAGTTTCCCTAGTACAAGACTACATGGCATCTTAGTGCCAGAAACAGCATGTACCAGACAAACTTCACCGTCCCGTGTTGTTAGTTACATGACCAGTTACATGACTGAATCTACATGGCGTGTTTGTGCTAGAAACGACATGTACTAGAAAGATTTCAACTACCTATGTTGTTATTCACACAGGTGAACACACAGCTGACTATACACAGCGTGTACAATAAGGTTTCCATCATCCCATGTTGTTTGTTACATGGTCGGGTACATGGGTTACACTACACAACATATTCAAGTTTGACACGACGTGTATAACTTAAGTTTTATCCATCTGTGTCATTGGTCACACGGTTGGACACATAGTCTTCTCAATATAGCGTGTACATCTGGTACACGATGTGTCCCACTAAAGAATTTCCAACCCCGTGTCTCTTCCCACATAGCTAGTGACACGGTTAGAGACTACATGGCATATACATATAGTACACGGTGTGTACTTAAGAAAAACAGTTCCTTTCCGAATAGAAGGACATGTGGCATGTATTTATCATTACACGCTATGTATTCTGGGTTATTCTAGATAGTAAGCCTCAGAAACAACTCCAAAACCCAGAAAAACACTGAAATGAACATTAAAGTACCAAATTCTGATCTGTGAGGGCCCGTACTCCCCCCAAATAAAATATTGGAATCTTATACATGTTATATATAAACATAATAGAGCAATGATCCACCCAATTCTGGTCCATGAGGGCCCATAACACCTCAAAAACCAAATTTTGGCGTCCATTAAAACAAAACCTTAAACAAACTAATACCTTATGAAAAAGCAGGTATTATATCAAGGAATATATCACAGCAACATGCATATTTAGAAAAACAGTTATCCAAACAACATGAAATCACTAATGCACCCTAAATTTCATGATAAGAAAGCATGAAATGTGATCTCTAGAAAGTGCCTATATGATGCATGAGATGGAATACCCTCATATCATCATGTTTCAACAGAAATAGAACCTCAATAACATCAATGATAACAAAACGATACATGTGAATCACCCAATGATGAAATCAAATCAACTGTAAAATTGCAAAAACAGAATAATCCCAATATATGAGGTAAATTGTCTTTTCTCTATACATGGGTTAGATATTCTTGGGAACAACTTATTACCAAGTACTTATTCTTTCATATCCCTGACTATAGGCTTCAAATAGTAATTCAAGAAGAAAATAATTCCTCTGATACCACTTTTTAACATCTTGGTTCCAGAAGCCTCCCAGAGGCGCCCCGTAGCCGATTGGTCACATGGACTCAAGCGCATTTCCCTGAATGCCATAGGTTGTTGACTAGCAGCAAGGGACTTGGGTGTGATAGTGGGGAAATTATTCCCTGATTGTAAGAGTAACACTGTGGAAGTAAAATAGATTTTAATAGAGAAAGCAGTAATAATACCATAAAATAGTAAACAACGGAGGAATAGAAGTAATAAAAAATAAGAACATATAAATATATATGATGCAAGATAAATATGTCTAGGAAAGTATCCAAAAAGTCAAAATGATGGAATACAATACTAAACAAAAGTACAATGAAAATAAAGTAAACAACTCCACATCATCGCAAGCCTCAGCTTGGTCCCATGCTCCCCAACTCCATAGCAATCAAGTACCTGAAGTAGAAGGGCGCTTTCCCTTATCTATACCTGCAGCAATATAATTTTTTTGGGACCAAAATCATGAACCAAACACGATGTGAAACTAATCCCAGTAGGAAACCACCCAAATATCTGTGCCTAACAGTCAGTGAATATGTATGACAGGCAATAAACAAAATGAAGTAGTAAACAAGGAAGTACACATAGTAACAAACCTACAAATTCAATTGAATTCATTTTCATATATCAAGTATGTATCTAATAAAAAGTAAGTAAACCTCTTGTAATTACTCATACCCTAACCCCTATGGTTCAACCAAACAAACACAAGAAACCCTCTGGGAAGTACTCACAGTGTAACCCCTCTGGTTCATCTTTATAAAAGACTCTCTGAGGAAGCACTCACCGTCAATTCCCCCTGTGGTATCATATCGGTAACTAATAGGCACTCTGAGGAAGCACTTAATGTCCAATTCACCCTATTTCCCATATCAAGAAAACTATAGACACTCTGAGGGATCACTTACATCCATCCGCATATGGTCTTGCAACATAAAAGTAAAGAGACACTCTAGAGAATCCCCCAATGCCAATTCTCCCTATTGTCTACTACACCTGGTTTCCATAGCCCTAGGTAAGTAAATCGTGCACAAATGATACATGGAATCCAAAGTAAAACTCAAGAACTACTTGACTAAACATTTTACAACATATCATAGTCTATCGGATAATAGTTACTCCATCCTAACAATACTAGGCATGGAAGGTAAACAGCCAAATAGGCAAAGCTAAACCAAACTGTCAAAACAAGAAAACATGGGGAAAACATCCATAACATGTAAAATTTAACCCTGTTCATAAAAAAATAACCTCTATCCAAACAAACAAGGCATAGTAGGCAATAACAGGGCTAACACCCATAAACTCTCAATACCCCGAACAAGGGTATTGGGAACATTTGCACATAAAATTCAAATACTATCTATAGAAAGGAAAAAACCACCTAACTCGGTATCATGAGATCAATATATGTGAATATCAAGCCTCGAATCACCGTATAATTCTATAGATCTATAAAAACTTTAAAAAAATTCATACAAGGATAAATCATGAAAGAGGAGAAATCAAGAGATGAGGCTCTAGAAGAAGGAAGAACTTACTGTGATGATTCCAACACAATCAACGATAGTTAAAACAGAGAACATACAGTGGTTCGGGGGTTGGGTAAGATCTATGGTCGTAAAGATTCTCCTAGATGAGACATATGATGAAGAAGAACGTTCTGTCAATTAGACATGACCCTGGTCTGTTTAATGAAAAAAAAATTACACAGCATGTACTTGCCTTTTTTCGGCCTCTACTTTAGGTAATCTCTAGGTCACCACACACGGTCATGTACTTGGTCATTACCCAGTCAGTACATGGTCACCTGTGGCAACCAATTACATGAAGTGTGCTTAAATAACACAGCATGTACTCCTAAAATTTCTAGAAACTCCTCTTTTTATCAAAAACAACCAGAAAGTAAGATGCATACATGAAAAGAAGATTCAGGTTCTTAAAGCTAATCTCATGCACAAGATTATTACCAAGTCCCGATGCATCCTTGTCTCATTTCTACCTTTCCATAATTATAAAGTAATATAAAAGAAACCTAACACCTCTGATACAACTTTGTAATGTCCCTCGATCTATCACTCCCTCACATGGTCAAACCAGGATGGTTACTAGACCTCAAAAACACCTCCCCATATTCCATAGGTTGCAGACTAGCAGTGGGGTGTTATGAACATAGTGGGGAGACTATACCCCCTAGTGTGAAGTTATAATAATAGTGTAATAAACATCATAGTAACAAAAATAACAAAAATAGCATAATAACAGCTGATAAACCAAATAATTATGACAACTGATCAATAAAAAAATAGTAGAATAATGTAATGATAGGCTAACCCATCCAAATAAACTCAAAATAACCTTGTCCTAATCCCCACATTGGTCCCATATCTATGTTATAACCCACCCAACTAGCTACAATCAACAACAAGGTCATTTTTCCTTGTCCAAGCCTGTATCCATGTAATCTTCTCAGGTACCAAATGGCGGCCTATATAGGGTGTGAGTAAAACTCAATAGGTCGACACCACTATATCTAAAAAACCATTCTGGTAGTAAGTTTATGCAATAAATGGATAAATAGTAGTATTAATTTAACAATTTATATAATATAACAATCAAATTTCTTTGGCATTGTGCCAGAATATCTCTTAGTATATAGCATTACCATGCCAACCATAACCACATGTTCATTGCATAATAACATAACCAGTAAAATCCCTATGTATAAGAATTTAATTGTAACTAGTCAAGCCTTATAATAATCATAACATAATTGGGATAATCCCTTTATATAATAATTTCAGCATAACTGGTCCATGCCCTTTATAAAATCATTTTAGTATAACCGATCCAATCCCTTTATATAAGCATTTTAGCATAACCATTCCAAGAACTTTATATAATCATTTCAGTATAACCATGTTAATCCAATTATATAATCATTTTAGAATAACTGGGTCAATCCTTTTATATAATAATTTTAGCATAACCAGGAAAATCCCTTTATATAAGCATTTCAGCATGAGATACAACAAGATTAATAATAGCAAGAATAACACAATATAACATTATAAGTTACAATGGTCAATTCATCCAATTATAATTTTTCTTTAAATTACCCTTTATTTCATCAACTTATATCTTAAGTTGTTATCATGCTAGTCATTTCACTAAACAAGTATGTCATTTTCAAAGGTGAATCTATCAAAAGAAATCACCTTAGGTATTATTTCATGCTAAATCATATTTTATCCAATAGCCAGTTAATTATTGTTGAAGGGTAGGATCACCTTATAGGTATCCACAATCCAGGTTTCAACCCAATTAGATCTAGATACACCCAAAGATATATCCAAAATCATTATTATTATCACCCATTATTCAGTTATTTAACATGCACATTGTGTCGGTGCAATCGCATAATATTACACATACTTAAACAAATAGAAATATATCATAGGTATTTATTCTAGAACACCTACCTTTATCTAGAAATAAAAGTAATGCTTTCAATAGGTAATTCTAACAATGAATGAAGGAAATGGTGATCACAAGAAAAACCTAGATCACATAAACAACAAGATCAAAAACCGATTCAACAGCGGTCAATAGATCACACCGTGATAAAGGAGAATAAGAGGAACATAGGGTGAAATAAAAAAAATGGAATTATCTGAGTTTAAATTCTTGATTGAGATGTACATAAGGGAAGAAATTGCTCCAAATTCTCATGGAGTCACCCTAGGGTTCAATAGAGAAGGCTGCATAGTGGATGAAATAAAATCATATGCACAACTTGGTTTAAAACAGTTGGTCCTAATATATTCATGATGTAAAACCATTTCATGATATGAATTTATCAGTTTAAAAAATACACCAAAAAATGTGTCTCCTCATGTTAAAATAACCCAAATTTATGATTAAAAATGTGAATATGTTTCACCATGAGTAAACATTCATGCTTTGAACCAATTCACAATGAATTCCTATTAAAAAGTTCACATCTTGTAACATGTTCATGATGTGAAAGTGTCAAATGGACAATACATGGTCCAGAACCTATTTAAACAACCTGAACCACCTCTGAATCCTTCCAAACCATGATAAAACCTTGTAATACCTTGAAACATTTATACATGAACTCCATTAATTAAAACAAACATACACCCCCAAACTTTATTTCATTTTCCCCAACAAATGATCTTCATTCCAAAAAAGGGACTCAACCACCAAGGTTTAAATAAGAAGTAAAAAACAACTAAAAGAGGTTTGACAAAAACTTAAACAGGAGAATACCTGGAAAAAATATAGGATCTTACAAAAACACATATTCAAAATCAAGTTCCAACTAAAGTGGAAAATAGTATTCTATATAAAATTGGTATGGAAATAAACCTATGTCATTAAATTTATGGGTGTAGGGTTTTGAAGCATATGTTAAGGATATTTATAGAAACAAACTTTCACTATAATCCACTAATTGTATATTTATATAATATGCTAGGGAGATAGTGGATATTACCTATATGACCCCTTAGATAAGAATTTTTTGGTTGATAGACATCCCACATTCCTTGAGAGGTATAATATCTCTAAAAGAGATGGTGAGAGAAAAATAGACTTCAATGAAGTTCAGGATCAAGATACATAAGCATTGGAATAGGAACAGATTCCACAAAACCTCAAGGAAAAGAAATTTCTAGAGACACAAGTACTATAGAGGAGTATGCTAGAATTCAGAGAACCAGAATGATATGGTTTTCTAGTAACTGAGGATGGTGACTTGTTATCAGTTGATAATAAGGGTCTTATAACCTCCAAGGGAGTAATAAGTGGAATATAAGCTTCAAAATGGTAAGAATATAATAATTATTAAATGTATTCTATATACCATAACCATGTATTGGTTTTGGTAAATCCTCCAGTGGATGTAAACACCACTAGTTGTAAATGGTTATTTAAGAAGAAACTAGACATAAATGGACAATTCAGTACCTATAAGGTATGGTTGGTTGTAAAAGGGTTCAAACTGCATAAATCCATAAACTATGATGAAACCTTTTCACTAGTTTATATATTAAAATAGATGATAATTATACTTTTCATAATATATTACCATGACTATGAGATTTAAAATATGGGTGTTAAAAAATATTACTTTAGTGGGAACCTTTAGGAAGATGTCTTTATGACACAAACTAAAGGGTTTGTGACTCCAAATAATTCCAATAAGGTATGAAAGTCTCAAATATTCATTTTTGTATTAAAGAAATAATCCATTTCATGGAATATTTGGTTTTATGAATCTATAACATAATTTGGGTTCATAAATAATGAATGTGTGCCTTGTGTCTGTTAGAAATTTAGTGGGAGTGGGATAATTTTCCTAATAGTTTATGTCGATGACATATAAATTATTGGAAATAAGATACTAACCTTATATTATTTTAAGTCACAATTAGACACATTCTTCTCCATAAAGGAATTTCTAAATCAGCATATATTCTTGGAATTAAGAACCGTCATGATAGATTCAAAATAATTCTTAGAATAAGTCAAAGTACATACATTGAAAATATACAGAAGATATTCTATATAGAAAAATCTAAGAGGTTATTATTTCTAATGTTTCATAACATTAATCTCTCTAATAAAATGTTTCCTTAGATGTGTGAAGAGAAATATAAGATGGTAAGGACATCATATGCATTATAGATTGGTTCGTTCATGTATGTTATGCTATATATCAGGCTAGATGTCACCTATGCCTTAAGTATGGTAAGAAGATAAAAATATGACCTAGTTCACCACCATTGGATCGTAGTTAAGACTGTCAATAAGTATTTGAGGTGTAATAAGTATATGTTTCTAGTACATGGAGGAGATAAAGAGCTATTCATCAGAGGATATACTGATTCTATTTTCCAAACATATCAAGATGATCAATAATCATTGTCAGATACAGATTCACTCTCAATAGAGGTGTTTTGAGCTGGATGATCTCATAGAAAGTCATGGTTGTCAATTCGGGTGTGATTTTCAAGTATATTATGGCTTCTACGGAAGATAAATAAGTAATTTGGATTCATAAATTTATCTAAGATCTTGATGTGGTGTTCAGTAGTAATGACCCAATCACACTCTATTGTGATAATACTATAGTAGTAGATCATTTGAAGGAGACATGGTCACATATTTTAATGAATAACATACTTTATAAGTATCATCTCTTGAGAGATTTTTCTTATAGAGGTGGCATCACAATGATAAGATTTCCCATGTAAGACAAATGGTGGACCCCTTAACTAAATCCTTAACTTTTTAGAAACATGATCATTATGTGAGATCTAATGAACTAAAAATCATTTGAAGTTGGATTTAGTCCAAGTGTGAGTCTATTGGAGTTGGTGTCCTAGAAACAACTATTTGTAATTTAAATTTCATGTATATTTAGAGAATTTAATGTTAATTAAAAAATATTATTATATATCATTCATAGTTCCATGTAACATTAATGTAATAAGGCCCTAGAGTATCAGTTGCATTGAAAAGAATATACACTACTGTATATAATCTTATACCAATGGTTACAAACCATTGGTAAAAGCTGTGAACCGTTGGGATACTCTATCCCAATGGTTCACTGAACCATTGGGATATGAGGCATGGGGATAGCCATATCCCAATGGTTCCAACTTGAATATTTGGTATAATTGCCTAGATTTTCAAAATACCAATGGTTCATTACAACTGTTGGTAATTTTTTTACCAATGGTTAATAACCATGGGCTTATACAGTTTATACAAATAGACCAACGGTTCGGAAAACCGTTGGTATACACCTATTTCAATGGTTCAGCAAACTGTTTCCATAGGTCGGGCGGTATGGGTATGCACCAATGGTTTAAGAATTGTTGGTATACTGCCTACAAGACCCTCTATTCCAACAGTTTCATTGAAATCGTTGGGATATAGGAATACCAACGGTATGCTCAATATGTATACCAACGGTTCATAGAACCATTGGTATTTCCTCTTCTCATCAAAAAAAATAGTATCCACCTATCTTCTAGCCAGCCACTTCCAGCCATCCAGAACCTGTAAAAATAGGGATTCAATCTGTAATCAAATATAGGGTTTCAACCTGCAACCTGTAATCAAAAAACACAGAAACACGTAGGCAATCTGCAATTACACACAAACACACTGGGATTCAAAAAACATGCAGGAAGCCTACAACCTGCAATAACATATAAAAATAACTGGAAACACAAAAAAAACTCACAAAAAAATCACTGCAAACACACAAAAACTGCAACCTGCAATCACAAAAAACTACAACCTGCAATCACACCAAAAACACCCAGCAAACAAAAAACACGTAGGAAACCTCCAATAAAAAAAACAAATGTTGAACATAGAAAACACACATAAAACCTGAAATCACAAAAAAAAAACACACAAAAACTCACTGCAAAAACACATAAAAATCACTGAAAAGACAAAAAAAACTCACAAATGCTCACTATAATCACCTGCAATCACACAGAAAACACACAGAAACTCACTACAATAAAAAAACTCACTGTAATCAATCACAGAAACTTTTAGGATGCAGGGATTTAACCTTAATCCTAATAAGTGGGGAATTGTTAGGATGCATAGAGTCAACCATGATCCTGATGAGTGTGGATTTCTTAGGATACTAAGATTCAGCCTTCATGTCTAGTAATTCCTTATGTAATCCCCCTGGATTTGATGATATGACTACATATGTGGGAATTCCAAATATTTATTGGAATCAACTCTATGGACATTGAAACTCTATTTCCCTAGGATCATGGGAATTGGATGATACTAGATGATGTTTCACTTCCTAGGACGTTTAGGAATATACCATTGTACCTGATAGTATTTAATTTCTTGGGGGGAATTGGTTGTGGTCTTGTTACAATTATATTTCTTAGGTCCATTCACCTAGGAAACAGTGCTTGAACATAATACTTTGATATTGGATTTCCCCAATAGGATGGGAATTGGTTTTAAATGATATACTATTTGGAATAGTTTCATGAAATGCTTAGAGACACTTCATCACAAGATGAGGTAGGTGTGGTCAATCACAAGTGTCACATTAGAGCCTGAGGATCAATAGTGATTTATTTATTTATATTAACTAGTTTATAAATTTATTTATCTAAGAATATCACATGAACAGACAAACATTTACTAGTTATGTGTTAAACTACATTAGTGGTTCCCTAATATGTTTTACTCTCACCATGCTCGGGAGTCCATGACACTTTGGTGCCCGAGAAGAATTATTACTTGCATATAGGATCAAATTGGGTAAAGGATCATTGTTACATGATAATGATGGAGTAGTTTAGATGGTTTGGTGATTGATATGATTTGAGACTCGAGGATGTATTGGAGTCTCTTTTTCCTTTTATATTCATTTTTTTATATATGGGGCCAATATGGTGGGAGACCAGTGTGTGTTAGTCTTTATGTATTTAATTTTAATTCAGTTATTTTTTATCATTTTTTCTCTAATGATTATATCATAGATTTTGATTGGTTTATTTTCGTCTATTTTTGTTCACTATAATATGGGGTATAGTCTTCCAATGGTATGACCCTATAACCTCATTGTTAATCAATATCCTCTAGTGTATGGGAAGGCGTTCCTAAGGTCCAGTGGTGACTCTTTGATTTAGGCACCGCCCAGTGGATATGGACCAGGGGAAGGATGTTACAAGGGAGAAGATTATTCAGAATTATTCAAGTAATCTTAGGTTTACAAATTCAATCTTGTGTATATTGTATACAAAAATGGATCTAGGTATGATTTAGTGGTAAGATGAAGGGTGATCCAAAAATAGATTAGTTTATGGTCTCATAACTTTAACCAAAGGGGATACCCCTTAAGGTCGTATAGCCTAGAGTGTAGGGTGTAATTTTTAATGTCTTGAAGTAAGGAACAAGGGGATAGACAACAAATAAATAAATAGGGGGAAAATTAACTTAGCATGTTTTCACAGCCTAGGGAATATTAGGAACACCTCAGGTATGAGTGCATAGCTTTTAAGGTCATGGTGTTTGGACTAGTATATTTCTATAAAGATTGTGATCATATACATAAGTATGGGAAATTATATGGTGGGAAATAATTACTTGTGTGGATTTAGTATGTCCTTATCACCCAAGAAAAACTAGGTGAACCTCTCACACAGATATAGCTCATACTCGGAGTTAGGGGAATCATCTAAGAATTAGGCTGGGTAGGGGATCGACTTGAGTCTGTCACAATCCCTAAGATCTAGGATGAAATGAAAATTGTGTTTGTATTTGGTTCTAGGAAATTATTTATAGACATAACTATGTATCATGTATAGTGGGAATCAATCCATACATTTTCCTAGAGGGTAGTGTGAGGTAGTCAGCTAAGAAACCTCACCCAATGTCATCAAGTAGTGCATTTTCTGACTTTAATCATCAAATTCTTAAGTGTATCTTCCTGGCCTGCTTAACTGTATTGGTTACCTTAAAGTTCCTTAAGAGGTAAAAAAATATATATCCAAGAAATATATACCTTCCATACCTTCATAATTCCCACATGCTTGGACAGGATCCAAGGAGAGTATAAAATGACTGAGGTCCAAGAAGGGTTGAACCTGATGTTTGATGTGGGTGAAATATTCCTTGTAACTTTTTATCTGACATGACTGTGAACACTCATAGAATATCTTGATATGGGTAACTATTCTTTGACAAACCTACCTAGGATAGAGGCATCACTGGAAGATGGTAAGAATTTATCCTAAAATTGAATATACCATCGGGTCTGTATCAAATTTTCTGACCATTTTTTATGCTCCCACCCCTTTAGGGTGGTTGTGTCCCTAGAATTATCCTTGAACATATTGTGTAAGTGGAAGGGGCATCATTTGTGCATCAATGATGCGTGGCATGGAACACATTTCTATCATCCCTTGGGTCAAGGTTGAGGTGAAAGAACTAGCTACTACATTAACTGAAAAAGGTAAATGCTCAGCGGTTAACATAATTGTTATTCATTTGACAACATTATTTATGTACATTGACTAACAAGCCTTATGTGATTAATTATGGAAATGTATCCTCAAGGATCAGAGATCCCAGATCATTTGTTCTTAGTATCTCTTCCCATATAATCCATCTATACACCATGCACACCAAGGTATGCGAGTATGAGCCCCTCACTCACCACCTTGTTCCTGAATACATATATGTTCTTTGACTAGGCCTAGGATAAGGTTCATAGTAATCTACATTTTAATTAAAAAAAATAGGCAAAAATTGTGGGGAGAGATATAAAGAATGATCTTAGAGGGGCCCTTTAAAGAGCTCAAGGACCCTTTGGACCACTTCTGGTACATGTTCAAAACCCTCAACTCTAGTAGGTTTGAATATCAAGTACTATATGCTAGGGTGAAGTAGGTGGTCACCATTAGTGAGGATAATAGGGAATTTGAATTGAATCTATCAGTAGTGGATGTTTCATATTTGGATTTACAACATCAAAATAATTCCCTAAAAATATTCTCTCAGCATGAAATGGAATTAGTGACTCGCCAAAATTCATTCTATTCTGGGAGTGTTGAAATTTATAGGATTCAATAGGATTTTTCCCACCTATGCTACATGTTGAATATTGAAAATAAGATAGTAGGAGAATAATATAGGCTCCAAGATGTGGTAGAGCAGGCCAAACATGATGTTTCTACCAAGGTAGAGGTGCTATGATAGGCTACATAGGTGGGGACTGCATCAATTGATTAATTAAGCCAATCTATATCTTCTCTAGGGTAAAAGATAGAAGATCTCATTTAGTCTTATGAGAACATACTATCATTATTTTTTATTAATAGGAAACCACTTTTATCTAGGGAATCATGGGAAATATTTGAAGATGTGGAGATTCCTCTCTTATTTTGAATTATCAACATAGAAAAACATTTGAATTCCATGTTTATAAAGAAAGTATTAAGAGCCTTTATAGACCCTTAAACACTAACATGATTATTCAGACATAGATTTCCAAGGGATTGATTATAACTATGTTCCATGGGATTCATGGACTCTAAGGATAGTAAATAAAAGGAAATATATTAACAAAGTAGAACTATAGATATGGTGTTCACAAGACACCTAGGTTTAGAGAAGGTTCTTCAGTGATTTTATGGAAATGAAATCACCTTGTCACTAGGTCTCCAAGTGGATAAGATATCGATTGGGATATGAGCGGTCTAACATATGTCTTATTATGGTCAGTGAGTAGTGACTAGGATGGGTCCGAGGGACCCTAAAGGATTCCCATGTGGATGAGATAAGAATGTATATGGGTTCGACATGGTGTTCTTTTGTGACTAGGACAATCATGAGGTGAATAATCATCTTTGTCTATTTGGATGATGATATGTGCATCGAGGCATGGGATAATCCTCAAGAGATGAGTCTAGACTATGAGACCGAGAGGATATACTAGTGTGGTGGTGAGGACTTGTAATCATAGGCAGACTGGTATTCAAGGAAAGTTCCAAGAATATTATATAGTATTTGAGTTCATCATGAGGTAATTATTTCTTTTTTGGGTATGAAACTGAATTGAGTTTCAAGGACTCTAGTGGATTTCCTAGTGTAAGATATATGAGTACCAATAGGACTGACATTTTTCACTTGGATGGTGAGACATTTTTGAGATGGGGGTATAGGTCTCGAGTGAATAGAACCATGTACATATTTGGTGAGCTATGATATGGACCAAATTCCCTTGTTGTAATTTCATACACACGTTGGGTGAAAAATTCTAACAGGTATAGTGATATATCTTAAGGAATGACAAAACCTTGAGTGATAAGGTTTTGGAAGGACCCTTACTTGAGTGATAATGAAGTTATCATATTATAACATGATATTTAACCCTACCATTATTTATAAGGTAGTGTTCAAGATAATGGCCACACCTTGAATGATAAGGTTCTACATAAACCCATCCATGAGTGATAATAGAGCGTTTTGAATCTGATATTAGACCTACCGTGGTTAATATGGTATTATTTTAGAAAATGGATTTACATTGATCATAATGTATTAACATGGATGTTTGTTGAATGAGAAGGTTGGTATGTGATGTATTGTGGTATGAGACACTACCTTTAGTAGTATGGTAGATGTTGGGAGTTAAGCGATGATCTATATTGAGTGATAAGTATTAGTCTAGGTCTTGGATACATGACTCTATCCTACACATTAAGAAAAGATTATGTACTGGATTAGGGTGAAGTAGATCAATAGGGATTGAAGGTGATGATATTAGGTGGTGATATAGGATGGAAATAGAGAATATTTTTTATTTTTTATTTTTTTTATTTGGGTCATATTGGTGGGAAATTAGTTGATGTATGACTGTATGCATCCACATAGTTTATTAATATAAAATTATGTTTTTTTAGATGAGAATACCACTAAAAGTGAGATATATGTGTGTGTGTGTGTGTGTTGGCCGTTTTCATGCACAACTATGAATGGTGTGGATCACACCAGGCTTCTATATCAATATAGAAGAACTAGATGTTGCAATTTTGTGTAGGTATCTGTTTCGCGCGGAATCCGGGGATGACCTCCTGGACGGGAGATTCAAACGTTCCGATCGGTTTCTAACGGGTTTGTTCGTAGAACCGGAAACATCCAATGATTCCACATCCGTTTGGACCTACTTTCCAAAGGCAGGCGCTCATTAGCTTGTGGGCTAATGAGGCTTAGGAATTTGCATTGGTCGAGAGGATGGGAGGTCGGACTCATCACACCTTTTTGAGGGGAATTATTGTCTACTCCGGGACTCTCTTTATAGATTTAAGTTAAGTTCGTGAATCCTTATTACATTACCAAGTATAAAATGAGCTTTCCTTTAGTTTTAACAATCAATGATTAAATATGCAAGAAATTTAGAGAATCTTTTATATGTATTCGAGGTTCTTCATCAATATAGAATCATTTATATTTGTTTAGAGATTCTTGGTCAATGGTATCCTTCAAAACATTTATATAAAAGTCTCTTGGTCATTTTGATGACCAGGCTGGTTTTAAAGCCACTCAGTGGGGCACTTGAAGTTTATCGTCATTCAGAAGGACAGAGATTATTTCAATGTTGGGATCGAACCCATGAATGGGCTACCTACGTATCCTTTGTTTTGAAAAAGGAATCAGAACCCACGTAGTTCGAGGAATGGGATATGATGTTTATGATTGATGGCTCAAAGATGAATGTCATAATTACTTTTACACTCTAAGCTCACGTGAGTCATGCTCGGTGTGAGAAACAAGAGGTATTGGTAAAATTTAGACAATTGTGCCATAAAAGATGCAATCATAAGAATTTGTTTTGGGGCTTATGTATAGATGACTGCCCAGATAGGCGAAGGTTTAGGATTTACTTTTAGGAAGAAAATCCATGAACAGGGTCCACAAAGTTATATGTGCTTCATGGAGATTTGAATACTCTAATCTTGGGGCTTACTCCTAAGGAGGATGCCCAAGTTAGGAGGGGACTTATGATTGGGTTTTATTCCTGAAAAGGAAACCCAAATCAAAGGAAATTTATGACTGGTTAAGAGAAATTTTAAGAGACTTGGGGCTTACTCTTAAGAAGGATGCCCAAGGTTCATGACTGGGACTTATTCCTGAGAAGGAAGCCTAGGTTAGGGGACTTGGGGCTTACCCCTGAAAAGGAAGCCCAAGGTTATGACTGAGTCTTATTCCTGAAAAGGAGACCCAGGTTAGGGATTAAGGTTTGGGGCTTACTCCTGAGGAGGATGCCCAAGTTTAAAGGACTTTGATTGGGGCTTATTCTTAAGGAAGATGCCCAAGATTCATGACTGGGACTTATTCCTGAGAAGGAAGCCTAGGTTAGGGGACTTGGGGCTTACTCCTGAAAAGGAAGCCCAAGGTTATGACTGAGTCTTATTCCTGAAAAGGAGACCCAGGTTAGGGATTAAGGTTTGGGGCTTACTCCTGAGGAGGATGCCCAAGATTTAAAGGACTTGATTGGGGCTTATTCTTAAGAAAGATGCCCAAGATTTATGACTAGGACTTATTCCTGAGAAGGAAGCCTAGGTTAGGGGACTTGGGGCTTACTCCTGAAAAGGAAGCCCAAGGTTATGACTGAGTCTTATTCCTGAAAAGGAGACCCAGGTTAGGGATTAAGGTTTGGGGCTTACTCCTGAGGAGGATGCCCAAGATTTAAAGGACTTGATTGGGGCTTATTCTTAAGAAAGATGCCCAAGATTTATGACTAGGACTTATTCCTGAGAAGGAAGCCTAGGTTAGGGGACTTGGGGCTTACTCCTGAAAAGGAAGCCCAAGGTTATGACTGAGTCTTATTCCTGAAAAGGAGACCCAGGTTAGGGATTAAGGTTTGGGGCTTACTCCTGAGGAGGATGCCCAAGATTTAAAGGACTTGATTGGGGCTTATTCTTAAGAAAGATGCCCAAGATTTATGACTAGGACTTATTCCTGAGAAGGAAGCCTAGGTTAGGGGACTTGGGGCTTACTCCTGAAAAGGAAGCCCAAGGTTATGACTGAGTCTTATTCCTGAAAAGGAGACCCAGGTTAGGATTCTCTCATCTTAAAGGATGAGGTTGAATGAATGAACTCTCAATCTTTGGTGACATAAAGATGTTTAAATCATTAGGTTTTGAGAGATATTTCACATAATTCCTTTCAGATAAGGATGTCAAATCAAGAAATCATGCCATAAATGGCTTTGAAGAGTATCTTGAAGACTGAATCTTGAATAGGAAGGGTGAAATGGCTTAAGAGGGGTGAAAAAGGGCAAGATGGGCACCCAAAAAGATAGGGGCGCGCAAGTATTGAAGGTCGCGCAAGTCCTGCGGCGGCGCGCAAGTATTGGTCGCGCAAGTATACTTGCGCGACATAAGGGATACTTGCGCGATTTAAAACCAGAGTTGAATTACTTGAGCGACTCTTTATTAAACCCTTTCCCATCCTCTTGAGGTTCTTCCAGAAGGGGGAAGCGCAAGTTATATTGAAGGAATTAGGTCGGCGTGCAAGTGTTTGATAAGTTTCAACACTTAGGCCTTCCTTCTTCCCTTTAGATCTTCCATTCTAGGTAAGAAATTACCTTAGAAGTGTTCTGGAAGCTTTGAGAAGAGACTTGCGCGTCGGGAGCTTTGATCCGAGTTTCTGAGAACTGATCCTCTCGAATGGGGGGCCCACAGGGTCTATTTATAGGCAAAAGAAGACCCCGGGCGGTTACTGGGCGGTTACCAGATCTGTCGCGCAAGTCCCTTGCACGACCATGAGGGGTCGCGCAAGTGTTGAGGCGGCGCGCAAGTAGACTTGCGCGACCAAGATGGAACTTGCGCGATACATGGGAAATGTTCTCCTTTTCTATCCCTTTGTCGATTTATGATATTTCTTCAAAGGATTAATCACTTTTAGCTCAGATATTCCCTTTTCCGAACTTTAGATTCCGTGACGAAAGGAGCGTCAACAAAAGTCCCCCCTCAGAGTTGGATCCGGAGAGAAAATGAGGATTTGACTCTGAGGAAATCGAATCCCTCTAAAGGAAAAGGGCGGCGCGCAGATAGGCCCTCTGGCCTATAAATATGCTGCTTCCGGCCGTAGATGGTATCTGACCCCGAATTCTCTCGAGCTCTCGCCGCGCAAGTCTTTGTCGCCGCGCAAGTCTCTTATTTTCGCTGTTTCCTCGCTGCCACGCTACTCTCAAGGTAATAAGGCTTGCGCGGCAAACACTTGCGCGACAAATACTTGCGCGACATATGTACCACTTGCGCGACATCTCCATATTTGCGCGCCTTAATGCCTTAGCCATTTTTTCAGATTTTCTCACAAATTTTATGAAAAAATAAAACCCATTTAAGAGTTTAATTTATTCAACTCCTGTGCAGATTCAATGGCTCTTAGACCTGGATTCCTTGATGAACTGGCTAGCAAGCGGATAGATGATATGATGAATATCATTGGCCCTGATTACTATACTGTCAAAAACAGCACTCTTCCAGATTTGGCTAAGTATCTGAAGAAATATCATCACGACTTTCCTCACTGCACTTATCTACCTTTGTATGGTCATGGTCATCTGCAAGAAGTCATTATTCCAGAAGTAAATAATTATCTTCCATTTTCTTGGTTTCAGAATTATACCAATTTTTCTTCAGCAAATATCTCAGGCGGAGGAGTATTTCAAACTGCTGGAACAGTAGAGAAGGCGTATGTGATGCATCATAGCCCTTGCACACCAGATCTGAAAAAACATACACCTGAGCTTCAACCACATTGCCATCCTTCAATCTTCCGAGATGCTCAGATGGATCAGTCCAAAGGCTGGAAGAAAAGTTGGGATTTCCGCCCTGGGGGAGGTGTGAAGCCAACTTGGATGTGGGCATACTGGGTGCAACAGACTTGCGCAGAGTTTATTGAGGATCTGAAGAGAGCTGCAATATATGAAGCTGTTTGGGTTGGGCAGACATATATTTACAGACATGATATCTTCGTGCCAGAGATACTCAGTCACTGGAGTCCAGCGACTAATTCTTTCCACTTGACTCATGGAGAAGTAGGTATCAGTTTGTGGGATGTCCACAAGATTTCAGGAGCTCCAATCTTGGGCGATATGTATGATGAATTCATTCCTCCCAAGGTGACTTGGAATGATCCAGAGAAGACTCCTGTTTTGGCTCGAGAATTATTCAAAATCTTTCATAAGCTCAAGAGTTCAGAGACCTCATTAACTCATTTCAGAAAAGATATCCATCCGGAAGAATGGATGAAGGTGTTTCTTACTGAGAAGAAAGGGATGGAGCCAAAGGAAAAAGGATCCAAGAAAAAGAAATCCAAGGATACCCGGCCCAGACGTCCTACCACTTGCCCAAAACCTGAGAAGAGAGGAGCTCCTGGCACATTCTGGCCAACTCTAGAAGCAGGAGAGTTTGAAAAATGGGGCTATGAAGTGAATCAAAGAATTCCAAAGAAAACTCGTCTGGCGGGTTTCTTGGCAATGTGGCTCAGTATTTACCTCTTGCCGGTCAGAGATTCGAAGGGAGGCGTTAGGCCAGGGACCTTCGTTATTGCGGCTAAGTTAGCTGAGGGAAAAATGGTTGGGTTAGCTACCCCCATTTTAGCAAAGATTCACAGGAGTTTACTTCATGTCTTCCAGGGTAAATCTCATTTAAGAATAGTGGGACCATTCCAGGTTTTGTGGGGATGGATTGCCACTCACTTCAGGACTTACAATGTACAGAATGGGTTACAAATTCCTGGAAGCTCCTTCAGACCGTCAGTGCAAGCATTCTCTGGAATTGCTCCATTAGATGTCAATGGTTATGACATAAAAGTAAGACTAAGCATGTATAAGGAATTCAACTTCTTTCCTTATGGAAGTCCGCCATCTGGGCGGTTTGTTGATGATGGGAAAGCCCCTTTGGATTTGAGGGCATACATGCTAGCTTGCAGGGATGGCGTATTAGTAGCCAGGGTTGATGGAGAAATCATATGTGAGGCCTATGCTCCATATAGATTTGCACGCCAATTCAAATGTTTACAACAGATTGTTGTATCCCCTCCAGTACACGTCAGGTTAGAGCAACATCCGATGGTTGCTCGACAACTATGGTTGCTGACGTCAAGAGAGAAGACTGGAGCAGTATTTGATCTACCAGTTGAAAAAGCGGCACATTATCTGACTACTTTTTATGTCGAACACTGGATAGCATCATACCCTAAAGGGATATTGAATCACCCTGTATATCAAGTGGGAAAGAGGAAGAGGACTGTAGATAAAGAAACTCTTCCTCATGAAGGTGCTGCTTCTCCTCCTGAAATAGGTTCAACAGACTCCTCCTCTAGAACTGATTCCTCGGATTATCATGATGGGGATGATGAGGCACAACCGGCAGCAAAGCGGTTTCGTGCCCGATATAATCCTCCGGCCAGAGTTAAAAGACCCACTCCATCAGCTCCTGGTGAGTTATTTGATTGTAATAACTTCAATCACTGCTACTTTATAAAGTAATAAGTCTCACTTTCTTATTCTCTATCTGTAGTTGCAGGAGTTGGGAAGAAATTAAAATCAAAAATTGTAGGACCTTCCTCACAGCCTTTATATCTAAGACCAGAGGCTGTTCAGCTATGGCAGAGCTTATACTGTGATACTGAAACCGCCTGGCTGGATTTGTGTGAGGGTCTACAACTTCCTGGGATAGGATATCTTCTAGCCTCAAAAGACCTTCAATACGGAGATAACCCCAATGAAGTGCGGGCTTACATCAGAGAGCTGGAAATGCTCATATATGCCACCGATAATTCAACTCCTATCACCAGGCGGGTGAAGGAAATGATTGATCGTGGCACCATTAAGGGGGCTGGTGGTTCTGGAGATGAGGAGTGGCAAGAGTACGTGGCTCCTGAAGATGTAAGTTTTCCTTCCTTATTTGCAACTTGATTTCAGTTGAAGCTTTGTTTCTTAAGAAAGTTATTTTCTTCATCTTGCAGCTTGCAAAGAAAGGGACCGGGGTTCCTTCGCCACAATATAGCCCTGGTGGTACCGCTGTTGGGGCTGCTGCTGATTCTCCTCGCGAACCAGGCGAGATATCTCCAGGCCAGCAGGCCATGAATGAGGCACTGGACATAGCCTTTCATTCACCAATCCAAGTGCCAATAAAGGAGACAGCTGAAACTCCAAAAAAGCAAAAGAAGCCAAGGCAACGAAGGAGGAAATCCTTAGCTAAACGTTTCATTAGCAGTGGTAAGTCCTTCGAACAATCATGAGTTTATACCCATAATCATATGGTTACTCATATTTCTGAGGATTGCAGGGGCTTCTTCAATTTCCCCCTTGAGGGAAGGGACTGATCCTTCTTCAAAGGCCGTGGAGGGTGCTGTAGAACAACCACAAACTCAAGCTGACTTGGTAGCTCCTGGAGAAGAGCTGCCATCCATTCCCAGTATCCCTCCCACTACTGAAGATGCTGTCCAGGGTCAGGGGTTGCAGGACATAAGTCAGCAAGAAGACATAGCAAATGCTCCCACTGGTGAGACTAACCAAGATTCTGAAGTATCATTGGATGAAATGATGAATCAAGGAATGACTTTTGAAGAATTTTATGATCATGCTAGATTGTCATGTGATTTAGAAGACCTTGGGCGTGAGTGTTACCCTTCGCCCAAATTTTTCTTTTAAAAGAAAATATTTCTAATCATGATGTAAAAAAAATATGCAGTTTCTTCCGTAGAAGCTGCTGAACTGCCAATGCCTGAAGAGGGTGTGGACACTGATGTCAACCCTATCATTGCAGAAACATTAGCTCAAGTAGAGCTAAATCCAATAAACTCTCCTGAGACCCATCTTGAAAATCCTGTTGAAACCGGGAAAGATGGGGAGAAGTCTTCTCATGTTGCTGAACCACCATTGGGTAAGGGATAACAATATTTGTGATTGTACTTTATTTGCAAGACAATCCATTCTTTTGTTATTCTTTAAGATTCAACTCAAATCTTTCAATTGATCATGTAGGGCCATCAACTGTAATGGCTAGATCCGTAGATGAGGCTTCAGCCTCTGCCCCAATGGGAATTGAAAGTGAAGAAGCCCAAGTCAGAGGGGAAAGAGCAGAACGAGGCACTTCTTTAAGCATGTTAATTCCAGATTACATACCCCCTTCTGACGAAGATGTTGAATCAGATCCAGAGATGCTCAAAGCGTTCAGCTTTTCACGACGTAAGGCGTGGAACAATATATGGAACATCATATCGGGGGTGCCCTTAGAAGAGCTACCATCAAAAATTTCCCGATTGTCATCCCAATTTGTTATAATGGGACTTGGTGGTTTTGGGTATGAAAAGATCCATGCTGCAGTGAAACAGATTATCTTCAGGAGGGAGCAAATGCAGACAAGTCGCGAAGATTTGACCAGAGTGAAATTGTCAGTCAACATAGGTGAATTTGAGGCTGCGATATCCCAGGCTGAAGCTGATTATGTTGTCAAGATGAAGGATCTGAAACAAAAAATCAAAGAAAAGGTCGTCCAGCAGGTGCAACTCCAGCAACAGTTAGATGCTGTTACTGGGGAACTTGATCAGCTTAATGAATCATTGGATGAAACTCATATAAATGGCATGAAAGCCATTGCAGATGCTAAGAAGGCATTTCAGCAAGCTGAAAAGAGTGAAGCTGGTCAAGTGCACGAGCTTCAAGCAACTGTTGATAAGGCTCAGGATGCTATACATCAAATGAAGACTTTTGTTGACAATCTCCTGTAATTTCTTGAAAAAGAGAAGAGATTCCAATCTGTGGATGTCCTTCTAACTCTTGTGTATCAATGAAAAACACTTTTGTCTTCAATCATTTGTGCTTGCATTCTTCCATTACCTGCTTCAAATTTACTTAAGCCAATGGGCTTAGTAAGCATAGTTTGATTTTTACTAGGATTATTACAAATAACCCTACAAACATTGAACCTTTTAACTGCTCAATATTACCTAAATCATACAAAAAAATGTATATTTAGTGAGCTGGAACTTGACTTTTATTCAGAGTTCCTTTGTCTTTTGTGTGGGCAGTTTAAAGTCATGCAAGCCGGACATAAAGAGGCTAATGTTTAAGGTCGAAATAGCTTTGACCGAAAAATGGATTAAAATGGATTCAATTCCTTGATAATTTATCTGAAAACAAATTACCATACTCAAGTATGAGAGAAAATATGTAAATTATGACTTAAGAATATTTGAATCTGAGGAATGATATGAAAAAGAGCTAAATAGCATTAGAAGAAGTAGTTTCCAAGAATGAAGTTACTATTATTTAACAAAACCCGTTAGGGGGTTGAAATATGCAGGGCCACCTATGGGCATTGGCTGCATAGTCAAATAAAATAGCATCTTTTGGCTGACAAGTCTGTTATGTGGACTGTTTATGCAAGGCCACCTATGGGCACGTGCTGCATAGTTAGGCAAAAGAACTCTCAGAAATTTACTTTCCTAGTGCTAAAAGCCAGTGAAAGTTTATGGAGATTCAAATTTTCTAAAGCATAGAGTTTGTTGTATGGAAAGAGGTACTTGAATATGGAGAAGATATTTTCAAACAAGAATATCGAAGAACTGGATGAATATCACTCCTACGAAGGTCTGACCCAAACGTAGGGAAGAAGAATAAACCATAGACTTGAATACTTTCAGATCATGAAAAAGGATATGGGACAAATACGTTAAGGATGGCTATTTTTGCGGATCCCTACATACTGTCGTTTAAGACAAATAAGGACAAAAGAGGCATTCTTCCCAAGAATGAAGTTACTATTATTTAACAAACCCGTTAGGGGGTTGAAAACATGCAGGGCCACCTATGGGCATTGGCTGCATGGTCAAATAAATAGCATCTCTTGGCTGACAAGTCTGTTATGTGGACTGTTTATGCAAGGCCACCTATGGGCACGTGCTGCATAGTCAGGCAAAAGAATTCTCAGAAGTTTGACATTTTTGTGACCATAAGTCATGAAAAGGGTTATGAAGATCTGAAAATATTTAAGGTTAGGATTATAATACATAAAGATGGGTATTTTCCAATGTATATAGAGATACATAGGTCAATGAAAACCATAATCATGTTGTGGCTGGGTCCTGAATTGAAACTTGGACTTCACTACGTATCTCATAAGAATGACAATCAAGCCATACGTAGTTCTTGAAATGCAGTTTAACGTCGTGCAGGACGAAAGGATGAGTGATCTTAGTTTTTTTGGGTCATAGAATTCGGACCATAATAATGAATACACAGTGTGTGTTTTCATGAGGACTTTTCAGTCAAGGGACTGAAAGTGAAATTTGGGGTTAGGCCCAAAAGACTTGGGACTGGATTCGAGGGACACTCGAATGTTCCTACGTATCCCATAAGGATGGGAATCAAGTCCACGTAGTTCTAGAAACTACCCTTTGTACAAATTTGGTTCGTACATGTGAAGGGTGAAAAGGGACTTTAGTGCAATGATGGTTTTAACCTAAGATAAAAAGTTTAGGCATTACCATGTATGTACGTAGTCTTTTTGAAAATGAAAACCATGATTGAAAAAGAATCAATGTTAATAATGGTTCCTTCTCAAATGAGGAAATCAAAGAATATTGTAGTTTATTGTCGTACTGGACAAAAGTGTTGTATAGTTTAACGTCATATAACAAGGACGAAAGTGAATCAATGTAAAGATATTGATTCCAAGGGTGGTTTCACAAATCATCATCATATGAGATTGTGGTGAACCAATGTGAAAAGATTGTTTTTGGGCTTGAACCTTTGGGAGGTTGCCTACATACCCAGCCTGGAGGGCAAGGATCAAAGTCTGTGTAGTTCAATTAAAGAATGAATTAATGATCAAGTTGTTCTTGTGGACAATGATCTAAAAAAAATGTTGTTGGGACTTACACATGGTTAGTGGCCCAAAGGGAGTGTTATGGTTGATGTTCGCTCTAAGCTCACGTGAGTCATACTCGGTGTGAGAAACAAGAGGTAATAACAACCTTAACGATGTACAGTTTAATGTCATGTAGGACATATCAAGGATTTTCTGTACAGTTTAGCGTCATGTAGTTAGGACGATGGGGACAATACAGTTTAACGTCATATTGGACGAAAGGGGGATTGTGCAGTTTTAATGTCATGCTGGACTTTTGATGATTATATAGTTTAACGTCTTTCCGGACGTGAGAGACTTTTATACAGTTTAGCGTCATGTAGTTAGGACGTCACAATTTAACGTCTTGCTGGACATATTTGCAAATAGTTTATGGTCGTATACATGGACCAGGAATGATGCAGTTTTAAGGTCATGCTGGACTGTTTATGGAACTTTTTCACAGTTTTAATGTCGTGTGGGACGAAGTTGTAGTTTAAAGTCATACTGGACCATTGCTGTATAGTTTTAGCATCATATAGCAAGGACGAACTGATGCTGTACAGTTTAAAGTCATGTAGCTAAGACTAAGGTGAATCAATATGAGGATATCAGTTCTGATCTTTTTACAGTTTATCATCATGTTGGACGTTGGAAGTGCCACACAGTTTAATGTCATGTTGCTAGGACACAATATAGTTTAATGTCATCTCGGACAGAATACAGTTTAGTGTCATGTAGGACAATAAGGGACTTAACACAGTTTAACGTCATGCTGGACGATGAAAGTGCTGCACAGTTTAGTGTCATGTTGCAGGGACATAATATAGTTTAATGTCATCTCGGACAAAATATAAGAACTTTTATACGGTTTATTGTCATGTAGGACAAAATCAGGGACTATGCAGTTTAAAGTCTTGCAGTTAGGACTATTGGTGCTGCACAGTTTAGTGTCATGTTGCAGGGACATAAGTGCGAATAGTTTAAGGTCATATGCACGGACCATACAGTTTATCGTCATGCTGGACGTAGTTGTAGTTTAAGGTCATACTGGACCATTGCTGTATGAACCAAATGTAAGAGTCTTAGTTCTGTGAACAATATTTTGTGTTTATACAAAATACTTCTTCAGAAATCTGGCATTAGTTGGAGTCGTGATGTGTTCTCCATCCATTGAAATCAGAGAATACGCTCCATTGGAGTAGACCTTATGTACTGAATAAGGTCCTTCCCATTTTGGTTCAAGCTTGGGAGGCTTCTTTCCTGGTATCATTGGTGTTCTGAGAACCAATACCAATTCTCCCTGAATGAATGAACGAAGACGAACTTTTTTGTTAAAAGCTCGTGCTATTCGATTCTGATAGATTTCCAAGTGGTGCAAAGTGCACAATCTTTTCTCATCTAACTGTTCCAATTCATTCAACCGCTTTTGGGATTGCTCATCTGTTGATAACTGATCACAAATGGCTATTCTGAGTGAGGGCAATTGGACTTCAATTGGCAAGACTGCTTCTGTTCCATATATCAATGAATATGGAGTAGACCGCGTTGCATTGCGAGTGGTAGTCCGATAAGCCCATAAAGCATGATAGAGTTTATCAGGCCATGACCTCTTATCTTTATCCACCATCTTTTGCAGTATATTTGAAAGAGTCTTGTTGAAGGCCTCTATCTGGCCATTAGCCGCTGCATGATATCGAGATGAATGGTTGGACTTAATGTTGTATTCTTGATACAATCTCTTTACCTCAGAAGAGCAGAAGTTGGTGCCGTTGTCTGTCAATATGGTATGAGGGACACCAAATCTAGTAATGATGTTAGACTTGATGAAGCTAACAATGCATTTAGAACTGACTTCTTTGAGAGGTACTGCCTCTGCCCATTTGGAAAAGAAATCAGTAGCAGTAAGAATGTACTTAAACTGCTTGGCCGTAGCTGAAGGGTAAGGTCCCACCACATCCATTCCCCATGTGGAAAATGGCCATGAGTATTTAGCTGTATGAAGCAATTCTGGAGGTTGATGAATGAAATTGGCATATACTTGGCATGAATGACACTTCTTTGTGAAATTAACACAATCTTGTATCATTGAAGGCCAGAAGTATCCAAGTCTTCGAATTTGATCAGACAATCTATGTCCAGACTGATGGGCACCACAGACTCCTGCATGCACTTCTTTTATGACAGCCATTGTCTCTTCACCATCAATACATCTGAAGAGAACTCCATCAAAACCACGTTTGTAGAGAATTTTCTCGAGGTGGTTTGGACCATCATAAAGAGTAAAATTGACCACACGTCGCCGAATTTGTTCTCTCTTGGCTCTATCAGGTGGAAGTGTTCCATTTTGAAGGTATTCCCTGATAGGTGACATCCATCCTGTAGTATGACCATATGGTTCAGGAATGGGACTAATTTCATTAATTTCCTCTGTTCTGACTTGAACATAAGGTGAAATTGCACGACGGTGGGCAATACCGATGGTTGTCTCGTCCCGATTTGGATCTGCTAAAGCTGTGGCTATATTAGCCAGTGCATCAGCTTGAGCATTTTGTGATCTTGGGACATAAGAAAATGTCGGTTCTGAAGGGAATTCTGACATTAACTCTCTGACGTAATCATACAAAGGGATTAATTCTTCTTTTCTGATGGCATAATCCCCATTGACTTGTTTGATTACCAGGTCTGAATCACCTTTTACCTTTAAGTGATTCACTTGTGCTTGAAGCGCTAACTCCAAGCCTGCAATGAGAGCTTGGTATTAAGCTTCATTATTGGTACCACCTTCCCACAACAAAAAGGAATAAGGTAACACTGCCTTATCTGGAGAAATGAGCACAATTCCTAAACCAACTTTGTTGAATTTAGGATTTTCCATTTTCTTCCCTGTTGGACTTCTAGAAGCACCATCAAAATACATTTCCCATGTTTGAGGATTCTCTTGAATAGAAAAAACTTCCTCATCAGGGAGTTCGATATCTGAATATGTGTCTTCCACTGAAGGGTGTTCAGCCAGGAAATCAGCCAGAGCTTGGCCCTTAATTGCCTTTTGAGACACATATTGAATGTCGAACTGCTGTAGAATAACCGCGCACCTTGCCAGACGTCCTGTAAGCATTGGACGACTAAGGATGAATTTGAGTGGATTATTACGAGATACCAATTGGACCTCGTGATGTTGCAGGTAGTGTCTCAGTTTCTGAACTGCAAAGATTAATGCTAGGCAGCATTTTTCAATACTCGAATACCGGGTTTCTGCTTCAAGCATAGTTCTACTGAGATAGTAGAGACTATTTTCATTCCCAGCATCATTCTTTTGAGCGAGAAAGGCACCCAATGATCGCTCTAAAGCTGTCACATAGAGGATAAGAGGTCTACCCTCAACAGGTGGCATGAGTACTGGTGGACTTAAGAGGTATTTCTTGAGAACATCAAATGCTTCTTGACATTCTTTAGTCCACTGGTAAGTGACTCCTTTCTTCAATAATTTGGTAAAAGGTAAACTTTTGCCTGCCAAATTGGCGATGAAACGCCGAATATAGGCTAAGTGTCCTTGAAGTCCTCTTAATTCTTTCAAATTCTGAGGAGGTGACATACCAAGGATTGATTTGGTCTTCTCAGGATCGACTTCAATACCACGATGGCGTACAACAAAGCCGAGGAATTTTCCTGAGGTTACCCCAAAAGCACATTTTAAGGGGTTCATCTTCAAATTATGTTGTCGAAGCTTGTGGAATATGATTTCCAAATCAGCCAAGTGATCAAAACGTTGTTTGGATTTAACCACCAAATCATCTACATAGCATTCAACAAATTTCCCTAGAAAAGGTTTGAAGATACGATGCATGGCGCGTTGATATGTTGCACCTGCATTCTTTAAACCAAAGGGCATCACTCGGTAACAAAACACACCTTGAGGAGCTCTGAAGGCTGTATATTCCTCATCTTCTGGGGCCATTCGGATCTGATTATATCCAGAATATCCATCCATGAAAGAAAGTACTTCATAGCCAGCCGTCGCATCAATTAAGAGTTCTGTAATCGGAACTGGAAATCATCTTTGGGACAATACCGATTAAGATCTCTGAAATCGATGCAAACCCTAATTTGTCCGTTCTTTTTCTTTACTGGGACAATATTAGCCAACCACTTGGGATATTGAACTTCTCTGACGAAGTTAGCTTTGATAAGCTTATCCACTTCAGCCTCGATTTTGGAAGCATAGGTTGGGTGTGTTCTTCTCGCGGCTTGCTTGAATCCTCGATGTTCTTTTGGCAAACCCAAATGATGGGTGGCAACATCAGGATCAAGGCCAGGCATCTCTATATAATTCCAAGCAAAGATATCTTTATTTTGCTTTAGAAAATAAATATACATCTCTTGTTCTTCAAGGGTCATGGCCGCACTAATTAAAGTGGGGCGTGGATCTTTCCCTGTACCCAGATTTACTTCTCTGAGTTCATCCACAGTGGTAGAGATACCCTCTTCAAATGCTGGAGGAGCATCTCTAAGATCTTCCTCTTCCTCTTCATCATGTGTTATATCTTCCGTTTCTACTTGCAAAGTAGATGAAAAAACGAAATTCTCATGATCATAAGAGATGTCAAAATTTTCACATTTTGAAGAAGAAGCTTCCATTTCCGTCCCTATTGATGAACAAGGGTCTTCTTTGGGAAATAAAGAGGAGATGATGGATTGAGAATCGACATCAACATTCACCTCTGGTGTTGCTATAACTTCTTCTGGCCTGATTAGCGAAGTATAGACTTGTTGGATTTCAGCAGATGAAATGAAAACGTCACCACTTATGCTTTCATCATTGCTTGGTAAGTTACCAATTTCTCCCATGTTGTCTGGCTCGATTGCCGTAATTGACATTATGGATCTTTCCATAAGAGTATTTTTATTTGGGCCTATTTTGTCAATTTGACTGATAGGTAACACATAATCTGTACTCACATGTGAAAATGGATTTATTGGAATTTTTTCCAAACCATATGGAGCATTAACTTTGGTAATTTCCTTCATTGTAGATTTTTCTCTTCCCTTCATGTGATAAAATTCCGCCTCAATGTATTGAGACTCACATGTTTTGAACGGGGCCTTATCACCATATAATGTTCCAACTTGACCATCGAAACAGTATTTGAGACATTGATGGTATGATGACGGAATAGCTGCATGCTGATGTAACCAGGGTCTTCCAAGCAAGATATTGAAAGCTGAGTCTTGATCAACAATCATGAAATCTGAATTGGAAACAAGATCTCCAAACTGAGTTCTGAGCGTAACTTCTCCCAGTGGTTCTTGTTCATTTTTATCATATCCTTGCAACATCATGGTAGAAGGAGATAAATCAGATTCTGTGAGGCCCAATCGACGAAGTGTGCGAATGGGCATGAGGTTGACTCCTGAACCATTGTCAATGAAAGCTCTTCGAACATCTATACCATTGACTTTGCCAGATAAGTACAAAGGTTTTATGTGCCCATGCACAACATCATCCTCATCTTTATCAGTAAAAGATATCACTGCATGGCATTCTGCAGGATTATTCTCTATGTGATAAATTTCAGCTGCAGCAATCTCAGCTTAAAACTCTTGAGGACTTGATAAAGCTTCGATGAGTGCTTCCCGAAGATCTCTTGATAGATTCAAAGCATCCAAAATTGATAATTTGGCTGGTACTTGGGCCAAGTGTTTCAATATATCATACTTTTGATCTAGAGGCCTGCGTTTCCCAATAGGAATATGTGGTTTAGCAGGTATCTTGGAAGCAGATGCTTTGGAAGCTGATGCATCTTGTATTGAAGTTGGCAACATCTTTGGTTTTGGAAAATTAGACTGATTAGATCCATTTGCTTGCTGAGATAAAGAAGATGGAACCTTTAATCGGTCTTCCAAAATAATTGTGCCGAAGCTGAGTTGGCCATTAGCAGAAGAACTTGCTTGTTCATTTTGAGCTCGCTGAAGGGCTCTACCACGAGTTTCTGCTGCATATATAGTGCTAGCAGGGGTAGAATTAGAGTAGTGGCTTCGGAAAGATCCACGTCTTCCCCTATATCCTGAACCTCTAGAACTTCCTCGGGTTCCTTTATTTGATACAGGGAATTCAGGCTCATCAAGACTGGAATATGAATCTGTTAATTGAATCATGTTAACAGAACCAAAGATCAATTCTTCGTCTGATAAAGACTCTGCCTGGTTGGCCTGTTTAGGCTGTGCCGTTTGGTGGGACGGTGCCCGTGACTTTGAAGTAGATGGCATGAAATCTGCCAGAGTCAAAGACAATTTAGGCTTTGATACATACTCATCTTCTCCTGATTCCTCTTTCTTCTTTGAATTACGCTGCCCTTTTGAGGATTTGTCCTTTGATGGAGGCTTTACTGCAGCTTTTGTAGGAGACACAATTGGCTTCTTCAATTGTGTTCGCAAAATGGAATGGGTCCGATTGATTGTCTTTCTGACCATCCAATCATCATATTTTTTCGCAGTTTTGCTTTTGACTTCCTGCCACTCGCCTCCTTCCTCTGGATCTGTAGCGGTAATACACGCTACATGAGCTGAAGAACCCTTCAATTTGACTTGTCCCAAGTCAACCATCTTTTGTAGGAGGTCTTTAAAGACAAAACACTCCTGGATGGGATGTCCCAACATTTGATGAAAGGGACAATAATTGGGACGGTCTTCATCTCCTTCCTTGTTTGGTCTCTTCGGCACTGGTAATTGAACCAAATTATTTTCCAGAGCTGAAATGAAGTAACCAGGAACTTGCTCACTTCGGAAAGAGTATGTTTTACTCTTCATATCCTCAAATTGTTTTCGTCGTTGATCTTTTTGATCATTTGGACGAAACAGCCTTTGTTGTTGGCGTTCAGGAGGTGGAGCCCTTCGAGAAGATGAAGGTTTTGAAGTAGAAATAGGTACAGGTGCCTGTTTAAGCATAACTGTAGCAGTTTCTGCTTTACCCATTCTTCTTCCTGGAGCTGATGGAATTACACGAGATTTAACCTTAGCCTGCATAAGGGAATCTTCAATCTGTTGAGCGATTGAAGTAAGGTCTCGAAACCCTCCTGTGTATTTCACAGGGATCAATGGCGTGCGTAATTCGTCACGCAAATTTGCCACACAGATTGGCAATAATTCCTCCTGAGGGAGTGATAAACTCAAGGAATACGTTAATCCCTTCCAACGAGCAATGAAATCAGAGACTCTTTCATTCTCCCTTTGCTTGCAGTTTGTAAGATCGAAAACTGTCGTTTTTGGCAAAGTTGAGCTGAACTGAAGAAGGAATTTTTGACGAAGATCCTCCCATCCGATGACTGACCGGGATTTCAAGCTTGTATACCAGACAAAAGCTGGTCCTTGCAAGGTTCGCACGAAGCATCTGAGTTTCACTGCTTCTTGTTGTTCTGGAGTTCCCATCATAGGATCACAACAAGACACGTAATGCGTCAAATGTTGTTCAGGGTCGCCTGATCCATTGAAAGTAGGGAAAATAGGGTTTCCAAAACTGGATGGAGGAGAAATTGAATCTACCCATTCAGGGTAAACTTTCTTTTCAGGTTGAACTTGCTCCCGTTTCCCTTCCATAGTTTCTAACCGAGCTGTTAATGACTCAATAGTAGTTATTAACTTTTGAGAAACGTCAGGTTGAACTTGGTTTTGGGTAGGTGCAATGAATGGAGCTTGGACAGCCGTGGAGGTTGGTGCTGCAACTAATGGTAGTGCTGCCAACCGTTGTTGCGTTTGACCCATAGGATTAGACCTCTGTGGGTGTACTGATAAAGGAGGATATTCCTGATCCATCTCAGTAGTTACAACAAATTCCTTCGGCTGTCGGACTTCAGCATTCTTAAGAAGAAGACTACTCTGAAGTAGTTCTGCATTCAACCTTCTTAATTCTTTCATTTCTTCCTCCTGTTGTGCAAGCCTTTGCTCTAATGAGAGCGATTGACCTCCTTCAGAGGAAGGGTGAGAAGTAACCTGATTCTTTCCTTTCCCCTTATTGGATCCTTTTCGGAGAGGGGGAAGTGGGTTACTTGAAGGAATACCCAAATTTTGGGTAAGCCTTTGATTACGTGTGCGCACACCTTCTTCATTTAGGTCTGTGTGCGCAACTTCTTGAGCAGGAACCTCTTCATCTGATCCCTCTGATTGAGCCTCATCTGGTGAATCAGCAGCAACGGCAGTGATGACATTAATGGATGCATATTTCATGAAATCCTTTCTATCAGCATTTTTATGATATTGTCTCCTTTTATGTCCATGATAAGACATGGCATTCCGTTGACTTGACCCCTCAGGAATTTCTTTGTGAACCGTCACTTGGAGAGAATCTCCTGACATCTTGGCTCTTCGTTCCTCTTGAGGCTTATTCCCTAATCGAGAGAATACTGAATTTCTCTGAGGGAGGGATTGAAGATTTGAAAAAGTCCCCAGTCCGGTGGACTGGGGGTGTTCCTGTTGCTTCTGCTCAACTCCTCGAATCCCATTCGTTGATTCTGAGGGTTGGGTTAGAGAAGTCCCCAGTCTGGCAAGCTGGGGTGTCTCTTGACATGCTATGTCTGAGATCTTCTTGAAATCTCTCTTGATCTTGCGGATCTTAGTTCGGAAATTAGCTGGATGCATTAACCTGTATCCACTTTTATCACCTGGTTCAACAGACCGTTGGATGATTTCCGAAACTTCTGTCATTTGATGACGTGTTTGCTCCAGACGAGAGGCTTGCGCAATATTCTCGCCTGCTTGATGTAGGAGCAATTCAACAACCTGTTCTCTATATACTTGATTTTGAGAGGAACTAGTTGAAGCTTGATCTCGAGCAAGATTTTGATTATGAACAAAGCCCATTGACTGTGGCCGGCCATGGGCAATAACATTGCATGAGACCATTTTCGGCGGGCTTTGCTGACCAGAAAGCACTGTGAAATGTAGTGCTCCGTGAATACCCCATCCTCTGATATGAACATTAGATGGAGCATTGGAAATTAACTGACGCAATTTTCTCAGCGCGCCAAGGCATGAACGTTGAAGGGTTCTCTGTTGCTTTTCAGCCTTCGGATACCGAGAGACTGATAGAGATGCCAAATCAATCTGGCGTTGTAACCCTTCTATTATCTTAAGATGATTTTCATATTCATCGTAAGATAATACCTTCTTCTTTAATTGACAAAGAGTTTTCCATATGTTAAGACGAATATCATGGATTCCATCATCCGTCAACATCTTTGGAATGTCATACTGTGAATCAGCCAAAGGCCAAAACATGACTGGTACTTCACCTTTTGCCAGTTTTTTCCTCATGTTCAGCATTTCCTCTTTATCATTAAATGAAGATTCTTCTACCTGTTTGGACCAGAGTTGGTGTTTCCTTGTTGCTTCATTGGATTCAACAAGACTGGTAGAGGAATCACTATTCATGCTGGAAGATGAATGACCTAGGGAAGGTTCGGAGAATAACCTGAACCCCAAGCTATCTTCTGATGGAGAAAGAGTTTCACCTGCCGATAGTAAAACTTCAGACATGACTGGTTTTACGTTTGCAAGTGCCTCGAGATAGGAGGGCTTTCTCGTTACTACATTTCCTTCTGAAGAATTTTCGAGACAATGTGAATCACTACTGCGGAGAGGACTTTCGCAGCGAAGTTCATCACCATGAGGAGGACCTTCATGATGGGTTACAGCAAAAGATGATATCTCTTGCTCCTTGGTCTTCTGACCACACAGAGGGTTCCTGTGGTTCTCATCTGAAGAAGAAACTTCAAGATTGACTGAATTTTCATGAAGCAAGTCTTCATGAGGAAGTGTCTGTTGAAGACCTTCGGGATTAATGTTCCTGTTATTGGGAACTGAGGGAGTAGAATCTTGAATTCCGACAGATAAATGTCTGAGGGCTTCAAGAACTCCAGCATCGAGCAAGGCCTTGTTGCAGATTGGCCTTTGATCTCCTGACTGTGCTGGGCGGATCTTTTTCTTAGATGCCTTCTTACTCGCTTTAGAAATCACTTGATGACGAAAGTGATTGCTCTGAGCAGGTGTATGTGCCTGATCAGGAAAGATGGTCAGGTTAGGCTGACGATCATCGCTCAAATCAGATGTATGTGCCTGACTTCGTTGTCCATATGATATGGGGGAGTAGGCCCCACAACCCTCTTGGACTGGAACAGATGTGTGTGTCTGTTCCGGAGTGAATTGTTGATGTGTCACTCCACTGCTAGGGATAGATTTATGTGTCTGTCCCTGAGATGATGCTGAAGCTGTTATGATATCCTGGCAAGCATCCAGAATATGAGCAGGAATTTGCTTCTGCTCTTTCACCATTGACAAAATATGTTTGGTGACTTCAGCCGCCGGAACAGGGATATACGTCCATTCCGGGCTTGGAGTAGGTGTATGTGCCTGCTCCTGTCCTCCTTTTCCTGTCAGTGAATCCTGACAGTACTCAAGTGTGGAGGCAGAGAGTTTAGTCTGCCTCCTGTTTGTCGTCGGGGCTTTCCGACTGACTTCTCCGTGCGCTACCAAACGAGACTGTTGGTAGGCCTGATTAGTATTAGCAGGTGTATGTGCCTGCTGATTACACTTCGCCAAACGCTGTTGACGAGATCCATCATATGTAGTCAGACGAGCCTGCTGACTAACTGCTGATGTATAAGCAGGTGTATGTTCCTGCCTATGGTACTCCGCCGGAATTGCCTGGCGGGATCGGCTTGATGCTGCCAGACGAGTCTGCTGGGCAGCGGGATTAAAACGAACAGGTGTGTATACCTGCTCGTTATTTGCCACCAAGTTAGGTTGGTGGACTTCTCCGGAGATGGCAGGGATGACAACCTGCCTATTATTAACCGGATTCCGTCTCTGGTGATTCATCTTGCCTGCTCGGGTTCGAGGAACCTGAGCTGAATGCCTGGAGCCGGTACCCTCATCATGTTGAGGGTGCACTACCGCACGAGTCTGGCGGCGATTGTTGATGGGAGCCCTTGAGAAGGACTCCTGTCTCTTTGAATTAAGGTCCCGCGGGACCTGCTCATTCACTTCCTCAGAATAAGGGAGTGAATGGAAATTGCGTTCCAGGGATAACGACCCGAAACGGTTGGAGACGGTAGTCAGCACCGCCTGCTTCTTGATTGCTGGTCGCCGTTGTCCGGACGACCAGGTAGAATTGTTAACTTGGAGGGCTTGACGAGCGGCCTCCAGAGTTGGGATAGTACCGTTACGACGGTACTCCTTAACCAGTGCATTTGAAACACAGCGTTGAAGACGCTGAGTTGGTGATGTCATCCTCAAAGCGGATGACGTTCCAGCAGGAGTAGCACCATTGGTTTTCATGGCAGCAGACCTCACAGTAGAGGTGTTCTCAGCAGCAGTATTCACAGGGGTGAATTTAAGGAAAGCCATTTTTTGTAGAAGATCTTGAAAAAAGAGTGCATGTTCCATATAACAGACATAATCAAGATGAATCCGGCTACTGCATCTTTTGGATGATCATATGTCAATGATTGCCTTGTTGGCCCAAGGGGCCTAACATCTAAGAAGAACATCACTTTAACTTGGTTAAGGATTCACGTCGGGTTCACCATTTTTTGTTTCGCGCGGAATCCGGGGATGACCTCCTGGACGGGAGATTCAAACGTTCCGATCGGTTTCTAACGGGTTTGTTCGTAGAACCGGAAACATCCAATGATTCCACATCCGTTTGGACCTACTTTCCAAAGGCAGGCGCTCATTAGCTTGTGGGCTAATGAGGCTTAGGAATTTGCATTGGTCGAGAGGATGGGAGGTCGGACTCATCACACCTTTTTGAGGGGAATTATTGTCTACTCCGGGACTCTCTTTATAGATTTAAGTTAAGTTCGTGAATCCTTATTACATTACCAAGTATAAAATGAGCTTTCCTTTAGTTTTAACAATCAATGATTAAATATGCAAGAAATTTAGAGAATCTTTTATATGTATTCGAGGTTCTTCATCAATATAGAATCATCTATATTTGTTTAGAGATTCTTGGTCAATGGTATCCTTCAAAACATTTATATAAAAGTCTCTTGGTCATTTTGATGACCAGGCTGGTTTTAAAGCCACTCAGTGGGGCACTTGAAGTTTATCGTCATTCAGAAGGACAGAGATTATTTCAATGTTGGGATCGAACCCATGAATGGGCTACCTACGTATCCTTTGTTTTGAAAAAGGAATCAGAACCCACGTAGTTCGAGGAATGGGATATGATGTTTATGATTGATGGCTCAAAGATGAATGTCATAATTACTTTTACACTCTAAGCTCACGTGAGTCATGCTCGGTGTGAGAAACAAGAGGTATTGGTAAAATTTAGACAATTGTGCCATAAAAGATGCAATCATAAGAATTTGTTTTGGGGCTTATGTATAGATGACTGCCCAGATAGGCGAAGGTTTAGGATTTACTTTTAGGAAGAAAATCCATGAACAGGGTCCACAAAGTTATATGTGCTTCATGGAGATTTGAATACTCTAATCTTGGGGCTTACTCCTAAGGAGGATGCCCAAGTTAGGAGGGGACTTATGATTGGGTTTTATTCCTGAAAAGGAAACCCAAATCAAAGGAAATTTATGACTGGTTAAGAGAAATTTTAAGAGACTTGGGGCTTACTCTTAAGAAGGATGCCCAAGGTTCATGACTGGGACTTATTCCTGAGAAGGAAGCCTAGGTTAGGGGACTTGGGGCTTACCCCTGAAAAGGAAGCCCAAGGTTATGACTGAGTCTTATTCCTGAAAAGGAGACCCAGGTTAGGGATTAAGGTTTGGGGCTTACTCCTGAGGAGGATGCCCAAGTTTAAAGGACTTTGATAGGGGCTTATTCTTAAGGAAGATGCCCAAGATTCATGACTGGGACTTATTCCTGAGAAGGAAGCCTAGGTTAGGGGACTTGGGGCTTACTCCTGAAAAGGAAGCCCAAGGTTATGACTGAGTCTTATTCCTGAAAAGGAGACCCAGGTTAGGGATTAAGGTTTGGGGCTTACTCCTGAGGAGGATGCCCAAGATTTAAAGGACTTGATTGGGGCTTATTCTTAAGAAAGATGCCCAAGATTTATGACTAGGACTTATTCCTGAGAAGGAAGCCTAGGTTAGGGGACTTGGGGCTTACTCCTGAAAAGGAAGCCCAAGGTTATGACTGAGTCTTATTCCTGAAAAGGAGACCCAGGTTAGGGATTAAGGTTTGGGGCTTACTCCTGAGGAGGATGCCCAAGATTTAAAGGACTTGATTGGGGCTTATTCTTAAGAAAGATGCCCAAGATTTATGACTAGGACTTATTCCTGAGAAGGAAGCCTAGGTTAGGGGACTTGGGGCTTACTCCTGAAAAGGAAGCCCAAGGTTATGACTGAGTCTTATTCCTGAAAAGGAGACCCAGGTTAGGGATTAAGGTTTGGGGCTTACTCCTGAGGAGGATGCCCAAGATTTAAAGGACTTGATTGGGGCTTATTCTTAAGAAAGATGCCCAAGATTTATGACTAGGACTTATTCCTGAGAAGGAAGCCTAGGTTAGGGGACTTGGGGCTTACTCCTGAAAAGGAAGCCCAAGGTTATGACTGAGTCTTATTCCTGAAAAGGATACCCAGGTTAGGATTCTCTCATCTTAAAGGATGAGGTTGAATGAATGAACTCTCAATCTTTGGTGACATAAAGATGTTTAAATCATTAGGTTTTGAGAGATATTTCACATAATTCCTTTCAGATAAGGATGTCAAATCAAGAAATCATGCCACAAATGGCTTTGAAGAGTATCTTGAAGACTGAATCTTGAATAGGAAGGGTGAAATGGCTTAAGAGGGGTGAAAAAGGGCAAGATGGGCACCCAAAAAGATAGGGGCGCGCAAGTATTGAAGGTCGCGCAAGTCCTGCGGCGGCGCGCAAGTATTGGTCGCGCAAGTATACTTGCGCGACATAAGGGATACTTGCGCGATTTAAAACCAGAGTTGAATTACTTGAGCGACTCTTTATTAAACCCTTTCCCATCCTCTTGAGGTTCTTCCAGAAGGGGGACGCGCAAGTTATATTGAAGGAATTAGGTCGGTGCGCAAGTGTTTGATAAGTTTCAACACTTAGGCCTTCCTTCTTCCCTTTAGATCTTCCATTCTAGGTAAGAAATTACCTTAGAAGTGTTCTGGAAGCTTTGAGAAGAGACTTGGGCGTCGGGAGCTTTGATCCGAGTTTCTGGGAACTGATCCTCTCGAATGGGGGGCCCACAGGGTCTATTTATAGGCAAAAGAAGACCCCGGGCGGTTACTGGGCGGTTACCAGATCTGTCGCGCAAGTCCCTTGCACGACCATGAGGGGTCGCGCAAGTGTTGAGGCGGCGCGCAAGTAGACTTGCGCGACCAAGATGGAACTTGCGCGATACATGGGAAATGTTCTCCTTTTCTATCCCTTTGTCGATTTATGATATTTCTTCAAAGGATTAATCACTTTTAGCTCAGATATTCCCTTTTCCGAACTTTAGATTCCGTGACGAAAGGAGCGTCAACAGTATCTCCCCTAAACATGATACAAATAACCATCACTATTATTTGGTTTAGAAGACAGCGCACCTCCATTGTAAAGGTTTTATTATAAAATCATGGCATTGCTTTATCACACAATTCATTTAATTATATTTAACATTTATTCTAAAACTCATTCAGCACAAATCAAATGCAATAAGTTTAGAAACTAGATCAACATAACTGTCATAGTGAGTTTTCGCAGATAGCGCACCTCTGTTGGAGGGGTTTTATTATAAAAGCGTGAATTTATTTATCAAATGAAACAATTATATTAAAGAACAGTTATTCAAGATATTAAATTCAATATAATTAAGCAGAATTAAGAAAGAAGCTAAATTTAATTTAAAGCATTCTTGAATTAAAGAGGCTAGGAGACGGACCCTACCTCAAGGTGGAACCAAGTTGTCCACTTCATCTCTTGGAGCTTTCAAACTAAAAGATGCTTCTCCCCCACTGGGTATATGCACCTTCACACACATGAAAGGACACCTAGCCCCTATACACACACCTTCATGGCCATGAGCATGTGCAAGTGAATCCTTGCACATATTCTTATATGCATATACCAGTCTCCACTCACCTACGTATGCATTTATATATATATATATATATATACATGGGAACACCTGGCCCCATACGTGCATAATCACTACCATGGGTGACTATACATGTAATTGGGGAACCCACATACATATACTTACCTATGCACACGTAGGAAAGTTTCCCTTTACTTGGTGACTCGAAACCAATGAGAAGGGATCAATGCACTTCAAAAAGGATATTAGGAACCTTAAAACACATAAAGGAAGCTACATGGCCAGTGAGAAACCAACCAATGACATTAAAGCCTTAACTAGATTGTCATTGGAGAACCAAATCCACCTGAACCAACAGGAAATGATCCAACGCCCTACTGAAAACATAATATGGAGTCAAAAACAATGAAATCACAAAATAAATGAGGTGCGAGACAAGTAGTAACCATAGAATCATACCTCATATCAAATTCGGCAGACTGAATCAATCTGAACCCCTTCTGGCCCCCTTCGTAGAATATAACTACCCTCTTCCCATAGAAAGCAGTAAAATAACAATGTGGACAATGCGATAAAGAAAATAAAATAAAAACTAAACTAAAAAATACATGTATCCTGTGACTATATGCGTCACCGCCCAACATATAGGAACCACAAAGCCCCATGGGTCAAATCATGTTCCTACAAGAAAGGGGGAAATAGATCCATGTTTTAAAATGATATTATCAAATAGTTCATTCCTATTAATTAATAATTAATCTTCCTATTAATGGTATATAATCAGTTTGGATCGAGTTTTAGCTTAGTTTGATTTTGTTCGATACATGTTTGTTTGGGAAATTTCCATTAGATTTAGTTTGTCTTATTTTTTGTTTATTTTATCTTGGAAAATTTCATTCATTTGGGTTCTAGTCGATCATGAAATTAATAATAATCATTCAATCCATATTAATAATTATATCCATTGGTTCCATATCTGGAGTAAAAACTACATAGAAATAAATGATATTATATAAGGAAAATCATAAGAGGGGAAGGATGTAAAGTAGTCTTATTCATGCAATTAATACCTAATATAGATTTTTCATGGGCACATAAATCACCAAAAGCCCCAAATTAAATTGGGCCAAACAAAGAGGGCAAAATATACCAACCTCAAATGGTGGAAAGTGGTGGCAGGTGAACCAAGATGATCCAAACTGCTTTGCCTTCGGCATCGGATGCCAAATCACATCTAAGGTGGACCCGAAAGAACCATGATACACCCTAGAAACGAGGATAAAAGTTAGAGAAGTGGAAATTATAGAAGCTTATAAGAATAGTATAAATTCATTGTGAAGATCATGGATTTTCAACTACAACCCCTTAGACACCCCCCCCCAAACACCACCCCACCACCTGAACACCCCCACCTTAGATACCCCAACCCCCTGGAAAGCTCCCCACCCCCCTAGACACACCCTACCACCTTGGACAGCCCAACAACCCCCAAGGATAGCCCCCCCCCCCCAACCCCCTAGACACCCCTGACCCCCTTGGACACCCCCCCCCCAACCCCCTGGTAAGCCCCCCAACCCCCTGAACACCACCCACACCCGTGGACACCCCCACCCCCACCCCCTGGACACCCCCCCCCCCACCCCCCTGGACATCACCCCATCCCCGTGGACACCCCCCTCCACCCCCTGGATACCCCCACCCCCTGGACACCCCCCCCCACCCCCTAAACACCCCTACCTCCTTGGACATCCCCCTAACCCCCTAGACAGCACCCCCACCCCCTGGGACATCCCCCACCTCCACCCCCCTAAACACCCCCCCCCCCCAGACCCCTTAGACATCCCCAACCCCCTAGACACCCCCCCCCCACCCCCTAGACACCACCTCACCCCCTGGACACCTCCCCCCACCCCTGTACACCACCCCACCCCTTGGACACCCCCCCCCCCCCATGGACACCCCCAGACACCCCCCCTGGACACCCCCGACCACCTTGGACACCCCCCCAACCCCCCAGATAGCCCCCACCCCCTGGACACCCCCACCCCCTAAACAGACCCCCCCCCACCCCCTCAAAATGAGGCATATGTTAATGAAAAGAGGAGTCCATGATTGAATAAGTAGGAAAAAATGAAAAAAATCTACCTTGAGGTGTAAACTAAAGAAAAAAGTAGAAAGACACTCACAAGTGGTCATTGAAGAGAGATGAGCATCATGGGGTTTTAGTATGGAGAATATGGTTATATTCCAGTAGGAAAGGCTATATCATAGATTATTTAAAAATTTGTGAGGGTTTGACTTAATGCTAAAGGATTTTTTTATTGGTTCCCACTTACCCTTAAAGTGGATTTTCAATAAAATAAAAAATGGATTTTGGATAGACTATTTAAAAATAGAAATAAAGATTTAAAAATTTTATGATAGAAAATTTGAACTAAAAATGGAAACCATCCAAGAAAGAGAAGATACTAAGTTATTTCCTAAGGAAAATCAAAAGCAGTTGAAGAAGTTTTTTGAAGGTGTAATTATGTTGGTCATGGAGATATCATATGTTTGACTTTGATTCCTAATAAAAATCATTTGATTATTGGTAAGGAAAAATATCCAATTTTATCATGTTCTAAATTAGTTTCTACAAATGGATCCACACCTATGAAGAAGGTTGAACATGATAAGAAAGAATGTTTGATCATATATTCTGATGAGTTATAAAAAGATAAACCAAAAAAATAGAAAACATTGAGAGTTATTTAATTTCTCAAGTGAATATGCAATTTTCAAAAAATAATAAACATTTTAAATAATAGAAAACCATGTTTCCTCAACATAAAAATGTTTAGAATGTGATAAATAAGAAAGCGCAAAGAAAATCAAACACTTTTGAGCTACAAATAAAAGTGCTCCAGTAGAAAAAATTCTCAGTCGGTGTTATAACTTAGAAGTTGATAAACCCACCTTATTACCACACTTGTTGATATAAAACAACACTTGAATGGAAATTTCACATAAAACGCACTTCAAATATATATTTTTTTTCAAGAAAAATAATTTTGAAAAATTAATCCTTCATATAGTGTTGTTATTCCATTGAAAAAATCAACATGGAGAAAATACGAAAATACATTCTTGTTAATCAAATCTCTAAAAAAGTTCCAACACATTTCCCATAAGTTAATGCCATATTTATAGGGAACTTTTCATCTACATAACACTTTATAATTTAATACAATATGTTTACCCATTCAACTGTATGTGAATCCAAAAAGAACAACACATTTATCCATAAACCAATTTCCCACATGACAACTACATCCACAAAGCACCAATGGTATGAATAATTCTACACATAAAATATTCTTAACATTACTATGATCTCCAAATTATTTCACATAGAATATGATATTCTTTATGAAACTAGAAACACATCATATACTATCCACCTAAATCACAAAGAAATAATGTTCTCGTGGTATCTTCTATGTGAACTTCCAGTGATTTATATCTACATACACTACAATGATAACTATTTTTATGTTTTGAGAAAACCAAAATCAATAATATATCACAGATAAATGAAACAATAAGAAATTATACAAATTGAATCAACAAAACTCAAACTAAACAATAAATCAATTAACTGTACCAGAAGAATATTTGGGACTCTCTTCCAAAGAATACCTGAATCATAAAAATGTAGAAGGGGATGCTCGACTAGAGGGGATCCTCAACCTAGGTGGGTGACCAACTAGAGGGTATTATATACCTTCTTGACCTAGTGGGATTCATGTTGGGTGAGGGAAAGCTCGACCTAGGGGGATTCACGTTGGGTGAGGGAAAGGTCGACCTAGGGGGGATGTGCGACCTTGGAGGGGATGCTCTACTAGAGGAGGTTGAGGAGGGGTATGCATGAGCGATGGCAAGTGGAGAGAAATGAGTGGTGAGTGGGGAGTGGGGAGCGGTGAGCGGCGAGCGGCGAGTGGCAAGCGATGAGTGGCGAGGGGGAGTTGGAATGGGAGGAGGGGAGCGTAAGGGGGATGAGAGCGGTAGTGAGGGGGAGTTGGGATGGGAGTGGCGGTGAGGGGGATTCAGGATAGAGAGGAGTTGTTCTATAGTGATGGAGAAGTGGGGCGTGACATGAGGGGAAGTCGGGTCAGGATGGGAGGCGGGTCATGAACAGAGGCATTTTAGGTAGTTTTATCCTAATGGTTCATAGGAACTATTGGGTATTGATGCAGTTTTTTCCAATGGTTCACTAAAACCATTGGTAAAACCAACTTATATTAATGTATACCAATGGTTTCATAGAACCATTGGTATAGGTTCTTTATTCCAATGGTTTTTCCAAACCATTGGGAAAGAACTGTTGGTATATATGGGATTTCCACCAGTGATAGTTGTTCCCCGCTATAATGAGAACCTTAAAATTTCATGGATATATTCTTAAGCCTTGTTCTATGTCTAGATAACACTCTACGATCAAATGTATAGTATATTGACTATTGGGTGTGAAATATCCTAAGTAAATTGGACTTCATTTGATGAAGTTCTCACTTGGTAATCTCCAAGATAAGATATTATGAGATAAGTCCCAGCAATATGAATTATACATGTTTAAGTTTCATTAGATATTCTTTTATATAATCATGTGTAATGATATTTGGATTTTAAGATTATTATTAATGCATTTTATGTCTGTATTTCATGCATACATTATAGGGTATTATATTTTATTAATTACTATATTTAATCAATTAATATTTCCAATTTTTGAATAGTTTAACTTGTTTTATGTATTATGATAGGATACAATGGATCATTGGAAAAGGGGGGAAATGGATAAAAATATAATCTTAAATACACTTCACTCCATGATCTTTGCTTACAGCGTGACATTGGATTTTTGAGGATGCAGCGGAGCTATAGAGCTTTTGAGCTAGAGAGGTAAATTTACACGTCATGTATTTTATTTACTCGACGTGATTTTTTAAGGTATAATTATGCCAAAATTTGTGGTGCCCCTTCATACTATTAAAATTAAATATATTACACAGTGTGTAATTTTTATATTCCATGTAATTTTCGATGAACAGAAAAATAATAATTCTGGTGGCTGAAGGTTTGATGAAAATACTTATAAAATAAGACCTTTATCTGTATAGTAGAGGAAAACTAAGATTGAAAGAATATGCGCAAATGATATGCATGCACGGAGTGATGATCTAAATCCCTGATTCACTTCCATTATTCACCACCATTCTTATTTGGGTATCCATGTTGCTCATTCTCATCATTACTTGAATGAGAAAGTAGTTTTCTTTATGTCAGGTGATGAGATTTTAGGGGGGGTGTGCTTCTTAGGGATTAAATCCATTATCAATTGAATCTCTACCACACAAACCTTAAAATCACTAAACCAAGCATGCATCATCTCTAAATATCAAAATTAATCCTTTCTATAATTTGTTTCTCTTTCTCCAAACAATCAAAAAATTGAAATTTCAATTTATTTAATTAATTTAGAACATACAGATCATCCCTGTGGGTTTGACACTCAGAATTTAAAAGTACTATATTTATATTAGTTTTTAATATTTTCATAAATTATAAAATTGATATATCCCCATATAAAATTAATGATGACCTACAGGATTTCAACATTTCATGAATCATGAACATTGATGTGTTTTTATAAAACCATGACAACATATGATCATGGAAAAGTTGGGTATGTTGGGTGAGTTGCAAATGATATTTTATTAATAAAAAAGTCATGGTAGGATTTTTCCCTTATATATTTATGGAAGTTGATATCGCATCCCTTTTATTAAAATGGAATTGTTACATTAAATTCCATAGTCATGGTGTAATTATGAGTTTATTTTAGATATTCAAAGAAATTCATATCAAGAATATAGGTTGATAATAAGGTTTTGTAACCTACTTGATGAGATATCATGAAAAAGGGATTATATTACAAAGTGATCATTCATATGTGGTTTTTTCATTATGACATATCTTCTTACTCTTTGGGTTCCTTGACCCATTGATAGATAGTATTCTTGAACTTTATACAAGTTCACTTAATGATACTAAGGAAGAGGCCTAGAGGGTTATGAACAAGTGTTTCCTTTAATATTAGTGAAATATTATTTATATTTAAAAAATTGGAATGAATGTTATTTTCCAGAACAATAATTAATATTTATTCAAGATTTATTAAATGATCACAAATATTAAATAAATATTTATTCACAATGTAATTATTTAATTACATGAATATATAATATTCATTTATCTATAATTACTCCCACCATAATAAATAATTATTTAATTATTAAATAAATAATTTATTTAGTTATGTGAATATTAAATAAATATCTGTTCATCAAACTTTGACTAGAATCATTATTTATTTATTAAATCAACAATATTTATTTAAATATTTAATATATAATTCTATAAATGTTGAGTAGTATGAGTAGACCATATTTTTTTGATAATTAATATTTATTTACCAGATTTTAAAATAAATATTTGTCACTGTGTGGGTTAGTATACACTAAAAAATAAAATAATATTATTATTTTATTACATTTTATGGGGTTAATTTTGGGTTTAATATATTATTAAGGGCCTTTATGAAATTAATTAAATGTTAAACCCTAACCCAAAGTATATAAATAGACTGTCATGTCAATTAGATAAATGTTAATTATTGTGCGCAACAATTTCCTCTCGAGATCTCCCTCCTCTTTGTCACTAAAACGGTTCCCCAAGCCAGTTGGAGACAAGGCCTCAAGCATGTCTCCATGTATGCCATAGGCTTCCAACTAGCAGCGGGGGTCTAAGGATGGTATAGTGGGGGGACTATAACTTCTGAATTAATAATAAATGTATCAAAAAGAATAAATAAATGATAGGTAGTGGAATATAAATCATCATGATAATAATAAACATTCAACCTGACCAATGGAAAATAAATAATCAACCATGCATGAATATATTGTGTCATAATACAAGTAGTCAATATATAAAAAGTAATGAATACAACATGACTATATAAAAAAATAATAAATAAATAAACAAAAGTTCTAACTCTTGTAAGTAGCTTGATTACATGCCCATCCCCCATCTCCATGTTATGTCCTGGTCCATAAAGAAAAACAATGATCCAGGACATTCCAAGATTCTATCCTGTAATAAAGAGGTCAGTTCAGGTACCAAACAATGGCCCAAATAGGGTGTGAGAAAAACTCATTAGGCCACCCCAATGGAATCTAATGTATATCCATACCATGAGTATAAAATGGTAAGTGTGTATGTAAAATAATTTAAGCATTAAGATAAATAACCATGTTGGATTGGGTCCCTCACAAAATAATTTTCTGATACCACTTGCTTTGACCTAATCTAGAATTTATTTGGATCTATATGTTTATATAGATAGACTCGGTACCCATGGTAGATAACCAAGGCATCCATGTACAATGTTAAGTATAATGGGATTCATATCTAGATGATGTGCATCAATTAAAATATATAAACCAAGGGAGAGTGGGCATCATGTCTAACTATTATTAGTAATTGATAAGGGGAACCATTCCCAGTCATTTAAATAACAATGATAATATTATTATTATTATTATTATTAATGAATTTCATGCTTGACATGTTCGATTAAAATTTATGATAAAGGTTCTATGTCTAACAATTTAATAAGTAATGATATGGGGTTCTATTCCTAATAAATTTAATAATAAATTATAAGGGACACCATTCCAAACAACTTCTAATATTAATTATAAGGAACATCATGTATATCAAGTTCTAATAATAACAATAAGGAATGTCATGTATACTGAATTCAAATAATAAATAGAAACATCATGTCTAACAATGTAATATAAAAGTATAGTTAAAGAGAATCATGTCATATTACTTATAATATTAACTGTTAATTTTATCTCCAATAGTTAAATATTTAATAAAGAAGGTCATGTATAATAATAACAATCAATGACATGTTTAATGTCATGACCAGTTATTACTAATAGATAATAAGGGGAACCATGTCACATGATAATGATCAATCATCATATATACTGACATCCTATGAGACTATTCATGGTACTATAAAAAGTATTCCATGTATCACTTAATACATACTATAATAAAATGTTAAATTTTCCTTTAATGATTAAACATAGGACATTCCAAAACTAAAATTCTAACTTATTGTTAATCATTTAATTTTATAAGTACCCAAAAGTCCAACAGACATGGCCTCACCATCCACTTTACATTTAATCCATTTAATCATTTCAATTAATTCATTCATCCATCTTTCATTTAACAATTTTTAGGGGTTAAGAATTATTTATTCTATTAGTGTTCATATGATTTTTTTTCCTAATTACACGATGGCCAAGTAGGACTCTATGACAATATACAAACCGTAATTATTCATTTAACTAAAAATCCCAAATTCAATTAAATTAATTCTATTAACAAATTATTTTGTAATTAGACCTAATTTTTCAATTATATGTATTAATCCATTTATAATTTTGTTTATTTCATTCACAAGTTACACTAATTAGGTGGAAAACTCAACACGCCTCATGGGTGGTTTAATTACCTAAGAAAAGCATAGGTGTTTTGGAAATTTGTATTAATAAATCCAAATGGGTGGTTCAAATTGAGTTATAAAACCTCTAATTATAGTACTAGGTCTCAATGACAACCAATTCAAGGTTAAAACAATTTATTTGAATAAATTTAACATTTAGAAGGCAACACATGAAGAATATGACGTGTTGCACAACAACGCATTTTATAAACAATGAAACTTTAAGGGAAAGTAATATAGACAACCTAAATCATTACAAGTAATATTTAATCATCAAATATTATGATTTAATTAAATCTATAATGAGATAAAATTAATAACTAGATGAACTCCCTACAAATAGGGCATATTTTCTCGCACAATGTTGGCATTTATACGGGAAAATGAAATAGAGAAAGGTGGTAAGAGGAGTCTTAGAATCACCTATTAGCTTCTAAAACATCTGATAGAAATAAAATTAGACAAAAAATGGAGTATATCCACCCATGGAATTGGGGTTAATATGGTGGAGTGTGTTAAGGTATTCTGGGATAAGTGAGGGTGGAAATGGGGTAAAAATCCTTTTAAGGTTAGAAGGGGAAAATGTTAATTTAGACCCTTTTAAGAGGAGAATGGTTAGGACCCATTGTTAGAGAAATTGTGTTCCAACCATGTTATTTCACTATCTAAATCTCCCACAAGCCTCATGGTTTCCTCACATACTTTACAAACCGTTCTCTAACCGTGATGAGTAACTGCCCCCAAGCACTCCTATGCCACACAGTTACTGTGCACAAATAAAAAAACTATGCACCAAATATGAGAGTATATCAACACCTATAAACAATTTTTCCTGGATTTTTGATCTACCTCACATGGTTGATCAAACCATTTTCCCATACAAAATATGTTGTACGGTTGTGCCACGGTGTTAGTAATAATCGTGTCAACAGTGTGCCTAGGCTATCTTTTCCAAAACATCCATTTTGGTCCATAAACCCTTAGGACGCTCCCAAACCCTCTAATATACCTTTCAATCCTCATTTAATGTCTAAATAAAAAAATTTTAAGTGTTTCATCTCTCAAAATTACCTTTCTAAGATCAATTTAAGATTTATCTTATCTACCAAATGAAAATTAAAATTCCTTTATAATTTCTAAATCGGTTAAAAACATGGGATCTTAAAACTTCCCCACATTATAAATTCTCATCCCTAATAATCATTTAGGAAAAATAAAAAACATCAACCGAACTTCTTGGGTTTTGAAATCCCACTCAAATTTCTGCATTGAGTTTTCAACGTTGAATGCGCCAACAAGAACTACTTTAAACATATGACACTTAATCCATTAAAAACTTGATCCATCACTTATATCAATTAAAGAAACAATAAGATGGAAATTAATTGATCCCATATGACCTAATACATGATCTCATCATCTTCTCATTCATCAAGTGGCCTATAGTACTCTCTACTATAGGTTCTAGTCATTAACGGCCAATTTCAAGTCATGGTACTCCCACTATCGAAAATGTATGATTAGAAAATCACTCAGCATCCTAGAAATGATCTTAACATGATTAATAACTTTTTAAACTCAATCATAAAAGAATACACTAACTCAAATCCTTAATTCGATTGAAATGGTCAAATTCCAATCTACCCAACTTATCCTGGTTCATCAGCTTATCCTTGAAAATCCCAAGATGATCTTTACATTGCACTAATTTCAACCCATCAACATTCCAGAAATTTTTCCTCACCAACCACATTCCACTTATCAAGAGAAATTAATTTGAAAATTCTATGATTGTCTATTTTTGAAAAATTCTTGACTTAAATAGTCGATGTGTCATAAAAACTAAATTCTGAATCCTTTATCCCAAGGCATACCATGATTTTTCTGAGCATACTCATTGAAGCTTGTAACCAACTTCCAACTACATATCCTTACCAAACCATATCCTGATCATTCCTATTACCATTTAAATTCAAAAAAACTGATACATTATCGATCCAACTTCTTAGGATCATCTCAAGCTATCCTAGGTGTAATAACCCTGTTTTCCCGAGCCCTTCCTTTGTGAAAATCTGGTGTTTGTAGTATTCTTTGGGGTCAAGTGGCTTCTTGCCCGAGAGTTTTCCAAAAACTTGGTTCCACTAAACAGTTCCACTGACATGGTGGCACCATTATGATGACACTGGTCATGGCAGCACCATGATGGTGGCACTGCTTACAGTGCCTCACCGAACTAGGGGCACTATTACAGTGGCACTGTTATGGTGTCTCACCAAATGGTGTCCCGCCCTTTGCCAATTTTTTCCCAGTTTCCTGATTTTTTCTAGTTCCACACCTAGTAACATATCTTTTGACATAAAATTGTTTTAATACCCTTTTCAAATCCATTTAAATCTAGTAAAATATGTTTTAAACCCCCAAGAGTTAGGTGACCCTTTAGTTACCAAAACATGTGTAATTTTTCCTCAATGTCACACCCTTCCCTGTGCTTTCCATATTTACCCTTGTTATGTGGTTTTTCTCTATTTATAAGATATCTTTTAAATCAAAGCCATTATCTCCACCCTATCTGAGGCGAATTATTAAATAACAATTAATCTTGATGTGTGAAACCACCCAACCACGTGGTCAAGCCACGATCTGACTTCAATTACTTTGAAATCATCTCCCTGACTTTAGGATCTGTCCTTTTATTAATCTAAGATCCTATCTTACTTTTTTCTAGTTTCTCTAAGTATTCCTATAGACTTATGCCAGAGACGAATCGTGTGCTCGTTACGGATCTCTTCTCGCTCAGCCTTAAATCCCTCGAGTTTTCCTTTCTTGTAAGTCGTGCATCCTCATTTCTTGACATGAGGATAAAAACTTTGATCCTTGATCATCCAAGTAGGGGTTTTTCCTTCATCACTTCTTATTGTGCATCATGTGGGGTGGGTATGATAATGTTTCCCTTAGGACGTGGATGAAAGCAAACCTTAACGAAGGTAATAAATAGACTTTTAAATAATAAATGTGCGTGAATTATGAAAATGTTTCTGTATTGTTTTGTCTTCATTATTTTTTTTTTGTATTGTGAATTTTATGGGATTATTCCCACTAAAAATTGTGTTCATTGGTGGTCCTTTCTTGTGCACTAATGAACCTCTGTTTTCTATATAATCTTATGATTGAATGGTTGTAACATGGAAAATGGTTAATTACTTAAAATTTGCTGATAAAATGTATTACCAATAAGAATACATGTGTGATCACCCTTGCTAACCAAATAGAAATAAGGGACTTAGTAAATGGTGGTGGATTAATCTGAAAACTTCCTTGCTTTGTTCTGGTGGTATGCATGGTTTCTCTTATTGATGTTTGTGGGATGACGTGGATGGGGATGGGATCTCCTATTGTTCAATTGTTTTTTATGTATTTGAGTTCGTGTGGAGCCGATATTTTGGGTATTGGTTTGGTTTCAGTACTTTGAGGGATATCATGGATCCCTTTTGTTATTGTGAATTTACAAGAGAACCAGGTGTGAATTCTTAAATTAATTCTTGGTCGTTTTCTTCTTCAGTATAGTATTGTTTTGAATTGTGGTTGTGCCTATTAGTTTCCCATTAGAGGAGAATTATTTTCAGTAGAATCACTTGAACATGATAAAAAGAATGGGTTCGATGGGGAGACTATTTTCCAGGAATGGTTTGTGTTTTGGTTGAGGTTGTGGTGCTTTTTTCATTTAGGTATAACAGTAATAGTGGTTTTGTATAGGTTTTTTGTCTACTTAGGGACCCTTAGGTTGGGATGAGTGCTTTATTACTTATATGTATAAAATCTAGTTCATTCGTTTCTTATACGCACCCCACCCAAGTTGAGAACTTCATGTCGAACACCCCCATTTCATGGGGGGGGGGGGGTTTCCCAACATTCATGTGAGTGGATGGTTATTAGCTCCTTTATATTCCCTCTCCCAGGTAGACCAAGACTATTTGGGTAGGCTGTGATGGCCTAAGGTTCATTATGTCCCAAGACTCTTTGGTAAGGTTGTGTTGTGGTGGTTGGACCAGGTATGTACGAGTAGGTTTGTTTCCCAAGCATCTTCGGGATGAGGCCCAGGTGTCTTCAGGCATAGAAGTGGTTTTTCTGGACCAGGTGTCTTCGGGCATGGCAGTGGTTGTTGTGGCTCAAGTGTTTATGGGTGGGGACATGTGTGGTTGTTGTGGCCCAGCTATCTACAAGTGGGATGCGTGGTTTTAGTGTCCCATAAGGTTCTTGTTGGGGCGGTAGTGAGACTGCAGTGGAACTTATAGAGGAGGTCTAACATGTACGATGTCCTAATTAACCAGTGGGAAAGTGTGTGGGGTATCCAAATATCGATGCGTTATTACTATTACTTTATCTAACTTGAATTATTTGAGGAGTGTGTCTTGGTGAGGCTGGGTGGATAGTTTCCTTACTAGGTGTTTTGGTTACTTCTTTTCTCATGGGGAATTAGAATTACTCCCCACTTGTGCATGAGAGCTTTTTGTTTTCCCTACTGAGTATACCTGTATACTCACCCAATGTATATAAAACTAATTTCAGGTTTCCAGGAGGACCTTTTGGACCATGTTGGACCATACTAGCTCGGACATCAGGACAATTTTCATTGCTGATTTTCTTTCCATTTGGTTCTTTCCTATGGATTTTTCTTGTATTTTTTGTAGCACTTTACTTTGAACATGCATGTGGGAATGGATTTTTGGGCTTTAATTTTATTTTCGAAATTTTGGAGTTTTTTGGGACTTACCATCTTCTCTACTAATCTTGTTCCAAAAAAAGGGTAATGCCTTATATATTATGTGTGATTTTATACCCTTGGTGCTAGTCACCACTCCAGAGCCTAACGAAGGTAGGACTCGGGGGGTCATTTTCTCTCCTTAAACTTGAATAAGGAAGGGTATCTCAGTTTTTTGTCCCTTCTATCATCTTGGTGAAGGTGGGTCATGAAAGAATGGTTTCAGTGGAGGTTAAGAGATAGGATGGAGTTTTGGGTTAGGCATAGTGGGGATTGCATGGGAAGGTAGGGAAACAGTGTTAGGAAATATTGGTTTGTGAAATAGGTCATGGAATACTGGCTAGGACATGGGATTTTAGGGCCCCCTGTGATCCGATGTAAGGACTTTGGGCCTACTAAAAGACCAAGTGAGGATACACCAATTGTAGGGTAGAGACCCTATGAAAGGTACATGAATCATAATGACTTTTTTCCTGTGTTTTCTGGGTGTTTTTGGAGTTTAAAATGAATAATATATTTAAGAAAATTTTAAAACAGATCTTATACACTACTCAGTCTTAGGTATTTCCTTGTTTACCTTGCAGTTATGGCACCCGAACGACATCCACAAGTAGTGTGGGTGATTGAGGCCCCATAGGCTGATTTGTCTGATCAGCGGAGGGATGATTAAGATGTGGGGGATGACCAATGGTAGAAGACTCTTCATTCCTTTTAGCAGCAGACCCTCAGGAATTACGAGGGCGGCGTCTCAAATATGGATACATAGAGATGGATCGAGGATTTAGTGATAACTTTAAGCTTGATATGGGATTCAACAGAGTAATGGGTTCCTCTATCCATGAGATAGATGTAGGGAGAAGTTCTTCAGTGGTGTACGCTCTATCTCAGGGAGAAGAAGGAAGGTGAGGTTTTTTGGACTGACTTCAAGAGGGAGTTCTTGGCGGAATTCCTTTCTTCTACAATGAAGGATGAGAAGAGGCAGGAGTTACTCTCCCTCCAAAATGGGAGTATTTCAGTAATGGATTTGGGAATCAAGTTCAAGGATCTCCTTCGTTTCTCTTCAGACCTCTTCTCAGATGAGGAATCACAGTCAAGGCGCTTAGAGGAGGCACTTTGACATTCCCTATAGTACATTGTTACTCCCTTCACTCTACCAATGTAATTAGAGGTTCATAAGAAGGATGATGTGGTGGAGAGGATGAACACACTGGGAGGTGTGCCATGAGAGGGGAGCTAGTGGAGATCATCGAAGGGGAAGGCCGTTAGTAATAGGCCTCCAGCATCAGGGCCATCCAAATTTTGGTCGGTGGGGAGCAGGTCCCAGCAGTTCCAATTTTGATCTCTTGGTCCTCGCACTTTCCCTATGGTCCTAGGACCAAGATTCATTATATATGGTAGCCATTGGTACCTTTAGAATCAATTCTTATACCAAGTCCAGTACCATGGAGGTGGGAAGGTTCAGTTTCCATATCAACAACATCAATTTCTAACCGGGCCTTTTCAGCAGCAGCAGCAGGGACAGCGAGCTCCCGCTCCTCCAAGAGAAGATGTTGCAGAAGGAGGATGACCTCAGGGCACTCCTCAGGGACCTCAACCAGGTCATGTTCAGGGATGTGGCTAATAGCTAAGGGGTATAGGAGTTGGGTGTGGGTAGCTACACGCCACAGAGGCAGCAGTTCTAGTAGGGCCAGAGTTCGTTTGAGGTACAAACATCTAGTTTAATACTCTTGATTTTTTCTTGTTTGATTCAGGAGCTCCACACTCCTTCATTACACCTATTCTATCCCATGCTCTGGGTTTATATGCAGATAGACTTCCTATTTCCCTGGTATTGAGTACTCTATTCAAAGGTTAGACCTATTCGTCTTATGTTTTCTGGGGATGTAGACTGATGTTGGGGCCACATCAGTCTAGTGGGGACCTTCTTTTTCTATATATGAAGTCATATGATATCATTGTAGGCATCAACTAGTTGTTCTCTGTGTGTGTCATTATCGAATTCTTCCGGAAAAGGGTCAATTTTTCATATATAGGCGGCCAGTGTGTAACTTTCGTTGGAGAGCAGGGTTACCAGGAGGGAATTCGGTGAGTGGAGCCCCTTATTTCCTTATTATTTGAGCTATTAGTGGAGTCGATAGACACATAGATAATGGAAGTCCCTGGGATTTTCATTGAGTTCTTGGAAATCTTCCTTGGAGAGGTGGTGACTCTACCCCCTCGATGTGATGTTGAGTTCAGGATAGACTTGCAATCTGGTGCTCATTCAATTTCGATGGATCCCTATCAGATGGTTCCTTCTGAGTTGTGGGAGTTGTGGATCCAGGTTGATGACCTGGTGAAGAAGGGTTTTATTTGACCTAGCGCGTCACCATGGGGTGCTCCATTCTTATTCGTGAAGAAAGTAGATGGTGGTCTCAGGCTGTGTGTAGACTACCAAAGACTGAATCAGGTGACGGTCAAGAATTTTTTCCCCATCTTGAGGATCGAAAACCTTTTTGACCAGTTGAAGGGAGAAAGTTGGTTCTCCAAGATCAACCTATGGTTGGGATATCACCAGTTGAGGGTGAAGTAGGGTGACATCTTGAAGATTTCTTTCAGGTGCAGATATGGTAACTTTGAGTTCGTGGTCATGTCATTCGGTGTTAGGAACGCACTAGCCATGTTCATGGGGCTCATGAACTCCATCTTCCGCTAATATCTGGATCGGTTTGTAGTTGTGTTTATCGATGACATCCTGATCTACTCAAGATAATAGTAGGATCATGTCGAGCATCTGAGGATGGTTTTAGAGGTCCTCTGACACCACTAGCTCTACGGGAAGTTGTCCAAGTAAAAGTTCTGGACATGAGAGGTGCACTTCCTTAGATGCATGGTGTCCTAATAGGAAATATCTATGGACCCATAGACGGTCGAAGCAGTTTTTTCTTGGGAATCACCCAATAACATAGAAGAGATTCATAGTTTCCAAGGACTGGTAGGTTACTACTAGATGTTTGTGTACAACTTTTCTAGATTTGCATCTACATTGAAAGCTTTGAATAGGAAAGACGATACTTTCATTTGGAGTGATCAATGCCAGACGGCTTTCAGTTATCTGAAGGGGAAGCTAGTCAGTGCCCCAGTGTTGAGGTTTCCAGAGGAAGGGGTAACATTTGAAGTGTTCTATGATGATTCTGGTCTAGGATTGGGGTGTGTTATGATGCAATAGTAGGTAGTAATCTCTTATGGTTCTATGAAGTTACGTCCTCATAAACGGAACTATTCCCCCCACAACCTGGATCTTTCAGCGGTTGTGTTAGCGCTGAAGTTGTGGCGGAATTACCTCATCGGGGAATGCTTCTTGGTCTTCATGGATCACAAGAGTTTGAGTTATATCTTCTCCCAGCAAGACCTGAACTTTCGGTAGTGGAGGTAGATGGATTTCTTTAGGACTACGACTTTGAGATCTCCTACACCTCAGGAAAGGGGAACATGGTGGCCAATGCTTTGATCAGGAAGTCACAAAGGGATGTACTTTGGGAGTCAGCATATTCTTTTAAAGAAATGAATGAGTTGGATGTTTTACATCTGATCATGAGAGTGGAGGATAGTAGAGGCTATATATTTCAGATGAGGGTGCAGACTTCCTTGGTACAGTAGGTGGAGGAGTCTCATTGGGGGGACTTAGAGGTTGAAGTGATGTGTGATCATGTTAGTCAGGGAAATGCTTCAGAAGGATGGTTGGAAGATGGTTAAAAGATGGACATAATCAGATTTTTTTATATGGGAAGTTTTTTATCCCAGAGACGATCCACGAGGTAGTTCTCATTTAGTTCCATAACTCACCCCTGGTGGTACACCTAGGAGTTTCCAAGATGTATCAGGGCTTGAGGGGTTAGTTTTTGTGGCCTAGGGTGAAACATGAAGTGGAAGAGTTTGTGGAAAGGTTCCTAGTGTGTCAGCAGGTGAAGGATGAACACCACATCCTAGGGGGTTTATTGTAGCATTTAGATATCCTATAGTGGAAGTGGGATGACATCTTGATGGATTTCATCATGGGAATACCCAGGGTTCAATGAGGTTGTGATGCTATCTGGTTAGTGGTAGACTGGCTAATGAAATCATCTCACTTCCTAGAAATCAAGGAGTTGGGTGCATTGGATGCCTTATCACAGAGGTACATGGCTATGGTGGTGTGGTTTCATGGAGTTATGAGGTTCATAATTTTAGACTAGGATATGCACTTTACTCCACAAGTCTTTAAGGAATTATAGTGTGCTTTTGGCACCCATCTCTGCCTTAGTACTACTTTCCACCCCTAGATAGATGGGAAGACAGAGAGGACAATCCAGACATTGGAAGATTTGTTATGATCATGTGTTTTGGACTTTGGGGGATCATGGGTATGAAACTTTCCTCTGGTAGAGTTTTCCTACAAAAATAGTTATCAACCTACCATTGGCATGTCACTTTTCGAAGCCTTGTATGAAAGACCATGTCGTTCACCCTGTACTGGATAGAGGTTGGGGAAGCGGGTGTTCTTGGCCCAAAGGTAGTTCAGAGCACTACGGAGAAGTTTCATCTTGTGTATGAGAGGATAAAGGTGGATCAAGGCTAGAAGAAGTCGTATGCCAATCATAGGAGGAGACACTTGGAGTTTGATTTTGGGGACCATGTGTTCTTAAAGGTCTCCCCTCGGTGTAGGAAATGGAGGTTCGGCAAGGGGAGTAATCTTTCTCCCATGGTCATCATACCCTTCAATATGTTGCAACGGGTTCGCGAAGTGTCTTATTAGCTGGCACTACCACCACTGCTACTAAAGTTCCACGATGTCTTCCATGTTTCTCAACTCTGTCAATATCTACACGATGATTCACACATCCTAGACTGGGGAGAGCTGGATATTGAGGAAGATTCAATGTTCTTGGAGCAACCAGTGAGGATCGATGATCATGAGGAGAATATGCTTTGTGGGTGAACCATTCCCTTGGTTCATGTGTTCTATGGGCATAGTGGCCTCAAGGAGATTACCTGGGAACAGGAGGCACAAATGTGTGCCCAGTGCCTAGAGATGTCTTGAGTTTTGTTTTGTGTTTGTTTTTTACTTGAATGTGTTGTAATGCTTGACCTTGTTTGCTATGAGATGAGTTATTTCACTTGTTATCTAAATGTGTGTGAAAATTCCTGACTATGGGGAGGGTAGAACCTGATCCCTAATCAAGACGCATTAAATTGGATGTAATTAAACCTTTGTGTGTGAGTTAGTGCTGCCCAAAGCGGATAGTATCTTGACATGGAGGAAGGAACTCCTTAATCCATATATCTGAATGGTTTGAATTTTGTGTTTGTGTGGTTGTTAAGTATATCTATAGTTGTTCTGGATATGGTTGAGGGAGATACTACTATATGTTAAGGTTTTTTCTGGATTTTGAACAACTCTATGGTGGTTTCTCCCTGAGAATTATCTTACGGTGTGGCTGTTTGGACCCATCTCTTTTCTTCAGGTTTACTCTTGAATTATCGAGGATGAGAATAGTTTGAGAGGTATCTAATGTAATAACCTAGTTTTACAGAGCCCTTCCTTTGTGAAAATCTAGTGTTTGTAGTATTCTAAGGGGTCATGTGGTTTCTTTCCCAGGAGTTTTTCAAAAACTTGGTTCCACTAAACAATTCCACAAAAAATGGTGGCACCATTATAGTGAAACTGGTCACAGTAAAACTGTGACAGTGGCACCGTCACGATCACACTATCAAGGTCGCACACTGAACTGGTCACCCCATTATGGTGGCACCGTTACGGTGTCTCACCGAACAGTGTCCCACCCTTTGCTAAATTTTTTCCCAATTTCCTGAGTTTTTCTAGTTCCACCCCCAGTAATGTATCTTTTGGTGTAAAATTTTTTTAATACCCTTTTCAAATATATTTAAAGCCAATAAAAAATCTTTTAAACCCCCAAGAGTTGGGTGACCCTTTAGTTACCAAAACATGTGGCCTTTTTCCTCGGTGTCACACCCTTCCCCATGCTTTCCATATTTTCCCCTATTATGTGGTTTTTCTCTATTTAGAAGATATAATTTCACTCACATCCATTATCTCTATCATCTATGAAGAAAATTATTAAATAAAATTTAATAATGACATGTGAAACCACCAAACATTGTGGTCAAGCCACAATCCGACTTCAAGTAATTCGAAATCATCTCCCTGATTTTAGGATTAGGCCTTTTCTTAAGCTGAGATATTCTCTTCATTTTTTCTAGTTTCTATAAGTATGCCTAGATACTTACTCTGAAGATGAATCATGCACCCATGCAAGATCTATTCCTATTCATCCTTAAAGCCCTTGAGTTTTCCTTTCTTGCAAGTCATGCATCCTCAGTTCTTGATGCAAGGATAAAAACTTCAATCCTTGATCATCAAAGTAGGGGTTTTTTCTTCATCTCTCCTTATTGTGAATCATCTGAGGTGGGTGTGATTATGTTTCCATCAGGACGTGGATGAAACCAAACCTTAACAAAGATAATAAACGGACTTTTAAATAATAAATGGGTGTAAATAATGATGATTTTGTTGTATTATTTTATCTTCATTCTTTTTTTTTGTGAATTGTATGTGCTTATGCCCACTAAAAATCATGGTCTTTGGTGGTGATTTCTTATGCACTAATGAACCTCTATTTTCTGGATAATCTTGTGATTGAATGGATATAACATGAAAACTAGTTAATCATGTAAAATTGGCTGATAAAATGGATTCCCAATAAATAATAATACCTATGTGATCTCCCCATCTAATCAAACAAAAAGAAGGGACTTAGTAAATGGTGATGACTAAATCTGAAAACATCCTTGCTTTGTTCCGGTGGTATGCATGGTTTCTCTCATTGATGTTTATAAAATATGTGGATGGAGATGGGATCTCCTATTGTTCAGTTATTGGTTTGTGGATCTGAGTTCATGCGGAGCCGGTATGTTGGGGCTTGGTTTGGTTCCAATACTTTGAGGGATATCACAGATCCCTTTTTTGTGACTTTACAAGAGAACTGGGTGTGAATGCTTAAATTGGTGCTTGGTCATTTTTTTCTTCAGTCCAGTGTTGTTTTGACTCATGGTTGTGATTTTTAGTTGCCCAGTAGTGGAGAATTATTTTCAATAGAATCACTTAAACATGATAATAAGAATGGGTTCGATGGGGAGACTGTTTTCTAGCAATGGTTTGTGTTCTAGTTGAGGTTTTGGTGCTTTTGTGCATACAGGGATAACAGTAAGAGTGGTTGTGTATGGGTTGTTTGTCTTCTTCGGGACCCTTAGGTTGGTATCAGTTCTTGATTACTTATATGTAGAAAATGTAGTTCATGTGTTTCTTATATGAACCCCACCCATACTAATCACTTTGTGCTGAACACCCCCATTTCAAGGGGGAGGGTGTTTTTTCAACATTCTTATGAGTAGCTGATTATCAGCTTCTTTCTTCTCCCTCTCTCTGGTATCCCAAGACTCTTTGGATAGGCTGTAAAAACCTAAGGTTCATTATGGATCAAGACTCTTTGGGTATAGTGTGTTGTGGTGGTTTGACCAGGTGTGTGCGAAAAGGTTTGTTTCCCAAGAATCTTTGGGATGAGGCCCATTTGTCTTCAGGCATGGAAGAAGTTGTTCTGAACTAGGTGTCTTTGGGAATGGAAATGGTTGTTTTTTCCTAGGTGTCTACGAGTAGGGATGTGCATGGTTTTTGTGGTCCAGGTGTATGCGGGTGGGATTCGTGGTTGTGGTGGCCCATAAGGTTGTCGTTGGGGAGGCAGTGGGACTGTAGTGGAACATATAGGGGAGGTATGATGCATAAGATTTCCTAATTAACTAGTGGGAAAGCGGTGCGGGGTACCCAAATATTGATGTGTTATTACTATTACTTTATTTGACTTGCGTTATTTGGGGAGTGTGCTTTTTTGAAGCTAGGTGGATAGTTTCTTACTACGTGTTTTGGTTACTTATTTTCTCACGGGGCATTAGAATGCCTCCCCACTTGTGCATAAGAACTTTTGGTTTTTCCTACTTAGTATACTTGTATACTCACCCTATTTATATAAAACTACTTTTAGGTTTCCATGAGGACTTTGAGGAATGTACTGGACTATACTAGATTGAACGTCAGGACAGTTTTCATTGCTGGTTTTCTTTTCTTTTGGTACTTTCCTATGGAGTTTTATTGTATTTTTTTGTATCACTTTTCTTTTAACATGCATGTGGGAATGGATTATTGGGATTTACTTTCATTTTCATCTTTTTGTAGTTTTTTGGGACTTACCGTCTTATCTCCAGATCTTGTTCCACAAAAAGGGTAATGCCTTCCATATTATGTTTGATTCTATACCATTGGTTCTAGTCACCACTTTGGGGCCTATCGAAGGTAGGACTTAGGGGTCATTATATCTCCTTCAACTTGAAGAAGGATGGGTTTGGCAGTTTTTTGTCCCTTCCCTCATCTTGGTGAAGGCGGGTTGTGACACTGGGTCTGATTCCTACACTCAGATTCTACCCGATTCTATATTTGAAACTATACATAGATTTTACTAAGAAATTCATACCTATAGTATTCCATTTATCTAATGGAATATGTGATCCAAAACAACCATTACACAACCATTATCAGGGTCCCATGACCCTTCTCACATGAGGGTTCCCTACCAATGACCAACATCCTGCTCTCCACCTTAGGAGCATCAATTTCATCATACCAATGAAAAGAGTTCAGATTACCATAGCCTATGCTCTGTCCATATAGACATAAAAATTGTAATGTATGCTAACCCACTCACCCTTAAGTTATAAATAAATATCACCCATCACTCATTCTCGTATCTTGGGAATGGTTTCCATGGTGTTCACTATGTTTCAAGTCATAACAAGGGTTTCCACCCTCAAATGTCCAAAGCTATAATCCCCACCTTATGTATTACCGTAAACCACCCCTCAAGAAATACTCCTAAGGAGTCCATCCATCAAATAAAAAAATATATATTTATCTATCTCATTTTATTACTAATGCTCTCTTAGCATACTCAGGATGATGTCAATATATGGGGAAAGATCACCTCTGAACTAGGAGAATGAAAAGATCTCATTAATAGGTGTGTATTTATCTCCTCGATCCACACTCACATCAATAGGTCATACTTTCCTTTTAATAATTCTTTATAAAACATCTCCTAAAAACTCATTTCTAGGCTCAAACATGGGTCAACTATCCCACAACTTCCAATTTAAATCCAAATTACCTTACTCATAGGGTAACTTCTTTAAATTACCCAAATACCTAAGTCACCATGACCACATGAGTCATATTTGAAATTTTTGATCCTTTTCCCACACCCATACTCTCACCAAAGTTCTATATCAAATGGTTATAATATGCAACTATCATGAAATAAACATGAAATAAACCATTGGCGTACAATCCCATGCCACCCAATTCAAAATATGACTCACACTCCTGAAACTCATCTATCATCAGGTTTAAGATAAATGTGCTACCTTGAATTAAATTTATTAACATGTCAGGATCTCCCTTAAAATCCTCTTCAAAATCAATCACTTCACCAATTACATTATTTATTAAATGAACTCCCTCCTCAAAATTTAAATCATAAACCACACAACCACTGGTCAACTAGGCTAGGCACCTGAAAATTCCTACCCATCGAATCTAGTCTCAATACCTGGTCACCATAGGGTATTTTTTAGAAAACCAATGGAATCAACATGCCTATTCTATAAAATTATATCACCTTTCATGAATCGGTATTGAAATGATCACACAAAAAAACTCATCACCTCTAAGACATCCACAAACCCAAGACAACCACTCTCATATGTTTCCCTTGATTATTTGAACCACTTAATCATTGAAATTTGAGTCAAAACTAAGAGCATCTAGGTATTCCACATTTACCTACTAATAAAATCTCAAAATAGGGCCACTAGGTTCATCCAACTAGCCTTAAGGTCTCTCACACAAGAACCACATCCCACATAAGGTATTCTATTACATGGAATCCAACACGCATGTAAATTCTCTCTAAATAGGTAAAACTAAAGGTAGAAAAATGACCATTGATATATAATGTAAAACCCTATTAATAAGGTGAAATGGAATCACCTACTAAGCATCAGGATACCAGGCCCTAATTCTATCTGATCATCCTCATAAGGAACTACTTCCCATAGGGTCATGACATGAGCACAAAATTGATAAAGAAATAACACTCACTAGGTATCCACATATGGTAATACCCACTAATAGTTGAACTTATTAGAAAACAACACACCTTTTTGGTGTTCCATTTAATCAACTAAGAGACTTACCTAACTCAATGATCAAACGGAAATCACTTACTGTGCCTAAGAACTCGGCTCAAAAGTATGCCAATTTCATAGTTCCAAGGGTGCTACCTCAACTATTCTTGCCCATAACTTTAACATAAAGAATCAACTTTTAAAACTAAATTCATGTCTAAAAGTTCACTAGGATCTACTTCTTGTTATTTAATTCTAGAATAACATAAAAATTCATAGAGATATATACAAAACATACAAGTTCTCATCCAAGGAAACTCTAAGCAGTATTAGAACTTACCCTTACATTAGGGTCCTTCATTAATAGAATAACTAAAAGGTTTTAATTCAGATATTTTCATTGATTCTCATTTATTATAACGTTTAAAGGGCTCAGATACAAGCAATATCATGTACCAGTTATAAAATGAAAATGGTTTATAATTATACTTAGAACTTTATTCAGTTAAATCTACGTATTATTATAGAAAAATTATCACATAATTTCCTTTTAAAACCATTTCATTTATCCATAAGTTTTCATAACTAGATTAGTTAAAGAAAATTTCAATTTTAATCTATAGAGTAAAACACCTTTTAGGTTTTCATTATAATTTTAACTAACTAAAGCCTCATAACAACAAAGCTAAAAATCATAAATAAGGTCTTGTATCATTTTGGGGGGAGAATTTCTGTAATATGCTACCATAAATGTATATGAAACATAGTATAAGTGGTTGTTGAAACTTTAAATAATTATCCCACTTATCACAAGTATATCCCCATGGGGTTAAGCACTAAGAACAATAATAATAATGGTGACCTATGATGGTCATATCGAACCAACCTGGGTTTAGTTGTATGGTAATTCATTCCCAATTTATGGAGTCAATGCTCTATAAATTACAATTGGAATCCCATTTAAGTGAATCCCATTAATAGTCAATTAATAATAATTTTAACACACCCTCAAGAAGGTTATTTCATATACATGAAATGATAAAACTCACCTACAAGGTTAAATTCAAGCATATATGTATTCAGTTATATGTTTTATCAGACCCAATTTATAAAGGTGTTATCCTTTATAAGAGACAACTAACATACCATTTAACTAAAATCCATAAGTAATAAATTTATTTTATTAAAAACTAAACACTTCCTTTCCATTTTCAAGATTCACTTTCAAAATAATTTTAATTGTTTAATTGATCACAAGTTAATTAAATAGAATTCCACCATCAATCTATGTGGGAAAACATCATTCAGTTTGATGCATACACTTTATTTAACCAACCTTACATCCTAACAATTACAAGGAAGCTATCATATAAGTAAGGAATACAAGTATATAAGAAATCCAAAAATTATGCATGGAATATAGATGATCATGCTAATTTTCACCCAAGAATAGTATATAGAGAAACATGCTAAATAATAACCCTAGAATTGTGTGTATATAAACATGTCATATAATCACACAAACATGGTATATAAGTAAGCATGTTAATTACATGTGAATCTTATGTGCCTGAAATGATGCATGAACACACCCCCTTCCCTTACCATACTGGTCTAAGAGGTAAATCCTAGAAATCCATAAATAAATAACCAGTGGAAATATAAAAATCACTCAAGGTGAAATAAAAATCAACTATAATAGCAAAAAATGTGAACAATAATATCATCACAATCAACTTGATCTTTCCCTAATGTGTGGGTTGTTCATTCCCAGACACAAGCTATTTACCAACTATCTATATATTTATAGTCTCTTGTATACCATCCCAAAATAATAAGACAAAATAAAATAAATATTTCATACCACTTTTTCATGTCCTGACCTAGGAGCCACTAAAATGGTGCTCTGAGTCGATTGGTGACAAGGCCTCAAGAAAACCTCCCTGTATACCAAATACTACTAACTAGTAGAAAGGGTCTAAGGGTGGTAAAATGGGGATAATATACCCTTTGGATTAGAACTAAATAAAGTGGAATCATAAATAAATGAGAGGAAGTGGGAGATAAATCATCCTGATAATAATAAATAGATGACCAGACCAATAGAAAATAAATAACAAACTATGAATGAACATTCCAATTCATAATAAAATAATTCAACGTACAATTGGTGATATATACAACAGCTTTAGATAAATAAAGAATAAATAAATAAATAAAAATACCTAACTCCTGTAGGAATCCCAAGTACATGATCAGTCCCCAAATCATTGTCACATCTTAGTCTATAAAGAGAAATAGTGAGAAAGTGCATTCTAAGATCCTACCATGCAACCAAAATGTATGTCTAGGTAAAAAATGGTGGCCCGAATAGGTTGTGACTAAAACTCAGTAGGAAACCACCAATGGAATATAATGCATATCTAGTTCATGAGTATAAAATGGTACAATGTGTAGGTATAATAATGGAAATAGTAAAATAAATAGACCATGTTGGATTGGGTCCCTCATGAGATACATGTCTGATACCACTATCTTTATCCTAAGTAGTAATTTCTCTAAACCTATACATTTATATAGATATAATCAAGTCACATGTTAGATAACTAAGGCATCCATGTACAATGTTAAACATAATGGTTTTCATATCAAAAATAGGGGAATCAATCAAAATATCTAAACCAAGGGAGATGGGGCATCATGTCAAACTATTTCTATTAACTGATAAGGGTAACCATGCCCAACCATTTAACTAATAATAATAATAATAATAATTAAAGGACCACTATATCTGACATGTTTGATTAAAGGTAATGATAAGGGTTCTATAACTAACAATTAAATAAGTAATGATATGGGGATCCATTCCCAATAACTTTAATAAGTAATGATAAGGGTATTCAATACCAATAACTTCTAATAGTAATTATATATAAATTCATATTTATAAATTTCTAATAATAACAATAAGGAATTTCATGTCAAGTAAATTCAAATAATAAAGAGGAACATCATGTCCAATAATGTAATATAAAAGTAGAGTTAAGGAGCTTCATGTCCAATTACATATAAATATAATAGGGAACACAATGTCCAATATTTAAATATTTAATGAGGAAGGTCATGTCCAATAATAAAAATCAATGTGACATTGAGTGTAATGACTGACTATTCCTGATAAACAATAAGGGTTTTTATGTCTGATGATAATGATCGATCATAATATAATACCCATGACCTATGATCCCATCCATAGAACTCCAAAAATGATTCTATGTATCACTCAAGACATACTATAATAAAATAGGCATTTTTCCTTTAACAGTTAAACATATATAATTCCCAAACTTCAATTAAAATATATTATTAATCATTTTAGTTTATAAGTGCCCAATTGGTTGAGTGATATGTCCTCTCCATCCACTTTCCATTTAATTTATTTAACTATTTCATTTAATTCATTCATCCCCCATTCATTTAGAAACAACAATGGGTTAATAAGTATTTATGTTATTAGTGGTCATAGGAATTTTTATTATTTACACAAGGACCAATTAGGACTTCATGCCAATATACAACCCACCACGATTCATTTAACTAATAATCCCTAATTCAATTTAATTATTTCCATTAATAAATTCTTTTTTAGTTTACCCTAAGGTGTTAATTAGTGGTATTCATCTATTTATTAGTTCATTTAGTTCATTCCCAAGTTCTAGTAATTAGGTATTAAACTCAACATGCCTCAAGGGAAGTTTAATTACCTAATCAAGGCATATGTGTTATGGGAATTTTTATCAACACACCCAAATATATGGTTTAATTTTATTTACAAAACCTCCAATGATGGTATTGGGCCACAAGGACAACCAATTCAAGGTTACAAGAATTTATTTAATAAATTTAACATTTAGGATGTGACTCACAAATAATATGGCATAATGAAACATTTTATAAATGAAAAAATTTTAAGGGAAAGAAATATATAGAACCTACCTCATGAAAAGGAAGCTTTACTCATCTAATATCGGGCTTTAATTCAAGTTGGGATGATAGAAAATTATGAACTGGACAAACTAACTACAAATAATTCATATTATCTAACACAACATTAGAATTTCTATGGGTGAATAAAATAGATAAAGGAGGTAAGAGGAGTCATATAATCATATTTAGACTTCCAAAACATCTAATGAAGATCAAATATGACCAAAAATATAGTAAATCCACCTATGGAAGTGGGAGGAAGAGGAGGGTGCATGTTGATGGCTATAAAACAAGTGAGGGTGAAAATGGGGTAAAACCCCTTTTAAGTCCATAGGGGAAAATTTTAATTTTACCCCTTTTTAATAGGAATACATTTAGGACACATGGTTAGGAAAACTATGATTCAACCATATAGATCCACTATCCAAATTACCCCTAATCCACATGGTTTCCTCACATGGATTGCAAACCATGCTACAACCATGTGGAGTTACTACCCGCAAGCACTCATACCCTTGTAGTGTACGATTAAAAAAACCATGCACCAAATTTGTAAGTCTCTCAGCACCTATACACCATTTTTATGGATTTTTAGGACACATCACATGGTTAATAAAACCATGTGACTATAAAAAATAGTTCTCATGGTTAAAATTAATCATGCGCTAACCATGTGCCTAGGTTGTCATTTCTAAAACTTCCATTTTGGGTGTCAAACCATTAGGACACCCCAAAACCTCTTGGACTTTTTATGAGTCTCATTTCACATCTAGAAAAAAACAATTTTAAGTGTTTTTTCTCTTTTAATTACCTCCTAAATCTCAATTTAACATTTAGCTCATCCACCAAAAGAAAATTCAAATTCCATTAGAATTTCTCAACTAGTTCAAAACACGGTCCTTACACTCCTATATTCATCTCAATACCAAGAAGAACAAGATAAAATTCCTTCAATAATGACATAACATAAAGATATAAATACAAACAATGCAATACAATCAATTTATCATGCTAACATCTAATGATTCATCGGTGTTGTTCATATATTGAAGGAGCATATGTGAATCACCACTAGAGGGGACCTTCTATGGGTCCAAATGAGGAAATAATAATACACTAATTGGATTTGAGTGATCAAAACCATAAATTAAGGAAGATCTCAAGACTGAGCTAATTTTTTTTCTTGTGTTTTAAATTAATTTTAAATTATTAATAAAAAACCTCTCTCTTGGTTTTAGAAAAAATTATTTTTCAATATTCTTCTGGAAAAAAATTGTTTTCATCACATTAACATCATATACATTGTGAGTGATTCATTAAATATAACAAAATATAATTTTTCCATAGGATCAATAAGCATTCTTTTTGTGTCTATAACCATTACAACAACATCTATATGAATATTTTAAAAACATTATGATTCATAGACCTTATGGGCCCAACAATCCCCAATCACATTTCATGAAAAATAAGAAATGTTTAATGTTTTTTTCTAAAAAATTACTTCTAATACGTGTATAGATGAGGATATATATAATATTTAAATAATATAAGATACTGGTAGAATAATATCAATGAATGGTGTTCGAATATATAATCATTATATTGTCCCTTATAATCCACATATGTTTCTTAAATATTAATCTCAACTCAATATTGAAATTTAAAACTAATTATGTTATATTAAATATTTGTTTAAATACAACAATAATTACTATAACCATGTAATTGAAACTATTTATGGATATGAAAGTACACAACAATGTGAGAAAGTTCTTAAAGAGATTAAAATATACCATGATTGTTGATATATCTCACCATGTTTGGTTGATTGGAAAATATCCAATTATGAGATCCACTATAGGTTTTCTCATATTGAGAGATTAAATTTAAATTTACTTCATGAGAAAAGTGTCCCTTTCACATATGGTTCCATAATTGAAGATATTTTTTAATAATCAACAATTTAACAAACAATTATAACCGCATGGTTTAAAAAACACAATTTATCATGAAATGCGGTGTTGAACCTATGTATAATTTTCCTTGAAAATTTTATTCCATTTATATGATCAAAAATGGTATCCTCGGAAGTTTTTTTTATTGGTGGATAGAAAAATATGCCTCCAATTTATAATATTACTCACTAAAGTTATAGGTCCAACTTCTTATGGTTATATCTTGATTGTTTATCATAATTTTGTTCATACATTTAAACAAGCCAATTACTCCTTGGGTTTAATTTACAAGGATGAATATTTCATTAAAGCTATTATAGAGGATTCTATGTGGGAAATGGGAAATTAATTTCATTGGTTCTTTTCTTGCATGATTTTATATAAAACAATTTCTTAGCCTAACCATGTATAGAGTGAAACTTATAAATTAATTCATGAATATATCTAATATATTAAATGAAAATGGTTATAATTAAAAGGTATATGAATATTTAACCTCATTTTATGAATATATAAAATATATTAAATGAAAATGGTTATAATTAAAAGGTATATGAATATTTAACTTCATTTTATTAGTAACAAATTACTCATCAGTTCTTACTCCCCATTGTAATATTTTTTTACTTCTTTCACCAAACTTTTGAATACAATATCACTATTATTAGGTTTCTACAAGGCTTAATAACAATTAATCATATTATTGTAAGAAAAATAAACCAAAAATATAGGATCAACATGGAAGAAATATTAAACCATATAAAAACTAGAAATGAAGCACTATTGTAAACATGCATACTCTTCACCGAAGAATCCTTTGAAACCTTCCTGATATTCATCTGATATGTTTAGTGAGGATCATAAAAGTAGAAAACAATATCCCACCACCTCTAAAGTTATCCATGAGTTAAGTAGAATCATTTGTTTCATAGATGGTATCAATCTAATATTCAGGTAATGTTATTGCCTTGAGCAAAAAGGAGAAGTGTGATGAGATATTTGAGTTCCTGGGAGTTTCAAATAAGCATTAAGAACTACCTCTACCAATTCCATCAAATTATAGTGATTTATATAACAACCAAGGATTCTACTTGAGATTTGTTGCATTTATTTTTAAATTATAACACATGAATAAATACTATGTAATATTCATGTATCCATTATATGAATGAAACACCTCCATCATGATTCATCTTATGAAACAGTTCATTAATTGACAACCAAGATGGCAGAGTTTCATTAGTGTGATCCACTAATGTTATTGTATCCTCCATGCATGAAATATAATTTCATGCATGCCTTGTGAGTTAAGAAGGTTTCATGAAAATATTATAATCATGAAATATTATGATATTTCATATTACATAACTTATTTTATCACATAAAAAAGGTTGTAGGGCATACTAATTCCTTTAATCTCTCACTTGCACTAAATCTCAACCAACTTTGTGTCATTTCACCTTATATTGTATCATATATAATAAATTCTAAAACCATATCCAAAAATCCTTTTGGATATATTTAAAAATAATTTTATAAAGTTTTCATTAACTTTACCTTGTATAAAATCATATGTAATACCTTGTGAATACTCATCTAAAACTATTTTTGGAATAACTAAAAAATAGTTTTAGAGTTTCTATCTCAGTCAAACTCAATCCTCATTTATTCAACCACAAAGTGTGACCCAGTGGAGCTATATAGCATTGATAGAAAATATGAATCTCTATATTCATAAATATGAGAAAATTGTATCCTCTAGAAAAGCGTTAATGCTACTCAAACTATAAAGGGATGTGGTATGATATCCATCAAACACAAGTTTTTCATACCTGTGTTCACCAATCTTCATTATATTCAAATTTCCATTCTCACATTTTCCCTTCTTCTAGGAAATCATATGGCCATTAGACACTGATTATGTCAATCCAACATAGACAATCCATCTATTCTGGATTATTAAAGTATATAATGGCCAAGTCGATTAATATATCACATGTTATTCATCTGTATAGATAATCACATCACATGTCACTCATCTAAATAGACAAGCACATTATATGTACTTTCTAGCTGTGTACCTACACTCTATAGTATATCTTAATCAATGAACTAGATTTTATACTTTTCATATGAGAGTAAAAATCTCATCTTAGTTAAGCTTCAACTGAAGACATGATTAGCAACATATCCAACCACCATTGATTAGAAAATTCAACATGTAGACTTACATAAGTAGGGTATCAAAGTATAAAATTTCCCATTCTAAGTATCTCAATAACCTTAGGTAAAGGGACTCAAATATGATCCATTAACCCTTAGTATACCAAAAACATTTTTATGACACTCCATGTGGTATACATAGTTTGGCATCTAGCATATGAAAACAATTTTTATGCCTCATAAGCATATTTTTATCTCTATACAATAATATTACCCATGATAATCTTAACATTTCATCATAACATAAAATAATCCATGATGAAAATAAGTTTAGGATAACTCAAAGTAATACTTTGAGAGGTCAATTATCATTACACTTCCTGAAATATATATAAATTCTGACCCATATATAGCTAATGTGAAAGAATTATAGTGTATATTTCCTTTTAATATGATACAATATATATTCTTAAACCCTTTTGAGAATATTTAACAAACCCAAATTAAGCACCATTTTATCATATCATATATAATAAACTTATAGATCACTCTTATACATGATTCACTATCAAGGATTTTGTTAACTAATAGAATCATATGTAATATATGTTACATATCTATGTTATCATATGATAAAACCCTCTCAATAACTCTTTAGTGAGAAAAATATATAAAGTAATCAAATATGAATAATGGTGATATTTAGAAATCATATTCCTAACAATTAAATTCTTTGAACATATTCAAACTTCTTAACTTCATAACATTAAATGTTATGATATCACATTTTTTTATCTGCTTAGAATATTTCTAAGTTCATCATTATCATCATCATATTCCATCAAACTTTTTTATGAAAATATTTTCTTACATAATATAACAACTTACAATAATCTGTTTAGGATAAAGTCATATCAACTTGTAATGATAACTAAATGTAATTCATTATATTTATCTTTACCCTTATATCCTAAAATAATTTAATATATCAAGTGAAATTTTATTTGTATTTCGATTGTAATTTTCTTCTATTTGTTAACTTTTAACTTCTCTAAGTTCAAACAAATTCTTACTAGTTTCTTAGACATTATATTATTTTCATAATATCTTATTAATATATGAAAAACCTTTTTTATTAGAAAATATCATTTTATTTTTTTCATATCATATATGGTATTCTATTTTTTTTAATCATTTTTCTTTGAAAAGAAGATAATTATTTAAAATATTCCACTAATGGGTGGTCAAATCACATTCCTTCATATTTTAATAAATGGATTGATAAAAACTTTTACTCTTCTACTTTTTAAGTATGTTTAAAGAATATAATAAATCTTAAACCATGTGTATATAATCAATCATTTCAATTTAATTCATAATAATACTTTGTTATTGGACCGCTATCTTAACATATAATATAATTGACATGAAGATACACATCATTTACATTGACTCGTCTGAGGTAGATGAATTATTTAAAAATCAAATATTTTTTGTAGAAACTCTTTACATCATCATTTTAATTCAAACTACAAGATCAATCAATTATTCTCTTTATTTTGAACTCTAGTATATTTACAACACTTTTAAAATATAAATTTGGTATACATACCCATTAAAATTAAAGAATTGATTTCTATAACCCCTATACCTGATATGTATATCCCATGGGGTTTCCTACAACTTCTTCAAGAATTAGTACCTAAACATCATATTATCGGTTCACTTATTATCAAAACTTTGATAATATTGGGTAAAATTTTCTTAAATTAAATCATGTTGTTGGAACATTTAAATAAATGACAATATGATGAATTTTATAACTCGAATAATCCATTTTAGTCTCCCTTAAATCATATTTAGAATTGATTAAATCATAAACTATGTGTATTAAAAACATCCATCTCATTTTTAATAAACAAACATTTTCACATTCTCTTTTCAAGAGAAAATGAGATAAAATAAAAATCTTATGACAATTTTTTCCAAGATTGAATCATCAAGTTATTAGTTACACAAATAATTTACTCAATTACTTATTATATAACCTCAAGCTCCAAACCTCAATTCTTTCTCATCTTTTAAACTACTGTATATTTACTACACCTGTAAATCAGATAGTTGGTAATATATATGTTTCAGGATAATATAATATAATCATATATCATTATTTCTTTATTTGGACTCTACATAAGGCTTCTTACAACACTTCAGGTAATCCATAAAATTTATTCTTCAATAGAAAACTTTAATATGATGAAATAAATGTCCCTCTTCTTTGGTTTAGATGTTGTTTTGGGATCTCCATGACCTTTTTTATTCCCCTTATAAACATAAATTTTACCATTCTCTTTCTATATCATCAATATGGAACTCAAACCTAGACAAACCATGTCCTCCTCAGCTATCCGCAACATATTTAAGAGATCAGGTAATGATTTATAGAGTTTATTCATATTATAATTCACAATAAACTATTGGAACCTTTCCAATAGTGATTTAAAAATGAAATACATGGCTAATTAAAGCTGAAGACATGAACCTACCATCATTAAATCATTGTAGTACCTAATAATATTTAGAATATGTGTAAATAATGAGGTTCCTTCCATTGTTTTTCACCAAAAAATAATTTCCAACACTTCATAACATTCATCCCTAGATTTCTCCTGATGAATCCTTTTTAGGTTATCATTTATTTGATAGGCATCCATAGTCTTATGGTACTTTTGAAAATTTGAATCCATGGTAACAAGCATGAGAGTAGATACTTCATATTAATATTTTATATTCTTGTTAGAGGAATATAAACCCTTTTATTAAACTAGTTCATAAGTTGGTTTTTTAGGAAGTGATTGTTCTAAAATATAAAAATTTCCTTCTTGTGTGAGAACTATTCTTAAATTCTAGTTCCAATCGAGTAAGTTACTATAATTTAGTTTTTCCTTGTCTAATATTGATTTCAAGGTCAATCTGGATAATTATAATACCATTTATCTTATCATAACATTATCATACTTTATTAAACATTTAATAAGGACTTATATTAAATGGGATCCCACTCAAATGATGTCCCCTTTTGAAATCCATCATTCCCATTAGTGATTTAAGAACAATATTTCGTTAAGAAATTATTTCTATTTTTAGTTCCTCTCACAACTTGGTTATTTAGGTAATGCATCATCCTAATAATATCATATATGACTCAGGGGTGATTGATTTGAAAACTCATTCTCCTTTCCATCATAAGGATAAACACAATTTTATTCATCCATTATACTAACTCTTAGGGTTTTCCAACTAAGTGTAACCCAAATAAAATTCTAAGAACATAATAATAATAATAAAAGACAATATAGAGGCACTCTCCCTAATAATAACCCACCCAAATATGATCTAATGTTATCTATTAAATTTTTTTCTTACACAAGATAATCTAGGGGCATCCCTACATTAGAATAACCAACCTAGTGGGATAATCAATATCTTGATAAGTATCACTTTATAAGGAATATTACACTTAGTATTTTAAATCATATTTAAATATCATCATATTATATCATCTTATTACCTTTTTATGCATGCTTTTAGTAATTAAATTTGAAATCATATTCCCTCCACCAAATCAATATGTTCAAAACATATTGATGTGTAACCATTTACACAACCTGTAGTTTGTGTTACTCACCAAAATTATAAGTCAAACACATTCATACATATATCTAAATACATCACATGCATATGGTACATGAAATTTTCATGTAAATTCATAGAGTTATATGAGATTTATAATCTTCACATGAGTAATCCTGAAGCGATAAATATCCAACCTCATTAACCTTTATATACAAGGCATAAGGCTTTAGGAAAGTAGGCGGATCAACTCCATATAGTGACCTAGGATTTGTATACATGGATATTACATTTTTTAGATGAACGTTAAATAAATTACACAAATACATGCCTAAGTACCATAATAGTTTAGTTTCTTTGGAGATTAGGTAAAAAAAATCTAATTTGGTTAAAGATATTCAACATATCCCACAAAGATCTTCTCATGTAGTACTCCTCTTATGCATACCCTACCTATACCTTTCTTCATAACCTGGGGAAGGAAACATAATAAAGGTTTATCTTAGATTCTTAGTAAGGGTAAATATATGAAATATCAATCTATGATCATATAAAATAATAATATAATTATAAGGGTATATGATCATGAAAATAACTTATGAATCTCATGCATAACTTTTCATAAATCATAACCATGATTCATGGAATAAAACTTTATCATTTTTGAAAACATGGCCCATAAGGGTGATAAATAATCTTAAATAAATCGTGAACCATGAGCTAGTGCAAAAAAATATCACCATTATAAACATAGAAAATCATTTCATACATAAATGTTAACTACCAAGACCATAATTATATTGGATCAGGATGCACTTGTTTACCATTATGGATTAGGACACACTAATTTCCCAAAGTGGATCAGGACACACCTTTTTTCCATTTTGGATCAAGTTACACTTGTTTCCCATAGTAGATCAGGACACACTTGTTTCCCATTGTGGATTAGGACACATAAATTTCACATAGTGGATCAATACCATTGACTTGCTTCCCATTGTTATCACATGAGATATAAATATGTACCCAAGGAATTGGATGGAGATATAGGTCCCACCCAAAATTTTATCAAAATAATACATATGTGTGATAAAATATCATAAAAATTTCATCACATCATAACAAATTAAATGAAATGAGTTTTATAAATATTTCATCATATCATAACCTATGGAAAAGAGACAGGTTTCATAATCATTTCATCATAGCATAAGTCGTGGAAAAAGAAGCCTGTTTCATATGAATTTTATCATGGTATAACCCATGGAAGAGAAACAAGTTTCATAAATATATTTCTATCATTAACCCTTCTGAAAAATAATAATAAAGTTATCTTGGTTCATATCCCCAGAAAATTATAAGTTACATAAAAGGATGTCATCTTAGATGGAGAATGATTTTTAAAGATAAATCACTTGGAATGTTTCTTGAGGAAGATAAAATTATTTGGAAATAAATTTTAAAAAATTATAAAATATTTTTTAAATCCTTTTATTTTAAAACAAACATGAAAACTTATAAAGGAAGATTTAAAAATCATTTAAAACATTTCTTGAGGAAAATATCCTTTCAACTTTGAAAAAAACTTTTAAAAATATAGAGAATTTTCAAAATAATTTTATTTTAAAATAACCTTGAAAACAGATAAAGTAATCTTAAAATAAAATAGTGGTCATGATGATTAGAAGTTTTTTTCATGTCATATATGTTAAAATAAATATTCCTTTCACATTTTCAATAAAATCCAAACAAGTATTATTTGGAAAAATAAATGAACATTATTTCAAAAAAATTGTAAAAATTCAAAAAACGGTAAAAAACTTATTTTAAAAAATCAAATTTGAATATTAAAACACTTTTGAAAACATTTTAAGAAAAAATGGTTTTATAAGAAAATGTATTTCTAACTGAAGATATAATTAAAGCCAGATATTCTTAAAAACATTTTTCAATTATTTTAATTAAAAAAAGTAAAAAAATGGTATTATTATTATTAATAATAACAATAGGATAAGAAATTTCATTATTTTCTTGAGATATTGATCATAATGTTTTATAATCATAAAAATAAACATAAAAAATCCCAATAAATGATGATATTTTAATATAAAATATTTACCAATTTAGAAACTTTAAAACTTAAGCACCATGAAGGAACATCATTAATTGAAACATAAAATATCCTAAAGATAAATAAATTCAATATATTACATGTCAAATGGTATGTATATACACCTTGTAAATTAATATATTTTCATAACATAACATATGTATCAAATAAGGTAAATTGAGACAAAAATCTCTTGCAAATTTGTTAACTTTTAAACCATAAACCCCGTGAAAGAGAGATCTTAAAATGGATATGTAAAACCCAATAGTTTTCATGATAAGAATCATAATATATATTCATGGTTATTATATACAGTAAATAAAATAAATAGGAGGTGAATATGAGATGTGTCTCACAGAGGTAAAAAAAGTGAGACAAAAGTATCTTACCCTAAGTCTTGACTTCCTTCATACACATTCGAACATCCTATATAATAAATATAAGTTTATTATAAATATATATATCATACCATATATGATTTAATTATGACCTTTTATTACTCATTTATTAACAATTTCATGTTAAAGTCACATTTCGGACAATAACTACTTTGTTTTTCGAGTATGTTTTGATTGGTTTTTTTTGTCCACTTAATTTGATCATGTTTCCATCATCTAAAAAATTTTAAACATGATATTAATATCATATATATTCATTATATGTTTATTTATAGTAATTTATAAAATATATAGATAGAAAATGAAATACATCATTCATGGAAATGGTAGGTTGTATGTACGCATGAACATTGTTTACATCTTCTCAGAGTGTTGAAAGAAATAAAATTAAATGATATATTATCATTATATAATAATTTGTATCTCATATATATCACATATGTTCATTAAAACTGTCCTTATTTACTTCTATTTAAAGCAATAATGAATCACATCGCTTTGCGAGGTGGTAGTCCGTCGTACACACGAGCTTCATTATCATATTTTCAAAATATGGATAGTATGAAGGTATATGTGATATAATAATTAAATAATTATATTAATATCATAAATATCATATATAAATAGTAAATACATCATTATTTCTATCCTTTAGAGGTGGTAATGTAAAAATGAATGACATCATTTTGTGAGGCGGTGGTCTGTCGTACACACGAAGAAAGATTTCATAACCCCTTTGATGGAACTATAGATAGTTATAGGTCATTAAATTAACATAAAAAAATATAATTATATTTAATAAATTTAAGTTATTATATCATCATGGTATAATAATTATTGTATGAGTTGGAGGAATAAATAAAATAAAAAACGCTCATTGATGAACGTTACCTTTTCTTCAGGTATCCTTTTTAGGTTTGCACCAAAAGACTTTCTATGTTGGATTTATATCCAAACTAAGTATTTTAGAATGAAATGAGGGAATTTTAAAATTTTTTGGGGTAGTTATTTTATAAACCAAAATTTTTTTAAGGTGTGAAGAGGAGAGGCCAAGGGGTGGCCTTTTATAAGTGTGTTGAGTGGAAAACTTATAATTTTTTAAAGAAATAATTTCATCCATGATTTTTTCATGTCATAAGGTTCTAATAATGGACCATTACTGATCCTAGAAGATATAAGGTTTAAATATTTCAATCCAATTATTTTTTTATAAGTTTTGGGTAATTTTTTACCCTTATCTTTTTAGTTTAACACCATGATATACCAATTTCTACCTAAACTATGGTAAATAAGTTTTACTGTTTTTATTATTAATTTTGGTCAAAAACTAATTTGACCTTATTAGATAATATAAATTATGTTTACTATAAATATTTAATCCATTTTTGAAAAAATTCACTCACATAATTGTTAAAATTTAATTTATAATTCTTCCCTCAGACGTAATGAGAAAACGGGTTTTTAAAGAGAAAATGTTCAAAAGTTTACAAAGTTTTTATATCAAAATTCAATATAAAATTGATTCCAATAACCTAAATTGGATTAATGGGTGTATAATTGAACTAATTTTAATTTAAAACTCATTTAAAATATAATTTAACTTTATAAATAAATTAAAAGAAAAGGTGGTTTTCATTTAAAATTCAATATTATTCACTACTCATCAAAAAATGAAATTTTTCAAAAAAATCTCAAAAAATCACCCTAAGATAATTTTGATATTCTGATTTAAAAAAAATAATTTTATTTTATCAAATTAATTTTCTAAAATTTTCAAAATTAATTTTATTATTGTTCACAAAAAGAAATAAATAGAATAGTTTTTGAGAAAATGGTATTTTCAAAACATATAAAGACTATTAAAAAATTAAGTACTTTTTTCAATATTTTTTCTTTATAAAAAAACTAAATATATAATATTTTAAAAAAATTATTCCTATTTATGATTCAAATTTTATGGCTAAGTAATAATGGCCTTTTTTAAATTAAAATTTTAATTATTTTTCATGGTTAGTTAAAACTCAGTGTTGAGTGTAACACAAGCTAAACTTGGTGTTATGTTTAATTAAATATAAAACTAGTTTTATGTGTAATTTAAGAAAAAAATAGTATTTTTTGTAATGAAAAATATAGAAAAGTTTAAATTTATTTGAAAAAAGTCACAAAAACTTGGGGTGATACATTCTACCCCCTTTAAAATGAATTTCACCCTCAAAAATCATCACTTTGGTGCCAAAAACTAAGGATTCTTAAACCTAATTATGTCCTCAGGTTCCCACATAGCTTCCTCAAGATTTTGGTTTCACTAAAAAATTATTACCAGGTGAGTGATATTGTTTTATAGAACTCTCTCTATTTTATCCAAAATACATACTGGTTGTTCATCATAAGAAATATCATGCTATAGTGATACGACCTATGAGTTCAATACATGTGAAGATCAGGTATGCACTTAGTATTGTTACATGGAACACATCATGAACCTAAGATATTTTTAGTGGAAGCTCTAAATGATAAGTTATTGTCCTAATATGATCAAGTATTTCAAAGGAACTGATATACTTAGGGCTTAATTTTTTCCTTCTTTATTCCATGGAGAAATTCATAGAAAGGCCTTCTCACAAAATTCAAATTATAGATTGAATAAATTATTATCAGCATAACATTTTTATCAATTTTTTGTTATCCTTACATGTTGATGAATAGTTCTAACCTTCTCTGTCATCACATCAGCATGCTCGGGTCCCAATATCTTTCTTTCTGTAACTTTATTTCAGTACATTGGAGTTCTACACTTATTTTCATAAATGGCTTCATAAGGACCCATATGAATTCTTTAGTGAAATGTATTATTGTAGGAAAAATAAAATATAGAAAGGTTCTAATCCCGAACACCATTTAAATCCATATAATAAGATCTTATCATATCCTCTAGAGTTTGAATTGTTCTATCAGTCTGACCAGTTGTTTGAGGATGATACATAGTTTTGAAACTCAAATCTATATTAATATATTTCTGATGAATTTTAAAAACCTTTGAGGTAAAATTCATATCCTAATAAGATATAATTTAATTTGTTTCACTGTGAAACCTTACCACTTCCTTCGTGCATATTCTAGCTTGATGATTCAAAGATAAATCTTCTCTGATAACAATGAAGTGTGCTGACTTAATAATGTGATCGACTAAAACCCATATTACCTCAAAATAAAATATAAGATAAACCCTAATAGTTACCATTAACTTTAATCATAGGGAAAAAAAGTGTCAAGGTATTCCTCTTAAAATAACTTTTCCACTAAAACATATACAAAACTAAAGGGTTATATTTCCATAAATATCTCTTTAAATATAATTAATCTTGATAAAATCTCATCACATAAAACCTTAAAAGTGGTCTCCATAACATTAAACTTATGTTCAAACTTAAACTCATAAACCCATGATGGTATCCATAACTCTTAAGTTAATATTACATGGATATAAATATAATTACAAAAGTCAATTCACCATTTATCTCTTATATAATCTTTTATCTTATGCAAAAAAAGACATTGGAAGCTTGGGTTTATCCTTGTACTGATAGAATATAAAATGCGATTTCATTATTCTAGAATCCATATATAGGGAGATAATCACATGAAATTTCATAAAAGGATGAACAATAAGATCTTCATAGTGCTCATTCATACAAAATCAAGCATGAAATTCCCAACCAAGGAGTGGAGGATAATTGTACACTAATTATCATGGTTAACTTTATCCATTGTGGTTGTATAAGATTTAACTTTTTCATTTTCCTTTAGAGGTCGTTTTGGATTATCATCCACATAAGTCATTGGATTGGGGTATTAATTATCATAATTACCAAATTCCTTGCACTTGAAACACTGGAGTTTTGGTGGTGCATTAGTTGGAATAATCTTCTCCTTCTTTTCATTAACTGGACCATTAATTTCATTTCAATAAATAACAGAATTTATAACCAACCTTTCCACATTTAAATCACTTATCTATTCCATTAAAACAATTCCCTTAATTCTTATTCCCACATTTCTAGAATACATATGGTAGAAATTTATTTCCACAATTTGATTTGTCATTATACTTGATCTTTCTTTTATTATCAAAACCATATGAATAGTAGGAATATTTAATTTCCATTTATACCTTTAGTGAACATAAAATGAATTCTCCATATCTACTGAATTATTTTATAGAAAATTCCTTTTGTAGATTTGATTTTAGGCCACCAACTAATCAATTAATTTTTCTTTCAAGGCTGATGATTAAACCAAATGTGTACATTTAGAGTCTTGTAAAATTATCTTCATAGGAACCAATATATTCATCATAATTTTACTTAATTTTAAGGAATTTTTTATCCATCCTTGTTCATAGAATATGATATAAGTTTTTACTGATAAATATAACCTTAAACTCTTCCAATTAAATAGATTTAATCTCTTCTTTTTTCCCCGTATTCTTAATAATATTTCACCACTAATATTATTTACCTTCGAACAATTAAATAGCCAAAATGACTTTTTATGATCTAAACACAGAATAATGAAAAATAAATTTTTAGTGGAATTGATCCATTGATCATAAACTAGTGGATCATTGAAACCACTAAAATAATGTGGAGTATTCCTCATAAAGGACTTAACAGAATGTTGTTGCCTCATTTTCATATTTGTAAGTTAAACGTGATTCATATATTGAGAAAGTTTCCTAAGCATATCAATAATAATTTTCATTCCATATCCCATAACATTTGGTTGTTTAGGAGGATAATCATTATATTTTCCATTGAATTTAACATTAACATAGTTCCTTTGAGTTCTATCCATTGACTAAAACCAAAAAAGTATAGTGTGAGAAACATTAATCATAGTGGAAAACCACATAATCAGAAAAAATCACTTATAAAATGTCTAAATAATGACACATTATTTTCAATATATAGCACCTTAGTTTTATCATAGAACATTCATAGTCATAATCAATTTAAATCTGTCATGATGGTTTTCAAGGATTTTATGAATTTTCAAAGTATATCCCCCAGGAGTGTCAAACCAAGTGTGAAGTAAGGCCCATTATCATGCACTAGGTGATGATCGAGCCTAGATCAATACACCCTTTTAAAAATTATTACCCCTAGGTACCTTTGTTCTAGAGCCACATCCACTTATAGTATCTATACATGGATGTAATTTCTTAGAAACCACTCAATCTATACTTTTCCAAAATTCCAAGAAAGTTTCCTATACTTTGACTCATCCTTAGACTTATCCTTAGAAATATACCTAGGCATGTCCTTAGATATATCCCTATGGATTTCACTAAATTTTTCTCATCCAAGTTTCCAAAGGTTAACTAAATCTTTCCTCTGATACTAACTATAGTGACCCATGATTTTCATAGGTAGATATTGAATATTTTTAGATGAATATTCAATAGATTACACAAACACACACCTGAGGATCATAATAGTTTAGTGTATTTGGATACTAGATACACAATATTCTAATTTGGTGAAATATATTCAACATCTCCTATAGATATCTTCTTACATAGTGCTTATATTAGGCATACCCTACCTATACCTTTATTCATAACCTTTGGAAAGAAACAAAAGAAAGGGTGAGGTCAGATGCTCCATAAGGGTAAATATATGATATATTAATCTATTATCATACGAAATAGTAAGATAATAATAAGGGTATGTAATCATCAACATAACTTATGAAGATCATGACCAACTTTTCATTGATCATAAAAATGATTCATGGTATAAAACATTATTATTTCCCAAAATATAGCCCATAAGTGTGATAAATAATCATAAATCAATCATAAACCATAATATCATGTCATAAGTGTGGAACCATCATAAAAATAGAAAATAATTTCATACATAAAGATTAACTACCAATACCATCAGTATAATAGATTAGGACTTATCACATGATTTTCATTTTGAATTGGGATACACCAATTTCTCATTGTGGATCAGGACACACCCGTTTCCAATAGTGGATCAGGATGTACCTATTTCACATTGTGGATCATTTCACACCTATTTACCAAAGTATAATAGGACCCAATTATTTCCCATTGTGGATTAGGATACACATATTTCCCATAGTAGATCAATCCCATTGACTTGTTACCCATTATTATCTCATGAGATATAAATCATTGCCTAATATATTGGAGAAATATTTAGTTCCCACCAATAACATAATGAAAATCATACATAATAATTCTATCAAGGTATAACATGTGGAAGATAAATAGGTTTCATAAATATCTTTTCATTATAGACAATTATAAGAAAGAATAAGAATGGTATTTATGTTTTATATCCCCATAAAATAATTAGGTACACCAAAGGATGTCAACTCAGATGGATAATGATTATTAAAGATAAATCACTTGGAATGTTACTTGAAAAAAAATAAATTTCGTTGAAAATAATTTTTTTAAAATTCATAAAATATTTTGGAAATACATTTCCTTGAAAATAAACTTGAAAAATTATAAAGTAATATTTAAAATTCATTTAAAATAAAACTAGAGGAAAATATTATTTCCACTTTGAAAAACACTTTTCAAAACATAAAAAATTTTGAAAATAATTTTATTTTAAAATAATCTTGAAAATTTATAAATTAATACTCAAAGAAAATAATGGTCATGATTATCAGAAGCTTTGTTCATGTAATTCACATTAAAAAAAATATTCCTTTCATGTTTTTGGAAAAAGTCAAACAAATATTGTTTGGGAAGTGGTTTGAATATTCCTTTAAAAATATTTGTAAAAATTAAAAAATTGGTAAAAAAATATTTTTAAAAAATCATTGGATAATAGTAAAACAATTTTTAAAATATTTTTAGAAAACATGATTTTGGAATAAAATAGATTTCTCACCGAAGAGAGAAATAAAGTCATACATTATTAAAAATATTTTCTTAATTATTTTAAGTACTAAAGTGTGTAAAATGGTAATATTAATATCATTTATAACCATAGGAGAAGAAAATTCATGAGATTCTTGAGATATTTATCACAATATTTTATCACAAAAAACATTATCATAAACAATCCCGATAAATGATGAGATTATTGTAGGTTTTGGGCACAGCGGAAGCTCGTGGGTGGATATTCCCACTGGGATTTTTGTCATTAGCAATGATCAATCCCAGATCAATACGACAATAAATGCTAGACTCCATGGATCGAATCACAAAAATAGAAAAAGGAGAAGAATAGTCCCGGAACTATAAATATAGGATTATCATATGTTGGTTATAATTAATTTAATTAATTGACAAGAATTACCTTGATGGAATTATTTCTTTGTTGATGTCTCCGGTAACAATCTGATGTGATCCATCATTGCATTGTAGAATCTAAGTATAGAATTCCTCTAGTAGTGATCCACACATTCTCTGCGTATCTCTGGACTTCACCAAAGGAATATCCAGGTGCTAGCGTGGAGAAGCCTTCACTTGCGTTGTCTGCCTTAGATCTCCTTGATCTGATGGAAGAGGATCTCTCTTGGTCTTGAGAGCGTTCTTGTAGGAAGGAGTTCTTTCGGTCTTGAGAGAATTCTCCATAATTGTTGTGCACAATGATTAGTAAAAATTGTTGGGGTTTTAAGGATATTTATAATCGGGTTTGAGGTTATAGAGTTATGATAATAAATAAACGTGTTTACACATTATATTTATTTCATTAAATCTTCTTGAAAACCCCCATGTCGAATCATTGATTCCTTGACATGCGCCCATGCTGATTATAATTAATATCATTTAATAAAATGATATTATTTCCTCAAAATCTAGACTATAAAAACTACATGGCATGTAATCATTAATACACAGCGGGTACTTTCTTTCCAAAATGAAAACTACACGGTGTGTAATCATTAATACACGACGTGTACATATTTTTTTTCATTTCCTTTCCAAAATGAAAACTACAAAGTGTGTAATCATTAATACATGGAATGCATATCTTGTTTTCATTTCCTTTCTTCCTCCAACATTAAAATGATTTAGGATTCCTTGAATAATTATTAAACCACATACGGGAATAATCTTTATTCTACTTAAGATACTTGGATTCACTTAGTGTGTGACCCTATAGGCCTCTTTCTCATTGGCATTAGGTGGTCTTGCCTAAAGTCCAACATTAATGTCTAGCAATGGGTCAAGGAACACAAGAGAAATAAGTTGATGCTGCATTGATGTTTCACCTCATACGAATGATTACCGTGTAATTTAATCCCTTTGTCTCAATATCTCCAATTAAGTGGGTTGCATGCTAGTTCCATCAACCCATGTTCTTGATTATTCTTTCTTTGACTTTTCAGAATTGAACTCTCCCATTCCTTATCATGTCCATTGATTTATTTAGGCTATATCAATTCCATCAAAGGGCCTAAGATATCTACTTCTGTTATGGAACATAAGGGACAAATCCTTTCTCGCATTATCTATTAATGAAGTATTACTCGTGATGCACCCAACGTATCCTACCTCACTGCGAACAATGTGTCTTCATAGTTTTCATCAATACATTTAAGTGCACGAGTTGTAATACCCATTAATAATAATCTTAAATTCTAAGTAACAATACACACATTCACAGATAGGAACATCCAATGACACTATGAAATGTGGATTTCTTACTGGTGGGTCTCGTTTTTATAATATCCTCCTGGATATTACCAAGGGCGCACACCATGAGAAGGTGCCTCAAAGTTTTATGAGTCCTCACCCCTAATGGCCTGTATTATTTTTTTCCCTCAAATAACATCATCTGGCCATAGAACATATATTCGAGAATAGTGTTATGTAACTTCCGGGTTCTCTTCATAGTAGGGATCCGCTATGACCCTTTAATGAAACAGCTATCCTTAGGAAATTATCACATGCATTTTCATACAGAAGAACAATCAAGATGTGATAAATTGTTAATGAATAAAGTACAAAGTAGGTTTTTCTAGGCCATTAACTCTAACAGACTCCCACTTGGACTAGAGCCAACTGCTAAAAACCTTTAACCCGCTAGCTCTCACATGATATTCATGCTTCTGCTGAGATAGGCCTTTAGTCATGGGGTTTTCCACGTTCTCTTCCGTGGACACTCTGCTCACTGAAACTTCACCCCTTTGATAGAAATCCATCAAGAAGTGATACTTCTGGAATATATGCATTGTCCTTTGATGTGACCTTGGTTCTTTTGAAAGATCCACCACTACGGTATTATCACAATACAATGTGATAGGATCTTTACTGCAAGGTACCACATCAATCTCCTGGACAAAGTTTTGAATCCATATGTCTTCCTTGGCTGCATCAGAAGCCGCTATATATTCAGAATCCACTGTAGAATTGCCAACAACTGGCTTCTTTGAACTCTTCCAACTCATAGATCTTCCATTGAGACAGAAAACATATCCAGATTGTGACTTTAGATCGTTCTGATCTATCTGAAAGCCTGCATCAGCATACCCTCTAATGACAAGCTCCTCGTCTCCTCCATACACCAGGAACATATCCTTAGTTCTTCTCGGATACTTAAGGATAGTCTAAACAGTAGTCCAATTTTGTTCTCCTGGATCTTCTTGATATCTTCCTACCATGATCAATTCATAGGCAATATCAAGCCTGGTACATAACATGGAATACATTATAGATCCTATAGCTGAAGCACATGGGATCTTACTCATTCTGTCTTTCTCTTGTTGTGTCTGAGGACACATTTTCTTAGAAAGATGTAGGCCATGTGACACTGGAACCAATCTTATCCTGGATTATTCCATACTAAATCACTTTAGTATCTGGTCAATGTTTGTACCCTGAATTAGTCAAAGAAGCCTCTTGGATCTTTCAAGAATTATTTTGATCCCTAGAATGTATGCTGCTTCACCCAATTCCTTCATGGAGAAACACTTGTTCAACCATTCCTTAACTGACTGTAAGACTAGTACATCATTTCCAATAAGCAATATGTCATCAACATATACTACTAGGATAAAAAACACATTCCCATTAAACCGCTTATAAACACATGGCTAACATTCATCCTTAATGAAACCAAATTCCTTTATGGCTTCATCAAATCATATATTCCATGACCTAGATTCTTGCTTTAATCCATAATTGGATTTTTGTAACTTGCAAACCCATTTGTCTTCACTTGGTGTCACGAATACTTCTGGTTGTGTCATATAGACATCTTCTTGAAGGTTCTTATTAAGTAATGTTGTTTTTACATCCATTTTCCAAATCTCGTAGTCATGGTAAGCTGCTATGGCAAGTATTATTCTTATGGATTTAAACATGAAAACTGGTGAGAAGGTTTTATTATAGTCAATTCCTTGACTTTTTCTGAATCCTTTAGCCACTAGACTTACTTTATAGGTTCTAACTTGACCTTCCATGTCCATTTTTCTCTTGAATGCCCATTTCCATCTAACAGGCTTTACATCAATTGGCTCATCGACCAAAACCCAGAATTGGTTCTGATACATGGAATCCATCTCAGAATTCATATCTTATATCCATCTTGCAGCTTCTAAGATTTATACTACTTACTTTTTGAAGAGTGGTTCATTTTTGTCCAACAATAATGATTCACCATCCTCAGTGACTAGGAAGCCAAATCTCTCGGGTTCCCTTACCTCTCTTGAGATCCTACGCAGTACTTTTTTTTCTGGAACCTCTTCCATGGGGACCTGTGTAACTTGTTCCTATACCAACTCCTATGTATCTTTAGAATTAACTTCATAAAAGTCAATCTTTCTCCCACTATCCTTTTTGAGGATGTTCTCCCTCTCAAGAAAGACATCTTGTTTGGAGACAGTCACTTTCTTGTCTGAAGGTTTATATAGTTAATATCCTTTCGTTTCCTTAGGATATCCTATAAAGATACACCTCGTGCCACAGGGTTCTAGTTTGTTTCTTGAGAAGGCCTTAACAAATTCCTCACATCCCCATACACGTGTGTGCGATAAAATGGGTTTCATTCCATTCCATAACTCATAGGTAATTCCATTTTCCACCTTAGTTGGCACTCAGTTTAATGTGTATACTACAGTTTGTAATGAATATCCCCAAAAGGATAATGGAAGATCTGCATGACTCATCATCGACCTCACCATGTCCTACAAGGTGTGGTTCCTCCTTTAACTAACATCATTCCACTATGGTGTATAAGGAGGAGTGAGATGAGATAGAATACCAGACTCTCGTAGAAGATTGATGAACTCTTGGTTCAGATATTCTCCACCTTGATCCGATAAAAGCTTCTTTATCTTCTTACCAAGTTGATTCTCTACTTCATTCTTGAATTCCTTAAAATTCTCTAAGGCTTCTGACTTATACCTAATTAAGTATACATATCCATATCTACTCGAATCATCAGTAAAAGTTATTAAGTAAGAATATCCACCTCTAGTTTCTAATGGAAATGGTCCACACACATCTGTGTGCACAAATCCTAGAAGCTTTGTGGCCCTTTCACCTTTTCCACTAAAAGGAGGATAGGTCATTTTTCCTTGTAAACAAGCGTGACATCTATCAAGTGGTTTTATCTCAGTAGAGTCTAAATAGATATCTTGGAAGATCTTTTTCAAATGCTTCTCATTTACATGACCTAGATGGTGATGCCACAACTGGGTGATGTATGAGTCATGTGAGTCTGTTTCGTTATCGATTTCCAACACTTGGTTTTCATAATTTAATACATACAAACCATTATTTAAATGCACCATACCATAACATACGTTGTTCTTATAAAATAGACAACCCTTATTTCCAAACATGAAAATAAATCCATCCATATCCAAACAAGATACAGAAATTATGTTCCTAGTAACACTAGGCACATAATACCTGTTATGTAAAACCAAAATCATCCCAGTCGGAAATGAGAGGTGGTAATCACCAATGGATAATGCATCCAACCTCACACCATTGGCAGCTCAAAGATCCACCTCTCCTCTGGAAATCGTTCTAAATCTACTTGGTTCCTACATTTGAATACATATGTGAGCCCCACAAGCTATATCTAATACCCAATGTGTTGAAATGGAAATATTACACTCGATAACGAACGCATCTTTAGCGTCCCCATGCTTCTATGTGTAGTTGCTCTTCCAGCGACCTTACTTGACACATGAAAAACATACTGCCTCTTGTTCCTTTCCTTACCTCTGGATCTTCCCCTTCTTAGAAGGACAGTGCTCGGGGGATTCCGACCGTTTATAAGTCTTTGGCCCCTTTACCTTGTCCTTCCTTTTCTTATTCACCATAAGGACTACGGGTTTGTCATTCCCCATGTCCTTATCTACCTGGAGAATTAAGGTCAGAAGTTATAATAGAATCTTATCATTGTTTCTCATGTTGTAGTTGATAATAAAGATTGAGAAGTTATTGGGCAGTGATGATAGGATGAGATCTGTACTCAACTCATCTGGGAATTTAATCCCTAAGATGTCCAGACATTTGATGTAGCCAATAAGCTTGAATACATGAGGCCCAGCTCGCGCAGAATCTCCAAGATTAGTTTTAAACAAAGTGATGGAGATCTCATATCTCTCCTGTCTTTCCTTCTCTTGGTAGAGATCCTTAAGGTGAGACATCATGCTATATGCGTCCATATTTTCATGTTGCTTCAAGAGCTCATTAGACATGGAAAATAGCATGAAACACTTGACATTTTTGACATCATACATGTGTTTCATATAGAGAGATAATTCCTCATCACTGGCCTCTTTCCCAGGTGAAACTGGAATGGGATCTTCCAGCACATATAATTTCCTCTCGTAGCAAAGGATGATGTGTAAACGCCTCTACCACTCTTAGAAATTGGTGTCAGTGAGAAGGTGTTCCTTCTTGAGTATGGTTTGAAATGATATGTTTGAAGCCATTTTATTTTCGTTTCTACAAATTAGGATGATAAAAGGTTTATTACTTTATTATAAAACTGAGACAAATAAATAAATTAATACTTATTAGTCTCCCACTATTTTATCAAAATCCAACATCCCTCACCATTGACTTTGGAATATTTTGTTACCTGAATATTATAGTGGAAAGGATCCATATTGCCCTTTGCATTACCCCAACTAGGGTTGGTCAAGAAACTTGAAGGTTTTTAGGTAGGCATTCCAAATGCCAACTTCATTAACTCGTAGCTCCTTGATCCGTTGAGTGGACTCCCTAATCCTGAAATCCTTTTTGGATTTCCTCAACCTTTGCCTCTTGGTCACACAAAGTCCTGTTGTGGCGGTCAAACTGTGATTCAAACCAAGTCAAGTCAACCCAAAAACTTGAATTAGAATTCCCCAATAATTAAAAGCACCCCAACTAGGGTTGGTCAGGCACTTTGAACTATGTTTTGATTCTAACTAAGATTATGGAAGGCTATACCGACTTAATATTTCTTTGAGGGATTTTATCCTTATATGTAAATTTACATTTTATTATCTTTGATTACATTCTTGTTAATATTAAGTGGGATTTACTTAAGTTGTTAACCATGTCTAAGATAATATTTTACCAATAAGTTGGTCTTATTTTAGTTACATCATGTATGCTTGTTTAATTCATTAATTGTGTGATTGTGAAAACACACCCACAATAAATAAACCATGCAACTGACAGAAATAAAATAAATGGTATGATCATGAGATTTTTCTATTGTTTAGTTTATCTAATGGTTGATAAACTAACCCAAGACCTAAGGGAAAAACACCTTGAACCTTTTGGGTTCGTGTTTATAGCTTTCCACCTGTCCACCTTTGTATCTCCTTGGATTGGTTTCACCTTGGCTCCTGACTTGAGCCGCCTCCAATAGATTGGGAGCTCCATCCATTACATATGCATTTATCTCACATGCAGGTGAGGGGTAAAAGGGGTTTTTACATAAAAGAAACCTTGGGTGCACAGGCCATACATATTAATGAGGATAAGGCTCGAAGGCCAACAAATTTAATTTAAATAAATAAATTAAAAGAAATCATTCATATACAAAGGTCGTGGTCTAGTTCATGATCATCCATACATGCAATGATATTTATGCATAAATAAAACTCGCATTCAATTATTTAATCGTTCTTGTTTAAGATAAATCATGCTCGAATCAATTAATTATCTTTAATTAACTAATCCTTTTATCTTAAATCCTTTTTCTGAATTTCCTTGAGAATCTCATCCATCATAATTTTAAAAAAATAAATTCATTTAAAATTATCTTTTTACGTAACTTGTACCTTGGAGGCAACCTGGTGAATTTCCATTTATGCAGATATTAAATTAAACACATATATATATAATACTTATCATGTATTGTGCCTTAGATTTACTCATGAACAATGGTACACGTCTCAAGGGTTTGTATAATATAATAATAAATTATAATAAATATGCGTAATTTGGATGAGTACACGGCATGTAGTTCTGACTACACGGTGTGTACTTTTTTTCAACATCCATCTTAAGTACACGCCCGAGGACATGGTGTGTTTTTGTACTTCGGAAATTTTTGGATTACACGTCATGTACAGTGGGACACACGCTGTGTAGTGTCCGCATTTCACGGTTTCTAGCCAGGAAATCCATGTACAGGGTACACAGTCCAACCCTAACCTGAAGGGACTACACGCCGTGTTCAGTGGACCACACGGCGTGTACCCCGAAAACCATGTGCTACCTGTTCCTGGTCAACACACGGTGTCGTTTATGACTTAGGAATACTCCAATACATGGCCGGATTTGGTGGATCAGTCTGATTCAATGAACCTAGACTACATAGCGTGTACTTCCGAATACACTCCATGTATTATGGTGTTGTACGGCCAGGAACTTTTGGCACCTCCGGATGAGATCCACTATTTTATTTTAATCAAAATTAAAAGAAAAATTTGTTTCTATAAGGTGAACGAGAAACAAGAGAGGAGGAATAGATCTCGAGATTCAGATTTAAAGAATTATTAACTTGAATTGATACAATTAAATTATTTAATGTGTAAATCACCAACGAAAAACTAAATAATTATAATCAATGATATGACTCTCTCTAATACCACTTGTAGGTTTCAGGCGCAGCGGAAGCTCATGGGTGGATGTGACCACTTGGATTTTTGTCATTAGTAATGATCAATCCAGGATCAATACAATGATAAACACCAGAATCCACAGATCGAATCACAGAAATAGAAAAAGGAGAAGAATAGTCCAAGAACCATAAATACAGGATCATCATATGTTGGTTATAATTAATTTAATTAATTGACAAGAATTACCTTGTTGGAATTTTTTCTTTGTTGATGTCTCTAGTCATGATTTGATGTGATCCATAATTTCTTCATATAATTCAAGAATAGGATTCCTCTAGTTGTGATCCACATGTGATCCACATATCTCTAGACGTTGCCAAAGGAATCTCCAGGTGCTAGCGCGGAGAAGCCTTTGCTTGCGTTGTCCGCCTTAGATCACCTTGATCTGATGGAAGAGGATCTCTCTCGGTCTTGAGAGAATTCTTGGAGGAAGGATTTTTTTTGGTCTTGATAGAATTATTCAGAATTATTGTGCACAATGATTAGGAAAAATTGTTGGGGTTGTGAGGATATTTATAATCGGGTTTGAGGTTATAGAGTTATGATAATAAATAAACACGTTTACGCATTATATTTATTTCATTAATTATTATTGAAAACCCCCATGTCGAATCATTAATTCCATGACATGTTCCCACACTGATTATAATTAATATCATTTAATAAAATGATATTATTTCCTCAAAATCCCAACTGGAAAAAACTACATGGCGTGTAATCATTAATACACGGCGTGTACATCTTGTTTTCATTTCATTTCCAAAATGAAAACTACACAGTGCGTATATCTTTTTTTCATTTCCTTTCTTCCTCCAACATTAAAATGATTTAGGATTCCTTGAATAATTATTAAACCACATATGGGAATAATCTTTATTCTACTTGAGATACTTGGATACACTTAGTGTGTGACCCTCTAGGCCTCTTTCTCGTTGGCATTAGGCGGGCTTGCCTAAAGTCCAAGATTACTATCTAGCAATGGGTCAAGGAACCCAAGAGAAATAAGTTGACGCCATATTGACATTTCACCTCATATGAATGCTTACCTTGTAATTTAATCCCTTTGTCTCAATATCTCCAATTAAGCGGTTTGCATGCTAGTGCCATCAACCCATGTGCTCGATTATTCTTTCTTTGAGTTTATGGAATTGAACATTCCCATTTCTCACCATGGATATAGATTTATTAAGGCTATATCAATTCCCTAAAAGTGCCTGAGATATCTACTTCTATTATGGAACAGAAGGGACAAATCCTTTCTCACATTATCTATTAATGCAGTATCACTTATGACGCACCCAGCGTATCCTACCTCGCTGCAAACAGTGTGTTGTCATAGTTTTCATCAATAAATCTAATTGCACGAGTTTTAATACCCATTAATAATAATCTAAAAGTCTAAGGACCAATACACACGTCTGTGGATAGGAACATCCAATGACACTATGAAATGTGGATTTCTTACAGGCAGGTCTCGTTCTCATAATATCCTCCTAGATATTACCAAGGGAACACACCATGAGAAGGTTCCTCAAAGTTTTATGAGTCCTCACCCCTAATGGCCTGTGTTATTTGTGTCCCTCAAGTAACATCATCTGTTCATAGAACATATATTCAAGAACAGTGTTATGGCACTTCCGGGTTCTCATCATAGCAGGGATTCACTGTGACCCTATAATGCAATAGCTATCCTTGGGACATTATCACATGAATTGTCACGTAGAAGAACAATCAAGATGTGATAAATTATTAATGAATAAAGTACAAATTAGTTGGTTCTAGGCCACCAACTCCAACAATTGTAACATAAAATCTTTACTACCTTAGAAAATTTGAAATTTAAGAACCATGAAGGAACATCATTAAGTGAAAATTAAAATGTCATGAGGATAAATAAATACATTATACTTCATTTACAAGGGGTTTTTTATACACATTTTAAATGAACATAGGTTCATAACATAACATATGTCTTGAAGAAATAAAATTGAGATAAAAATATCTTATCGATTTGTTAACTTTTGAACTATAAACCCCATGGAAGAGAGATCTTAAAATGGATATATAAAACCAAATATATTTATGATAATCATCATAATATACATTCATGGTCAGTATAATAACCACATAAAAGAAATAGGTGGTTAATATGGCATGTGTCTCATGGAAGTAAAAAGTGAGATAGAAATCCCTTACATTAAGTCACGACTTCCTTCGTATAGGTTCAAACCTCATATATAATAAATTTAACTTTATTATAAATATATTATATAACCATAAATATATATATATATAATACCATATATTATTTACTTATGACCTTTTATTATCCATTTATTAATAATTCTATGTTAAAGTCACATTTCGAGCAATAACTGATTTGTTTTTCATGTATGTTTTGATTAGTTATTTTTTATCCTCTTAATTTGATCATGGTTTAATTATATAAATAATTTTAAAAATGATATAAATATAATATATATTCCTTATATATTTATTTATAGTAATCTATAAAATGTATAGATAGAAAATGAAATGTACTGTTCATGGAGATGGTAGGTCATACATACGCATGAATGTTGCTTCCATTTTTTCGAAGTATTGAATGAAAAAAAAAGATAAATGATATTTTATAGTTAAATAATAATTTTTATGTTATATATATAAAATATTTTCATTTAACCTATCATTATTACCTTCCATGTAAAGTTTTAACACATCACATTGCTTCACAAGGCATCCACTATACACACGAGCGATGTTATCATATTCCCACAATATGGAGAGTATGAAGGTATGTGTGATATAATAATTATGAAAGTATAATAATATAATAAATATAATATATAAATAATAAATCCATCATTATTTCCATCTTTTAGAGGTGGTAATGGAAAAAACTAATGACATTAGTTTGTGAGGCGGTATTCCTCCATGCACACGAATGATGATTTCATAACCTGATTGATCGAAGTGGAGATGGTTATAGGTAATTACAATAACATAAAACAATATTAGTATACGTAAAATACTTAGGTTATTATATCATCATAGTATAATAATAATTTAATGAGTTATATGAATTAATAAAGAAAAAACACTCATTGATGAATGTTACATCTTCTTCTCATATCATCCTTAAGTTTGCACCAAAATCCTTCCTAGATAGGATTTATATAAAAAAATAAGGATTATAGGATTATAATAAGATATTTGGTAATTTATTTTTTTAGTTATTATATGAAAAAATATATTTTTTAGATGTGATGAGGAGAGGAGACTTGGTGGCCTTTTATAAGTGAGGTGAGTGGTACATTTGTATTTTTTGAATGAAAGAATTTCATCCATGTTTTTTCATGTCACATGGCTAAAATAATTAATAATTCTCAATACTATAATATATAATATCTAAATATGGCCATATAATGGGTTTTTTATAAGTTTTGGGACTTTTTTTACTCTTATATTTTAGTTTAACCCCCCATTAAACTAATTTTTACCTTAACCACAGTAAATAATATTTACTATTTTTATAGTTCATTTTGGTAAAAAAATAATTTGAAATTATTAGATAATATAAATTATTTTGATTACAAATATTTAATCCTTTTTTCCAAATTCTACTCACATAATTGTAAGTTTTTAATTTAAAATTAATCTCACAGACATGATGAGAAAGAGGGTTTTTGAAGAGAAAATGTTCAAAATTTTACAAAACTTTTATATCAAAATTCAATATTAAATTTAATATAGTGAACTAAATTGGATTAATTAATATATAATTGAACTAATATTACTTTAAACCCAATTTAAAATATAATTTAACGTTAAAAATAAATTAATCAAAAAGGTAGTTTTTCAATTAAAATTCAACATTTTCACTATTTATCAAAAAATGAAACTTTTCAGAAAAATATCAAAAATTTACCCTAAGATAATTTTGATATTCTGATTAAAAAAATAAATTTTATTTTATCAAATTAATTTTATAAAACTTTCAAAAATAAATGTTATTAATGTTCACAAAAATAAATAAATATAACATTTTTTGAGAAAATAGTATTTTCAAAACATATAAAGCCTTTATTGAAAATTTAAGTAATTTTCCATAAATATGATTTATTTATATAAATAAATTATAAATAATACCTAAAATATAGTTATTCCTATTTATGCCTCCAATTTAATGGCTTGGTAATAATTTTATTTATTCTTAAATAATGATATTAATTGTTTTTCGTGGTTTGTTAAAACTCAATGTTGCATGTAACGCAAGCTAAAATTGGTGTTTCATGTAACAAAATCTGAACTCAGTGTTATGTATAACAAAATACAAACTCAGTGTTGTGTATAATGAAAAATATTGAAAATATTAAATTTATTCGAAAAAATTCATAAAATCCCCGGCTATTTCACTCTAAGTCCCACTACCCTATGATACTTTACTCATGAGAGAATCTGATTCATCATAAATCTAAAAACTAATTTTCATAAAATATATTCAAAAACTAAATTCAATTTCATAAATAATATTACAAAATGAGCTCAAGGTGGATAAAAAACTAAATTTGTTATGGAGTCAGACCTCGCATGTTACATAAGGCCCAATCCCTTAGGAACAATTTAACAATTAAACTAAAGCATACATATACATGATATAAACAATTAGTAACTATGAAAAAAGTGGGAAATAAAATGTAAATAAATGAGAAAATAAAATATTTAAACATGATATAACCATTTATGAACAATTCATAAATAAAATCTGATTATAAACACTTTTATAATTTTAGCTTACACATTATAGACATTCCATAATTATAAAAATAATACTTTTCTATTCACTTTTAATATGAACATTCCATATTCTTCATTATATGGTATATCATTTTAAATATATAATATTATCATGAATTATAAAAAAAAATTGTAATACAATTTCTATTATGAAAATATTTTTTATAATCTAAACATCATATACATAGAATATTAGATAAGAGATTATTAATTTTGACCAATTAAAAATATCTTATTATGAACAAATAATAATTTAAAACATAAAAATAATTATATTCTACCCTCATTTATGTAAATTATAAACATTTTAATAAAAAACATTTTATTATTATAAAATAAACCCTTTTATTTAAAATCTATAAAACATGAAATATAAATATAATAGATATTTTAAATATTAATATTTAGTATTTAAATAGTATTTAATAATAAATTATTCTTGAGAATTTATCATTTAATTATAAACCATTTATAATTATTTAATTAATTAACATTTTATTGATTAAAATATCCTTAAAATAAATTTTAATCGTTATTTATAAATAATTAAAACCAAATTCAAAATCAGTTTTTTTTACTGGTCTGACCACGGTGTCTTGTACGCTATATTGAGGCTTTTGTCATTGTTTTAAAGGACCACAATGCTTGGGAAAAATGATATCCAAACCATGACGTAGTGAATAAAGGGTGTTCATTTTAATTTGTTAACTCTTAATGCATGGTCTAAAATAACTGGCTCTATGGCATGGTGATGGGTTGGGTAAGTCATGGTGACGATCAATGTGGTACTCTATTTTTCTATTAACTTAATTTATCAAACACAATTTAATAAAACTATGATCTTGGATCACTTTTATACCTCTATTAGGTTTCTATGAGTTTGATTAAAAAATATTCATATTAGAAAAAGAAAAAGAAACCATAATTCTAGGATCACTAATGAATAAATATGAAACCACATAAAAAACTAAAAATGAATAACTATTGTAATAATTTGTATCATTCACTGAAGAAGCCTCTACAACCTTCCTGATCTTCATATGATATGTTTTATGAGGATCATAAAATTGGTATAAAAAATACTCCCTCTGAAGGTGTCCATGAGTTGAGAAGAATCGTTCTTTACATGTACGGGATCAATCAAATATCTACAGAATTCTTGTTCCTTGAGTGAAAAGGCAAAGGATGGTGAGAGATTTGAGTTCCAGAGAGTTTCTATCAAGTATCAAAAACTACCTCTACCACTACCATCAAATGAAAGTGATTTATATAACACCCAAGTATATTCCATAAGAGTTGTTTCATTTATTCATTCATTATACAATGGTATGTTCATGTATCCATCGCATGAATGAAAGGAATCCCTCATATTTCATCTTATTAAATTTTTCATTAAGTTATAGGAAATATGGGAGAGTGTCATGTGTGTGATTCATTGATTCTATCATATCCTGCATACATGAAATCTTATTTGGAGTATGCCTTGTGAGTTAAGGTAGTGTCATGAAAATTATATTTTCATACTGCCTTATGGCATGCCATATTATATACCTTATTGCATCATATATAAAAATGATTTAAGGAATACTATATTTTTAAACTAATACCTATATAAATCAATTTATATAAACTAAAGTTGATCAGGTTTATCTTTGAAAACCCAATAACACAGAGATTAGTTCAACGTATTGCAATTTTGAAATTTCACTAGAGATTTTCCTTTGAGTTTCATTTACAAGTGTTTAATCCATTTCTAAATTATTATATTATAATAATTCTGGTCAAATATTTTCTACTTTGGACCTAATTACATTATTCAGTTTCTTAACTAGTGTTATATCATTTCTATAAAATTTATACATTTATCATTGATGAGAGCCAACATTTTCAAAATTTTATTCTCTTTTTCAGTGATAATTAACCACACAAATGATGTAAAACCTAGGAAATAATCTCATTTTATTATTTTTTTAAATATGGAATTTAATTTTTAAATGGAATAAATCTTTACTTTAATTTAATTTATTCATCTTGGAATTAAATGGTAATACATACATTGATTTTGTAAATATTAGGTTTAAACTATTAACAGGATTTAAATTTTATTTTTAATTATTTTAAATTAATTATAAATGGACTTGAAAATTAATACACTAATTTGATGATGTTCATGAGTTTTAGGTGATTTCTATGATTTATAGTCCAAGTTCAAGATAAAATTAACAAAATAATGGCGTCATGAAACTTATAGAGTAAACTCATAAGACTTCCTAGAAATGTGTAAGTCTTTTCACCCTACATAAGACTTTTCCCAAGCTGCATATTATTTTAGAGTATTGCAATATGGAATATACATGAGCTAAAACTAGGGTGTTCATGACTTTCCTAGATATGTGAATGACTTCCTCCCCATGTATGACTTTGTATTTTACCATTTTTCAGACCTTTAAGACTTTCCCTACACCACATATGAATTTTCCCCAACCATCATCTATGACTTTCAATACTCGTGAGAATTACTCTTTATCATATAACTTTTTACACTATTTAAGAATTATTACCAAGTCAAAAAAACTTTTTACTTTGTTAAATATGAACCACAGGGATTAAATTTTGAAATTACCAATTTAAATGGGTTTCAGCCTAAAATCAAAATTCATTCCTACAAGTCTCCCTAAATTAGGAAAGTTTCTCCCAAGATTATATGCAACCATCTTCCATTAAGATAAAGAAGGGTAATATCATGAGAAGATACTTTTAGGCTAGTAATTTTCAACAAATTCCTAGCTAATGAAATCTAGTACCTTAGTTTGTACATGTGGTAGTAATAAAAGAAATGGGATTTAAGCATTGAAATATAAGAGGTTGTCAAAGGTACTAGAATAAATCAAAGAGTAAGGAAGGTGGTTCTTCTCAAATGGTAAATAAACCAACTAAATTGATCAAGTATATCTAGATCATTCTATAAATTGGAATAATCTTCACTATACAAGATGGATTCATTGATTGGTTTATTGAGTTGTGGTTGTTGCTAGGCTTTTCTTTATTTCCTTTATTATAATCTATCTAGTGATGGAACACTAGAACCTTAGTAATCAATCCAAGGAGAAATACATACACCCATTATTAATGAATTATGTTCTTAATTATTAATTTATATCATGTTTTGATTACACTGGAAGTGTTTGATTATTTTGGTAATGGGAGGTTTCCATTAACCTTAGTATTTGAATAATTCTTCTCTCCTTCTATGTTTTCACACACAAGCCACCTAAAAATCCTTTATTGTTCATGAGAATAAGGTAATTAAGGCTAAGTTCATGAGTTATTGAATAATTTTAATCACTATGTCTATGATGAATTGTAGAATGCAGTGATAGTTTCACTTCTCTATTCAAGATGAAATCACCAAGGGGGTAATTAGTTGAGGTTTTAGCTGATTCAAAAGAGGTTGGGAGAATTGATTTGAATTATGATTTTATAGGTAAGTGAGATGGTTATCTGATGTTAGACTACTAGTTTTAAAAATAAATTTAAAACTAATTCAATTTCATTCCCAAACACACACACTATACCAATAGAAACAACAATGAAATCACACCTAAAATAACCTCCTCTCTAGAGACAAACTGATTCCCACTTTTACTACATTATCTTGGGTTCAAAAATTTTGTTTAAGAAGATCCTGATGATGTCTCTTCATCAATCATTTATAAAAAATAATAAGTATTTCAATGATATTTCTATAGAATTTTTATAGTTACAATTATATTTTTAGTTATTCACATTAATTCAAATACTTTTTCTGTATTTATCATTTTTATAATTCATGAATCATTATACTAGTTTCTTCACTTCTACATCATTATTAAAATAGTTTCACTTATGCATATTAATTTATATAGTTTCTACCATGTGTTTTATTCAATGTTTTCTCACTACTATAATAATATTTTTATACCCTTTATATAGTTATAGATATACAGGCTATACATCTTAATAGTCATACAAAATATTATCACATTCATGCACTAGAATTTGTTTTACATTGTTCACTTGATATATATAACATTTTTAAAGATCCTTCCTTATATTTTATTCAATAATTAAATACCATTCAATCATAAATTTAATAATCCCACAATTATAATGATTAAACTATATGACTAACAAATATTTGTGATTTAAATATATTTATGTCTCTGTTTCTTTACAACTTTATTCTAAGGGTTTCATCCCTATAGTTTATTCATTAATAAAATGTATTACACAATTAACTGCATGTTTACTAATGTGTTTCACCATATTCACTTAAATAAAAAAAATACTCATCTCAAGTTTCTAAAATTATAGTTCATTTAGATTATAACATTCAATAATAACTAAATGATTAAAATCTTAAGGTAATATATATAGGAAAACTAAATTAATATCATTGATTCAAATTAATTCTTCAATCATGGTGACTATGGGATTTATTCATTCACTATAAAATTTTAAAATTTTCATTTCATGTTTTACATACATACCTCATGTTATAAATATTTGATTCTATTTTAGTATATTTTCATCTTATTTAATTTATAAGCTTTCATTTATATTATTACTCATGTAAAGATTAAATTTTTTAGTTCCTTTACTATTTTATTTTTACACTTTATTTAGTAGTTTATATTTTTTTACCATTTGAGAAATTTGGTATTTGAAATTTCTTAATTTTACTTCTATGAAGAATATTTTAACATATTTCCTTTGTAAATTACCATTTTTATAGTTTTTTTAGTAATGACATAACATATATGTATTGTATCTATAATTTTATTTGTATATATTCTTCACTAAAAATTTATATACTTAACTAATAATAACACTAAACTAAATTCATTTGCCTTCAAGTCAGTTATATCGTATTAAAAAAATTCCTTATTTATTTTAAATCACAAACTTGACTAACTAACTATCATTTAAATAGAATTATATCTTACTGATAATCGATTAAAAACATTCATGATTGGATATTGATAAAATACTTCACAACAATAGTATATTTTTGAATAATTATCCTCACATTCCCCTTTTATGTGTTAGTCCAAGATCTGATTAGGTATCACTTAGAGGGGGTGAATTAGTTGCACACTTATTTTTATGAATTCTCTTAATTCAACATATTGAACCTATTAATGTTATTGATACGCTCAATGATTTTGCATAGCCTCACCTTTATGTGTAGAAATATAAATTAAGAGATCATCACATCGTATTTACAAGTATTGGCTAAAAATATTACTCATTTATATATTATTTATACCCCCAACATGATTCTTCACTATCTCCAACAATCTCTTACAACACAGAGTCCATTGTTCCCTCTAAAACTTCTAGATTCCACTAGAAGATATAATAATTATTTAATAAAAGATCAAAAAAATAAATACCTCTAACTCCCAATATTCATTTTCACCTCTAGATATTGGTCCTCCTCTATGAGTAGATGAATTAGTAGGTATGCATGTGTACTTACTAAAGAACATCAGAACCAATGATGGACTTCATACCCCTTCTAGATATTGAATGATCTAGATATTCCTCAAATTCAATAAATATTTGAATGCACAATAGATCTCCTTTATCTTCAATGGTGTTTGGATTCATCTTCTTATCTCTCCATGATATAAATATGTATCAAGTTCTCTAAATTCCTACACATTTTATATAAGTACTCAATATGTTTCACACCACTAAATTCTTCTTTGATACCTATATATTTATACACATCTAATATCATGTGAATATTTAGTTTCCATTTTTATTTATAAACTTCTCAATCTTCAGCAGGCATGGTCTCCTCATTCAGACTTCCTTGATTTTTATTCATGAATCCTCATTTAAATCATCCAAATAATTGGGTGTTTCCTTCTTTAAAATCATTCATAAAATACACTTCTTTAAACTCATAAAGATATCAACAAGCATGTCCTCATACATATTTTCCATGTGGACCTTCCTATTTGTAGATAAGGGACTAAACTCATCTTCCTTCACCTCAATGGGATAATTCTCATGTGTGTAGGATAAATACACTATATGATATTTATCACATAATATAAATTTATCTTAAAACTATCAATTATCTTATGGTATGGTCTATGTAATATAATTATATTACAAGATCATATATGTAAGTAAATTATCTTAATAGATATAAATTATATTATAGGATGGCCCATGTAATATAGATCCCTTTTCCAAATACATCAAATGTCTTATGGCCTAGTCTACATAAGTAAATTTTATTATGGTCTCATCTGGATAAGATAAATGCCTTTTATAAATATCTAAATTTTTCTCATAACCTAGAAAACAAGTGACTAAATGTCTAGGTCTACCACATGTATCGATCACACATACAACTTCAATCATCCAAGACTTTCTAGAATTATCTCCATCTCTTCTCACTCAACTCAAAAACACTTTCAACATGATGTAGACAGTGTCTCTATATCCACCAATACTTTTAATTGATTTATTTGAAGAATATAACATCAATAATAACATTTAATGCTACCTTGAATTTTTTTTATCCATGTTCTCCAAGGTAGTGTAACTTCTATATCCCAACACATATTGACAGATTGAAAACAAATGAAATTGAACCCTTTTGGGATCAACAATCACCCCCTTTATAATTGTTTTCAATATCTCAAAGCATTTCAAAAGTCAAGATGTGTTCACATTTATTTATCCCCTTATTGAAAATTAAATACCAAGGTTAAATGGGGTTTATTTCATCTCATAAACCTCTTCTCCTCCTTTAAATAATAGCTTAATACATTTTTTATAGAAGGATGACATCACACACTCTTCCTTAGCAAAGAGCCTTCAGTTATTCCACTCTAAATCTACTTGGTCAAACCCAATGTAGAAAAAAATAGGTGTATAACCATGGTTTTAAATTCTATCCATAAATAACCAATCATGTGATATCATACACAAAAACTCACTTAAGAGGATTCTCATAAAAAATTAGCATAAAAATTCTGAGTAACTTGTATCCATCTCAAAAAACACATGAAAAAAGTTTTATGTACAGGTTAAATACCCCCCCCCCTTTATCTCATAATTTTAAATAATACTCCATATTAATAAGTTCACTTAATGTAATAATTACATAGGGTATTAAGTTTTATTTTTTTACCTCAATCTTCCTATGTCATGGGGATCTCTAGCTTTTCCAAAATTTATATTTTCACATATCTCATGGTTTTTGAAACCACATGAATATTACCTTATTTGTTTTCCATTAGTGAAAACTTAACTTATACTTAAATTCCATTTAATTTAGCATATATAAATAATTATAGTAAATAAATAGGGACCTTATTTTTTCCTCAGACACAACATTCAATCTGAGAGTTTCTCCTCACCCTAAACTTCTTTTTTCTCCCAAAATCAGCACTTCTCTTCTTGTTAACATTCTCAAAATATTTTTTTCTTTCCTATTTATTTTGAGTTATTTACTTTTTTAAGAAGTTTCCTTTAGCTTGGATTTCAATGAAGCTTTATCACATTGGGATCTCATTTATATTTTCTTCAATTCTTATTATATAGGAAGTTTACCCATACAATTATTAATGTCATGCCTAGTCTTTCCACACCTTTCATATAGATTCTTTTGTATCTTCAAGTCACCACTTTTTTAAGATTACTCAAGTACTTCAGGTTTTCCCTCTATCACTATCTTCTTTCCTTTATCCTTAGTATTTGATTGTGATTCCTCTATCTGTTTAGCCTTATCCAGTTGGTTGGGAAAAATGACCAATAACTCCATGATATTTTCAGCCTAAATAGGCCTCTCGAATACCATTTTGATAGAATTAGTAGTACATGACTTCCCATTTTCATAATATTAAACCTATCAATGAATTTTATCTAATAATACCTCAAAATAGTGTCATTATTTTCCACATCTACCACACACTTCTTGTAAATATCCAAGTCGTTTTTGGTAATATATATTTGGGGTAGATCTTTTCATAACTCTCTTCTTCTTGAAATATGTCATTTATTTCTCACCAAAACTCCCCTTTGGTTCATATATCTTCCCTATAAAATACTTCTTATTCCAAAAAGAGTAGGATTTGTGTCCATACCTCCCAAAGAACCAGTAATAACCTTTGAAAATAAATTTTACATTTTGATAGGAAATCTATCTTGAATTATTATATTGTTGTTCTACTTTAAATCAATCCTCCTTATGCCTAGTGGGTAGTGGCCTTATTAGATTAATTTTTCCCTTTGATGTGGAAGAGTATCTCTCATGATTCACCTTGTTTTAAATGGGTGTTTCCATATGTTTTTCACCTACACTATTGGAGATAATAATTTATAATGGGATAGACTCAGTAAAAAATTTCCTTATATGTTAGAACCCATATTCTCACTAGACTATAAAGATACACCTTTAAATTTAGTATACTTAGGGAATTTGTATCTTCTATTATTCAACTCATGTTGAACCGTGAGGCAAATAGACTACATCTCAACCAATTATTCTTGTTTTATAGTAATATTCTTCTCAAGATATCTTACCATATTTTCTTATTCATGTTCTCTAATCTCATGATTCTTGATCTCATTAATTCATGTCACTTCTTTCTTAACATACTCTTCCTTATAAATAGCTAGATTTTTTTTCTTTCTCAATTTTTTTCTTTTATTTTTTGAAGTATTGTGTCGTCCCTATGTAGAATTTTAGTTTTTATTTTAGTTTCTACTCAAGATCTTTCCTTTCTTCTCTATCACCACTACTTGATGAATAAAACCCCTTATCAATGTGATAAAAGATAGTGAGTTCATTATCTAAGTTTCTTGATAAGTTATATTTCTCATTCCTGGTTATAAATATTCCTCTTTTTCTATATAAATGCTTCTTCTTCCTCTTTACTTTTTTTTTTATTTTGTGTTTACTCATCCTACTAATATGGCTCAAATTATTTAATCTAATTATTTGGGAAATATTTTTCAATATGACCAATATTATCCCAACTATAACATATTGGTAAGTAATTACCTTTTCCTTTCCATTTTCCCTTCATGAATCTCTTTAATATAAGATAAATTATTTGATTGAAGTCTTATTCATCCTTAGCATAATCTAATTCACTTTATTCTACATATTTATCTTTTTTCCCTTTCCTTTGTTTATGGATTCAAAGGAAAACATGTTTTTTCCTATTTTTTGAGGTTTGATGTCTTTATCATCTCATAAGATATGAGTATGTTGTGTAACTTATCTATTTTAAAATCTTTTATTTCTTTTATGGAAAATATATTTTAATCAAATTCATCTAGAAAATTTCTCGTGAGATTCTTTATAATGATGGAGTATTCTATTTTCTCACCAAACCCTTGAATAATGATAATAATATCATTTAACTAAGTTAAGTATCTATCAATGTCTTTATTATCATTTGTTTTAATGTATTAGAATTTTATTCTTTGAAATTTTAGTATAGATTTCTTGACTTTGATATTTCCTTCACAACTAGTCATCAATTTGTCCTAGATCTCCTTAAAAGTTTTAAGACTCATGACCCTTATGTAGTAATTCTCTAGTAGATATAGTAGGATAGAATTTTTATCATTTCCATCTAACTTCATATGCCTTTTGTCTTATTGATTCAAAGAATCACCTACAAAAATGGGTTTGTACCCAAATATTACATCATCCCTCACTTCCAGGCTAAGTGATAGGAGATATGGTAGCACCTTATTCCTCTATCTATGATAATTATTCCCATTAAATGTGGAATACCTCAAATATTGATAGAGTTATGATTCTCTATTTCTCATAATAATCCCTTTTATATTTATAGGGAAATTTGCTTTGACATCAGTTGTTATTCTAGGATCTGATTAGGTACCACTAGGATGGGTGTTGAATTAGAAGCACACTTCTTTTTATGAATTATCTTAATTCAACCTCTTGAATATTTTAATGTTATCAATCTAATCAAGGATTTCTCATGACCTAAACTTCATGTCTAAAAATATAAAATAAGAGAGTAATGAAAATTATTTACAAGTTTGTGTTAAAAGGATCACTCTTTTTCATATTGGTTATACCCACAACATGGATTATTTATTAGATCCAATGATAAATTATAACATGGAGTCTTTTATTCCCTCTACCACTTTTAGATTCCACTATAATATGCAACTATTATTTAACAAAAGATCCATCAAATAAAGACCTTTGGATCTCGACGTTCTTTTGCACATCTAGATGTTGGTCCTCCTCCATGATCATATGGATCACCAGGTCTTAACATGTATTTCCTCAAGATCTTCATCATCAAGGCTAGTCTTGAGACCCCTTCAAGGTCTTGAATGATCTGTATATTCATCATATTCAATGAATACCTATATTCATGGTAGATAGCCATCTTCTTCAATGGTTCTGGGATTCATATCCTAATCTCTCTATGATACAAATGAATATTAAGTTCTTTGAATTTTTACACAGTTTATGCAAGTACTCAATATTATTTAAACCACTAAATTTTTCTTTGGTGCCAAAATATTTATACACATAGAATATTTTGTTAATATTTAGTTTTCATTTGTATTTGGAAACTCCTAAATCATTAGTATGCATGATCTCCTCATTAAAACTTCATTCATTTTTGGTCAAGACTCCTCATTTAATCACCCAAATAATCATGTGTTTCCTTCTTTGAAATCATTTATAAAATCCACTTCTTCAAAATCATTTAATATCTCTATGTGCATTCCCTTATGCATCTTTTCCATGTGGACCTTCCTATTTGTGGATGTGGGATTAAATTTTGATTCCTTCATATTTATAGGAAAATTATCATGTGTATAGGATAGATACTTTATAGTATATTTCTCATGTGATATAAATTTATCTTACAGACCTCAATTATCTTGTAGGATAGTCTTCATAAGATAATTGTCTTACGGGCTCATCCACATAAGTGAATTTTCTTATGAGATATCGATTATATTACAGGTTGGTACATGTAAGATAAATGCCTTTTCCAAATACCTCAAATAACTTATAGGCAGGTCCCTATAAGTGAATTATCTTATAGGATTGTATATATAAGATAAATTCATTTTCCAAATATTAAACTTTTACTTCTCACCTGGTAGAAAACTAACCACATGTTTGGGCCTACCACAAGGATCTATCACATATACAACTTCAACCGACTATGCCCTTATGTAATTATCTCCAACTCTTCTAAATTAACTAAAAAACACTTCCAACATAATTTAGTTAGTTTCTCTACTTCCACCAATACTTTTTATTAATTTATTTGATTAATAGAACAATGATTGTCTCATTTAATAAAACCTTGGATCTATTCATCCATGTTTTCCAAGGTAGAATAACTTCTATCTCACAACACAAATTAACATGTTGAAAAAAAACAAAACTAAACCCTTTTGGGATAAATATTGAAATTATTAGTAACATTCATTGGTAATATATTGATTGTAAGTAAATAAAACTATGATAAGGGTTTTCTTCAAGAATAATTCTTTGTTTTAAGCAGAAAATTGGTTAGTGAATAGAATCATATGTCAACTAATATTGTTACTACATCATTTTCAAAAAATGGTGGAGTATTTTTCATTAATGGATGCAGAGTCATGGGAAAACATTTATAAAGTGGTATTTTAACTAGGGGTGTCTAGAACTGACCTAAACCAATAGTCCCAACCTGACCCAACTAATTCGAGTTGGGTTGGGTTGGATTACACACATAAATACATTGGTTTGGGTTTTGTTAGTTTGAACCATGCACAAGTCGGGTCGGGTCTCAGATTGGATAAATATCGACCCAACCCAACCCGATGAACTAGTTGGATATATTAAAAAAAACCTCCCCTCCTCTATTGCTTGCTCACCCCATTTAACCCCAACTACCTCCTCTCCCTCATGATTTCCTCCTCTTCCCCCTACCTTGACCTTCCCTCCCGCATGAGAAGAAAACCCTACTCCCTAATTCACCACCTCTCCCACTCTCCTTCTCTTATCATCCTCCCCTCCTCCTCCCCCAACCTTCCCTCATGAGAAAACCCTACTCCCTAACTGACCTTCTCTTCTCTACCTTCCCTCATGAGAAAAACCTACTTCTAAATTATCCCCCTTCCTCATATCTTTCATCCTTTCGCACTAAGGTCCATTAACCCACGCATATAGTCACCCTTATCACTCACCTCCTCCTTTGACCTTCCCTCATGAGTGATCAAGAGAAATCCTAATCACCTACTTTGCCTATTCCTCCTCCTATTGTAGTATGTGTTCTCAGGTGTCTGTGTATGAAGCTCTTTATTTTTATCATTTTTTATTCTTATCTTCCACATTCACTTATATATTCATGTTGATTACCCCTATCACTTAAAACCTAGTTCTTCTTTGTTTACTAGGGGTGTACCACTACCACAACTAGAGACTCACCAGTGGGTGGGAGTATTTTTTATTTGTAAACAGCTAGACTAGATAGTTATACATTTATAAAAGTTGGTTCAACAAGTGGATCTAATCCTCCAACTACCATAGAAACTCAAATACATATGGGGTCTACTCCAACTACCCATTCAATTATAGAAGTAGGAGGTTTAGTAGTATCAAACTAGTTAAAGAAACTGAGGGTAAGTGATCTCCTAAAAAGGTAACAATTCCAAAATCTCCTTCTTCTATATTTTCTCAAGATTGGGATCATTTTCATAAGAATATATATGGAATCATTATTTGTAATTATTTTGTAAATATTTTTCTTATATGTCTATACATCATGGAACTATTAATTTGAATAGTAATTTGACAAGGGGCAATACAATCCTCAAAAAATATTAAGAATAGTCAAACCACTATTTCTATTAGAAATAAGTGTAAATATAAGGATGATGGGATGGTTAAAATTTAAATAGCTCATTTTAACCAAGAATAATGAAAAAATAGATCTTTTTAAAATGATAGTCATTTATGAGTTATCATTTAAATATGTTGAGAATCAAGGATTTAGATAATTTATTTAATTTTTTCAATCGTGTTTTTAAGTTCATTCTAGAAAAAAAAATTATAGATATTTCTTATAATTATATTTGAGTATGAAAGAAAAATTAAAGTCTATATTTTTTATTTTCTCTCGTATGGTATGTATTATTATTGACACATGAAATTAAATTCAGAATCTAAATTATATGTATGTGAATGAACATTTTATTGATGATAATTGGATCTTAAATAAAAAATAATCAGGATTTGTCCTATTGTAGATCATGAAGGGGAAATAAATGGATAAGTATTAGAACAAATAGTGAAATAATGGGGGATTGAAAGGATTAATACTATTACCATAGAAAATAAAAGTTATAATAATATAGAAATCAATTATTTGGTGAGGAGGTTCAATGATTGGAATATTTCTATTCTTAAAGGAGAGTATTGTTGGATCAATAGTGAAGGAAATTATGAATCTAGGGGGTGAATAGTCATTTTAAAATTTTAAAATAATTTTAGTGAGTGTGGTTTTCTTGAAATGATTTTTAATAGAAATAAAAAAGAAATAACATAATGATTTATATTGGTTTATATCAAAAATATCCTAGCTCACTCCAAAACCTCCTCTAATCCTTGAAGAGATTGGTTCCCACTAAGAACCTCACTTTTAAAGGTGTGAGGACCTTGTTATAGACACTTCCTTTTATAGGAACCCGGAGGCACAACCCAGTATTTTACAGGAGACTCAACCAAGTATTTTTACCCAAATTTTGATCAGGAGTCACAGCCCAAACTTCCTTTTTGGTGGTGGAATAACCATAGAATTCAAGACATTCTTTTGATGGTAAAATCATAAAACTATACATGAACATATTTACAAGTATATTAATAAAGAAAATAAAACAAATAAAATGATAATATAATTAAACCTAGAAAATTGATTAAATGATGTCAAAAATGATGAATCTTGATAATTTTTTATCACTTCAGTTGAAGAAGGTCAAAAATTGATGTTATTTTGTGATCACAGTTGAGGAATAAAAGTCTTAAAAGTTTCCTTAAAAAAATTAGAGTAGTAAGAACTATCTAAGTAGTATCACAAGTAATTCATTGAATGGTATACATTGGAATTGTTTTTATTACTTGATGATGTATCTCAGATCATTAAGATAAATATCTTCTATCAGCATTTCTATGTCCAATATCTACATGAAACTTGTTAGAGTATAATAAAATAATATTATTGTTACCTTCATTTGTAAAAGCCAAGCTAAAAAGCATAGTAAAATTAGGCTCTATATTTCTTCATGAAATATTAATAAAAACCAATTAAAATAATAAGTATAAAAAATATACAAAAATTATATTTTAAAAATATTTATAAATAAGAGAATAATTTTCTATATTATTGAGATGGTAAAAACTATTATAAAATAGAGCAAACACAACTTCCAGTATATGTGTACATAAAAAATGATTATAATTCTTTTTTACACACCTTACAATTATATTTCAAAAAGATAAAATAAAACATTTAACAAAAGAATATAGTTCATTAACATCAATTAAAATAATAAATAAAAAAATTGTAAACAATTTTTGAGCTAACGGCGGATTAAAAATCCTGGCGGTATATTAACTATAAAGACCCTGACCTCAGTATCTCGAAGCTAGTGCCTCACCTTATTACATTGGAACTAAGTAGAAGCGATCACATCCCAAAGGACCAAATAGTTTAGTAACTTTGTAAAACTTGATACAAACATAATAATTACAATACACCTTTAAATAGAATACAACATAGTAACTCCATTGAAAAAACCCTTATTCTTATAGATTATTCATGCATGTCAATCATAATATAGATCTTGGCATCCTGGGGAAAAATAAAACATAATAAAGGGGTGATCTAGGATTCTTAGTAAGTGTAATAATATAGTGTAAGATATCATAAATAAACATAAATAGTAATTCAAGGTGAATAACTAAAAATAAATGTCATTAAAACATAATATTGAGTATAATATGGCAAGAATAAAAGATGATCAAATAATATCATATAAATAATAACCTAAGAATAAAACTTAAGCATGGATATTCTACTAGTCTAATAGTCATATGGATTTTAAATAACTAATATCATAATTATGTAATGCATAATTTGGTACATCATAAACATACCGTCAAGGCTTTGGCCAAGACACCACACATAATTGAGTATGAAATCAGCCAATACCCAAACAAGTTTGTCTCATGAGACCTACCGATGTATTGAGGGGATATAACGGCCTCCACCCATCACTTAATAAGTATAATGAATTTCTAATATGAAATTTTGTGAAACATAATCAACATATACATTCATGTTGAAACTAGCATATGAAATGTTAACAACTTTCCCCAAAAAATAAACATAATCATAAATTATCCATTATAATATGATGAATGGTATAAAAATAGAACATCCATGGTCAAAATGATCATAAAAACTCAATAAAATATAGTAGATAGTGTCATAAGAGATCAAAATCAATTCATCATAAGATCCAACAAAGGGTTTTGTCATAGATGAAAATACTCTAATAAAATTATTGAGAAATTCTTGAGAGAAATACCAATTTACTTTGAAATCATTTATTTAATAATTTTTGAAATTATAAATAAAAATATTTTATTTTAAAATAACCTTGTAAACTTATAAATTATTCCCAAATAAATTAACTCATCATTAAATTAGGAAAATAAACTCATTTCATATAAGTTTTTAAAAAACATTTCTTTTAAATTTTGAAAAGAAACTTTTAAAAGAGTGTTTTTAAAAGAAAGTGTGAGAACTAACCAAATGAATTGATTATGTATATCAGCTATAAATACACATTAAAAAAGTGATAAAAAAATAAGATAATAAAAATTAATTTCACATAGAATCATAGAATGACATAATTAATGGAGTAGAAGTTTAACCCAAAGAATGGAAATTGGGTTAAGAATTTCCTTACCACTTCGTAATCAGTCGAATCGTATACCCCATAAAATTAATGATCATCAAATGAAACTTTTAATTACATGGAGATAAATATATTCATGATATATTAAATGGAATAATTTACACCACATATGAGAAATAAGGGTTGAATAAATAATATATCTCACAGAAGTAAAAGTGAGACAAGAAACTCTTTCCTTATGTCTGAAATCTTTCTACACTTGTAATTAATTTCCTGAATAATAAAATTATATTCATTAATTACTAAATTAATACCCTATTAAATATATATTTTATTTATTATAATTTTATTAAGTTTATTTATGTACATTTTGATGAGTTATAATGTTTAATTTTGTTGTTCTGTGAGCATTTGTTTCATGGTTTTATGGTCAGTTCCCTTAAGTATAAATATGGGAGTTCTTTTCAAATGGGAATAAATTCCATAGTAGTGAAATTATTTAGTATTAATGAACTTATATAATTTTAAATTGTCTCATATATCATTTTATATATGTTATGAGGATGATTCATCAGAAGAAATGTTGATGAAAATGTCTTAATTTATTTTGGTAGTTTTTAAGACCATCACGAACTTGTGTCATTTTATTTAATATTATGTTTACATATTGGTTCTAGAAAATTATATAACTTTAAATATTTATATTAAAATATTATTTAACCATAATAATGGTTTTATGACCAGACTTAAAGGCATTAATGGAAAATGAAAACATGTCATCCATGAAGGCGGTGAATCGACACATCACGGATGATGTTTTCATTTTTAAAATAAAAGGAGAGAAGAATGGATTTTATGGTGGATAATTCATTATCATGATAAAAATAAATTATATATATTATAATGTAGTAACCATTATACATTGTATAGGGGAGGTGAGGATAAGATAAGAAAAGAAAATAAATTAAAAGAGAAAGAAGGCAGATTTTACCTCTTAAATATCCTCTCCTTGGGAACCTCCTTAAGACACTTGGATTTGGTATTTTGGTAAGAACAGAAAGTCTTGGACTATGGAAAGATGTTTGGTAAGATAATTGAGAATAATTTAGACAATCTTAATGGCATAGAAGGTGTGAGGAGAAGGGGTGGTGAGGGGTGGTATTTATAAGGGAAGAGATAGGTGTTTTTTTATTATTTTATTCTTTTATTTATTATTTTGGATCAAGAATATAGATAGTGTTGATTATTGGAACTAATTATGGTAAATAGTGCATGTGATTTCAATATAATGTGTTCTTATAGCATAAATGACTCAAAAATTCATGTATTTAACTTATAATGTTAAATATCATAAATTACTACATTTCACTATACCTCAAAAAATTTAACTATATTAAAAAAATATCAAAAAATCACCCTAACCATTTATCAACATTTAGATTTCAAAAATAGACTATATTTTATGAAAGTAATTTTATAAATATTAGAAATTTAATTTTTAAATAAAATCATCATTTATTCGAAAAATGCCAATTTTAATATGATAACAGATTTAATGACACTTTGAAAAATTAATTATGGTCTCATATAATTATCTTATAATTATATTGAAAAAAATATTAATTTATTAATCTATTTTATGAAAGTAAAATTATATTAATTATAAAATTGTAAATAAACATTTACATTTTGCAAAAATACCAACACTTAATTTATCATTTTAAAATATTTATTTACTTATTCCATGATATAAATATATCATCTTTTCATCTATGAGATACCTAAATTTTATTTATACTTTCATAGGTTAGGTTATTATTCTAATGGACAGATTACTATTCCTAATGGTCACATTACTTATAATGGCCTGAACCTCTCTGGTCCATTCCTTTACTAAAATATGGTGTCTAAGGTGTTCTGGGAGGTCAAGGTGACTTAAGCCCAACACTTTTCCAAAATTCCAGTTCTATGAATAGTTCTATCGGTGAGAACGATGTGAACAGTTCCATCGGTGAGACCGATGTGAACAGTTCCATCGGTGAGACTGATGTGAATAGTTCCATAGGTGAGACCAATGTGAATAGTTCCATCGGTGTCGGTGAGTCATTCTGTAAATAGTGTCATCGGTGTCGGTGAGTCATTCTATAAATAGTGCCATCGGGGTCGGTGAGTCATTCTGTGAACAGTGACATCAGCGTTGGTGAGTCATTCTATGAATAGTTCCATCAGTGTCGATGAGTCATTCTGTGAACAGTGTCATCAGTGTCAATCAGTCATTCTGTGAACAGTGTCATCAGTGTCAGTGAGTCATTCTGTGAATAGTGTCATCGGTGTTGCTGAGTCGTTCTGTGAACAGTGTCATCGGTGTTAGTGATTCATTTGTGAACAGTGTCATCGGTGTTGGTGATTCATTCTATGAATAGTTCCATTGGTGTCGGTGAGTCATTCTATGAAAAGTTCCATCGGTGTCGGTGAGTCATTTGTGAACAGTGGCATCGGTGTTAGTAAGTCATTTTGTGAACAGTGTCATCAGTGTTGGTGAGTCATTTTGTGAACATTGTCATTGGTATCGGTGAGTCGTTTTATGAATAGTTTCATCGGGGTCAGTGGGTCTTTTGTGAACAGTGTCATCAGTGTTGGTGAGTCATAGGTAAACATTGTTTCCAGCATTGGTAGGTGTATAGTGTTTCCAACTTCCTACAGTTTCTCCCCTTTAGAATTTTCTTTGACAAAAAATGCATTAAATTCCTTGTTTTAAGGTATTTAAGTCCGATTCAAAGCCCATAACTCCTATATTAATTTTTCTATGTCTTGGGATGTCTTTACTTGGTCAAACTGTGTTGTTTAGTTCGATCCGATTTTAATGGAAAATCCATCATATCTTAAACCACTGCCCCATAAATCTCATAAAGGGACGAGATATATTCCTCCCTTGTTCTACCTTCTTGTTCTCTGGTGTGAGACGCTCGAACATTTCCTTCTTCCCATAAGAGTGGTGTGATTTAACCTTAATCCTTAGATCATTTCCCCTTGAAGTTTCTTCCTGCTGCATGTGCACCCCCTATTTTGGTGCAAGAAGCAAGTGTCGACCCTTCATCGATATAAGGTATGATCTAACTTTGTTCTTGTGTTTTCTTCTATATTTCTTCTCCTTTTTCTCCTTTCCATGTTATTTCATGTGATCTCTAGGTTCTAATAGAGTTTTCTTAGGTTTCGGTTGGTGTGGTCATGTCGCAGCGTCCTCAGGTGGATGCAGTTTTCATGGGAGGAGGCGATCGTGATCTGTTGTGTGCATCATTCTCGTATAAATAATGTCAAGAACCATTTGAGGTATGGGATTCATCACTTCTCTATTATTTTATGTGAAACTGTATAGTTGTCATGTTTTATCCCACTTGATCACAATGGAATTGACATAATAGATATCTGAACCGAACAAATAAATTGATATCGATCGTATGTTATTGCCTCTTGTTTTTCTATATAGTGTGATATCTATGCTTTCTTTTTTCAACTTTTAGTTCTTCATGTAAATTGGTAAATAATGCAAACTAAGATTAATTGTAAATTAATTTTCAAAGATAAAGATTCATGTAAATGAATCTGGTTCTTCTTGTTGTAATTTGATGTTAATCAAATTAATGCAGTAAGAATGTTTAATTATTTGTGATAGATTATTATTTAGGTTTCCCGTTATTAGAACATACAAATAATAAATCGATTAATTTAATATGGATTAAAGAAACGGTTTTTTGATAAAACATAATTCTTTATAGGGTTATGAGTTTCCCTCTTTCTTGTTTAAGGGCCAAGATCCCAGTTGATATGTTGTTTGTTTTCCTACTTCTTGTGTTGTGATGTCATCCTGGATGGATATTGTGATATGTTGGGGCGGGGAGGCCCAATGTTTGTGGCATCATTTGACACCTAGAGTGGAAAGATGCATCGTTTTATGCATATAGGTGTTGGGGAGGACACCAGAGATGATGAAATGGGTTGGATGTGAATGTCTGGATGCTTGATGAATCTTGTTGTTTATTCATCTACATTACATTTCCCATTATTCAAGGCAGCTGGTATTTCTTACCCTCCTTCCAAAAAGGGTTGAAGACACACAGGGTATGCCATGTCCTTTTCGTGTTTAGATTATCAAGGGAGGATAGGTCTATGCTCTTGCTATACATGGAAAAGACTTGATGGGTAGTTCACCTACTCAACGTGTTAAGCCCCTTGTGTTTAGTATCTTATAATGTTTTTCTATAATTCCTGGGAATAAGGAAAAGTAATAATTTTGTTAATAAATTATTGAATAAATTATGTTAACTTATGGGGTTGGAGCTTACTGGGACGTAATGCAGAGGTTAAAATTTAAAGGAACAACAGAATTTTGGTGTGATTCTAATGAAATATAATTTTTAATGGTTAATTAATGTTTAAAGAATTAATTTATGTAAAGTGAAACTGATAAAAAGGGAATAATGTAATGTAATAAAGTTTCTTAAATGGTTGTGTGCTTATAGAATACCTAATATTAGAAGTGGTAGCCGGGAGTTCAAGAGATGTTAGTTACAGTTGATTATAAGAATAGATTATGCCCATAGTGTGGTTGTGATCTATAGTATATTCTGTAATTTTTGTGTTTTTATATGCTACTCCACCCCGTCAGTTAGGGAAACTGACAGCCTGGGAATTCTGATCCCTAGGGGGTGTCTTTCCCAACATTTTGGTGGTAGGATAGATGGATTACTACCCCCTTTGTCTCTGCTCTCTTCTCTTGGTAGTTACTTGTTCTGGTAGGAAAAGTGGTTAGTTTTCCCAATATATGTGTCTAGAGGGTTGTAATGGCTTGTGGTTATTCACACACAAATATTCTGGATATAGTTTCCTATGGACTACTATAGGTGTAATGTGTATAGGTTGTGATGGCTTGAGGATCTTTACTCGGTGTATAGACTATAATGGATTGAGGTATAATAGATGATGTATGATTCGTGTTATGAAAGATTTGGTGGCTCCCAGAAATGACCTAGTTACCTTGGTTTCATAGATGTGGTGATTTTTTTTCACAAGGTGCATGTTGTGGTTCTTTGCCTAGATGTTTGTGGGAAATCCTTTTTAGAGAGATATTCTTAAGACGTGCGATGTTGGAGAAAAGTGTAAAACCTGTGGGGAAGTAGTAGTTAGGTACCCTTGATATTCATTATTATATTATATAATCTTATATGCGATACTTGGTGAGAGTATCCATGGTGAGGCTGGGAACTTAGTATACCTATTTTGGTGATGAGTTAGTTTCACTTGTTGTTCATTGTACTTAGCATGATTTCTTTAATTTTATATGAGAGTCTCTAGGGAGTATCCTATTTAGTGTGTTTTTATGCTCACCCTATGTATATATAAACTGTTTTTTGGGTCACTTGGAGCAGGTTGGAGATAAGGTTGGTTACTAATAGCTTGCGGTTGCAGGAGCTGTCTAGACTTCTTGGTTGCTGCCCTTTTTACTTTCTTTTGGTACTTTTAGTTTTCCTTTTTAGTTGTAGTATTTTTTTCATAAAATTACATATGTGTACTTGATTTTTCTTTTATATTGCAGTCTAAGTTGGAGTTGGTTGGTGTCTTTCTTATCTATCTCTTTCTCATGTGTTCTCTTAGAGGGTAATGCCTCCCATTTGTGTGTTTACTATACCCTTAGTGATAGTCACCAACCCGAGGCCTACTGGAGGTGGGACTCAGGGGTCATTATCTCCCTTCTCACATTTCTGGCCCTGAAGGGGTATACCTTGTGGGGAGGGTATCATGACAGAGTGGTATCAAAGGTCTGGTTGAGGGATAAAATGAAGTTTGGTGTTAGGTAAAAGTGAGGTTGCATGGGTTGGTAGGGAAACAGTGTCAGATAAGTTTATCAAATGATGTAAACACTAGAGACTGGCTAAGAAATAGGCATTTAGGTCCTCCTGTGATCTGATTCATAGTCCTTTAATTTTACAGTGTCTACTAGACAAGGTGATACTAGCTGCAGGGTAGAGACCTATAAAAGGATCGTGCTTCATTTTTCTTTGATCCTGTGTTTTAATTGGTAGACCTTGGGATAGTTTAACCTAAAATTAATAAAATAAATTAATTAATTAATTAATTTTAAGTCTTCTATATTTCTGGTTTAGGAACTCTAACTGTTTTTTATTTTTTAGGTATGGCTCTAGGTCGATGTCCTCATTAGGTTTGCATAGAATATGTCCAATAGTTTGTGCCAGCAGATCGTCGTAGGGTAGAGGTTTACGATAATGAAACATGGAGGATGACACTCTAAGAGTTTTAGCACCATAGTCTATAGAAGTACGAGGGCTCCATTTCATATGCATTCATGGAAGACTGATTGTAGGAGGTCGTGATAGGCTTTAGTATGATCCGTACTCAAAAGGATCATTGGGTTTCTTTGGTTGTGGTGATGTTCCATAGATCAGTGAGGCAGTGGTGGTTCTTGTTCCTCAGGGATCGCGAAGAGTCGTCGATCTCATTGTAGGAGTTCTGAGACAAGTTCAGAGTCGAGTTTCTTTCTTCGAATGTGAAATAATCCAGTCACTAGGAGCTTATTACCCTTCGACGGGGGATCTCCAGTGTGTGAGAGTTTGGAATCCATTTTAGGAACCTTTTATGATATTCTTCGGACCTATTTCCATATGAGGAGCCTAGGGAAAGGCATTTTGAGGAGGCTTTGCATCCAAAGATCCAGCGCCAGGTCACCCTATTTATGTTAAAGACATATCTTAAGGTACTGGTGAGAGAAGAGGTCGCCGAGATGACATTAGACCAAACCGGATCATCATAAGAGGGGATTCATCATGATTCCTCATGAAGCAAATTTGTGGTCTGGGGTTCCCAGTTTTTACGGAAGAAGAGTTTTCATTCTTCCAGAGGTAGGTCCCAGCCCTCAGCATCTCGTTTCTCTGGGGGCAGTGGATCTTAGGCCTATGCCAAGGGATCAGGTGCTTGTTTTTTTTAAGGAGGATGATTTCATCGGTAGTGATAGTGCCTGACCTTTAGGAGCAATCATCATGCACCAAGTGTTCCACTCTAGGTTCCTCTGTTGAGGTAGTTCCAACTAAGGCAGCAGCAGCAGGTCGCACCAGATTTGGATCAGTATAGAGAATATGGGGAAGGTAGAGGATAGCCCCATGACACTCCTCTTCCTTGGAGATAAAATCATGGTCTTGGTGGTAGTTGTCCTCAGGTTTGGATAGTTCATGGAGGAGGTCATGTTCAGCTTCATGCTTTAGCGTTTCCAGCACCAGGTGATCCAGATATTGTTTGAGGTACCCTTTTCTTGTTTTCTACTTGGGTGTATGCCTTATTTGATTCAAGAGTGACACACTCCTTCATATCACCTACCCTTTTCCATGCTTTAGGACTTGAGGTAGAGAGGCTTCCAGTTCCCTAAGCATTGACTACGCCAAATGAAGGTCGTGCTGACTTGTTTGAAGTATGTAGAGACTGTGAGCTAGTGCTGGGGAATCACCGCTCTTGGGGAAATTTCATATGTTTACAAATAAAACCATATGATGTCATCCTCAACATGGATTGGTTGTATTTGGTGCAGGATATCGTGGATTTCTTCAGGAGGAATGTGGTGTTCTTCGATGCATATGGAGAGCCAGCAATGTTTTTTGGTGAGTGAGACCCTCAGATGGGTCGGAGGTGTGTTCCATCCTTATCATTCTTGATGGATGAGATGATGTTGATTTATTCAGAGATTTAGTAGTTGGAATTTCCCATGGTCGTATAAGAGTACCCTGATGTCTTTCTAGAAGAGGTTGTAGCATTACCCCCTCAATGATAGATTGAGTTTGGAATCGATCTACAGCCAGGAGAATCTCCTATCTCTATGTCTCCATATAGGATGGCCCCTTATGAGTTAAGAGAGCTACGTATACATCTTGATGGTCTGTTATAGTGAGGTTTTGTTCAGCTAAGTGTGTCACCATGGGGCACACCAGTTTTTTCATGAGAAGGCCGGTGTAAGTTTGAGGTTGTGTATCGATTATAGTTTCTTAAAAAAAGTAATAGTGAAGAATCACTATCCTCTTCCATGGATTTATGATTTATTTGATCAACTAAAGGGTGAAAGTTGGTTCTCAAAGATTTACTTGTGGTCAGGATATCATCAGATGCGTGTGAAGGATGAGGATATCCTGAAGACTGATTTCTGTTGTCATCATGGGCATTATCAATTTTTTTAATGTCGTTCGGTGTGATGAATTCTCCTGTTGTGTTTATGGGATTGATGAATGATGTGTTTCATGAGTTCTTGGATAAGTTTATGGTGGTTTTCATCGACGAAATCCTTATGTACTCCACATCTGAGGAGAAGCATGTAGAGCATCTACACACCATTTTGGGAGTTCTTCGTCAACATCATCTATTTGGGAAGTTGTCAAAGTGTGATTTTTGGGCTCTAGAAGTCTGTTTCTTAGGGCATGTTGTGTACCAATAGGTATTAGTTTTAAATCCATCGAATATAGAAGTAGTTGTGTCTTGATAATCCCCCAATATATTGGTAGAGGTGCGATGTTTCCTTGGTCTTGAAAGCTACTACAGAAGATTCGTAGCTGATTTCTCTCGGGTTGCGACTCCTCTAATAGCATTGACTAGGAAGGATCAGGCATTCGTGTGGACTGATCAGTTTCAAGAAGCTTTCTAGTATCTGAAGGATAATTTGGTAAGTGCTCCAGTTCTTTTTCTTCCAACATAGGGAGTTCATTTTTATGTTTTCTGTGATGCTCTGTATCTGGGGTTAGGCTATGTTTTGATGCAACAGAGATGAGTTGTTTCTTATGGTTCTCGGCAGTTGCGTCCCCATGAATGTAACTATTCCACCCATGATCTTGAGTTGGAATCCATGGTGTTTTCTTGGAATTAGTGGTGACATTACCTCATTAGTGAGCACTTAGTGGTTTTCAATGATCATAAGAGTCGAAGGTATTTTTTCTCCCAACATGACATGAACTTGCATCAGCATCAGTGGATGGAGTTCTTGCAGGAATACAACTTTGAAATATCATATACACCTAGAAAGGGGAATGTTGTGGATAATGCGCTTAGCAGGAAGACACGTAGTGATGTAGTGTGTGAATCTGGTGATTCCTAGAGAGTAATGGAAGAACTAACAGCATTACATCTCGATATGGGAGAAGTTGTGGGAAAGGGTTGTCTTTTTCAGATAACTGTGTATTCATATCTGGTGCAACAGGTGGAAGAGTCCCAATTGGTAGATCTATAGGTGGAGGTATGGAGAGACTGAGTTGTTTGTAGTGATGCCCTTGATGTAAGGTCTGAGGAAAAACAACACTGATTTTTGTATTAGGGAAGGCTTTTTGTTCTATTGGTGATGTGTGAGATAGTTCTTAGAGAGTTCCATAGTTTTCCTTTAGCGGTACATCATGGCATGAAAAAGATGTACCAATATTTGAGGAGTCTTTTTTAGTGGCCTGGGAAGAAGTGTGCAGTTGGGGAGTTTGTGTCTCGATGTTTGGTCTTTTAGAAGGTGAAGGTCGAGCACTGTGTCCCCGATGGTTTGCTCCAACGATTAGATATTCCTTAGTAGAAGTGGGAGCAAATCTCAATGGACTTTATTACTGGTTTACCTTGAGCTCAGAGAGGACATGATGCTATTTGGGTGTTATTAGATCATTTAACAAAATTAGACCACTTTATAGTGATCAAGGAGTCGATCTGAGTGGAATTTTTGTTGAGGCGGTATCTGGAGGAGGTGGTGAGACTCCACGGAGTCCTGAGGATGATCATCTCTGATCGAGATCCTCATTTTACCTCTAGGGTATGGAGAGGTATCCAGCATTCTTTTGGTTCTCAGCTATTCCTTAGCACTAGTTTTCATCCATATATGGACTTTCAGATAGAGAAAACCATCCAGACTCTTGAATACATGTTGCACTCTTGTGTCCTAGATTTTGGAGTTTCGTGGATGAGGCACTTACCCTTAGTGGAGTTCACTTACAATAATATATTTCACTCCACCATAGGTATAGTACCATTTGAAGCGTTGTATGGTCGACCTTTCTATTCTCTGTTGTGCTGGAATGGGGTTGTAGAGTCATCAATTCTCATACTGGAACTAGTGCAGAATATAACAAAGATTGTTCAGGTGATTCATGATAGGATGAAGACAGTGTGGGATTGTCAGAAATCATATGTTGATCAAAGGAGGAGAGCTTTGGATTTTGATGTTGGGGATCACATGTTTCTGAAGATGATTCCTCATAGTGGGAAGTGAAGGATTGGTCGTGGTAGTAAGTTGTCTCTCCGGTTTGTTGGGCCTTATGAGGTGTTGGCTTGTGTTGGAGTTGTGACATATCGAGTAGCACTTCCCCTGCAGATGATTTGGATACACGATGTTTTTAATGTGTCACAGCTCTACCATTATCTTCATGATGACTCTTACATCATTGATTGGGGATAGATCGATTTTGATGAGATTTGACCTTCGAGGAGCGGCTTGTGGATTTCCAAGACTGTAAATAGAAGTTGTTTTGTGGGAATTATATCCCCTTGGTTCATGTCTTGTGGTGACATGGTGGCATGGAGGAGAGTACCTGGGAATGTGAGTCACAGATACATGCTTGGTACCTTGAGTTGTTTGATATTTAATTCTTTTGATGTAAAAAAATGTTCACTTTGTGGTTATATACCTTTCATGTTTATAAGAAGGCATTCTTTTGTTACTTCTTGTGGCCTGCTCTATTTTGAGAGGTATCGCGATTGGTGGTTGTTAGGACCCCTTCTCTGTTTCCTTTTAGGTTGGTTTTGAATTCTCGAGTACAGGAATGTTTTGAGAGGTATCTGATGTAATTTCTTGGACCTCTCTGGTCCATTCCTTTTCTGAAATCTAATGTCTGAGGTGTTCTGGGAGGTCAAGGTGACTTAACCCCAACACTTTTCTAAAATTCTAGTTCTATGAATAGTTCTATCAGTGAGACCGATGTGAATAGTTCCATCAGTGTCGGTGAGTCATTCTGTGAAAAGTTCCATTGATTTTGGTGAGTCATTCTATGAATAGTGCCATCAGTGTCAGTGATTCATTCAGTAAACAGTGTCATCAGTGTTAGTGAGTCATTTTGTGAACAATTCCATCAGTTTCTATGAGTCATTCTGTGAATAGTTCCATCGGTGTTGGTGATTCATTCTGTAAACAATGTCATCAGTGTCGATGAGTCATTTTGTAAACAGTCCCATCGGTGTTGGTGAATCATTCTCTGAGCAGTTCCATCGGTGTCGGTAAGTCATTTGTGAATAGTGCCATCAGTGCCAGTGATTCATTTTTGAACAGTTTCATCGGTTTTAGTGATTCATTCTGTGAATAGTACCATTGGTGTCAGTGAGTCATTTGTGAACAGTTTCATTGGTGTCGGTGATTCATTTTGTGAACAGTGTCATCAGTGTCGGTGAGTCATTTTTTGAATAGTGTCATTGGTGTTGGTGAGTCATTCTATGAATAGTGTCATCGGTGTTGGTGAGTCTTTTGTGAATAGTTTCATCGGTGTTGGTGATTCATGGGTGAACAGTGTTTCCAACATCGGTAGGTGTATAGTGTTTCTAACTTCCTACATTTTCACCCATTTAGTGTTTTCTTTGACTAAAAACGCATTCAAGTCCTTGTTTTAAGGGTTTTAAGGTCGATTCAAAGCCTTTAAATCTTATATTAATTTTCCTAAGGCTCGGGATGTCTTTACTTGGTCAAACCGTGCGGTTTAATGTGATCCTCTTTTAATGAAAAATCTAACATATCTTAAACCACTGCTCCATAAATCTTCTAAAGGGACGAGATATATTCCTCCCTTGTTCTACCTTCTTGTCCACTAGTTTGAGATGCTCAAAACTTTCCTTCTTCCCATAGGATTTGTGTGATCGAACCTTAATCCTCATATCATTTCCCCTTGAGGTTTCTTCCTGCTGCATGTGCACCCCCTGATTCGGTGCAAGCAGTAAGTGTAGATCCTTTATCGATAGAAGGTATGATCTACCTATATTATTTTGTTTTCTTTAATCCTTATCCTCCTTTTTCTCATTTCCATGTTATGGAATGTGATCTCCATTCTCTAATGGAGTTTTCTTGGGTTCTGGTTGGTGTGGTCGTGTTGTGGCGTCCTCAGGTGGATGCAGTTATCATGAGAGGAGGCGATCGTGATCCATTGTGTGGATCGTTCTTGTATAAATAATGTCAAGAACCATTTGAGTTAATGGATTAATTTATTCTCTATTATTTTACATGAAACTATGTAGTTATCATGTTTTATCCCACTTTATCATAATGGAATTGATATAATAAATATTTGAACCTAATAAATAAATTGATATTGATCATATGGTATTGCCTCTTGTTTTTATTGATAGTGTGATATATTTGCTTGCTTTGTTTAGATTTTCATTCTTGATGGAAATTAGTAAAGAACACAAACTAGGATTAATTGTAAATTAATTGTCAAAGATAAAGAGGCATATAAATGAATCTTGTTCTTATTATTATAATTTGATGTTAATCAGATTGATACAATAATCATATTTAATTATTTTTTATAAATTATTGTTTAGGTTTCCCATCATTGAAACCTATAAATAATAAATCAGTTAATTTAATATGGATTAAAGAACCGGTTGTTTGATAAAAGATAATTCCTCGTAGGGTTCTGAGTTACCCTCTTGCTTATTTAAGGTCTAAGAGCCCAGTTGATATGATGTTTGTTTTCTTGCTTCTTGTGTTGTGATGTGAGCCAGGATAGCTATTGTGATATGTGGGGGTAGGGAGGCCCAATGTTTGTGGTAGAAATTGACCCATAGAGTGGTGAGATGCATCGGTTTATGCATATGGGTGTTGGGGAGGACACTGTAGATAATGAAATGGGTTGGATGTGAATGTTTGGATGCATGAAGAATCTTGTTTGTTATTCATCTACATTACATTCCCCACTTCTCAAGGTATTAGGTCTTTATTACCCTCCTTCCAAAAAGGGGTGAAGATGTGTGGGGTATGCCATGTGCTTTTTGTGTTTAGCTTCTCGATTAAGGATGGTTCTATGCTCTTTATATAGGGGGAAAAGACTATATGGGTAGTTCACCTACTCACCATGTTGAGCCCCTTGTGTTTAGTAGCTTAGAATGTTTTTCTAAAATGTTTGGGAATAAGGAAAGTAATAATGTTGTTAATAAATGATTGAATAAATAATGTTAACCCATGGGTTTGGAGCTTGGTAGGACGCAATGATGAGGTTGTAATTTAAAGGAAAAATGTAATTTGGGTGTGATGCTAATGAAATATAATTATTAATGGTTAGTTAATGTTTAAATAATTAATTAACATAAAGTGAAACTAATAGAAAGGGAATAAAGTAATGTAATAATGTTCCTTAAATGGTTATGTGCTTATAGAATACCTAGTCTTAGAAGTGGCAATCGGGAGTCCGAGAAACGTTAGTTGTAGTTGATTCTAAGACTATATTATGCCCATATTATGGTTGTGAGCTATAGTATATTCTATATTTTTAGTGTTTATATATGCTACTCCACCTTGTCAGTTAGGGAAACTAACACCCTGGGAATTCTGATCCCTATGGGTGTTTTCCCCAACATTCTGGTGGGAGGATGGATGGATAACTACCCACTTTGGCCCCACTCTCTTCTCTTGGTAGTTACTTGTACTAGTAGGCACAGTGGTTAGTTTTTCCCATATATTTCTATAGAGGGATTTAATGGATTGTAGTTATTCAAACACATATATTTTGAATATATTTTCCTATGGACTACTGTAGGTGTAACTTGTATAGGTTGTGATGGAATGAGGATCCTTACTTAGTGTATGGGTTGTAATCGCTTGAGGTATATTGCCCGATGTATGATTCACGTTATGCGAGCAGTGGTGGCTCCCGAAAATGACCTGGTTACATTGGATTCGTGGACATGGTGGTTTTGTAGCACAAGGTGCATGTTGTGGTGCTTCGCCCAGGCGTCTACGGGCAAGCCTTTTTGGAGATAGATGCTTAGGACGTGAGACGTTGGGGAAAATAAGAAAACTAGTGGGGAAGTAGTATAGGGGTACCCTTGATATTATTTATTATATTATATACTCTTATATGTGATACTTGGTGAGAGTATCCATGGTGAGGCTGGGAACTTAGTATATCTGTTTTGGTGATGAGTTATTTTCACTTGTTGTTCATTGTGCTTAGCATGCTTTCTTTACTTTTGCATGAGAGGATCCAGGGAGGATCCTAGTGAGTATAATGTTGTACTCACCCTATGTATATATAAACTATTTTTCAGGTCACTTGGAGCAGGTTAGAGATCAGGCTGGTTACTACTAGATTGAGGTTGTAGGAGCTTTTCGAGCTTCATGGTTTCTATCGTTTTTACTTTCTTTTGGTGCTTGTATTTTTTTCTTTTAGTTGTAGTAGTTTTTCATGACATTACATGTGTTTACTTGGGTTTTCTTTTATATTGAAGTCTGATTTTGAGTTGGTTGATGTCTATTTTATCTCTCTCTTTCACATGTGTTCTCTTAGAGGTTAATGCCTTCCATTTGTGTGTTTACTATACCCTCAATGCTAGTCGCCAACCTGGGGCCTACTAAAGGTGGGACTTGGGGGTCATTATCTCCTTTATCACATTGCCAGCCCAGGAGGGGTACACCTTGTGGGGAGGGGGTCATCACATTACTATTCAAATGTTCATTTTAATATTTAATAGTATATCACAGTTCTTTTAAGCTCGGTGTTTCATGCAACGTAAGCTATCGAATAAGTTGAATTTATTTAAGAAGATTCATATTGTAAAATATTGGGGTGTTGCATTCTCCCCTCCTTAAATAAATTTTGTCCTCACAATTTAAACTTTTGATTAGTAATCATGGAGTTATAATTTTAAAATTCTCTTATAAAAATCCCATATCATCAACAAGGTTAATAAAACATCCTCTTAAATGGAGGGAAATTAAAATGTGATGGTCACCACAAAACTAGGATTCCTTGTAGGAGAAAATTAGTGGGAGGTGAAAACATGGGCCTAGAAAAGAAATATAACTATCAATTTCTGATGGATAGTGATAGATAACATGTTCATTAGAAAGTATATCATCACAAAACTGTAAATTTGTAATCGATTAAAAGACCATTGATTTCTTAGTAAGAAAAGTAAATGGATAATGTTTTTGTTCCAAAATGATTTTCATAAAGTTGAGGGATTATTTTACTCTAAATATAGTCACTTGAGAAAATAAACCTACTCAATTAAATTTCATTCCATATGAATAATATCATCATTTGGTTGTGCTTCAATCCATTTACAATTCATTTATTAAACCAAAATATGGATATTCAAGATGAATTTGTATGCCTAAATTACTTTTATCAAATGATCCATAAGTCATTCCTTTGGAATTTAAATATTTACCAAAAGATAAATAGTTAAAACTCGCTATCCAATATGATAAATCATACTTTAACCAAAGTTAAACTTAATTCATTACATAAGTAGTTACATTAATACTCATTAAAAATATACTTTTTTTCAAATTCAAATTCCAAAAATTTAGAAGGAAGGTCGCTAAATTTACAAAAATCAGCTTAATATAAGATTTCCCCAAATAATGTATCTCTTATTTTCATATACTAAATATATGAATACCTTAATCTCCTTTAAACCTTTATGAAACATGCATGCGTCCAAAAGTAAAATCTTAGGTTTTTGAATATATTCCTTAAATACAAACATCTAATAATTCTAATATAACATAAACCATCAAATCACTAACCACCTTCATGTTCCCCAATACTATACCATAAACAACTATTTATTATTATCTCAATGTAAAGCATATATTTAGGGTTGTCTTTTCCAAGTCACATGCTTTCAAAAAGATCAACTTACAATAGAATCAATTCTCTTGATTACTGGTGTTATTTATCACATGCTTCTAATACCTTAAAGAAGAAGTATTGAACTACAATCCTTATATATATCATGATTATTATAACCATAATATCATTTATAAAATACTTTTACAAGATAATTATTGAATCCAAAAACACAAATACTATAATTATTTCACTTTAAATATAGTAACCACATAAACTTGACCTTAATATCTTTGATTCATCTTAGCTATATTCCCTCGATGCTTGGGACATTAATTTTCATAGTACTACTTCTCCTAATAGTTGAAACATTGGACTGATTCCTTATTTCTTTAGTAATCATTATCCTAGTGTCCCTTCTCTCTAAACTTGTAGCAAACTCCCATTCCCATTAAGAAAGTACCACATTGTTTCCTTCCACAATTATCACATGTGGGAAAATCCTTCTTTTCCTTCTTCCCTTTATCCATCATTTTCTCTATTTTCATATTCTTATCTTTATTCCTTTCAGAGTCATAAAACATGGATAACTTTTTCTCTATCTTTATATCACATGAAAATATATCCTAATATGATGACAATTTTTGGGATACTATTACCCTTCAAATAATTGGTTTAATCCCATAAAATAAACTTTCAGTATTACTCTTTGTATTACATATGTAGTGTGAAGTGTGCCTCAATAACCTTGTAAAGTTAGATTTATAATTAGAAACATTTTCTTTGTCATTTTGTCTCAAAATTAAGTATTTTATCTCTATATATTCTTATTGTTCTGTAAGAAAATATTTTTCCAAGAAAAGTTCCTTAAAATCCTTTCATTCCATATTTTCAATTTCCTCTTCCTCCTTAGTGTTTTGAATCAATGACCATCATTAATCCTCATCACCTAAGAGATAATAAAATGCCATGATAACCTTATCCCTTTAATTACTTCCCAAATTGAGAAATTTCTTCTCTAAGGAACTTATCCATTTCTTAGATATAAATGGATTTGTAGTCCTGTTAAATTATGGAGGGATTTGTCACATGGAGTGGTCTAACATTGTTACACCACATTGTTGATCAAGATGCTTCATATGGGTAAGTTTATTACTCATAACGTGAGTAAGTTTTCCTAGTATAGTTATAATCTGTTCATATCCATCTATAGTTCTAGCTCTAGCATCATTATCTTGCATAGGAGGGAAATCCATAAATGGATTATGTGTGTTGATGTGATTTTCATTCCTTCCACTAGGTTCCATTTCTAAAAAATAGAATACACTAAATTATATCATAACATTATGAAACATAATGTATAATCCAAAACTAGTGAAACACTTAATTAAAATTGAAAATTTATGTATAAATAATCTCTAAATAATAAGCTTGGTTGCTTTGGGAATATTCTCAAATTCAGTTATAGGGTTATATATCCCTAATATATGTTTTCCTAAATGTATTTTCCAAAGTCTTTACTAAACTTGATCTGATACCAACTATAAAGATCCCAACCCCAATAGCCCAGAGCTGGTGCCTTACCTTATTCCATTGGTACTAATTACAAGAAATCGCATCCAAAAGGACCGAATAGTTTAGTATATTTCGAAAACTAGATACAAACATAATCATTACATGACAACTTTAAATTGAATACAACATAGTAACTCCATTGGAAAAATCCCTATTCTTCCATATTATCCCTACATTTCAATCATAATATACATCTTGGAATCCTAGGGAAAAATAAAATGTAAGGAAGGGGTGAGATCATATGCTTAGTAAGGGTAAGAATACAACAGAATCTATCATAAATAAATATAAAAAATTAGGTAATATGAATAACTAAAAACACATACCATTAAAACATAATCTTGAGTATAATATTCCAGTAATAAAATCTAATCAAATAATATCATATATATAATCACATGAGAATAAAACATAACCATGGAAATTCTACTAGTCAAATAGTCACATGGTTTATCAATAAACAATATCATAATGAGTGAACTCATAATGCAGGACATCATAAATATACCTTCATGTCTTCAGCCAAGACACCATACATAATCAGGTAATACATCATCCAATACCCAAACTAGTTTGTCTCATGAAACATACCAATGCATCAAGGAGATATAGCAAGACCCACCCATCACTTACTAAGTCCAATTCATTCCACATATAAAAGGGGTGAAACAAAATCAATATATACATTCATATTGAAACTATCATATGAAATGTTAATAACTTTCCCCAAACAATAAATATAATCATAAACCATCCAGTGTAATATGATGAATGGTATCAAAATATAACATCCGCAGTCAAAATGATCATAAAAATTTCAATAAAATATTGTAGATGGTATTATAAGAGATCAACCTCAATTAACCATAAGATCCAAAAAAAGGTGTTTTCATAGATGAAAAATACTCTAATAAAATCATTGATAATTTTTTTAGAAAAATACCACTTTAATTTGAAATCATTTATTTAAAAAGCTATGCAATTATAAAAGAAAAAATTTACTTTGAAAATAACCTTGTAAAATTGTAAAGGATTCTTCAATACATTAAGGCATCATGAAAGTAGGAAAATCCAATCATTTCATATAATTTTTTAAAAAACATTCCTTTTAAATTTTTAAAATAAACAATTAAAATAGTATTGTTTTTTAAAAAAGTGTGAGCATTAACAAAATTAATAGATTGTTTTTATCAACTCTAAATCCATATAAAACAATTGGAAATACAACATAAGATAATAAATAGTTATTTCACACATAATCATAGCATTACATAATCCTAAAATCCATTTTTTTATTTAATAAGAAGCTACTTTTTGGGTAAGTGGGAAACATGCAAAAACCTCCACAAATCACCGGCCCATACCCCAAAATTCAAAATTCAAAAAACACTATAGGCAAACCCAACTGTCACTACCACCTTTCAAAAATCCAAAAAAAAATAAAATTTCAAAAAACAATACACCATTACCCATTGATAAATGATTCATCTCGATCCTTTCACCTCAAGTCCCGCACCCTACCTTGAGTCACACACCTAACGCAAAAGCCTGTCCACATCAAACCAGAACGTCGGCGAGCTCCATTGGTATCTACCATTATCATAGAAGGAATCATCCTTATCGTCTTCACATCAACACATCACTAGGGTCTTCATCCTCCATGCCTCGTCACCTCCATTCACTCTGAACAAAACACATTTGACCTCGAAAGAATCACCATCACGATTATTACCATCTTATAGTTATCATCGTCAGCCACAACACCATTGAACACCACCTAAGTCAAAAACATAACTGGCTCTAATCCACCATAATCACATACAATAATACCACCATAATGGTGAAAGCCATCAATAAAAGCCACAATCATGACTTCTCATCACGAACAACCAACACTAGAAAATGACCACCAATGAAAGAAAATGACCACCAATGAAATAAAAATTCACCGTCAACAAAGAAGACCAAAAAGGAAAACATGGAACCAGGGAAAATCCTTGAAGAAGGTAGAGAAAGAAACTCTAAAGAAGGTTGGGGAGGAAACCCAAAAATAATCCTTTATGATCAAAAACTATATTCCCAAAACTCTGTGTACCCATCACTCAAACTCCGACCTGGAGAGAAGCAATGAAACCCTAGGTCAGAGTAGATTTGGGCGACCGAGGATGAAAGAGAAACTATAGTAGCAGTTGGAAACCCAATGTCCCCCAAACCACAATCCCAAAGTCTCAAAGTTTAGTCTGCATCATCCCTGACTTAGATAGGAACAAATAAACTAGAGTTCATAGAAGGTTAGGTGGCAGAGGGAGTCCAAGTCACATACCTTCGATGGAAGAAACAATAAAAATATGGAAGAAATCCCATAGTGGTGAGCATCAGAGGAGAGGAGAAAAGCCGAGGAATAACACTAAAACCCAAGAGGAAATATTATAATAGAGATCACTCTTCATGGAGAGTGCAAAGGGCACCATATCATTACATAATCAATTTAGTAGAAATTTAACCCGAAATGGAAATTGGGTTAATAATTCTCTTACCACTTTGTAATCAGTCGAAACGAATGCCCCATAAAATTAATGATCATCAAATGAAAATTTTAATTAAATGAATATAAGTAGATTCATGATATATTAAGGGGAATAATTTACAATATAAATTATAAATAAGGGTTTAATAATGAATATATCTCACAAAAGTAAAAGTGAGACAAGAAACCCTTACCTTATGTCCAAAAGCATTATGCACTTGTACTTAATGTCCTGGATAATAAAATTACATTCATTAATTACTTAATTCAAAAACTATTAAACATAGATTTTATTTATTTTAATTTTATTAAGTTAATTTATAGACATTTATAAGAGTTATAATGTTTAATTTTTTTTATTTGGGGACTGTTTGTTTCATGGTTTTATGGTCGGTTCCCTTGAGTATAAATATGGGATTTCTTGTAAAATGAGAATAACTTATCTAGAAGTGAAATTATTTAGTATTAATGAAAATATTTAAGTTTAAATGTTCTCATATATCATTTGGTTATATGGTATGAGGATGATTCATTAGATATAATTTTGATGAAAATGTCTAAATTTATTTTGGTGGTTTTTACGACCATCATGAACTTGTGTCATTTTATTTAATATTATGTTAATATATTGGTTCCATAACATGATATAACTTATAATATGCATATTAAAATCTCATTTAACCATAATAATATTTTTATGGCTAGAATTGGAGGTGGTAACGAAAAATGAAAATCTATCATCCATGAAGGTAGCGAATCAACACATCAGAGACGATGTTTTCATTTTTAAAATAAAAGGAGAGAAGATGGGATTTTATGATAGATAATATATTATCAAAATAAAATTATAGTATATATATGATACTAGAGTTACCATGCCTCTTTTTATAGTGTATGTGAGAGAGGATAAGAAAATAAATTAAATTAAAAGAGAAAGAAGGAGAATTTTATCTCTTGAATATCGTCTCATTGGGAACCTCCTTAAGACACTTGGATTTGGTATTTTGGTAAGAACAGTAGGTATTGGATGTGGGTAAGAGGTTTGGTAAAGTAATTGGTCATAATATAGAAAATATTCAAGTCTTATAAGGTTTTATGATAAGGGGTGGTGAGGGGTAGTATTTATAGGGGAGGAGAGGGGTGTTTCTTGATTATTTTATTCATTTATTTATTATTTTGGATCAAGACTATCAATAGTGTTGATTATTATGAATATTTACATTAACTAGTGAATTTGAGTTTTAAATAATGGGTTATTACATTATAAATTACTCAAAAATTCATTTATTTAACTTATATTGTTAAAAACCGTAAATTACTGCATTTCACTATTCCTCAAAAAAATAAACTATTTTAGAAAAATCCCAAAAATTCACCCTAACCATTTTTTGAAGTTTATATTTTAAAAATAGACTCCATTTTATGAAAATAATTTTCTAAATATGATAAATTTAATTTTTTAAATAAAATCATCATTTATTTGAAAAATTCCAATTTTAATATTATAATTGATTTTACGACAGTTTGAAAAAATAATTATGGTCTCATAAAATTCTCTTATAATTATAATTAAAATAATAATAATTTGTGAATATTTTTTATGAAAATAAATTATAATAATTATAGAATTTTAAATAAACATTTACATTTCACAAAAATACCAACAATTAATTTATCTTTTTTAAAACCTTTATTTGCTTATTCCATGATATAAATATATCATATTTTAATTTATGAGATACCTAATTTTTATTTATAATTTTATAGGTGAGTTTATTATTCTAATGGGAAGATTACTATTCCTAATAGTCACATTACTAATTCAATAGTCATGTTCATATTTAATAGTATATCATAGTTTGTTTAAGCTAGGTGTTACGTGCAACGTAAGAAATTGAATAAATTGAATTTATTTAAGAAGATAAATATCTTAAAATATTGGGGTGTTACATTGAATCTACTAGTGTTGGTATGGATCCACCATTGAAAAAGATAACTATGGTAGAATTCTTCTACTAGTGAAAATAGAGAGCGGTGGCATGGTTCTACTACTGCTAAAAAAATGATATATCATTGGATGTACAACAGTAAAAAAATAGAGATATCTACCAGAGAACTTAGAAACATAAAATAAAATAAAATTCAATGATAATAATGCTACTTATAAGCCACTAATTAACTAAAAGGTTTTAGTAAAGTAAGATAAATATGCTACCATTGGATTTTTAATAGTGGAAGATGATCTACAATCGGTTGTTCAATGGTGCTTCTATTAAAAGAACACCCAGTGAGTATAAAGAATATGGTTCAAAATAAAAACTTAAAAAATTATGAATAAGATGCTAACATTCTCGTGAAATGATAAGCTTCTTTGAAAAAAAAAATAATAATAACCAACAAAAATAAGTCTACAATAAAGCCACTATGAAGCAACTTGAAGGTGTTACCATCGGATGTCCAATGGTATCAAAATAGAGAAGATACTAGTGGATAGTTGATTTTCCATTGGATATACAATGGTATAAAGATAAAGAGTGTTATATCATTTTACTACTAGTTGAAGAAATTATCCACTATTGAAAAAAGTTCAACCAGTAAAGGAGGGATCCTCTAGTGGTGTCTAGCATCTGTAGGTGACCTACCATCAAAAAAAGATGGTGATGCTACCATTGTAATAACAAACATTCACAGTAATGAACAGTGCTACCATTGAAGGCCGGTCTTCTATTGGGATCCAATGGTCAATCATTATAAAGGAGGATCTTAAAGTCATTGAACAGTGAATCCTATCAATTCTACATAAAAAACTCAGATGCCTAGAGAATTGATGGAATGGCAAATAAGAAGTTCGAGAAACTATTGATTCTCGAATGAAGATATGTAATAGAAGAAGAAGATTTTTAGATACAACACTTAAACTAATAGTCACCATAGATACCTCAACAATGTTAATGGGAGGTTCATCCAAGAACTTTGGTGAGATATAGATAGTTGAGGATAACTGAGGAAGAAGATGAAGTATTTTCAAAATGATGAAGTAAGGGAGAATAAAAGAAAAGAGAGAGTTAAAAAATAGATCAGGTACTGGAGTTTGATCTGATCAAATGGATGATCTTTATCTGAGTTTTTTAACTTGGATAAATAGTAAATCATAATTATATCCCACATCGGTTTAGAGAAGCGGTGATTGAGAGGTATATCAATTAAGTTTTCATGCTCCATCACTTGAGCAGCCAATGAGGTTTGGCACCCGCACCAAACACTCACACGCATGGGCCTTATACATGGGCCCAGTGGGATACCAATCCCAACCAATGCACCTTTGGGATGTGTTATACAAGCCTTATACCTGGGCATATGTGCATTAAGACTACACTATGCATGGCCTATCACTATGGCCCAACCCCTTGGGCTACTATCCCACAATGACTGACCTCTAGGTCCTCCTTGGTGTGGTAGTTGGGATGGCCCTTAAGGGTTGGCCTTAGTTGGCCTAAACTTTATACTTATTTTGAGAAAAATTAAAAATATAAAAAACATTAATCAATAAGTAAAATTAGAAACATGATAATTAATAAACAATAAACATTTTCATAAGCACTCCATTTTAAAGATTAAAAAAGATACTTATGTCAATAAAAAAATATTAATTTTTTTAATAAAATTTATGAAATTTAATAAATATAATGATATAGTAATCTATCAAAACAAATAAAACTATTAAAGTAATAAAACTAATTTCAAATTTAAAAAATATCTCCCTTTTTTAAAATTACAAAACATAACACTTATCAAATTGTCAAAAATAATCTCCCCCTTTTTGAAATTTATCAAAAATTACATTAATATTCACTCTTTAAAAAAATATCCCTTTAAAATCAAAATGAACAACTTTAAATAAATAGATTAGAATTTTGTTATAATAGTTACTCAGATAGTTAAAAATTTAAGAAAAAAGTAAAAAAGAGTGACAGAGTGAACAGTGTAATCAAAACATAACATTTACCCAAAACAAAAATGTTAATATTCTTGTATGTTAAGTTAAAACATGAGCATATTACAAAATATTTTTATATTCAATGAACAAATAAAACTAATTTTCATGAATATATAGATATAAAAATATGCTTAAAAATGAAAAGTGACTTTTCTTTAATTTTTTTTAAAACAAGCTCCCCCTAAGTTTAAGCATCAAAAAAATATTAGATTAAAAACAGATCAATAGATCAAATTTTATTGTCGAAATTATTTGTAACAATTTAAATAAATAACATAGATTTAAAAAATTAGAACAGATGTTTAAATAAATTATTTAGTATAAGAAATTTATCTTAATTTATTCATGAAGAATAAATTCACCTTGACAGAATTAAATTGATTTTAGAATAAAATCATTATTTAAATCAATTGATAATTCCAAACATATTTCAACTAAGAATTGTGGTAAACTAAATTATAATGAACATAATATATTTAAAATGTTATAAAATACTTACCTATGTCATATGTGTTAAAACTTAAAATTGAAACAACCACTAAAGTAAACAAACTATTAAAATAGTTTGAGTTTAACAAAAAAATGTCAATACTAATTTAAAACTTACATAGCTATATATTATTTCAATTAAAAAAATGGATAACTCCCCCTAAATTCATGAATATATAATGAAATATATATATATATATATATATATATATCAAATTTCTTACAACTCTTTATATAAAATTAAACATATGGTCAACATATTCAAAGCTAAAATTTTAACAATGTAAACATCAACATTTTATTTTTAAAAAAAATATATAGAAGTTATTGCACATGCCTATAAACCAGAAATAAAATTATTATCAAAAAGATATTATATATATTTTATTCCATCATATCCAATTATATTAAAGTAGATAGTATGCATGTTGATTTAAATAAAGTACTTATCTGGGCATGGTGACTAACATAGATCCAATAGGATTTGAGTAACATACTTTTGGTACCGATGTTATCATAAATTAAGAGAATTCACAGAAGCCCTTTTGGTCACCCAACTAGATTTCAAAAATATATTCTTGGGTAAGTCTGAAGACAAAATTTTAGATAAAACAGTTCTAGTATGACCAAAATATTGATTAAATATCATTGAGAATTATTTTGAATAATTCCCTTTTATTCTAAATTTAAATCAAGTTACAGTAGAAATACTTCCTTTTCAAATTCCAATAAAAGTAGTCTTATTCAAGTTTGGTAAAGAACTATTATAACCAAAACCATTTTTATTTGTGTTTAGTTTCATTAATGAAATAATTTTTTCATATTTTTCTTTAACTTTTACAAAAGAAGATAAATCCTCTTTAAGATTAACAACTTCAATTTTCAAATCCATATTCTCTTTTTGAATAGTTTCTTAATATATATAAAAAAATTTATTGGATCTAGAAGTTTTGTTTCTTAATTTTTTATCTTCTTTATTTAATTTCTTATATTCATTTTCTACATTAGTTTAATTATCCACAACTAAATTAAATATTTTATCTTGATCTTTATCATTTACTACCATAAATTCTTTAAGTCTTTCATCTTTATCTTTCTATTTCAAAATTTTAGAATCACAATTTCTTTTAAATTATTCATTCTAGGAAATAATGATATTCAAATTTTCACATTCCATTTTTGATTTTTCATTTTCTTGGAGTAACTTATTATTTTTACATTTAAATTCTCTATATTTTTCTTTCATTTTGAAACATCCATTCCTCAATTATTCATTCTATTTAAGAAATTTTTAAACTCTAGTATCCTTATAATTAGAATAAAAATTAGAATCAAAATTAGTATCTTTTTCATTTTCATATATTTAATTATGATAAACATTTATAGAAGTTATCAACTAATTAAAAATTGAATCATTTACCTTGTAGTGTATACCCATCGAGGAAAGGTTACCTATTTCATTTTCACTTATAGATTCTATACTTGAGTCAGAACTCTCTAAGTAGTCTCATCCTCAAAATAGAGATTTCTTTTATTTCATACTTTCTCTTTATACTTATTTGAATACTTGATTTTAGTAAAATCATCTCTGATGTGACATTTATTCCAACACTCATAACATGTTATATCTAAGACATCATTATTCCTACTTGAATTAAATTTATTTTAATATTTTTCATTCTTCCTTCTGAATTGTCTCTTACCACCATTATTTTTCATAAATTTGAAAATATTCTTGCTAAAGTGAGTCATCTCCTTATAACTTTCCTAGAACTCAGATTTATAGGGATTAGATGTATCAATTGCATTAGATTTAAATGAAATACCTTTTCTCTTCATAAATTCCTCATCAAAAATATTTTTTATCTCAACTCATACTACAAAAAAGTTCCTATAAGTTCATCTAAAGTATATCTTTAAAAATATTACTCTCATCGATGGCCACATTCTTTAGATACCATATTTTTGGAAGATCTCTCAGTACTCTTTCCAATTGATCTGTGTTATCCAAAACTTCTCCAAGAGCACTCAAAACATTAGTAATACTAGTAAATTGGTGGAATATCTGGTTCAAAAATTCTTTGTCTCCCATCTTGAAGTCCTTATGTTCTACTCATAGAATTCCTATCTTGGTTATATTAATATTTTTAGTCCCATAATGATTCACTTGAATTATACTCTATATATCATGGATTGTCTTACAAGATGAAACATGGATATATACACTTCTACTTATATCACAATACAAATTATTGTTAACTTTATAATTCAAAACATATTTTACCAATAATTCATTAGCTATAAGTGTTTCAGGATCCAATTTTTATAGCTCATGTGGCCTATCCATGATAGTACAGTGATCCACACTTAACAGTTTTGAGTATGCTTTTATTCTGTTTTGACAATAATTGTAGTCACTTCCATCAAATAATGGGGGTTTTTATAGAATTCATCCATCATTAGAATTTATACCTACCATCTTAAAATAACCCTTTTATTTTATTCCTTAAACTGTTAAGTTTATGATTTTATATTAGTATGGAGTTTAAAAATAAACAACAAAAATAATCAAAGAGGATGAATTATTAGATATAAGGATCAGATACCAATTTTTTTATATCAAATCCATAGAGTTATTTACCAACCTCTAATATAAATTATTTGTTATCATATTAGATCAACTAGAAAAACTAACCTATCAGAGATTATGCTCTAATACCAATTGTTTGATATCATAACCATAGATTTATTAACCTACCTCTAATACCAATTTTTGGATCGATAGTGATGGAAATTATGACTATAGGGGGTAAATATTCATTTTTAAATTTTAATGAAAAACAATCAGATTTTATTAAATAAAATAACTGTATTGAGTGAAGTGTTCTTGAAATGAGTTGAAATGGAAACACAAATAAAGAACATAGGGATTTATAGTGGTTTAGATCAAAAAGATCCTATTTAAATCCTTAACCTTCTCTACTCCTAGAGGATATCAGTACCAAATAAGAACCTCACTTTTAAAGGTGAGAGAATCTATTTATAGAAACTGACTTTTACAGGAACTCAGAGGCACAACCCAGTCTTTTATAGGAGACTCATCCTAGTATGTTTACCAAAATTTTGATTGGGAGTCACAAACCAAGTTTCATTTTTGGTGGTGGAATAATTAGACAATTAAAGACCATATTTTTTATGAGAAATCATAAACTAGGCATTAACATATTTACAAATAGATAAATAAATAAAGTAAAACAAAGAAAACCATAATATAATTAAACCTAACAGATTGATCAAATGATTAAAAATATGATGAAGCTCGATGATCGTTGATAACTTTAGTGGAAGAAGGTTTAACATTGAAGTTATTCTGCAATCATATTCAAGGAAAAAAAGTCACAAAAGTTTCTTTTAACAAAAAAATGAGAGTATCAAGAATTATTGAAGTAGTGTCACAAAAAATCTATCAAATGGTCTTCACTAGAACTGTTTTTATTTCTTAAGGATGTATCTAAGATCACTAAGAAAAAGATCTTCTAGGAGTGTACCCATGTACAATATCTGCATGAAACTTGTTAGATTATAATAAAATGATATTACCATTACCTTAATTTGTAAAAGTCATGTTGAAAAATAGAGTACAATTGGGATTTATATTTATTCATGAAATATTAATAAAAACCAATTAAAATAATAAGTATAATAAATTTATAAAAATTATATTTATAAAAAAATTATAAATAAGAGAATAATTTATGATATTATTAATACAGTAAAAACTATTTTAAAATAGATCAAACACAGTTTCAAGTATATCTACACATAAAAAATGATCATAATTATTTTTTACACACCTTAAAATTATATTTAAACAAAAAAAATAAAATATTTAACAAAATAATTTATTTTGATAAAATAAATTAAAATAAGAAATAAACATTTTGGAAAAAAATGAACTAAAAGTGGATTAAAAATACTGGTGATAGATTGAATCTGTTATAGTTAGTGTAGATCCACCATTGAAACAAAGATGGTGGTAGAATTCTGCTACTGGTGAAAAAAAATTGGTGGAATTATTCTGATACCGCTGGAAAAATGATCTATCATTGGATTTCTAATGGTATAAAAATATAGAGATCTACCAGATAAATAAGAAACATAAAATAAAATACAATCCAGTGATAATAAATCTACTTCCAAGACACTGATTAACTGAGAGCATCTAATGAATCATGATAAATATGCTATCATTGGATGTCCAACGGTGGAAGATTATCTACAATTGTATTTCCAGTGGTGATTATATTATAATAATACCCAATAATTATGAAGAATTTGGTTCAAAATAAAAACTTAAAAAATGATGAAGAATTTGTTTCCATGATCGTGCAATGATGATCTTCTGGGAAACCAAAAAAAATAAAAACCAATGATAAAAAGGCTACAGAAAAGAAACTATAAAGAAACTTGAAGGTGCTACCATTGGATGTCCAATGGTAGAAAAAATAGAGAATATACCGGTGGATAGTTGAATTACCATTGTATATCCAATGGTAGAAAACTGGATAGTTTTAGCTCATTTTTATACCAGTAGAAGAAATGATCCACCATTGAAGAAAGATCAACCGGTGAAGGTGGGATCCACTAGTAGTGTTTGGCGGTTGACCATCATAGGTGAACTACCATCAGAAAAAAGCAAGTGGTTCTATCTTTATAAGAAAAACCATTCAAATATATGAATGATTCTATCGTTGAAGGATGATCTTCCATTGGGGTCCAGAAATCGATTGTTGTAAAGGAGTAGCTCGAAGTCATCAAACAATGGCTCATGTCAATACTACATGAAAAACTCATATGACCAGAGAATTTATGGAAGTAAAAACAATAATATGATAATTTCAAGTGATTTTTTATGCTCAAATGAGGATACATGATAAAACAAGATGTTTTTCAAGTACAACACTTAAACTAATAGAATTCATGACGACCTCAGCAATGTTGATGGGAGGTTTTTCCACAAACTTCATCGAGATGGATATAGTTGAGGATAGCCAAGGAAGATGATGGAATATTGTTGAAATGATGAAGCATGGGAGAAAAAAATAAATGTGGGAGTTAAAAATGGGATTAGAAAGCAGATATCGATCTGATCAAACTGATGAGCACTATACAAGTTTCTTAACTCGGATGAACAGTGAATCAGAATCGCCTCCCACATCAATTTGGAGAAGCAGTGATTGAGTGGTATATCAATTAAGTTGTGCTACTCCATAACCCAATCAATCAGTAGGGTTCAACACCCACACCCAACACTCACACACACGGGCCTTATACATGGGTCGAACAATCTACCAATCCCAACCAATGTGCCTTTAGGGTGCGTTATGCGAGTCTTATACATGGTCCCACCCGCATTAAGCCTATACTATGCATGGAATACCACTATAGCCTAACCTATTGGGATGATCTCCCCTAAGGGTTGACTTCCTCGTCCCCCATGGTGTGGTAGTAGGTCTAGCCCTTAAGGGTTGTCCATAGCTTTTCTAATTTTTTTACTTAAGTAGAGAAAAATTAAAAATATGAAAAACATTAATCAATAAGTAAAATTAGAAAATTGATAATTAATAAACAATAAACATTATTAAAAAAAATTCATAAGCACTCCATTTCAAAGATTAAAAAAATATTCTTATGTAAATATAAAAATATTTATTTTTTTAATAATAATTTTGAAATTTAATAAATGTAATAAGATAGTAATTTATCCAAACAAATAAAACTGTTAAAGTATTAAAAACGATTTCAAATACAAACAAGTATATGCATATGATGTAATGACCCAAAGTTTTTAATGGAAATCCATTACTTATAATTATGTCATATAATCACATGAAATCACAACATAATGAACTAATAAGTTCTTTGGGACCTTTAAACATAAGTTTGTCACTTCTATGTTTGGAATTTCAAAAATTTGACATACACAGTTGTGTTCTGTAAGTTATTTAGAGTCCGATAAGAAAAACTTAATTTTTGGTGAATAGTAACATACCCTTATGAATAGTAATATACCCTAATGAATAGTAACCTTGCCTGTGATAGTATATAAATAAGATTCAAGTGAAATTATGATGTACCTATATTTTAGAATAAGTAAATGAATGTTTTAAAACTGGGGTTTTAATAATAAATTATGATTTTAATTAAACATTAAATTAATAATATTTAGAAAATTATTTTTGAAAAATGGATTTCATTTTTGGATTATACATGTCGAAAAATTGTTACGATGAATTTTTGGGATTTTTCTGAAATACTAGAATATTTAGTGAATAGTAAAATAAATTAATTTACCATATAAATACATTATAATTCAAATCCACTATTCCTGACATCACAAGTGATGTAAGCACCCAAATTTTAAACTCACATGAATTTATTACTATTTTTGGTCATATAATAATCACTATTTCTTATGTTGAGGGAAATTAATAAACTAATGATTATAAAATTATGAAAACCCTCCTCTCCTCCATTATAACCCCCCCTTACTCCCTCTTATCTTCACTACTCTCAAGCCTTGTGTCGTACCAATATTCTGCCCAAATCTCTACCCAATATCCTCCCCCACGTAAAAAGTCCCACATTCTCTTCAAAATACCAAAAACTTCTCCCCTTAAGAGGTTCTAAAAGGAGGTAGACTCAAGAGGTAAATTCCTCTTTCTAATTATTTTATTTCTTTTAAGTTATTTTCTTTTTGTTTCTTTCCTCACCTCACTTCACCCAAATGGTATGATAACTATAGTAACATACATGTAATATAATTCTATTATGCTAATGGGATACTTCATTATCTTCTCTTTTTTCCCCATATTTTATTTGAAAGAAATGAAAGCACCATTTGAGATGTGATAATTTAGCACATTCAACGACAATGGTTTATCAATTTCTATTATCATCTTTAATTATAGTCATGAAACCATTTGTGATATGGTTGAACCAGATTATTATATATGTAATATATCCTTTTTATGGTTTTGTAATCCTTTTGTACTAATGGTATTAATTTATAAATGAAAACATGTTCATTGTAATCAAACCCACCGTTTAACAAAAATGGTTGTCACTAAGGTTTTATATAATAATTCGACTTCACACTAAGTAACCAAATTATATTTTAAACCATTTAATCTAATTTATGTTCACTAATAGCATATAACTTAAATTTTGGACAACCACTTTCATCTTACATGTTTATCCAAACATGAATATAAGTGAACCGATCATTAAAACCAAGTAAGAAAACGAGCCCAAACAATGAAATTGAACCTTATAACCAATCAAAAAGGACTTGAATGAACTTAAAAAAGGGTATAGTAAATATTTTACATATATATGAGGTTCTGGAATTATTAATTAATAAACCCAATTTGTTTATTCAGGTCATTAATAACAAGTGGATAAAACCACCAGATTTAAGGTAAGGGATCCTCTCCATTTCACTCTTAATCAAGATTGTCCTATATTCTATGCCTTTTTATGTGTAATCCCAAATTATGGGGTATAAGTCCCCAGCCTTAAACATTACTTAATCTTGGGTTATTTCAAGAATTCACATTGAGGATCTTTTCAGGTTTAGAGTTTTAGTGAATTAGATCATAAATCATGCATTTCATCCCACATTTAAACAAGGTTGTTACATCAAAAATAGTATTCATTTTTTCCATCAAAGGAAACATATTTAAAATAAAACATGGTTTATTTATTAACACTTCCTCAAAACTATCATCACATCATGTACTTTTTCCTTGACCTGTGAAAAACATTTCAAAAACTTGGGATGAGCATAAAAATCTCAGTAAGGGATATAAAAGTACGGAAAGAAAACATTATTCCATGTATACATAAGAATAAATTAAATAATACTTTAATCATAAAAAATAAGCACTTTAACATACCTAATGAAATCATAATATTTATGAATAACTCATAGAAATCATAAAACATAAAGGTAACTTGAGGCATTCATAACATTCTTATGTAGGGAGTAACCCTCATGGTTACGTTTGGAATACCCATCACAATATATTCCCTAAATCTCTTTGTAGAAACCTTAGATTTTAACTCATTCACATTACCCAATTCATTAGAGAGCTATCTCGGTCTCACCCGCCCTTAGTTTATCACGGAACCACCCATCTTTATAAATAATTCCCAAGAACCATAACATAATCGTATCACATAAAACATGCATAAAGGAAACATAAAATTTCCACATTTCAATCACAAGATATCAATACAACACGTTGATATAATAAAAACATTATCAAAACTATTTTCAATACCAAAATAAAAGAAAATTAAAACATGTTATTTACTTTTCATTTAAAAAAAATATGGCTTGTAGAGGAAGCCGAAACTCAAATAATGGTCACGGCGGCGGAGAAGTCATTGTCGCCGCATATGAAACAAAAAAAACATTCCCTTTTGTCATTTATTAAAATGCTTCGTGTAAAAAGATTCCTTTTGAATGAAATTAAAATTCAAAAGGTTTTATTATACAACTAATAAAATAAGGTCATATATAAATTGAATTATGCCTCAACGAAAGGAGATTGAGACAAAGTCCCTTACCTCAAGTCCGACTTGTTCTCATTCATTCTTTATATTCCTGAATAATAAACTTAGGTCAATTTATAATTTCTTAAGGAATTCATTTAAATTTTATTATTCAATTTATATCACATATTATCATGTCATAATAATTAGTTCATTATGTGAGTTTATATCATATGTTTTGTCGATGTTTGGTACATGAGTCAAAAATGAACTTGTTTGAAAATAATTTCCCATGTAGTTATAAGTAAATCATCTCCACAATGGTATTAATGATTTAAATATCATATATATCCATTATATATTCATTTTATACTATTCCATAGCATTTGGAGATAAAAAATGAAATTCATTGTTCATGGAGATGGTAGGTCGTACATACGCATGAACGCTACTTTCATTTCTTTGTCATATTAAAGGAATTAAAACTAAATGAGACATATATATATTATAATTACAGTATAATATATATGTTAAATAGGTATCATAAGTTCATTAAATACATTCTTTATAAATTCCATGTTTGTCATGAACGAGTCACATCACTTGAGGGGGCGGTAGTCCACACTTCCTCAGATGAAATTATCGCATTTTCACAACATGCAAAGCATAAAGGTATGTTTTAAATATAAAATAAATAAGAATAGAGAGGAAATAAATATAATATATATCATATATAAATAAAGTTACATCATAATGGCCACCATGAAAGGTGTTAAAAGAAAATTGAACAATCATCGTTTCGTGAGGCAGTAATTCGCCACCCATAGAAACAGTATGTTCTTTAACCATTAGACGGAGTTGTGTGTAAGTTTAAATAAAATAATTCTCATAAAAACATCCTATTATATTTATGATACTGTTTTTGTTATGGAATCAAATAATAATAATGTTATTGGGAGTGAAGAAGGAAAATACAACAAAGTATTTTTAGAGAAGACGTTACCTCTAAGTCGGGTAACTTCTTTTGATTTGAGGCAAAGGCTCTATTAAAAAGAATTATGCTCAAAGTGAGGCTTATAGGAGGATTATAGGGATGTGGAGAGATTATTTGAGCAGAGTTTTTATGAGACAAGTGACTTTAGAGGTGTGAGTAAGGGGGTAGAGGTGAGGGCTTTTTATAAGAGGGAGGAGGGGCACTCTTGGAAAGTCATGAAATATTAATTTATTATAAAATGTTTTTCAAAATATAATGGTTCCAAAATGATATATTTCAAGGATAAGAGGATAATGGGTATGAATACACTCAAATAATAGTATTTATACAATTGTAGTTCATAGAATTCACCTTATCTTTTCATTTTATCCCTTAGTTAAAATTAATAACTCTTTTCACGTCTTTTTTTATTTTCAAACTATAAGGTCATAATAATTACTTTAAAATGACAATAGTCCCATAATTGTATAAATAATTATATTATTAATATATTATATGTCATTTTTCAGAATATTATATTTTTTATACTATTATACCATTTAATAAAATGACATTTGTTTTAAAAACTCATTTATGCCAATTTCGACACTATTTGGTAGTTGACTTTTGATAAAGGTATAAAAGCTTTATTACTTCGAAATAAAATAATTAAAATATATTTTACATGTCATGATAATATATAAAATTCGTGGATAGAATCAAAAGTTTCAAAACAAAGTTATTTTAACACTTATAATATCATATATTTAAATCTTTCATTAATAAGGTAATAACTGCATCATAATTGTGTCATAAATAAATTTATTTATTTAATGTCTAAAAATTATAAATAAAATACCATGATGTAGGAAATACTTTTAGATTTCAAATGACTATTTATAGTCAAATATATCATTTATATAAACAAAATTAAAATTGTTTTACTTAGGTATTACATACTTTTATTATATTTCCCTTTCTTAAAAAAATAATATGATAAAAGGTCACTATCACACAAAAGTGATTCCATGGGGTCCCTAAGTTATCCCAAGGCTGCCCATGGTCGACCATGACACAACCAAGAGGATGTGGACACATTTTTGGGTCATTTTATATTATTATGATATTATTTTATTACCCATAACTACTCAATTACTAATTAATCATGATAATTAAAGATAGTTATCGTCATTACTATTCATAATATCCAAAAAAACTAGTCTTAATTACATAATTTAGACCTTATGATTCCAAATATGGAATCAATTTTACCAAATTCCAAATACAGAAATTGCAGTAATTAATTTAAAAATAATTCTCATTGTCAAAACAAATAGCGTGTTTTTAAGAAACAATATCTATCAAAAGATTGACAATTGTTTATGTCCAATTTCAATGTGAAATTAATTATAATGACCACCATTGGATTAAATGGTAAACATGTATTCTAATTACACTTTCAAACCAATTAAAAAGATAATATAATCATATAATTAAATTAGATGAACAAGCAATTTTGAAGTAAAATGCAGTATTTTTCACTATTCATTAAAAAATGAACATTGTCAGAAAAATACCAAATATTTATCCAAAGTAAATTTCAATGTCCCAATTTTAAATAAATTATTTATTTTTAAAAATAGATCTTATAAAATTGTCAAATTTTATATTTAAAAATGGTTTGCCATCAAAAGTCGGTAAAACAATCTTTTAAAAATATTAGAGTATTCTATGCTTAAGATTGGATTTATTCTCATTTTAAGCCTCTAAAACATTATCTGATTCATAAATAGACATAGATATAAAAATCTATTATTCTTTAATTACTTGGGATGTTACATGGGGTATGTTTTCACACCTCACTCAAACTTCCCTCGTGGTTTATAAATGATGATAAACCCCTTTTCCCTCTCATAAATCCCTCTTAGGTACACCTGAAACCATGCCGATAAACTGTAACGAATTCTACCTGAACCTTCTTTTTTCTTTAGGGTTGCCTTATATTTCTTTATATAAAAATGGATTTATCTTATCAGTTTATGTACATATTCTAAATTCTCTATATTTTTAAAAAAATCATTTATGAATACCCTTTCATCACTCTATTTTGGGTATATACATGTTTTTAAAAGATTCCCTCCTTAGAACTTTCTGATAAGAAAACCCGTTTTAAGGGAACATCCCAAATTTGTACCCAATTTCAAGTGCACTCTATCCTCTATTTTAAGCCACCATTGTTTTTATAAATTCATTATTTTTATTATGAGAAAATTCCCTATTCAATTCTGGTTATATATAAAATATTGTCCTCTTTTTTATTATAAAAGCTCTATAGTATTTCCCTTAAAACCCCAAAAAAATGTTTTAATGCTAATGTTTCTCAAATACATTTATTATATGTTGTAAATTCTATTTGAAATCACATACCATGTTATATTCCTATTTTAACTTATGAACATCCAAGTATGTTCTAATCCCTTTCTTTCATAGAAACTTTCATGATACGCTCATTGGTTATGCTTTATGTCATGATTGTGGTACCCAATTCTTTCCATGGGTACCCTTATGTTTATGTATGGTTGATTATGTATGATTATTTATGTGGAAAGAATATTAATGAAAATTTTTAGATGGGTGTGCCCAGATAGCACTCCAATGCATTGGGTAAAGTTAAGTCTCATGAGATGCGATGTGAAATGGGATTGGCGGTTAGCCTTGACCCATAATAAAATAGGAAACAGGATTAGCGGTTATCCTTGACCCATACTAAAATGGGAAACGGGATTGTCAGTTAGCCTTTACCCGTACTAAAGACATGTTTTATGATTCTAACACATTTATTTGATTCCATGTTTATATGATTGCATGCTTATATGATATGATTTCATATGTTCCATGCTTTGGATATCATTATGTCATGACTCCTAACTTGTGTTCTAAAGATGTATCCTTATGTCCATTACCTTACTGGGATTTTTATCTCATCCCTTTTTTCATGTGTTCCCCAAGGTACCCTATACAGATGTAAGGGCTCAAAGGAAGTTAGGATCTCTTTATGGAGATTAAATAAAGAAGTGTTTATTTTTTTAGCTCCATGTTTTATGTTCTATGTACCTAGTCTTCTAAGAAACTAGACTTAACGATCCTTGGATTGTACTCTAATGTATAATTATGCTTAAAATCATGTAATGTTATATGTAAATGGATAGGTTCACAACAGTTGGTATCAGAGGATGGTCTAGTTATTTTTTGAGATTAGGAATAGAGCACCTTAGTGGGAACCTTAAGGATGAGACTAAGTATAAGAAAACATTCCTAAATTTTGGTGAGTATTGAGTAAGTGGTTTATCAAGGAAATACATCCATGTATGGATACGAGCAGGTAGAGGTAGCTCTGGTATAGATGTATATAGGGGTAAAACCCGAAAACACCGCTTTGAGCTAGAATCAAACGGGAACCGGTGCACGACAATGGGCCTTTCTTCACTCTTGGTTATGACACTCCCAAGGGATATGCTTTGGTAGATTAATGAGATTAGTAAAAACCATTATTAAGGGACAAAAAAATCCCATAAGAATATAAGTTAAGAAATAGATCAAGGATAACCTAGATTTAAACCTAAGGAATCACAATTTAGGATATACTTCTCCTTTATAATTTTATCCTTTTATGTTCAAAATTTACTTTTTATGCTCAATGGCTAAGTATTAAAGTCCTCTAATTATATATTATTTTTCTTAGTTAATGGAAGGAAATATAAGAACACATTACAAAAATAAATGTGATAGGAAATGTTAGGATTTCCCTAATGATATGCCCGATATGACAGGAGTGGGTGCTCAAAAGTTCATGACAGTACTTGATCAGCTAGCTCAAGTTATGAATAATAACTTGAATCATGTTGAATTACCTCATCCTCCAAGTAAAGAGAAAGTTTTCCTAGAATAATTCATGCAAAAAAGGCCTCCCATGTTTAGTGAATCTTTTGATCCCCTCCTCACCAAAAAAATGGATTAACTCCATTGAAAATATATTCTCCATCCTCTAGTGATCAGAAGAAGATAAAGTTGTACTGGAGGTCTATCATTTTGATGGGGAAGCTGATCAGTGGTAGACACTGATCAAGAATACAATTTCCCAAGAGGAAATTGACTCTATGGATTGGGAGGAATTCAAGAGGATGTTTTTAGCAAATATTTTCCCTGAAACCTCCGTCTCAAGATGGAAAGAGAGTTCCTTGAACTCAAGTAGAAGGAAGATGATTCCATCAAGGCATATGAAGAAAACTTCACAAGGCTTTCAAGGTACACCTATGGCTTTTTCATAAACACCAAAAGAAATGTGGATTGCTTATTTAGCAGACTAAAGTTGAGTCTATGAAAAGCATTGGATATTTGAGACTTCGATAGTTATAAGGAGATTGTTTGTTATGCCCTCAAGGTTGAAATGGATATTAGATAATCTCAATGGTTTCATGGGCCCAGTGATAAGAAGAAGAAAATGGAGAACAACATGGGTGGATCAACAAAAAAATCTCATGATGGAAAGAATCCTAACTTTTACCCTTGTAAAAGTTTTGGGAATAATCACCCTAGGAACTGTCTGAAGGGAACCAAGAATTATTTCAAATGTGGAAAGTTTGGTCATATAGATAAAAATTGCTGATGGATATGAAGAATCCTGCTAATATAGAAGAAGAAAGGAAGGTTCATATCAACACTCATCCTGTAGTGCAATGTTATAACTACAAGGAGCATGGGCATTATGCAAGAGATTTCCCTAAGCTAAGGGTTGTCAGAGGCAATCAGCAACAACCTCCAAGGTAACAAGGAAGGGATTTTTTCTATCACTACTATTGAGGTGGATTCTAACAGTGATGTGGTGACAGGTACGCTAGTTATTCATTCAATAATAGCAAACTTACTATTTGATTCTGGTTCTACACATTCTTTCATATCTTGAAAGTTTAGTAGAACTATTAAAACACCACCTCAAAATTTGGAGAAAAAGTTATCTGTGAGAACAGCGGATGGGGAAATTATTGTATCTATGGTTTATAACTCCTCCCCAGTTAATGTTTGTGGATTTAACCTCCCAGAAAATCTTTTCATACTTCATTTAGTGGAGTTTTATGTTATCTTGGGCATGGATTAGCTATCTTTATACAAATCCAGCATCAACTATCAAGAAAGGGATATCACTCCTCACATCCCGAAGCATCCTCAAATTCTTAACAAGTGTAAGGAGGAAGATGAATCTCATTTAGAATCATCATAACAAGTTTGGATATTTTTTCCTTATGAGCAGTCATATCTAGCTCAAATGATTGAGACAAAGGAGAGAATCATGCTTGAATACATGCCCATCGTGAGGGATTTCACTGATGTATTCCTTGAAGAGTTTCATATTCTTCCTCATAACTGAGAGGTTGAGTTCTCAATTGAATTTATCCCTAAATCTCTTCATATTTCAAAGAAACCTTATAGAATAGCCACCATAGAGTTAGAAGAGCTGAAGAAGAAATTATAGAAGAATATAGAGAAGGGTTTTATATGCCTGAGTGCTTCACCGTGGGGTGTGCCAGTCCTTTTTTTCAAGAATAAAGACGGATCAATGCACCTATGAATTGATTATTTTGAGCTCAATAAAATCATGATAAAGAATAATTATCTCCTACTATAGATAGATGACTTATTCGATCAGATTCACGGGGCCAATTATTTCTCTAAGGTGTACCTCTAGTCGAGATATCACTAATTAAAGGTGGGGAAGGAAGATATTCCTAGGAATGCCTTTCGAATGAGGTATGGACACTATATGTTCATATTGATGCCTTTTAGACTCAATAATTCTCTATAAATTTTCATGGATTTAATGAATATAGTATTTAGAGATTACCTCGACAAATTTATGGTAGTCTTTATTGATGATATTCTGATATACTCCAAGAGAAAGGAGGAACATGGGGAGCATTTGAATAGTGTGTTAAATACTTTTTTAAGGGAGTAGTTGTATGAAAAGAAAAGTAAATGTGAGTTCTGGATGGAGGAAGTGTCATTCATGGGTCATGTTATCACTAGAAAAGAGATATCTATGGACCCTTCTAAGAAAAAAGCAACTGAAGAGTGGCCCAAGACAACTTCTGTAATGGAGATCCGTAGATTTTTAGGTCTATATGGGTATTATAGATGATTTCTGAAGAAATTTTTATGATTTTAAACCTCAATGACCAAGATGACATAGAAGAAAGTAAAGTTATTCTAGACTCAAGAATGTAAAGACTAATTCACGGAGTTGAAAAAGAGGCTTATCACTATGCCAGTACTCACATTCCTAATGAGTAGAGAACTATTTGTGGTGTACAGTGATGCTCTAAAGAAGGGCTTAGGATTTTTGAAGATTAAAAATGATAAAGTGATAGCCTATTCCTCAAGGTATCTGAAAATACATGAGTAAAACTATCCCACACATGATATGGAGTTGGCAGTTGTGATCTTTGCGTTGGAAATATGGAAGCATTATCACTATGGGGAGAAGTGTGATAAATATTTACTGACCATGAGAGTCTCAAATATATATTCACACAGAAAGAGATTAATATTCACCAATTAAGATGGATAGATATCATCAAGGATTATGATTTCTCAATCCACTACCATCACGGTAAGGCAAATAAGGTGGTGGATGCTCTAAGTAGAAAGTATCCTGCATCTTTATCAATGATGAGAATTGAAAAGGATTTGATCTTATTAGATTTGAAAAAATGGAAATGGGAATCATTAAGGGGGTAACATCATCAATCCTTTCTCAAATGATTGTTCAACCATCCCTCTTGGAGAAAATAAAGGATGCTCAAATAAAGGATGTGGAAATTCTGAAAAGGGTAGAAGCTGTTAAAAATGGTAAATCCTATGAGTTCTTGATTGATGAGGAATGATTTGTAAGATTTGGGTCATGATTATGTGTATCATCCAATCTAGAGATAAATAAGGAGTGTTTTAATGAAACACATAGATCAACCTTCTCTATTCACCCAGGGAGCACAAAGATGTATCGATATCTCTCATAAAACTTTAGGTGGGACAATATGAAAAGGGAGATTGCTGAATATACATCAAAGTTCTTGGTATGTCAGAAAGTGAAGGATAAGAGGAAAAAGTATAAGGGGGTGATGCAACCACTACCCATACCATCATGGAAGTGGGAGAACATTACCATAGACCTTATCACAATAATTCTAAGGACATATAAAGGAAACAATGGTCTATGGGTTTTTATGGATCATCTTACAAAGACAGCTCACTTTATCACAATTCAAGAGGACTTCTCATTGCATCAACCTGCACGGATTTACATCAAAGAAGTGGTAAGGATGCATGGAGTTCCACTATCTATTGTATCTGTTCATGATCCTAGATTCCACTCGAAGTTCTGGAAAAGTCTCCAATATGCTCTAAGAATTGAACTAAACTTCATTATGGCCTATCATCCTCAAATGGATGGCCAATCTAAGTAGACTATTCAGACACTGGAAGACATGTTGAGAGTACATTCTATGGAATTCAAAGGAGGATGGGACCAACATCTTCCACTGGTTGAATTCTCTTACAAAAACAGTTTCCACTCGAGCATCTGAATGGCACCATATGAATCCCTTTATGGGAAATGGTGCAGAACATCGGTGTGTTGGGATGAAGTTGGTGAGAATAAGCTTCTAGGACCTAAAATGGTCTAAGAAATGGTAGAGAAGGTGAAAACCATTCAATTTCATATCAAGGATTCCCAAAGTCTATAGAAAATTTATGCATACAATCATCGATGATACCTTGAGTTTAAAGTTGTAGATATGGTATTTCTATGCATATTTCCATGGAAGAAGGTCATGGGGTTTGGAAAGAAAGGGAAGTTAAGTCCTAGGTACATCGGCCCCTTCGAGATTCTTGATCGTGTTAGGGTTTTGGCCTATTGACTGTCACTTCCACCTACCATGTCGAAATTACATGATGTCTTGCATGTATCCCTCTTAAGGAAGTATATACAAGACCCTTCACATGTACTCTCTTTAGAGGTGGTATTGTTGGAGGACGATATTTTCTATGAGGAGTAGCTAGTGAAGATATTGGATCGTAGAGAAAAATTTCTACGCAACAAGACTACTCATCTAGTCATGGTACTATGGAGAAACCATAAGTACAAAGAGGAAACATGGGAACTGGAGGAAGAAATGAAGGAAAAGTACTAGCACCTTTTTATGGCTTAGAATATAAAACAAAATTTCGATGGAAACATTTCATAAGGGGAGAAGAATGTAACGATCCAAAGTTTTTAATGAAAATTCCTTTGTTATAATTATGTCATATAATCACATTAAATCACAACATAATGAACTACTAAGTGCTTTGTGACCTTTAAACATAATTTTTTCACTTCTATGTTTGGAATTTTGAAAATTTGAAATACACAGTTGCGATCAGTAAGTTATTTAGAGTCTGATAAGAAAAACTTAATTTTTGGTGAATAGTAACATACCCTTATGAATAGTGATATACCCTAATGAATAGTAACCTTACATGTGATAGAATATAAATAAGATTCAAGTGAAAGTATGATGTACCTATATTTTAGAATAAGTAAATGGATGTTTTAAAACTCGGGTTTTAATAATAAATTATGATTTTAATTAAATATTAAATTAATCATATTTGAAAAATGGATTTCTTTTTTGGATCCTACACGTCAAAAAATGGTTAAGGTGAATTTTTGGGATTTTTTTGAAATAATTGAATTTTAGTGAATAGTAAAATACATTAATTTACTGTATAAATACATTATAATTCAAATCCACTATTCATGACATCCCAAGTGATGTAAGCACCCAAATATCGAAATCACATGAATTTATTACTTTTTTTGGCCATGGAATCATCGCTATTTCTGGTCTTGAGAGAAATTAATAAACTAATGATTATAAAATTATGAAAACCCTCCTCTCCTCCACTATAAAAAACCCTCTCACTCTCTTCTCTTTACTAATCTCAAGCCTTGTGCCTTGCAAATATTCTGCCCAAATATCTCCACAAGATCCTACCCCATGTCAAAATGTCCCTAGTATCTTCAAAATACCAAAAACCTCTCCCCTTAAGTGGTTCTCAAAGGAGTTATACTCGAGGTAAATTCAACTTTCTAATTCTTTCATTTCTTTAAAGTTCTTTTATTTTTGTTTCTTTCCTCACCTCCATTCACCCAAATGGTATGATAACGTCAGTAACATACATTTACTGGAATTATATTATTCTAATGGTATACTTCATTATCTTCACTCCTTTCCACATCTTTTAATTGAAATAAATGAAAGCAACATTTGAGATGTGCTAATTTAGCACATTCAATGACAATAGTTTATCAATTTCTATTGTCATATTTAATTCTGGTCATGAAACCATTTGTGTTATGGTTGAACCAGATTATTCTATATGTAATATATCCTTTTTATGGTTTTTTAATCCTTTTGTACTAATGGTATTAAGTTATAAAGAAAAACATGTTCATTGTAATCAAACCCACTGTTTAACAAAAATGGTTGTCACTAAGGTTTTATATAATAATTCGACTTCACTCTAAGTAAACAAATTAAATTTGAAACCATATAATCTACTATATGTTCACTAATAGTATATAACTTAAATTATGGACAACCAGTTTCATCTTACATGTTTATCCAAACATGAATATAAGCAAACCGAACATTAAAACCAAGTAAGCAAACGAGCCCAGGCAATGAAATTAAACCTTATAACCAATCAAAAAGGTCTTGAATAAACTTAAAAAGGGTATAATAAATATTTTAAATGTATATTATTTTCATTAATTATTAATTAATAACCCTAATTTGTTTATTCAGGTCATTAATAACAAGTGGAGAACACCACCAAATTTAAGGTAAGGGATCCTCTTCATTTCACTCTTAATCAAGATTGTCCTCCATGCTATGCCTTTTTATGTGTAATACAAAATTATGGGGTATGATTTCGCACCTCCCCCATAATTATATAATGATTTATAAATGATTAAAAACCCCTTTTCTCTCTCATCAATTCCTCTTAGGTACACCTGACACCATGCTGATAAACCGTAACGAATTCTACCTAAACCTTCTTTGTTCTTTTGGGTTGCCTTATCTTTCTTTATATAAAAATGGATTTATCTTATATTTTTATGTAAATATTATAAATTATGTTTATTTATAAAAAAATCATTTATTAATACCCTTTCATCACTCTATTTTGGGGATATACATGTTTTTAAAATATCCCCTCCTTAGAAATTTCTGATAAGCAAACATGTTTTAAGGGAACTTCCTAAATTTGTACCCAATTTCAAGTTCACTCTATCCTCTATTTTAATCCACCATTGTATTTATAAAATTATTCTTTTTATTATGAAAACCTTCCTGGTTCAATTATGGTTTTATATAAAAGATTGTCCTCTTTTCTATTTTAAAAGCTCTATAATATTTTCCTTAAAACCACAAAAAAAAAGTTTTAATGATAATGTTTCTCAAATACATTTCTTATATGTTTTCACTTATGTTTGACATCACATACAATTTTATATACCTATTTTACCTTATGAACTTTCATTTATGTTCTAATCTCTTTCTTTTATAGAAACTTTCATGATACGCCCATTGGTTATGCTTTATGTCATGATTGTGGTACCCAATTCTTTCCATGGGTATCCTTATGTTTATGTATGGTTGATTATGTATGATTATTTATGTGGAAATAATATTCATGAAAATGTTGAGATGGGTGCACCCAGATAATGCTCCAATGCATTGGGTAAAGTTAAGTCTCATGATATGCGATGTGAAATGGGATTGGCGGTTAGCCTTGACCTATACTAAAATGGGAAACGGGATTGGCGGTTAGCCTTGACCCATACTAAAGAAATGTTTTATGATTCTGCCACATTTATATGATTCCATGTTTATATGATCCCATGCTTATATGATATGATTTTATATGTTCCATGCTTTGGATATCATTATGTCATGACTCTTAACTCATGTTCTTAAGATGTATCCTTATGTTCATTCCCTTACTTGGATTTTTAGCTCATCCCTTTGTTCATGTGTTCCCCAGGGTACCCTATACAGATGTAAGGTTTCAAAGGATGTTAGGATCTCTTTATGGAGATTAAATAAAGAATTTTTTCTCTTTCTTATCACCATGTTTTATGTTCTATGTACCTAGTCTTCCAAGACACCAGACTTAATGATCCTTTGTTTGTACTCTGATGTATAATTATACTTAAAATCATGTAATGTTTTATGTAAAAGGATGGGGTTTCTACATATGATATGTTTTACATGCATTTTAAACATTATTTTTAGTTATGGGATAAATAAAATATCAACATAAATTTCTAAAATCAAAGTTTTCTGCATGTATATTAGAAGTTCACCTTCTAGATTGGCTCATTTCAAGAGGATTGGAAAGGAGTTAAAAATTCCTAGTAAACAGACCATAATTCTTAATGATACTACTAGGTATAATTCTTGTTAGTTAATTTTTTATTTAGTAGAGAAGTATGAGAAAATATTTATTCACCTTGATGAGGATTCAAGTTTTATGAGTGCTCTTATCTGTGAAGGTGGGCCTCCTAAAACATATGATTGGGAGCGTGCTCATGTACTTGTCAAGTTTTTTAAAATATTTTATGATAGCATTGTTGAATTTTATAGTTTTATATAAGTGACATGACACACATTATATCATGCTCTTTGTGACAAATATAGACAAATCAGGAAATTAATGGAAGAGTAATAATATTACGGTGAGTGCAATGGTTGTTACAATGAAATTGAAGCTGGATAAGTATTAGGGTATTGGTTTTAATTTTAATTTTCTTTTAATTGTGGTAGTTATTCTTGATCCCTGATATAAATTAGATTATGTTTAGGATAGTTTTGCAATTATTTTTTATGATGAAAATAAGAATGGATTGATTAGTAAATTAATAAAGGTTATTAAAAATATCTTTGAGTTTTACAAATGAAAATATCACATCCTTATTGATCAATGTGATTCAAGTTCTCATTAATATTCACATATTTATGATTCTAGTAACAAGAATTAGGATGATGAGAATTGTAAATATGCATATAGATCAAAGAAAAGGAAAATACAATTGACACAATAAAGGAATGAATTAGAAATATGTATAGAGGTTGATGGTTGTGAGTATGATTTAGATGGATTTGATATTTTAAGATAGTGGAAAGGAATGAAAAGAAATTATTATGTTTTCTTATAAATTAGCATAGATATTTTAGAAATTATACTAACTACAGTATTTTCAGGGTCAGAATTTATTATGGGAGGATGAGTCATTGATCCTTTTTGTAGTTGTTTGAATCCCAATACCATTGAGACATTAATTTCCTCCCAAAAATATTTTAGAAAGTCTAAAACCATTGACATTATAAAGAAACTAGAATAAGGTGAATTGATTGAATCAATTACCATTAAAAATATTATGATTTTTTTATTTAAAATTTATCAATTATAAACCTATGTTTGAAAAAGAAAAAAACTAACTTATTTTTCTGTTATATTTTTAATATATTACATCATCCACAAAACATAATCAAAGTGGAATTGTCTAAAATAGAAGAAGAAAGGATGATGGAGAACTCTTCATTAAGGTATAAATTTCTTATTTTTTTATAAATTCTTCAGAATATACATTTCTTTATTCTCTATCCATACATTTCTTTATTTCTATTTGATTCATACTATTAATTCCACTAACATGTTCATGTTTTGTTTTAAACATAGTGAAAGTGCTACATCCAAAAATTCAACACCAAGGTAATTATTTCCTTGTTATTATACCCTCCTAGACTCTCCCTCATAGACAGCTTCAAATGATAGAAAAAAAATCCATGATAAGGTAATTATTTACCATATTTATTTGTTTACAACCACTTTTACATATAAAATAATTTCTAGAATCATTGAAACATGTCATCATAATATCAAGTAATTTATAGAATACTTAAAATAATATAAAAATAATCCATTTCTATTTGTCAACATACAAATCATATATATAACAATTCCATCATAAGTTAACTAATTATTAGACCACAAAATAATTTTTTTAAAATAAACTCAATAATGGATGTAGATAATATTCTTTATTGTTCATTTTGGTTAATAACATTTTATTTCACATGAGTTTGAGATTGATAAAATACCAAAAATAATGACAGTTGATTTTAATGCTCTCCATTGATAGTTGATTTCAATTCTCATCATTGACAGTTGTTTTCCTAAAAATAAACTCTAAAATTTATAATCAGATTTTTTTAAAATAACTCATATTATAAATTATAATTCCAACTAAATACTTATGATTTATTCTATTATTTATCTAGGTCTCTATGTTAATGTATTATTTTTGGTTGATACCATACCTGATCATTTATCTAATGTGTTGCGACTACACTCTAGTTACAAAAAACTGTGTCTGTGTTATAACATTTTTCTTACTAGATATTAATGAAATTTGAATTGATCTCCACCCCATTCCATAAATCCATATAGCATGCCTCTAGATTTTTATAAGAAAAATCCATTTCAAAACTTTGGGACACATTTGGATGATGTTATTTACCTATTTTGACACCAAATCTAGTATTCATAGGGTACTCTTGCTTTATTTTATAAACTTGTGAAAAACTTCAATCTATAAGTTGTTTATATAATAGTTACTATAACTAATATAAGCATGTATATATATTTCTAAATTGAGAATTATAGTTTTTTTAATGGAATTTTTGTTTGAGCATGACTATTTCCAGATATGATGAATATGTTCTTTTGTGAGTTTCATACTTTTTAATATGGTTGTAGGAATTAATATATGTTAAATGTAGAATATTTTGTGTGTTGTATCACTATATAATGTTTGAATAAAATGTTTAAAGGTAGAAATATTATTAATGGATAGGTTTATGTAATGGAATGGGCTATCAATTCCTTGACTAATGTATTCCCCCTCCCCATTCCTTGAATGTGATATTCAACATAATTGTTCTGACTCATTTCCAATTGTAGAAAGGGTGAAACCCACTTTAAAATTTTGGAGTCACATTGTCTATAATAGAACTGTGACTAAGTTAGAAAAGGAAACCAAGGAAGGATCTTTATGGCTGGGGTATAAAATTAAACCAATGATATTTTTTAGATATAGAAGATTCTCATGCTCTAAAAAGAGACAAAAATCTAGAAATTTCAGGATTTGATTGGAAGTCAACATTTAAAAAAGGTGATTTTAGTTCAGTGACTAAATGTTTCTTATTTAAAAACTTTTTATCAAGTGGTTTTGTAATTAATTTATTCATATACTTAGTCTCATTTTTTTCATTGTTGCTAATGGTAACTAGAATTTTATCCTGCAATATTTTTGATTTAGTTAGTTTCTAGTTATTCCCTTGAAAGTTTCATTAGATTTTTTAAATTCCCCATTTTATTAAAGTATTAGTTATTTAAATCCATTAAAATTTTGGTTATATGATCAGTGTTTTTCATTCACCACTGTTGTAGTTATTCCATTGAAATTAATTTACATTTTTATGCATTTCCATAATTGTTGATGTTGGGTTTTTTTTGTATTTTTAGGAAGGAAATCAGTATGTAATAACTACAGTGATTAAGATGATTCTAGATCCATAGATTTGGTTAGGTATGAAAAAATATAACCCACTCAACCCAACTTGACCTGAATCGACCTGTAGTGGGTTGGGTTGGGTTGGGTCGTCTTCTTATGAAGCATGTGACCCAACTTGACCCAACCCATTCTTTTTTTATTAGTTCGGGTAAAAATCACCCTCAACCCTACCCGAACTGACCCATAGACACCCATGGATTTAACCTTGACACTATGCTCTAATGTCTATATAATAATTTTCATTGCTGCAAGTGGTATAACATCATTATTCCTCCATAATGGGAGAAAAACACAGTATTATTTTTCCATTCTAGTTTCTATTAACAAAAACTCTACTTTTAATATTCAATAAGGAAATGAATTTGATATACTTTTATATAAAAAAACTTAGTAACTGGGATGATCCAATGATGATCTAAGAATATTTCTTTAAATCTCTTGATCATACATTAAGGGATATAATGTCAACACATATTCCAAATGCTAGTGAATTTCCTTTTGGAAGAAAAATAGTTTTCATTGGTCATGTTTTTTGAAAAATATTTCATGTTATTGCTTGTGAAAATAAAATTGATATAGTATTTTAAACTATAAAATCTTTTTATATATAGAAACATTGTCACATTATTACATTGAAAAAGAATATGAGAATACTTTCTTCTAATAATACCACTGATTTAGTTAAATTATAAGACTTTATAGATTAGATTCTTAATATAAGTGATGGGATGCTTAATGATATAAATAATGGAGAAAAAGATATCAAAATTATAAAATATTTCATAATTACTATATATAAAAACCCACTAGATGTGATTTTTCAGAACAAATATCCATATTTATCAATAAACTAAAATGATCCATAATGCCTAAAATATCAGGAAATCTGAGAACCCATATTTAATCATGTGCAATAAATAAATAGCTACATGTTAACCTTCATTATTAGATAAGATAAAGTTTATCCCATTTTTTGATTCAGTATGTAAAGTAATTTTGGATATAGACATTCCGTAAAACATATACGCACTTGATATTTTTAATGATATTAATATATCTAGTTTTCAATATCATAAAATAACCTTTAAGTGGGGGTGTTGGTTATGTTTATATGGAATGTTAACCAATCTTTTAGCCTTTGTAATAGTATTTGTATAATTGTTTCATGTTAGGGAGATCATATGATTGGAGTAAAAAAAATATTTTGAATCATTATGTGTATAAGGATTTCATAACCAATATCAAAATGAAACACTCAAATTTAAAGTGGTTATTCAAGATACAAATAAGGAAGTATCCTTTAACTATTTCACATGAAATGACTATTAATAAAATTCAAGGGTAGTATCTTTTTTTCATTGGCATATACCTTTAGCAACTCATTTTTTTTCATAGTTAACTTTATGTTTCAATATCTTGTGTTACTAGAAGAAAAGGTTTAAAAATATTGATTCATGATAATAAAAATAAATCTTTTAGTTGTATAAAAAATATTGTTTACAAATAAATCTTCCAAAACTTACACTAGCTATAAAAATTTTGTTTACTATTATGAATGATGTATCATTAATACCTTCTCAACTTAACCATATATACATCAATAATATAATATCTTCCCATATATGTAATCATTAATATTTTAATTTATTTTATTATATAATTTCATAAAAATGTCCCACTAATTTAGTTAGCTACATAATATTTCAATTGAAGATGATGATATTTTGAAGATTCAAGTATGAATTATAAACATGTGGTACAAAAAATATTTAAAATTATCAAATGATATAGTTTTTATTGACTTGATTATCATTAATGAAAATTCAAGTTTAATTTGTTATCATTTAATTAAATATTAGTAAAATAATAATAATTTTAATATATATATATATATATCATTAGTTACTTTAAGATATATCATTATTTACTGCATGTTGTTTTAGTTATTTCTTATAGTTTCATAGCCCATGTTTGTACTGCTATTTTATATTTAAATTTTTAACTGAAACACTCACATATTTCAATTTTTAGATAGCATAAATTAAGATGAATTATATGGCCCTTAAAACTTATTATAATTTTGGATCACTAAAAATAAAGTAAAATTTTTAGCAAGTCATTATAAATACAAAATTCTATTTAGTTGGATCACTTATGCCAGAACTTATGAAGAAAATGTTTTATATTTTGGATTTCAATTTATTCCATTTGATGATATAAAAAATATAAAGGCTCTTAAGGAATACCTAATAGGTATATCTCTATCATATTTTCATATTAATTACAAATATAATGTTATTTACACTAGAATCTTCATTTTTTTCCTACTTATATAGATATATGATGTATTTTTGAAAATTAAATTACTCCATTTATTAAGAAACTTCAATATCACCTCCCATATTAATTAAAAAAGAATTAACCATTTTAATAAATATACACAATCATACACATGATTACATATAACAAAATAATTTTTTCTTTTTTACCTTTACATAATAACATTGTTTGATTATTTGTTTTCTTAAAAAAACTAAATTATTTGAACAATAATTTTTTATATAATTTTTTATTTTAAATTATCATGTTAGTTCTATAATTTTTACCTTAATATATTTAAATCCATACATTATATCAAGATTCATATATGATTCTCTCTAGTGTTTAATTACTTTCTATATATTTCTTATTTGATATCACTTTTCATATTATTATTCATAGTTTTCCGATAAATGATATTTCTTTAATGTACATACCAAAACCAGGATATTTATTTAGTTAAACTATAATCTTATTATTATGAATTTAAATAACATTTATGTTAAACTAGATGTCATTTGATAGATTCATCACTACTATAATGACTCATTCATTATAAGTTGATGAAATCAGAGGGAATTTGAATTTTGAGATGAGGAACAAGGGGATGTTTTGAAAATGTGGACTCATATTGAAATTATAAGAGTTGTAACATATTTATTAGGTGTTTATATATGGTTTTGTAAGATTGGTAGGTGTCTTGAGTGTTTGGGTGAGAATCAAAGCTAGGTCGGTGTGGCCCTACTATAGAAATTTATTATAGGTGATAGATCATGTCATAGCCAAGGGGTGTTGCAGCATGGTTTGTGTCACATAAGATTAATTTTTGGTGTAATGGAAATGGTTTCACTATGAAGAAAGGGTACCACACTGCAAACCCTCTATGTAATATTGAATTTCTAGATTCTGGGTAGATCACACTACAATGAGGGAGATTGCGCCGAGGGGTGTTCATGGGGGAAATATCATGACACATCCTTATGGGTTATGTCGTGAGGGTTTATTAAGGGGGATATATCAGGGAATAGTGGGTGGGATGATCCATGGATGGTTCTAAAGAGTAATTATTATTAGTTTGATCTATATGGTTAGTCAATTCATGGAGCCTGGGGATGCACCATGACAGGTGATCAGGGGTAGTCACTATATCATGACCCAATGGATCATATGAGGATTCAACCTCGAATGAAGGGATTTTCATTATAACCACCTTGATTCACACAAAAATATGTATCTTTTATAATTTTTAAAAATAGGGGCAGATCCATTTTTCTAGTTTAGACTATTTTGTGATTTATAAGGGAAAGTGGGATTGAGGAGGGCTATTTGATCAGCTCCTCCCCTTATTCCTCCTTTAATTCTCCCTTAATAGGGGTTGGTTTGTGAAGTGTTTCTATGGAATTTTAGAGGTATTATTTATTCCTTATACCTATTTTTTCATCTCCTTCTCTCATTTATCCTTTAATCTAGGGTTTTAGGGATGATTCCACTGAATTATGGTGGAATAATCCTGAGTGATGGGGATTATATGTGTGGTGGATGGAGGGAATCATAGGATGATGAATGCACAATAATATTCACCATTTTAGTTGAGGTAGGTTTATTGGAGAATTTATATAGGTATTTCAATTTAAATGGATTAAGTTGTTGATTATTCAGGTATCAATTGATGGTAATTGTATTCCTAAAGGTGTTATGGGTGCACCATAGACCTTTAACATGTTTTTGGTTGCAGTTTCTATGATTTGGCATTACCCAATAAATTATTGGAAATTATGAAATGTCATATTAACTGTTTAATTAATTATAAATTAATTATAATTGATTGTAGAACCTCTTGTATGATGATGGTGTTTATATTTCTCAACTGAGGAAAGAGCTAGCTTGATTGGGGGGATAACTCAATTTGTGGTAGGTGGTCCTTAAACATATTCCTTTGATTTATGCATCTTGTTATATGACATGTGATATATGGTCTAATCACTTGGGTGTGATCTAAATTAAACTAAAAATGAATTGATATCCCTTATTCTATATTTTATGGAAGTGTCTAGGTCTATAATAAACTTTTAGATCACTAATCTTGGATGCCTCGATCACTAATGGTCATTGTCTTGACCTAAAGTGTGAGACAAGTGATATAGGGACCAAAGGGAAGTATGACTATAGTGAAATAGAAATAAGTAACCTTGAATAGGTGCCCTTAGGATCCTTGAAAGTGAGGATATGGGAATTTAAGAGATATTGGATTAAGTCTTGTCCCAAGTAGAACCCATGTGTTACCTTATAACTTTTGGATAGTTGACTAGTATATGGGGTGAGTGTTCCTATATAACAATAATTTATATCTTGGGTGATAACACCTTGGTTATGATTATGGGTATAGGTTGTGGATAAGAGGATCAACCTTTAAGGACTTTGAGAGTGATATGAATTTCATACCATTCCTTATGTGTTTTACTTAGATTTTATAGGTTATATATCTATTAAATCATAATGTGACTGTGTATATTTTTTAGGGATGTTATTCCCATTAATAAATGGACTAAGGGAACCCATTAGAGGTGTCTTGATTATAATGTGACTTAATAGAACATGTAGGTACCCTAGTATAATTCTATTTAATTAAGAAAATTATAATTAAAGGATAACATGGTGGTAGTCATAAATGAAAAATAATTTGGAAATTGGTTGTGTGTTTGAGGGACCAACCTAGAAGTAAATCATTTACCATTATTGGGAGATTTTCCAACCAATGTGATACTCATCATGTATGTGTGTTTTTTGACCAATTTTACTACTCACATATTTAAATAAAAAATGTTTTATATTATGTGAATGTTTATGTTTTTTATGTTACTGGTTATGAATTGTGTTATTGGTTGGTCGTTCATGCCAACCATGCATATGATATGTAACAGGAAGGTGGGTTGGGTGACCATTCCAACCATAGTAAAAGGGGATGTGATGGGGTGAGATATGTGTAACAAGTTGGGAGGTAATTCCAACCATGTAGACACGTGATGATATGGAAAATATTATGTTATGGGTTAGGTGACATTCTAACCATGGGAAGATTATGATATAGGTTGAGAGGTCATGCCAACCACAGACGCACATGTTTCTATGAGATGGACCACATTACAGGTTGTAAATTATAATAGCTAGGGATATATTGTGATATGGGTTAGAAAACATGCCAAATGTGGAAGATATTTGATGATTTGGGATCTAGGTTAGATAACATATCAACCAGTGATGGGATTTCACTAGTGGAAATATGGTTTATACTCACACCTTTATACCCATGTTTTTCTCAGACTATGGGTATAAAGGACCCTATACCAATAGTTTATATAAACCATTGGTATAGGGTCAAAACCATGACCCTATACAAAAAAAATTTAAAAAACATTGGTATATGGTTAGATACAATGATGGTTTTTTACAACCGCTCGTATTAGGTCATACCCAAATGGTTATGTGGCCTCCCCTACTCCCACAATCCCTATTTTACCACCCCCCCACCCACCCACTCACCCACCCATGTCAGTCTCCACTCATTTTTCCAAGATATCCCACCTTATTCATTAGTTTCTTGATTCAATTATTATTTAAATAAAATTGGTGAGTTCTGATTCTATCATATATTCTTCTGAGAATCATTTTAATTTTTTCTAGGGATCAAATAGAAAGTGAGATCCAATTAGGTCATGATTCCTCCCAATTAATTAAAATAGTATTTGTTTAGATTATATTTGTTATAATATTTCAAATTAAATGTGACCATAGTTGTTGTATTTTTAAAAAAAAATAGTTACTCACTGCCTCTGCCTAAATCTAATATAAAATTATTATATATTTTTTGTTTCCAATTCCATGTATTATACTTTGGTTGGGTTGCTACTAGTATTCATTTATTATAGAATATTCCATCTCTTATGATTTTTTTAGCTAGATACTAGTATGATTTTATGACTTTCATATTAAAATTGGTATTTGGATTATCTTATTAGATGTGCTCTGTAAACATGTGATATTTAATTATATCATGTTCGTATTATGATTGTTTTCCCTAATAAAAAACATATGTATGAAAGATAGGAGTTTTCATGTTGTGTGGAAAAATTTCTTCTTTAATAAATGTTTACCATGATAAAGATATATATATATATATATTTATTTGTCATGAACTAACCTGAGATACCCTTACATTATAGTACCCGACCTGATCTACCATATACCTAAAGGGTGTTCTTGATCTCCATGGATGGTGACTAGCACTCAGGAATCAATAATAACCAGAGGAAACAATTTCACCTGACCTGAAATAGATGACATGGAACATATATATATATATATAAGAAAAAGAAACAGTAGAAAGAAACCAAAACAAATATATATTCCATAACTAAAAGAAAGCAGCAGAAATGATACAACTCAAAAGTAGCTAAACAACTCTAAGGTATGAGTCTAATAATAAAGGAAAAACCCCAAAATGAGAAATAGCTACTCCATGTGATAAGAGGATAATGTCCCACTTTCTCACCACCATCTACCCAAGACCAGCTGACTAAAACCTAACCACCTTACTATGGTGCATTGCTTTTCCCTATATCAAAAGACATAATTAGGTCTACACACCACTAAAGGGGTGTGTAGGGTGTGATCTAAATAGGATCGGTAGGATCCCACCGAGGTGATCCATCACAAGTATCTATATGACAATCTGAATATGCTCAACTTTAAAGAAAACAAGGCATGATAATTAGTTAAATAGTTTTTATAGAAAAATCAAGGTAAAACATTCCCCTTTTTCCACTATTATTTAATAATCTAGGTAAAATAGTTTCAAATAATACCACATATATCAAAGTAGGTAATCAAATCCAAATAGTGCAAATAAAATCATGGGTAAAATCATGCCAAGGATCACTATAGGTTAGGCTTGCAAGAACACTCATACCCAAACATAGACAAACGTATGCATCAAGCCTCTAGACATATGTATCAAATCTAAGGATAAAAGTAACACCCTAGAAAGTGAACCTCGCAATAGTGTTTAAAAAATCCCTAAAACACTTGGATTAGGAGTAGAGGAACACCCCATGAGTAAACCCCCAAATAGTATCAATAGACGAGGCCTATTGCTACACCTTCCACCTAAGTACCAAAGGTTTACCATGTGCTGCATTTTTCAAATCATTTCATGAAAATCATGATTTGAAAACCATTTCATAAATATATTTCACAATGATTTAAAAATACCTTTTTATTTTACTAACATAGGGGAAAACCACCTTCTCTCAAAACCCCATCTACACCCACTCAAATCAATAAATCATCCTAATTAATTTATAAAACAATTTATAAAACTAGATCTTTCATGGTTCATCCATATTGGCTAGAAACGGAAAAACCTACCTCAAAATTGAGTCACACACACCCACAACAGGATCCATCAACACTAGAAAGAAATTAGAGACAATAATGAAGGACTTGGAATTGATTACCACATCTTAGAATCACATTCCCAAAATGAAACTAGTGATGAATTGGATAGGTTACAACATACCTTAAAGGACATGCACTCGCCGTACCACAACCAATAAAGGACCAGTACCCAGGATAATATCGCATAATGGAGCTAGGAAGTATTGGTAAGAACATTACTAGAAGATCAATAGATCCATAAACATAGTGAAATGGATTTACCGCAACCAATGGTAATGAAGAAGAAGAAAGGTTGATTTCCTAGAGATATGTAGTTCAATGACAACAGAGATCAAGTGTCGAACAATGCAATTAGGAAGGATAAAAGACACATAAAATCACCTAGCATATCTCTAGGGTTTTAGTAGGAGTACTGCATGTTAAAATAATGAAAGAGGTTATGCGAGAAGTACATAAAACCTACAGGTTTTGAACAATGTGTGAGGTCAAATATAGATTCATGTCATGAATCCTACAAGCTCTATATATGAAAAAAAAGGTGTTTCCCCAGCTTAAAAAACTGATCGACATTTTCATGATGTGAACATGTTTCATGGATTGTAAATTTTTCATGATATAAACCAGAATTGTGAAATTTCCCAACAATGAATTCACATCATGTAACCAGTTCATGATGTGAATGTGTACATCAGGCAGTGCACAATCCAGGTTTTGTAGAAAATCCCCAAACCAACTTCAACACCCTCAAAACCCAAAAACACGCTCTTAAACATTTAATTAGGTGTACCTTTTTACTAGTATGTTACAATATCCTCACTATAAGACTTTCCATCCTTGGGAAGTCATGTGGAAGAAGGATGATCCAGAAATAGGTGAGGCCACTGCTCCCTCACTGACGATTCACGCTCCCAAGTCTCGTGAATATCTTATCTATGTCTCTATAACACTATAACCAAAGAAATATTCTTCCCATGGAAGACTTTCACATGAGAATAAATTATTTCCACTGGATGATCTAAAACTAAAATGTCTGGATCTAACTCAATATCTTCCTATCTCAGAACATGAGAGGGATCTAGATGGTACTTCCTGAGCTGATATATGTGGTAAACATCATAAATACCTATCAAATTAGATAGTAATTCCAACTGATACACAACCTGCCTAAGTCTCTAAGGGACATAAAATGGTCCAACATATCTTGGAGTCAACTTTATCTATTTTCCAAGATGATGGTGACCCTTCTAAGGAGAAAATGTCAAGAAAAACTGATCACAAACATAAAACTCCAAAGGGAGACACTGACGATCCACATATGATTTTTCTTGAATCTGTGTTGTAACTAGATGCTAACATATATCATGAATCCTCACTAAAGTATCATAAATGTGTCTCATCCCCACAAGAGTGGCATCACCCACCTATACCCAATAAAGAGGTGAACAGTACAGGCGACCATACAAAGCCTCTAAGAGAGTAATTATGATTGAAGACTGATAATTGTTATTGTATGAAAAATTTATTAGTCCTAGATATTTATACCATGATCCATAGAAATCCAACATTTAGGCATGGATTATATCCTCTAGGATCTAGATAGAATGATCCATTTGACCGTCCTTCTATGGATAGTAAGTTGTACTCAATTTGACCTGAGTCCCCAACACCTCTTGAAGACTTTTCTAGAACTGGGAGGTAAACCTGATATCCCTATATGATATAGTAATAGATTGAACCCCATGTAACCTCGTGATCTAATTCACAAATATATTATCCATATCTTTAGCTTTATTGGTGTCCCTAACCAAAATAAAACGGGAAGATTTCATCAAATGATAAATCACTACCCATATAGCATTATTCCCTCAGGGAGTCCATATTAATTCAACAAAAAAGTCCATGGACACCTCATCCCATTTCCAAACCAGCACTAGAAGAGGTTAGAGAAAACCAGAATGTTTTAGATGCACTACTTTTATCTTTTGGTAGGTGTAATAATGGGGAAAATAATCATCAATATCATGATTTATACCTAGCCACCAGAATCATCATCTCAATTCATAATACATCTTCTTAGTTCCTGAATGAATTGTCCCCAAATAACTATGATAGTATAAAAAAATGAACTCCTCGTAGATGTTGTGTAACATCCCAAGTAAATAAAGAATATGAAATTTTAATATTTATTAATATTTATGAAATAAATATTAACTTTAATTTAAAGGGGCTCATATGTTCTATGTCGTACCTGACATACAACAATCGGTTTCTCCAAAATCTTATGTTGCACACAAGGCTGAGTCACACTGAAAAAAAAATAATAATAATACAATATTATTATTTTAAATGGTAGTTAATGCCTAGCCTTTGTATTGGAGGTAATGAAAAGAACTAACAATATTATGATTAAACATTTTTGTTAAATGTTTTTACATTTATCCGATAAAATTTATAGGATTAAAATGAGAATGAATTCAATTTTAAGCATAAATAATATAATATTTTTAAAAGGTAGTTTTACCGCCTTTGGATGGTGAACCCATTTTAAATCTAGTTTTTGTCAATTTTATATGTTCCATTGGAAAAAATAAACTTATTATTTAGAATAATGGAATTAAAATTTACTTTGGGTAAATTTTTGGTATTTTTCGGATAAAGTTTATTTTTTAATGAATAGTGAAAAATACTACATTTTAAGTCAAAACTGTATTTTCATATAATTTATTTATATAGTTAGATTATCCTTTTAATTGATTTTAAAGTGTAATTAGATTATATTTTTATCATTTAATCCAATTTTGATCATTTTATGTAATTTCACTTTGAAATTGCTCATAAATAAATGTCAATCTTTTTATAGTTTTTACTTCTTAAAAACACGCTTTTTTGTTTTGACAACGGGAATTAATTTTAAATTAATTTATGAAACTTCTGTATTTTGAATTTGGAAAAATGGATTCCATATTTGGAATCAGGAGTTACAAATTTTTTAAATAGGTAACTATTATTTTTAGACATTATGAATAGTAACTTAAGTAAATATTTTATTTACCATGGTTAAAGGGTAAATCTGGCAAATAAGGGTAAAAATAATATTATAATAATATTAAATTACCCTAAAATGTGTCCTAATTCTATTTTATGGGATATCTCCAACCATTTTAATCCTTAGGTTGATTTTAGGACCCCATAGAGCCACTTGTGTGTGAAAATGACATTTAATTACTTTTAATTTAAAGTTGAGGAAAATATAACATAAACATATATCTTTTACTAAAACAATTTTTTTATGGGGATATATAAGTTATATATTCAACTATAAATATTAATTAGAAATATAAAAATATTTCCAACATCATGGTATTTTATTTATAATTTTAGACATCAAATAAATAAATTTATTTATGACATAATGATGATGTGGTGATTTCCTTATTAATGAATGTTTTAAATAAATGAGATTATAAAAATTAAAATAAATTTATTTTGAAACTTTTTAAGCCATAAACGAATTTTAGGGATAATTATGACTTGTTATATTTTAATTAATGAATTATTTTTAAAATAATAAATTTTTTATGTATTTTTTTAAAGTCGTGATATGAATAGTATATAAATTGACATAAATGAGTTTTTAAAAAAAATACTATTTTATTAAATGATATAATTGTCCTAAAAATATAATATTCGGCCAAATGAGTTATATAAGGATGAAAATTTCATTAATGAACCACTTTAGGTTTGATTGGAATTTTATAGTAACTATATTAACCATATAGTATGAATATACAAGAAGACATTGTAAGAGTCAAATAAGTTAACTAAGGGTTAAAGATAAATGATAAGGTTAAATTTGAAACCAAAACTTGTTTAAAAACTATTTGTTGAGAGGATTTTAAACAATACTCATCTTATATTCAAATTAAATGAGTTTTGGACCTTTTAAAATCAAAATTCAGTTTATAATAAAATAATCTTTCAAACTTTCCTAAAGTACCCCTCCTCTCTCTTATAAAAGGCCGCCACCTTTAACCCTTAGTCACATCACTCAATCCCACTTTTATCTTCCAAAATATTTCCAAATAAGCTTTCAACATCTCTCTATTCCTTCTAGAATCCTTAACTTAGGCATAAGGCAATTCAATAAGGCTTTTTGGCTTAAATCAAAAGGAGTTACCTGATTTGAGGTAATGTCTTCTCTCAAGCTTCTTCCATTTATTTTCCTTATCCAACCACATAAACTTACTTTATTTAATTATTTTACAAAAAAACCAGTATATAAAATATATTATTATGTTTTTATGAGAATTATTTTAACTACACTTCCACACACCTCCATCTAATTGGTACCAATATATTGTTTCTGTGGACGGCGAACTACGGCCTCATGAAATGATGATTGTTCAATTATATCCTACCACATATAATGGTGGAAATTATGATGGAACTATATTTATATATGATATATATTATGTTTATATTATCTATATGCTTTTTTTATTTTTATTTAAATCATACCTTTATGCTTTTCATAATGTGTAAATACGATAATTTCATTTGAGGAAGTGCGGACTACCGTCCCCTCAAAGTGATATGACTCATTCATGCCATACATGAAACGTATAAAATATGTATTTAATTAAATTATGTAACATATATATAATAAGATATTATACGGGAATTATAATATACTTATGTATCATTTATTTTTCATTTCTTTAATATGATAATAAATGAAAGTAGCGTTCATGCGTACGTACGGATTACCATCTCCATGAATGGTGCATTTAATTTATCATATCCAAATGTTATGGAATATTATAAATACAAATATACTTGATATATATGATATATATGATATATAAATCATTAATATCATTCTGGAGATAATATACTTTTAACCACATGGACAATTTGTAGTTATAACAAGTTCATTTTCGACCCAAGTACCCAATATCGACAAAATGATCGATATTAACTTAAATAATTATAAAAAATTTATAACATGATAAGAAGTGATATAAAAGGAATAATAAACTGTAAAAATGTTCTGAAGCAAGTATAAATTAACTTAAGTTTATTATTCAGGAATAATAAGGAACATACGTGATGAGTCGGATGCAAGGTAAGGGACTTCGTCTCAATATCCTTTCATTGAGGCATATTTTGATTTATACATGACTTTATTTTATATGGTGTATAAACCCCTTTGAATTTTAATTTCATTCAAAGGTAATATTTTTTCAACAAATCGTTTTACTAAACAGCAAAAAGAATGTTTTTTTTTAATGTACGCGATGACAATGACCATTCTACCACTGTGGGCACTATTTGATATTTGGTTTCCTTAACAGGCCGTAATGTTTTTAAAAGGAAAATAAATATCATATACTATTTTTACATATTTTAGTATTGAAAATAGTTTTGATAATAGATTTATTATGTCAATATATTGAAATGATATATTGTGATTGTAATGTGGAAATGATATCTTTCTTTTATGCTTGTTTTATGTGTTATGAATATGTTATGGTTCTTGGGAATTATTTACGTATACGGGTGGTTCTGTGACAAACCTTGGGTGTGTGAGCCCAAGATATCTCTCTAATGCATTGTGTAACATGACGGAGGTAAACTTTAATATTTCTCCTAAGATATTTAGGGAATATACCGTGATGGGTATTCCAAACATAACTCCCTACATAGTTGTGAAAGATACAATGTAAGTATGTTATATATTCCACAAGTTACCTTTATGATTTATGATTTATATGTTCTATTCATAAATATTATTATTTAATGATGTGTGTTAAAGAGATTATGTTTTATGAGTGAAAATTATGGTTTTATTGGTTTGTATGTATTGATAGACTAATGTTTTCTTTCCTTATTTTATAACCCTTACTGAGATTTTTATGCTCATCCAAAGTTTTTGAAATTTTTTTCACAAGGTATAAACAAGGTTAAGATAAAGGAATAATTCAAGAAGATTTATATCAAGAAAATAATTCTTGTTTTATTTTAAGGAGTTTTATTTTTGTGAAAAAATTTGGATAGATTATAAGTGTATAATTTTTAATTTTTGAGATTTAATGTAATAGTCATTGCCTAATTCTTTAAAACTCTAAACCTAAAAAGATCCTCAATGTCGAATTCTTGAATTAACTCAATATTATGTAATGTTTAATTTTGGGGCCTTATAGTTGGTATCACATGTCGGTTTATAAAACTTTAGGAGTAAGGATATTATTGAATTAATATACAAAAATTAATTTATTATAAGATTGAAATAATATAGCATTTGAAGATTACTATGTTTCTTCACCTAATATATGTCTATGCTCGGAATGGTTTTCTGTAGAGGAAACAGGGTAACTATGATGGGACAACATCAAGAGAAAAACAACCTTCCAAATTAGCAACCTGATATGGTTGAAATATGAACTGAACAATTTATTTCAGTGATGGAATAGTTAAATCTGTCTATAAATGATGGTGGTATCCATTCATGAGATCATTTAGATCAACCATAGAGGAACATGTTAGTAGTGGCACATTTCATGAGGCAACATCCCCCATCATTTAGAGGATCATCCGACCCTGTAAAAGCTGAAGGTTGGATTAAAGCACTAGAAAAGATTTTCGATTTCATAGGGTGTACAGACAATTGAAATATTAGTCTTGTTGTTTACCATTTTGAAGGATAATCTGGTCAGTGGTGGTAAATGGTTAAAAATATTAGGTACAGTGAGGAGATTTATGCTCTTGGTTGGGAAGAATTCAAAGGTATGTTTCTTGAGAAATATTTTCCTAAGGTGGTTTGACTTAGGATGGAAAAACAATTCTTGGAATTGAGGCAGGAGGAAGACTCAGTGGCTGCTTATGAAGAAAAATTCACTTGACTGGCAAGGTATTCTCTAAATTTCATACGAGATCTTGATAGTAAAATCAATCATTTTTAATCATGATTAAATCTAAAGTATCTAAGGGTTTTAGCTTCGCGTGAGTTCAAAAGTTATGCAAAACTTGTTCAATGTGCGCAGAAAGTGAAAATGTATTTTTTCTATGATCTGGTGTTCTTTGAAAAAACAACATAATAAGAGGTTGAGGTGGCAGAAGAAAGGTAATAACTCTTCAAAAAAGCTTGATGGTAAAAAAAATTAAGTTTACAGTTTGTAAAAACTGTGGTATAAATCATACTGGGGAATGCCTTTTGAATTTTGGTAAGTGATATCGATGTGGTAAAATGGGGTATAAGGCTCATAGTTGCACTAAAAAAAGATTAGGTTAATGGTAAGATAAAATCTGATTTACAGTCAGAAAAATGTTTTAAGTGCAATGAAATGGGTCATTATGCAAATGAGTGTCTGATGAAGAAATCAAATGATAGAAATCAGTCAGACTAAAAGAAGAAAGGGGTGGTGAAATCCTTTGCAACTACTTCATAAAATGTTGGTCCATCAAATGAAGTAGTGTCATGTACACTATTTTTTTATTCAGATTATGCCAATGTGTTTTTTGATTCAGGGTCTACACATTCTTTCATTTCTGAGAAATTTTCTAGTAAATTGGGAATTCCATCTCAAGATATGAATCCTAAACTTGTGGTAAGAACACCTAGAGGAAATGTTGATGCAAAAAAGAAATTATAAGAACCTTCATGTACTTGTGTGTGGAAATAATCTACCTGAAAACCTTATCATTTTGGATCTAGTATAGTTTGATGTTATTTTGGGTATGGATTGGCTTTCCGTTTATCATGCTAATATTGGCTGTAGAGCTAAAGAAGTTTCTTTTTAGAAAAAAATCATTTTGTATACAAGAATGAACCCTTACTTTTGATAACATATTAGGAAGCTAAGAAAATAGTAAAATATGGAAATGAATGTTACCTTTCACATATTGTTGAAAATAAAGGAACTATTCAGATTAATTATGTGCTAATGGTAATAAGTATCTTTATATTTTTCCTGATCAGTTGCCTGGTATAATACATGATCGGGAAGTTGAATTTATAGTTGACTTAGTACATTATGCTAAGACAATTTCAAAATCCCCTTATCGAATGGCTCAAATTTAACTTTTAAAGTTAAAGAAGAAATTGTAAGAGTTATTAGATAAATTTTTCATTTGACCTAGCACATCACCATGGGGTGCTTCTGTCTTTTTTGTTAAAAAGAAATATGGTTAAATGAGAATTTTTATTTATTATAAAGCCTTGAATAACATAACTATTAAGAACAAGTATCCTTTTCCTCATATCGATGATTTTTTTATTAGCTCTAGGGAGTTCATTATTTTTCGAAGATTGACTTTAGGTCGGGGTATCATCAGTTGAAAGTAAAGGAAGAAGACATTCCAAAGATCATGTTTCATACTAGATATGTACATTATGAATTTTTAGTTATGACTTTTGGGTTAACCAATGCACCTGCTTTATTTATGGATCTTATGAATAGAATTTTCCATGAGTTCTTTTATAAGTTTTTAGTTGTGTTTATTGATGATATTTTGATATTTTCTAAAAGTAAAGAGGTGCATGAAAGTCATTTAAGGGTTTTCTTGAAAACCTTAAAAGAAAAGAAATTGTATGGAAAATTCAGCAAGTGTGAGTTTTGGTTACAACAAATTTCATTACTTGGTCATATTGTTTCTAAAGATGGAATAATTATTGATCATGCTAAAACAAAAGTTGTTAAAGAATGGACAATACCCACAAATATAACTGATATTCATAGTTTTCTTGGATTATAAGGTTATTACCAGAGGTTTTTTGAAAAAAATTCATGGTTATCTAGACCACTGACTAAGTTAACTTGAAAAGGTGTTAAGTTCATCTAGACAAAATAATGTGATAAATGCTTTTAGGAATTGAAAATAAGATTGTTGAATTATCCAGTTTTGGAACTGCCTTGTAGAAATGGTGAGTTTGTTATCTATAGTGATGCTTCACTGAAAGGACTTGGTTGTGTCCTTATGTAGAATGATCAGGTAATTGATTATGTTTCACGTTAGTTGAAACCTCATGAGTTAAATTACCCTATACATGATTTGGAATTAGTTGTTGTTGTTTTTGCATTAAAATTTTGGAGGCATCATTTGTATGGCATAAAGTGTGAAATATATACTAATCACAAAAGTTTGAAGTATATATTCACTCATAAATAATTAAACATAAGACAGAGTAGATGGATATAATTAATCAAGGATTATGATTTCACGATCCATTACCATATAGTAAAGTCAAATAAAGTGGATGATTCTTTAAGTCAAAAGAGTAATGCTACATTAACCATGCTATGTTTGGAAAGAGATCGTTTGGTTTTTGATTTGATGAATTTTGGATTGGAAGTTTTTGGTGTAGGGAATTACTCTATTTTTTTTTAGGTGGCAGTGAAATCGTCTCTAGCAGACAGAATAAAGTAAGCACATAAAGAAGATAGTGAGTTGTAGAAAAAGGTAGAATTGGTTCATAAGGGTAAGTTTCCTAAATTTAACATTGATAAAGATTGTGTTTTGAGGTTTGGAAAGAGGTTATGTGTGCCTTGTGATTCACAGTTGAAAAAATAGTTGTTATGTGAAGCTCATAGCTCTCCATTTTCAGTTCATCCTAGCAGTACTAAAATGTACAGAGATCTTTAGGAGTATTATTAGTGGTATGGAATAAAAAGATATATTGCTGACTTTACTATGAAGTGTTTGACTTGTCAACAGGTTAAAGAAGAATGGAAATTACCGAAAGGGATGCTTCATCCTTTTCCAATGCCAGAGTAGAAATGGGAAAATGTTTCCATGGATTTTGTAGTGGGTTTACCAAATACTTCTCGAGGTAACAGTGCAATTTGGGTTATTTTTGATTGATTGACTAAATATACTCATTTTCTTTCAATTCGAGATACTTTGTCTCTAGATAAACTTTCTTGATTTTATATTAAAGAGATAATCAAGTTACATGGATTTCCCCTCTATATTGTATTTTATCATGATCCTAGGTTCACTTCTAACTTTTGGAAGGGCCTTCAAAATTCATTGGGAAATAAATTAAATTTTAGTATAGATTTTCATCCTCAATCAGATGGGTAGTCAGAAAGAAAAATTCAGACCTTGGAGGATATGCTACGTGCATGTTCAATGGATTACCAAGGAATTTGGGACCAACATCTTTCTTTGGTTGAGTTTTCTTATAATAACAGTTTTCATTCCAGTATATAAATGGAACCATTTGGGGAATTATATAGAAAGTGGTGTCAAACTCCATATTTTTTGGATAAAGTGGGTGAAAGGAAGTTTACGGGAATAGAATTGGTAGAAGAGATGGCATAAAAATTTCATTTAATTCAGAAGCACATGAGAACAGCTTTGAGAAGGAAGAAAAGTTATGCAGATAACCAGATGAAGGATCTTTCTTTCAAGGTAGGTGATCATGTCTTTCTCAAATTTTCTCCATGGAAAAGTGTGATACATTTTGGTAAGAAGGGAAATCTGAGTCTAAGGTTTATTGGACCTTATAAAATTCTGGAGAAAGTTGGATCAGTTGCCTACAGAGTGGCTTTACCTCCAAGTTTATCCCAGGTACACAATTTTTTTCATATTTCAATGTTGAAAAAGTATATTCTATATCCATCTCATGTTCTGAGTCTAGAGGTAGTTCAGTTGGAAGAGAATCTTTCTTATGAGGAATAACCAGTCCAGATTCTTGACCGAAGAGAGCAAGTGTTGTGGAATAAGGTAATTCATCAGGTAAAGGTTTTGTGGAAAACCATATGGTTAAAGAGGAAATATGGGAATATGAAAATGCTATGAGGGATAAATACCCCCACTTATTTGATAAATGAATAAAATTGTGAGGACGCAATTTCCAAAAGGGGGGAAGGTTGTAATATCCTAGGTAAATAAAGAATATGACATTTTCATATTTATTAATATTTTTGAATTAAATATTAAGTTTACTTTAAAGGGTATGCTATGTTCGATGGAATACCCGACACGCAACAATGGTTTTCTCTAAAATCTTATGTTGCACACAAGGCTGAGTCATATTTAAAATAATAATAATAATATATCATTATTATTTTAAATGGTAGTTAACGCTTAGCCTTTTTATTAGTGAGAATGAACAGAACTAACCATATAATTATTAAACATTTTTTTTAAATGTTTTTACATTAATCTAATAAAATTTAGAGGCATAAAATGAGAATGAATTCAATTTTAAGTATAAATACTCTAATATTTTTAAAAGGTAGTCTTACCGCCTTTTGATGGAGAACCCTTTTTAAATATAGTTTTTGTCACTTTTATATGTTCCATTGAGAAAAATAAACTTCTTATTTAGAATTTGGAAATTAAAATTTAAATTGGGTAATTTTTTGGTATTTTTCTGATAAAGTTCATTTTTCAATGAATAGTGAAAAATACTGCATTTCAAGTCAAAAACTGCCTTTTTATCTAATTTATTTATATAGTTATATTGTCCTTTTAATTGATTTTAAATTTTAATTGTATTATATTTTTATCATTTAATCCAATTTTGTTAATTGTATGTAATTTCACTTTGAAATTGGACATAAACAAATGTCAATCTTTTGGTAGTTTTTACTTCTTAAAAACACGCTTTTTGGTTTTGACAATGAAAATAAATTTTCAATTAATTTATGAAACTTCTGTATTTTGAATTTGGAAAAATGGATTCCATATTTGAAATCATGAGGACCAAATTGTGTAAATAGGTAACAGTTATTTTTAGTCATTATGAATAGTAACTTCAGTAAATATTTTATTTACCATGGTTAAAGGGTAAATCTGGTAAATAAGGGTAAAAAATAATATTATAATAATATTAAATTACCCTAACATGTGTCCTAATGATATTTTATGAGATATTTCTAACCATTAGTTTCCTTAGGTCAATTTTAGAACCCCATGGAGCCATTTGTGTGTGAAAATGACATTTAATTACTCTTAATTTAAAGTTAAGGAAAATATAACATAAACAAATATCTTTTACTAAAACAATTTTTATATGGGGTTATATATGTGATCTATTTGACTATAAATAGTCATTATAAATATTAAAATATTTCCAATATCATGGTAGTTTATTTATAATTTTTTAGACATCAAATAAATAAATTTATTTTTTACACAATGATGATGTAGTGATTTCCTTATTAATGAATGTTTTAAATAAATAAGAATATAAAAATTAAAATAAATTTATTTTAAACTTTTTATGACATCCACAAATTTTAGGGATAATTATGACTTGTTATATTTGAATTAATGAATTATGTTCAAAATAATCAAGTTGTTATGTATTTTTTTAAAGTCGTGATATGAATAGTATATAAATTGACATAAATGAGTTTTTAAAACAAATAATATTTTATTAAATGATATAATAGTCATAAAAATATAATATTAAACCAAATTAGTTAGATAAGGTTGAAAATTTCATTAATTAACCACTTGAGGTTTGATTGGAATTTTATAGTAACTATATCAACCATATAGTATGAATATACAAGAAGACATGGTAAGAGTCAAATAAGTTAACTAACGGTTAAAGCTAAATGATATGGTTAAATATGAAACCAAAACTTATCTAAAAACTATTGGTTGAAATTATTTCGAACAATAATCATCGTATATTCTAATTAAATTAGTTTTGGACCTTTTTAAAATCAAAATTCATTTTATAATAAAATAATCTTTCAAACTTTTCTAAAGTACCCCTCCTCCCTCTTATAAAAGGCCACCACCTATAACCTTTACTCACATCACTAAAACCCCATTTTCTCATCCAAACTCAGTCCAAATAATCTCCAAGCATATCTCTCTTCTTCCTAGAATCCTTAACTTTGGCATAAGGCAATTCAAGAAGGCTTTTTAGCTTAAATCAAAAGGATTTATCCGATTTGAGGTAATGTCTTCTCTCAAGCTTCTTCAATTTATTTTCCTTCTCCAACCCCCCAAACTCTCTTTATTTCATTATTTTATAACAAAAAAAGAATATAAAATATACTAGTATGTTTTTATGAGAATTATTAGAACTAAACTTCCACACACCTCCATCTAATGGGTACGAACATACTGTTTCTGTGGATGGTGAACTACTACCTCACGAAATGATGATTGTTCAATTATCTCCTTCCACCTCTCATGGTGGACATTATGATAAAACTATATTTATATATGATATATATTATATTTATATTATATATATGCTTCTGTTATTTTTATTTAAATCATAACTTTATGCTTTTCATAATGTGTAAATACGATAATTTCATTTGAGGAAGTGTGAAGTACTACCCCCTCAAAGTGATATGACTCGTTCATACCATACATGGAACGTATAAAGGATGGAATTAATGAACTTATGTAACATATATATCATATGATATTATAATGTAATTATAATATACCTATGTATCATTTAGTTTTCATTTCTTTAATATGACAATTAATGAAAGTAGCGTTCATGCGTACGTACGGCTTACCATCTCCATGAACGGTGCATTTCATTTCTTATCTCCAAATGTTATGGACTATTATAAATACATATATACTGGATATATATGATATATATGATATCTAAATCATTATATCATTCTAGAGATAATGTAATATTCACCACATGGACAATTTGTAATTATAACAAGTTCATTTTCGACTCAAGTACCCAATATCGACAAAACGACCAATATTAACTTAAATAATTGTGAAATTTTTATAACGTGGTAAGAAGTGATATAAAAGGAATAATAAACTTGAAAATTTTTTTGGAGCAATTATAAATTAATTTTATTTTATTATTCAGGAATAATAAGGAACATGTGTGATGATTCAGACGCAAGGTAAGGGACTTCATCTTAATCTCTTTTCATTTAGGCATATTTTGATTTATACATGATTTTCTTTTATATGGTGTATAAACCCCTTTGACTTTTAATTTAATTCAAAGGGAATAATTTTTCAATGAAGCATTTTACTAAATTACAAAAAGAATTTTTCATTTTAACGTATGCGATGATAACAAACTTTCCACCGTCACGAGCACTATTTGATATTTGGTTTTCTTAACAAGCTGTAATGTTTTTAAAAGGAAAATAAATATAATATACCCTTTTTAAGTATTTTGGTATTGAAAATGGTTTTGAGAATGGATTGGTTATGTCAATATATTGAAATGATATATTGTGATTTCAATGTGGAAATGGTGTCTTTCCTTTATACTTGTTTTATGTGTTATGAATATGTTATGGTTCTTGGGTATTGTTTACGTATACGGGTGGTTCCATGATAAACCTTGGGTGGGTGAGCCCATGATAGCTCTCCAATGCATTGGGTAATGTGATGGAGGTAAACTTTAATGTTTCTCCTAAGAGATTTCGGGAATATACTGCGATGTGTATTCCAAACATAACTCCCTATGTAGTTGTGAAAGCTACAATGTAAGTATGTTATGGATGCCATAAGTAACCTTTATGATTTATGATTTCTATGTGTTATTCATAAATATTATGATTTCATGAGGTATATTAAAGAGATTGTGTTTTATGAGTGAAAAGTATGGTTTCATTGGTTTGTACCTATTGATGGACTAATGTTTTCTTTCCTTGTTTTATAACCCTTACTGAGCTTTTTATGCTCATCCCAAGTTTTTGAAATGTTTTTCACAGGGTATAGGGAAGGGTAAGAGAAAGGAATAATTCAAGAAGATTTATATCAATAAAATAATTCTTGTTTATTTTAAGGAGTTTTATTTTTGTGAAAAAATTTGGATAGAGTAGAAGTGTTTAATTTGTAATTTTTGAGATGTAATGTAATAGTTATGGCCTAATTCTCTAAAACTTTAAACCTGAAAAGATCCTCAATGTTGAATTCTTGACTTAACTTAAGATTATGTATTGTTTAAGGCTGGGGCCTTATATGTTGGGATAAAAAATCAATCCCCAAAACAAAGAATATCATCTGAAGAGAGTGACCAACCAGAAATTGTCTCCCCACCATATAGGATTTCTTGAATTCCCCTGAATTCATCATCCTACTGCTGATCCTACAGAATATAATCATTGAGAGATGATGAAAATTGAATATTGGTTAGAAATATACATGAAATATCCTCATGAGTGTCCAGATGAAAATGATCGAAGAGCCCCATAAGGTTTCACTCTCCCTTCGATTCCAAAATAGCATGTGATGGAACTTTCCTACTAAGAGCATCTTCAATGACAATCCCCTTCCCCGGGGTGCAAGTGATGTCAAAGTTAAACATCCGAAGGTATTTCACTTGTTGCCTCTCTCTAAGATTCAATTCTTCCTGTGAAAAGATATAGATCATACTATTATGGTTAGAAAAGATTGTAAACTACACCCTAAAGAGATAGTGTCACCAACATTTAAGTGCATCACTACAGGAAAAACAGGTATTTGCGATGGGTGTCTAACTTGTCGCAAATAGTCCATCAGGAGCCACTATTTGCAACAGGGCACTATTCTCGTCGAAAATAGTTGGTTGTAAAAACTTATTTGCGATGGGAATAAGTACCTCATCACAAAAAACGTTGTCATGTGGTGCACACCAAACCGTAGGAAACCTATTTGCGACGGGTGTAAACACTCGTTGCAAATAGTACCCCATGATTTTTAGTATTTGTGATGAGAGTTTACCCTCGTTGCAAAAAGTATGTCGGTGGGAAAGTATTTGTGATGGGACCCATCGAAAATACCTTTTTTTTTACCGTAACCCTAATTAATATGGAGGGTTAGCATTTACGATGGGTCCCGTTGCAACTACTCCTATCGCAAATGATCTAACCTATATATACCCCCATCCAAATCTTTTTCATTTCACTCTTCTCTAAACTCCTCTCTCTTTCTCTGCTCTCATATTTTTCTCTTCAGTTTTTTCAAAGTTTTAAATTTTATAGCGAAGCAATTTTCAATGTTTGCATCTAGTGAAAGATTCAGTTTTAAGATATTTATTCATTGCTTTTATTTTTTAGTTAATTCATTTTATTTTATATTACTAATAATTATTATTAATTAGCAGTAATTAGATTAAATTAGAATTAGATAGTTTTATTTTGCATTATTTATTTTTACAAATATTTTGTTTCAATTAGATTTAATGTTTTTATTTAAAAGTAAATAGTTTTAATTTTTAATATTTTGGTTCAACTATCATTAATTAGAAATAATTACGTGTAATTAGTATTAATTTGTAATAATTAGTTATAATTAGTTATAATTAGTAATAATTAGTAATAATTAGTAATAATTAGTAATAATTAGTAATAAATAGTAATAATTAGTAATAATTAGTAATAATTATTAAGAATTAGTAATAATTGGTAATAATTAATAATAATTAATAATAATTAGTAATGATTAGTAATAATTAGTAATGATTAGTAATAAATTGTAATAAATAGTACTAATTAGTAGTAAATAGTGGTATATATTAATAAATATTAGTAAATATTAGTAAATATTAGTAAATATTTGTAATAATTAGTAATAATTAGTAATAATTAGTAATACATTAGAATAAATTGGAATAAATTGGAATAAATAGTAATAAATAGTAATAAATAGTAATAATTAATAATAATTAGTAGAAATAAATAGTAATAAATAGATAGTAATAAATAGTAATCAATTAGTAAGCAAATAGTGATCAATAGCGATCAATAGTGATAAATAGTTATATGTAATTTGTATATTATACTTCTTGGGTATTGAATACAATATGGCTATCACATATTTATATTTAAATATTGTACCTAATAAAGAAATGAAACATTACAAGAAGGTAATAATTAGTAATAATTAGTAATAATTATTAATAATTTGTAATAAATAGTAATAAATAGTACTGAATAGTAATAAATGGTAATAAATAGTAATAATTACTAATAATTAGTAATAATTACTAATAATTAGTAATAATTAGTAATAAACAGTAATAATTAGTAATAATTAGTAATAAATATTAATAAATGGTAATAAATAGTAATAATTAGTAATAATTAGTAATAATTAGTAATAATCAGTAATAATTAGTAATAATTAGTATTAATTAGTAATAAATATTAATAAATAGTAATAATTTGTAATAATTTGTAATAATTTGTAATAATTTGTAATAATTTGTAATAAATATAAATAAATAGTAATAATTAGTAATACTTAGTAATATTTAGTAATAACCAGTAATAATTAGTAATAATTAGTAATAAATATTAATAATTAGTAATAATGAGTAATAATTAGTAGTAATTAGTAGTAATTAGTAGTAATTAATAATAATTAGTAATAATTAGTAATAATTAGTAATAAATAATAATAATTGTTAATAATAATTAGTAATAATTAGTAATAATTAGTAATAATTATTAATAATTATTAATAATTAGTAATAAATTGTAATAATTATTAATAATTATTAATAATTAGTAATAAATTGTAATAATTAGTAATAATTAGTGGTAATAACTAGTAATAAATAGTAATAATTAGTAATAATTAGTAATAATTTGTAATAATTAGTGATAATAATTAGTAATAATTAGTATAAATTATTAAAAATTATTAGAAATTATTAGAATAGTGAAAATGAAATAGGTCTTCAATTTTCAGCCCATGAGAAATAAAAAATTTGTACATACATGGTTGACACAAATTAGTCATTGCTCGTGGCCTAAATATTAGGAATTTTATGATTTACACCTTTTTAGTAATTTATAATATATTTTATTATTTTATATTAATTAGTAAAAAATAATGATAAATTATTAAACATTAGCTATAAATTGGTAAACATTAATGGTAAATCATTTTAATTATTAAAAAATAGTGGTAATTAGAAAATTTTAGTAAAAATTAGCAGTAATTAGTAATGATTAGTAGAAATAAACATTAAATAACCATAATTAGTAAAAATTAGTGATAATTGGTAAAAATCAATGGAAAATAGATAAAATTGAAAATATTTAAAAGTAAATTATGATTGTTTAATTTTTACTCTTTTTTAGATTGTCTTTTTCTTATATCAAATTAATCATAAAAAATTTATTTATTTTATATTTTTTAGAGTAATATGGAGAAAGGAAGTCGATAATAGTTTTTATTAAATGGTTATGATTAGATAAATCATTCAGAAATCAAAACGATTCTAGTATAAATCTTGTATATATTGAGAGTGTTGAATATTTTCTATCATTTTCATAATTTAAACTAGAAGTTGTTTTAGAAGGTACAATTAAGTGTCCATATAATAAATTTGATCTGATGAGGTTTGACACATTTGACAACATTGGGGTCATCTATTTTTATTTGGTTTTCAAAAAAAATATATTTTTTGGTATCAAAATGTTGAACGTAGTTTTGGAGAAGATATTAATAATTTGGTTCTAGATCCATCACAATTTCAAAATTTAGCACATTATGTGGTTGGTCCATCTTTTCAACAAACTAAAACTTGGGATGATATTGATTTAACTCCAGAGTTAGAACCATTCCAATTTTATGAGTTGTTGAAGTTTATTGAGGATGCCTTATATCCTAGTTGTAAGATAAGAAAATTTGAAGCGGTTGCAAAATTTATGAATATTAAATCAGATAATGGAATGTAAAATAGTTGTTTCTATCAGATATTGTCTTTGGTTAAAGCACTGTTACCTAAAGGAAATGTGTTTCCTACAAATTTCAATGAGATCAAGAAGCTTGTTCGTAATTTGGGTCTTGGTTATCATAATATCCATGCATGTTTAAATGATTCCATCTTATATTGTGATGAAAATGATTCATTATTTAGTTGTCCTACATGTGTAAAATCAATGTACAAAGAGGCTCAACAAGGGAAGTCTAGATTTATTCCTGTAAAACAATTGAGGTATTTCCCAATTACACCCAGATTACAATTTTTATTTATGTCTCAAAACACAACGTAATTGATTTCATGTCACAAAACCAATATTTCAACTATTAAAGTCTTAAACCATCCTGTTAATAGTGATTTATGTAAACATGTTGACCAATTACATCTATTTTTTACTTCAAAAACTCAAAATGTGTGATTGGGTCTTTCTACTAATGGTTTCTATCCAATTGGTTCTTACGATTGTCAATATTCTTATTAGCCCATCTTTATAACTCCTTAAAATTTACCTCCTAAGATGTTGATGAATGTTCCATATATCTTTTTAACCTTATTAATTCAAGGACATTTGAAAAATAATACCGATGTTCATTTAAATCCATTGATTGATGAGTTAAATTTATTGTGGAGTAATGGTGTAAGTATGTATGATGTTGTTGCTGAAAAAAAATCCTAATGAAAGATGAATTGATGTGAACAATTAGTGACTTCCCATAATATAGCTGGAGTACACATGGTCCAAAATCATGTATGTATTGTATGAGAGACAACAAAGTGTTTATGATCTTCAATGGAAGAAAACATTGTTTCTCTAACTGTCATCAAAGATTTCTTCTTACATATCATCCTTTTCATAGGAACATATCTCATTTAAGAAAAAGTGAAATTGAAAGAGATGGACCTATAAAAATGATCTCAGGTACTAATTTAAAATCCATTGTCTCTTCATTACCACTAATTACCTTTGGACCGACTATAAACCAACAAAAAATAGATGGCTTTGGGAAATAACACAATTGGATTAAATGGATCGTTTTTTTTTTGGATTTTCCATATTGATATGATTTGTTGTTCTGTCACATGTTATATTTCATGAATATTGATAATAACTATTTTGATAATATATTTTATATAGTTTTGGACACACCTAGTAAGACCAGTGATAATGTAAAGGCATGATTAGATCTTTCCCAAATTTACAAGTGATAAGAACTTAAACTATATGAAAATGATAGATCAAAGAATTTAATGAATCCAAATGAATCTTATACAGTTTACAAATAAAATCATTTATTATTTTTTCATTGGATTGTAGATTTGAGCCATCCAGATGGTTATGTTTCCAATTTGAATAGATGTGTCAGAAATAGTCATATTACTTGATTAAAAAGTCATGACTATCATGTTATAATGGAAAGACTCATGCCAACTAGATTTAGAGGTTTGTTTAATTATATTATTTGGGATGCACTAATGGAAATATTATGTTTTTTTCAAGATATTTGTGCAGTGAAAACTGACTACGATACACTAAGTTGACTGCAAGAAGATGTTATTTTAATTTTATGTAAACTAGAAAAAATCACCCCATTGGATTTATTTGATTCAATGGAACATTTGATATTACATTTTCTACATAAAGAAAAATACAAAGGTATGATATAGTTCTGATGGATATACCCATTAGAGAGATGCATGAAAAATTGAAGAAAAATATACGTAATAAATCATCAATTGAAGGATCAATTGTAGAATCTTATTTGCAGAAGGAATTTTATTTTTTCTTCTCTCATTATTTTCAATCTGAATATCCCTCAAAACATAACCACATGGTCCATAATGAGGGAAATGTTGACAATTAAATAAATAATAAATTTTTAATTTTTAATCATCCTAAACTTGGTTTTGGTGGAGTTCATGAATGATGAATTTCAGATGATGAACATCACATGGCTCATACATATGATCTGATCAATTATGAATAAATGACACCATTTGTAATGTGAGTGATCCTGTCACTTACTCTATAATATTTATTGTAGTAAATTAATATTATTTTATTTGTAGATTATATGTTAATCATATCAAGAAATAGTTTACACAAATTACAACAGTTTCTCTTGAAGAACGTCGGCAAAATAATTTTTCCTAAAGGCTTCAAAAACTAGTAAAATAAACTATTTATGGTTTAATATATAAAATGAATTAATTAATTTTTATATTGATAATTGTTTTACAAATTTTTAAGTATCTCAAAATGATGATAAAATTGATAATAAATTGTGTATATTCAGTAACCCACCATCTAAAATGGTTAAATCTTATAATGTATAAGTGGTGAATGGTTTTCAATTTCATAAAATTGCATATGGGGAATCAAAAAAATAATGAATAGTGGTGTTTTCTTTAGAGGATATTATCATAGAGAAAGTGAAGTTGAATTTTATGGTATGCTGGAATAAATAATTAAACTATGTTATCTAGAAAATAATTATATAATGATGTTTAAATGTCAGTGGTTAGATACTGAGAGAGGCTTGTATGTTCATCCACATCATGGAATCGTTAATATTAAATATAAAATCATTCTTAAAGTAAATGAAATATTTTTATTGGATCATCAGGAACATCAAATATATTATGAAAATTATTATATTACTTTAAGAGAGTTAAGTGATTGGTGGAGCATAATAAAAATGAAATCTCAAAAAAATCAGTTTATCCAAAGTGAATGTGGTTCTGTTGAACTGCGAGGAATTAAAATTTTTCAAGAAACTACTCTAAATCCATATTTTTTATAAAGAGACATGAATATCAATGATGAAACCCCACAATTAAGGGTCGATGATGATGATGATGTTTTTTATGTGACACATTAATTTGAAATAGAAATATATAATAAAACTAAAACTCCTATGGAAATTAATGGTACTGAGGAGGAATATGAAGATATTGACACCATCATATATGAAGATGAGGATGGATATGAAGATTGACACAGTTAAATGATGTTTATAATCATATATAATATATATATATATATAATAGCTATTTTTAACTATTCTGTAATAGTCATTTCATGTTTTATATGGACTCGGATCTATTTCATGAATTAGAGGAGGCTGATATACCTAGTGATGAGCATGATGTTGCATCATCTGACCATCATAATGTTGGCAATTCAGTAACGACTTGGAGGGGTTGTGGTCTTATGAGATTGATGATTCCTGATCCTATCCCCAAGCGACATCCACATCTTTACTTCGATCCATGAATGCAGAGGTATGTTAAGTCGTGTATTTTAGTTAGTTTTCATTAATTATCATCAATTTATTTATATACTAATTGTTTGATTATTTAAACTATTTTTTCATAGCTTTTTAGATATAGTTGTTGGAAAGGGGAGTTCTATATTGCGGAATTATTTTTTGGGGGCATGGGTGACACGGGATCAGATTCCCATTGATGTTCAACAATGCATGTTTGAGAATTGGATGGTATATAAATAAAGAATAGTTATTTTGAAATTTAGTTATTTAATAACCTGATATTATTAATTATTTATAGGGTTTATGGTATCCCATTGATGATAGCATGTGAGACTCTATCGGGAAGGCATAAGAGATTTTTATGCGTGAGAATTGTTGTTAGTTTTTACACAATATGAGGAGGACATCCATGTAGAAAGTGGGAGTCACAAAATTTGATTAGTCTTGCTACACTCACTAACCAGATTATATATCATCTTAGGTTTGGGATGGATTATGTTCATACTGGATGGGAGACACTTTTTAAATGAGATGATCATTAGGTCAGCAGAATCAGGTGAGGCAGGAGGTGACCCATCGAGCTAGTAGTCGTACATTCAGTATGTATCAGTGACATATGATAAGTACTTTTTTTAATAATTTATATAACTTTAAATGTAAACTGTTTATTTTATACTTGTATAGGTAGTCAAAAAACCTGATATTACAGAGTTCAACATTTATAGGAGGATTTACAATGATCCTTTCACTAGAGATATTAGAGGTGATTTCCAGTATCATATTGTGGTTAGTATATTTTTTTGAGTTTTAAAATTAACTGAAAATAATATTTTAACTATTTTAATTTTAAATTACAACTGAAGGAGTCATATGAGGCTGCAAAGTCTTAGAAACCAGATGAGAGTTAGGTTGAGACCAAGGATTAGACCTCTAGTGCAACAGGATTTGATGATGCAGCATGGATACAGGTGACTGAGTATGCCTTTGAGAAAGTTCGAGTTATTGGTATCGACTCTTGATTGATGTCTGGGAGTTATTATGGTATTATTGCAATGTCGTTGTGCAACATGAGAGGAGCTCGTGGAGATTTATCATTATCTTCTACACAGTATAAGGAGCAGCTACAAGCTTAGGGTGAGCTTATAGAGACCATGCGTAGGGAGCAGGAAGAGATCCATCTACAGTAGTAGGAGAAGATACATCAATGGCAGCAGCAGCAGCACAAGCTGATAATAGAGTACATACCACGTCTAACTCATGGTTTAGGGATGGAGTTCCCTCCACCAGATCCTCTAGATGACCCTCCCCCTTAGGGATTTATATACCTTTTTTGATGAACATTTGAATATAAAAAAATTGTGATATTTTTATTAATCTATATATTTACATTTCTATATAGTTTGTTTTTTATATTATTGTGAATATTGTGTTATTTATTATTTTCTTATTTTCTTATTATTTTATTATTTATTTATTATTTTATTATTTATTTATTATTTTATTATTATTATTTTATTATTAATTTTTTATATTATTATGAATATTGTGTTTTTTTATTATTTTATTATTTTTTATTAATTTTATTTTTTTTTATTTTTTTTATTTTTTTTTATTTTTTTATTTGTTTTTTTTTTTTTTATTATTATTATTATTAAATTTTATTAATATTAATTTTTTTATTATTATTTTTTTGATTTTTTAAATTTTTTTACGATGGGCAGTTAATCCCATTGGAAAAGGGTTTTTCAAAAAACACGGATAAACTATTTGTGATGCCATTTTCTACAGCGGATCATTTTCAATGGGACCCCATTGCAAATGACCCATCGTAAATGCTTCAATTTCCAGTTGTGCATGCATAACTACGGAAAGATCCAAATCATGAGTGGGGTAATTATTATCATGCGATCGAAGGTGAAGAGAGCCATAGAACACGACATGACCATCTTATATAATCACGCATCTCAGATTAGAACTGGAACCATCACAGTATACCGCATACCCCTTACTGGGCTTTAGTTAGATCATAATTTTTGTCAATGTCCAAATTCATTTTAGTTCATCGAAAGAAGATTGAAATTTTAAATCCCATGTGAATTTCACTCCATTCCTAGTAAGAGAAGTCAAAGGTAATGCCAACTTCAAGAAATCCTTGATGAACCACCAATAATATCCAGCAAGACTAAGGAATCTTTGAATCTCAAAGACATTCAATGGCTCCTCCTATGAAAAGATATCCTTCACCTTATCCGGATCAACTGATAATCCATATTTAGAAATCATGTGCCCCAAGAACATCACTACTTGGATCCATAAATTTCATTTTGAAATATTTACATATAGATGGTGACCCCTTGGGATTTCTAATATCAAACTTATATGGTTCTCATGTTAACACTTGGATCGTTAATAAATTAGAATATCATCTATAAACACCACTAAAAAAGTGTTGAGATACTGATGGAATATATGCTTTATCAACTCAATAAAAACTACATGAGTGTTATTCAAAACAAAATGAATAACACGATATTCATAATGGTCATACATACTCCTAAAAGATGTATTTAGTATATAAAATTCCCAAAATTTGAGATGATGATAACCTGACCAAATATCAATATTTGAAAAACACTTCACCCCCTTTAACTGATCAAATAAATCATCCACATGGGACAATGGATAGTTATTCCTAACCATCACCCAATTCAAATTCTGATAACCCACACATAATCTAAGTGAACCTTAAACCTTCTTGTAAAAGAAAACTGGGGATTCGTGAGGTGAAACATGAGGGAGAACAAAACTTTTAACCATCAGGTCATCTAAATGAATCTTGAGCTCTTTTAGCTCCACTGGTGACATATGATAATAGGGTATCGAGATCAGTTTCATATCTAGTGTTAGGCCAATCGTAAAATATAACTCTCTCTCTCTCTCTCTGGAGGAATACTAGAGAAATGGGAAAATATCAATAAAGTACTTAACAACCAAAGTAAGATCACCAATAGAAGAAATGACATTAGGATTAATTGTAATAGTAGAAAACAAACTCCTGGTCTCTGAGCAGAAAGGTCATTCATGACTAGACCTTAGATCTCACTCTCCCTGAAACACCTGAGATCTCCCATTAGTATTAAGGAATAAGAAACTCTAATGATAATCATAAACCTCAACATGGTGAGGGAAACGTCAATTCATCCTTATGATGATGTCAAATATATCCAGATTGATAAGGAGGAAATCCTAGACTAACTTTGTGTCAGCTATCAATTGAGAACAAGAAGGGCACTAAAACCCATACTATTTCCTCTTCCCAATATTTTTCATAACCTCCATAACAAAGAACATTAGATCTATCATAATTTTTAACACATCAATAAAATGGGAATGTAAAATGTGTGGGAGGCAATGATGTTAAATAAATAATTCTCTATATAAGATGCAATAAATAGTACTTCTCACTATCATTAGACCCATGTCAACCTCTTATGGAAACCCATACACTGTGTGAATTTTCTTCACTATTTAGGATTTTGGATGGATCCCTATAGACATAGAAGCATTTGACTAGTCCATAGTGGCCTTTGTTGTTGAAGATCCCTGACTATAACGAGTCATAGACATAGCCTAATAGAATCATTTTAAATAGTTGTAAAAGACACAACCATTTCACATCTTCACGGGTGAAAAACAAGGGCATCAAATGTGACAAACCTTTACACACTGGTATCAAGTTAGGGGCACACTACTCATTCTAACTGATGGTGTAGAGGAGGCTCACTGTTGAGATCCACCTCCACCACTTTTGTGATGTTCATGACACTTTCTATTTTTCTCTAAACACCACTAAAACTTCCACTGGGTGGAAGAGAAGGGGAATAATGGAAAATATTTTCTTCCATTTCTATTTCTTCTATCATATATATGTCTATTATCTCTATATAGGTACAAATATTCAACATAAATACATATGATATGATGTCTAGTCGTAAACCCTGCAGGTACTTCTGAGACTTCAACTGGTCATTCTTCACTACCTCCAGAGAAAAACAAACCAGCTCCATGGACTGAATGGTGTATGATGACACCTAACTATCTCCCTATTGTAAAAAGAAGAAGTCTAGAGACTTTTCCATCATCAGATACTCTGTATAGAACTACTGGAAGGATAGGGTATCAAAACCCTTATAGTTTATTCCCACCTGCTTATCTGCCTATACCATGGAATCCCACCATCACATGATTGGACCCTCGAGTCTGAACATCATTCACTTTTCCTTGAGAGTCTCATGTGTATCCAAGAATTCAAAGATCTGATCAATATTACCTCATCATCCCTTTGCCTCTTAAATCTCATTCTTACTCTTAATGGATGAGGTATTATCATGTATAAACTACTAAGATTGATCCCTTTCTCCACTAGATTTTTATTTTACCACAAAAACTGTGTTCTATAATTGTGGTACATTTTGGACTATGGAACAAACTACTCTCATGATAGACTATATAATATTCTGATCCAAAGGAAAATTCCATTGAGGTGCTTCCACTGCATTCTTCTATAGAACCCATGGGATACGTCTCAAATGAAAACTTTTACAACCTAAAAATAGAAAAAATTATTAGAAAACATGTTAATCTCAATTAAAACTAGAGAACTACAAGAAAAAATTGATATTAAGATCAAGAACTCGATACATGATACACACATTTCAACATCTCATGGTAACTTGAGTATCATCGCGAAAAGAGTTGGTCAGACACTCAGCACAACCTACCACTCAAGTATCTACAATCCTATCTCTAGCCTAATAGATGTCCTGAGATTGAAAATAGCCAACTTCTGATACCAATTTGTCATGAACTAACCTGGGATACCCTCATAATTTGGTACTCAACCAGATCCATCGCATACTCAAATGGCATTCCTGATCCCCATGGGCTGTTGATTAGCACTTGAGTATCAAAAAAACCAGAGGGAATGATTTCTATCAACTTTAAATACATGGTGTGGCATATATATAATAGAAATAAATATCAAAAATAAACCATAATAAATATATATTCCATTACTAAAATAAATCATAAAAAATTATATAACAACTCAAAAGCATCTAAAAAAATCCAAGGTATGAGTTTAATAGAAAATTATGAAATCCAAAATGTAAAATAGATATTTCAAGTGATAAGCAGACAAAATTTCACAAACTCACCGCTAGTTACTCCATGTGATAATCAGTTGAACAATTTTTATAGAAAAATCATGGAAAATAGTTCCCTTTTTACATAATTATAAAATAATCTAGATAAAATAGTTTCAAATCATATCACATATAGAAAATCAGTTAATCATATCCAAATAATATAAATCAAATCATTGTTAAGATCATACTAAGGATCATTATAGGCCAGGCTAACTAGAACACTCATTCCCAAATATAGACAATCGCACACATCAAGCCCCTAAACATATGCATTGAATATAGGAAGTAGAGGAACACCCCATAAAGTAAAACTCCCAAAAGTGTCTAACAACTCCCTAGGACACTTAGCTTAGGGAGTATAGGAACACCCCATGAATTAATCCCCCAACAGTATCAATAGAAGAGGCCTATTGATGTACCTTCTACCTAAGTACCCAAGGATTCTCATGTGCTACATTTTCCAAATAATTTCATCAAAACCATGCTTTGAAAACCATTTCATAAATCCATTTCATAATGATTTGAAAATACCTTTTTATTTTACCAAAATAGGGTAAACCAACTTTTATAAAAATCCCATTTACACACATAAAAATTAATAAATCATGCCAATTCATTTATAAAAAAATGTATAAAACCATAGAATTTAAGGTTCATCTAACATAGTCTAGAAATGACACCACTTACCTCAAACTCAGGTCACACACACTTGAAAAAGGATTTAACAACACCATAAATAAATTAAAGACAACAAAGGAGGCCCTAGAATTGATTCCCATATCTTAGAATCACATTCACTAAATTAAAATGATAACAGAGGGGATAGGTCGTGACATACCTCAAAGTAAATTCACCTACCGCACCATAACCAAAAAAGGACCATCCCCTAGAAGAAGATAACACTAAAAATCTAGAAAGGATCAAGAATAACATCACAATAATATCAACGAATCCACAAACATTTTACAATAGTATTGTAGTGGTCAAGGGTAATGAAGAAGTAGAATGGTCTCTTACCCAGAGAGAAGGAACGCAACCACCATGAAGATCAAGCACCAAACAATGCAATCTGGAAGGATAGGAGACACCCAAAATCACCTGAAATATCCCTAGGGGTCTATTAGGATTCCTATGAATTGAAATAATGAAAATAGGTTACATGAGTGGTGTATAAAACCAATAGGTCATGCACAATTTGTGATGTGAAATATAGATTCACATAATAAATCCATCAAGTTCTATATATGCCAAAACAATCATCCATTTCAAGATGTGAACATGTTTAATGGCTTGTAATTTTTTCACACTCTAAACCAGACTCACATCATCTTCCTAATAATGGATTCACATCATAAAACTAGTTCACAACATGAATGTATAAAACAAGCAATACACAACCCAGGTTCTATATAAAATCCCCAAACCAACTCTAATGCCTTAGAAACTCAAAAACACACTCTTAAACGTTTAAATAGGAATACCTTTTTATCGAGATGTTACATTAGTTTTGGAATTATTTTGTTGTCCTAATATGTATTTAAAAGATTCATGGTTGAAATAAATTTTTTAATTATAGTCTACTATATTGATTTAATTAAAACTTTATTTGGGATTGAATAGATAGAATTTGGATGTATGATACTGATCAAATATCAACTGAGTTTCAAAATAAGTTAGATTTTTTTAGATTTTACATTTAACAATGCTTTAGATGGAGGAAATATATGTTGACCTTCTTATAATTATGTCAAAAGACCTTGGTTATGTTAGTAAAAACTTATCTACCATATAAAAAGTTATTTCTCAAAGAAACTATTATTTCTAATATCACAATGTATATAAAAAAAGAAATCCCAGATTATTCATAATCAAATTGAAAGGAGTGGAATAGAAAATTTCACATTTGATCAGTTTCTATTTATTAATCATCATGAGAAAGAAAATATGACAATATAAGAAGATAATGGAATGATTACACATGATGTAACTAATTAAAATGATGTTATTGAGAGAATAAAAATTTTGATGGATTATACAAGTAATCTTGTATATCGAGCATGTGATAAAATAATAAAGATAGAATTTTTAATGCAACTATATCATGGGAGAACCATGTATGGAATTTCTAATACTGTATTTGATTATCTTATTACCATTTTTGAAGTAATTACTTCCTCGTTATTTATATATTACATCAAATAACTATATGTTATTAAAGTTAATTAATCAGTCGGTATTTTTAACTAGTAAATTCATGATTTTCTGTAAGATTAAAGCTTATTTTTGGAAGAAACCACAGGCCTAAATGATTGAAAAAAATGTGTTACATATTTATAGAATCCAAATGCATTTGGAACCCTATCTCATGTGCCACATAAATTAATTTGGAACTTCCCATTGATTTTTAGGCTCCAAAATCTTTTCACTCACTCACTCAAAATTCAAGTATTTTATTAAAGGGGGGAACAATCCAAAAAAAATGTATGATGAAATATTAATAAATATTTGATGGCATGATACTAAATTAATTAAGGGTAATGATGATTTGTTTCATCATGTTAATGGATTATCATGGAGTACATTTGATACATGGTATTCTAATTTTGTAGTTGAGGTGTGTAATGTCATGTTGGGTCTATCATGTGATAGTTTTAATCTATTTTTTCATATGGATAATTCACACAACATGTGTCTAGTTTTCATTTACATTTATAACCTTCCTCCATTTATGCATATGAAAAAACCATTTACTTTCTTAAGTATACTCATATTTGGACCTTATAGTACTAGAAATGATATATATTTTTACTTAAAACCTTTAATAAAATAGTTTAAGCGGATTTGTAATGTGGGTGTACAAACATACAATGCTTCTTCTAAAGACATATTTCATATGTGTGTTACGCTTATGTGGATAATAAATGATTCTTTTACTTATGAAATGATGACTGGTTGGATCATGATAGGTAAACTATCCTATTCTATTTTTATGAAGAATACACATTATAGAAAACTTAAATATCATTATAATTTCATTTTCATGAGAAATTAATGATTCTTGGAAATACACCTTAGAATATGTATCATCCCAACCCAAGATACACTTAATCGGTGCTTTGGGCCAGAGGGCCACTTGGCCTTAGGTGAGCCTCCCCATACGCCAAAGGCTGCCGACTATCAGTGAGGGTCAATTGGGTGATTATGGGGAGAATATACCCTTTTGTGGTGATGATGATAATAATAATGGAAATAGACTTAATAAATAAAGTCACTATGGAAGTATGTAATAAAACTCAACAGAAGAGATGATAAGCACAGGTAGTAAAAAGACAAAACATTCTAGCCATACATATCAGATAATGTATACACATTCCATATCAGTCAAACAAAACACGCAAGATCTCCCAGAGTCCAATCACATAAGTTTGTACTCAAAAGAACAAAAGATACTTCAGATCAATATAGAAGAACCCCATGTTCCATCTACCATCCATCCCATTCACCTCCTCATCCCTTATCACTATAGTTTAGTGCATAATCATGGTTTCTTATTTGATATAGAATACATAAAGTCTACACACCTCTCGAGGGTCCCATACAAGGTGTGATTATGAACTTAGTATGCCATCACCGATATGTTCCTGTCTTACATCCATATTTATACCAATGTTTTCATATGTAAATAAACAGTGTTAACTCACACATAAAAATACATATCTCGATTTGTGCTCAATATCCACAAGGAAGTGTTTACCTTCCTTTGCCAATGATGGTGTGGAATGATATATCTATGATCTTTTATAATGGGAGAAACCTTGGTTTCCCAACCATTTCCATATACAAGTCACCAACACCTCGTGCCAACCAATACTACATGAATCACATGTCGATTCAACCAATTTCCCATCGACACACCTAAATAATATGTCATAAGTCCCTTATAATTCCATTTAACTAATCATAATCATCATATTAGCCCAACATCCCAAGGAACAGTGATGTTCATCCTCCTATATATAATGAACCATTGTCTACTCAACAGTCTGACATCTCAAGGCACGGTGAGATCCATCCTTCAATTATCTTGGCCCATTGGACCAAAAATATATATTGAGCCTCAACCCCCAATCAATGTTCTCACTCACCATCAACCATGGATTTATATAGTGATCGCCTCTGCTGTGACTAATGGGAAACACCATCCCCTAAACTAATAAATCTATGGTGACCTCTACCCACACCAAGTGGTTAACACCACATCATTGTGTCTTTATCTATGTTCTCATGACTCTAATGGTGCTATCGTCCAATCAAAATGAGTGGAAATAATCAACAATACCTAATCCAAACCATCTGGAGGAACTCCATCACCACATTTGAACCTCATTGCCCAAACATGACAAGGTTCATCACCCTCTACCTCATCCTGATGAACCTTATTGCCTTAATCTCAATGACCATCAGCACCTAAAATCACTCGAGACAAGGCCAGAATGTTCCCATGGAACCCATATGATCGCATTATAATTAATTTAATTTAATCAATTGGAACCTCATGCCAAACCAAATTGGAAACCAAATTCACACATACCATGTTCCCATCGGCATCCTCCAATAATAATTATAAAATACAAGCATTAAATTAAAGGGATAACTTAGACCACCTCGCTCACACATATTTAAATGATCATCCCATAGAACACATATAAACAAGGAGAAATTTAGGAACCACCTACCTTATTCTTGTAGGCACTTGCTCTTTGAATACAGGCCCCAAATCCAAGCTGAAACGAAAGGAAATGAAGAATATGACAGACCCTGAAAATAAGGAAAATGAGATTGGATGGAAATATCCTTAAAAATGTTGAGATAAAAGAATAAATAAAAATTAATCAAAGCCTTATTTATAGAAATCCAATTCACCTAACGGTGCTTAAATCAGAGTCTGAACAAGGAAGTTCTATCAAAGCCTAAGGGAGAGGAAAAGGAGCTCCCATGGATGCTGGAGGGATGCTCGAACAAGGTAATAAATAGGATAAATAAACATTAAAGGAAGGAAGTTAATATCATTAAATTAACCCTGTTTAATGGTTCATATGTTTAGGCTTCATAGTTTATCTAACTGTGTGCCAAATGTGTGGTTCCGCTATCTAATAGGGCACCCCACCTCACATGGCTAGGTGCACAGTTTTTCAAACCATGGGTAGCCTATGCAGATCACCTTTGCAATAAACTATAGAATTATCACATGGTCATGTTACCCACCCCATGTAATTTTACTAACCATGCTCTCAAACAAAAATGGTCCACAAATTTTCCCTAAAGGGATTCATAGTTTGAACAAAATATGTACCTCTTCCCACGCCATCTTAAAATTATTTTTCAGGGCCTGACACTCTCGAAACTCATTTGAACCCCCATGGAACTCATCGTGACTTAAAACATATCTAAAAAAACCCTTGGATAATTAAAACTATTGAAATTAACCTCTAAATCCCAGAATGAAAGTTGGACCACTCATCAAACTCAAAATTAAAATTTACCTGGAAATTCTAACCTTCTCAAAAACCAGGGACATTAAATCTCCCCACCTTAAGATAGCTCATACCTGAGATACGTGGTATTATATTGAGATGATACTGAACATAACCATATCTTAACCATTATCTCAGACTACACCAGTCTCCACTCATAGGATAATTCCTCTTGTGTAAATCCTTGCCTTAGGAATTTTCCTACTCAGTCACTTCCCAACCCAAATCGATATTTTAACGGTTCCTCCAACCATCCTTTGGATATAAATTCCCCCAAATGACATATATTCATTACTTCACATCTCTAGGTGATCAATTCATACCCATGTCACTCATAACACCAACATTCATGCATCACAACTTATTCCCAAAAGAGTTATTGTATCATATGAATATAAATTCATGCCCGTAAAATATTTTGATGCCTACACATCTCATACAAGATACACATCACATATGATTCCACATATTAATTCATTCCTAGTTAATTTATATAACACATGTGCACCTCATGCACCAAAATTATTCATATCCAAAAACAAAATGAAAACACGGCCATGATCATGATATACCTCTAACTATATTTGGCTCCCCTTTCTACTATGAACCTTCCATATCAATAGTATGCACTTGGCCTAAAGCCTGACTTACCAAGGCCTAACCTTCCTATCGATCTACACCAGATACCAGCCACTAACCCCACTTCTAGGTCTCTCTCTCTTCCATGACATGTGTTCACAATAGTATCCCAACTACTAACCCCTAGTTCTGCTCCTGGTCCTACCTCAGATCCCTGAGTTTGACCTAGTCCCTAATTCCCAGCTACCCAATAAGTCTTCCAACGGAACCTATCTAGATGTCCCATATTCCCACATGCCCAACACTCATTTGGAGTCCTATCACACTGAGTCTAAACATGTCTTGTCTACCCACACTAGAAGCACACCATCGATGACTCACTCCTTTATGGTATTCATGAATCTATGGCCCGACTTCCTTGTTGATACTCCTCATGGTCCTACTTCCAACTACCTGAGGCACCATTTCCTAACTCACCTAGAACCATCACCCGAATCAAATAAGTCTGGTACATCAATTTTTCCTCATCTATTAATGTCTAATTCACTGTCTCTAAGAACAAGGTTAACCTGAAGATGTTTATTTACACCCTTATGGCATGTCGTAATCCATCCTCAAACCATCTCAACATCATAGTGTCATCCACTAATATAGAAAAAAAATGGGATAGGTATTTGAACCTTTCATCATATATAATCCATGATGGATGTGTCCCCCTATTATAGATTCATGAACTCATGGGTTCGGTCCATCCTCAATGTCTCCAGGAAGAAATGCTCAAAGAATCTAGTCTCTAAATCCTTCCATGCTAGTTCCTCATTCCTGTTATCCTATACCTATACATCGCACTAGTTCTTTTTCAATACTTTGAGAATATAAGTATCCAGCTTCACCCTTTGTCTTGGGGGTGTCTTGAGATTATCAAATATCATCTGTATAGACACGATCCAATTATCTATGCTTGTGGCCCACCCTTACCCTAAAATAATAGTGGGTGCTGAGACTGGAACTCCCACATCAGATAATCCATGGATGGATCAGCTCCCTGAGCTTCACTTTCAATACTATGTATAAATCATACCAATATCTCCTTAAGTTTCTCATCTAGACATGGCCCCATATCTTCCACATGTTGTGGATTCCCCCTGTCTCATAGACTCTACTTGTGTATCATGATTATCTCAACCCTCAGGGGCCTCATCCCATTCATGATCTAGTAGCACCACATCTCTTCCCTACTAACACTCCACTAGAGCCTGTCTAGGTGGAATCATGTTGAATACCAAATACCATGGTCAATAACATCAATAAAAATCATATATCACAAATAGGGAAAGTTGTAATAGGTAGTGAATCTAATCACCCTTAAAATTACCTACTGAACCCACATCACATATCATCTAGCCTCATAGAATCCTACCTACCCATATTAGATTCAAGTATCACATATCATGCATATCAAAAAACACCAGTTTAGGGTGGCTGAGTAGAATTCCACCAAGAAGTTATACAGGAAAACATTGTTTGTCTTATTGTTTTAATTTTAAATAGCTCACCCATTTACTTTATCCCTACCCACCCATGTTAGATTCAGGATCTACATACATCACACACATATGATCACATATTAGTTTCATAAGAAACCATATACCTATCCTAGATGAGTATAATTCCACCAAGAGACTATATAGGAAAGCATGTTTAGACTTTTTTTGACACTTTAAACAACTCAACCCCTTTTCATGTATTCCAGGTTCCAAAAAATAGTCGCAAGCACATACACATATCATATGATCCTAAGTTTCTACCATGATGTATAAATACTCATCCCTTGACATACCAAGATAATGGTCAAAATCCCATAAACCAATAACATCACACCCAAGTGAGCCACTCGAGGTGGAAATATATAAATAGTGATAGCACAAAACATAAAATAAATTTTCCACCCCTTTCAGCTTGTTTTATCCCCCTTGTATGGGGATATAGGAACCCAAACATGAGCTCCTAACCCAATTTCAATTAGATCCTAGTCTCCAATCTACCACAACCCAAATAGAAAGACAAAATAAAAATAAACTTCTCTGATACCATTTTTAGCACCCGAACTAGGATCCACTTAACTAGTGCTTCAAGATGGAGGGCCACTTATCCTTAGGCATGTCTCCCCATATTCCAAAGGATACCAACTAGCAATGAGGGTCTATTAGGTGATTGTGGTGAGACTATTCCCTCTGGTGATGATAATAATAATAATAATTTAAATGGTATTAATAAATAAAGGCACTACAAAATCATGTAAACAAAATCAATGGAAGAAATAATAATAAACAACAATAAAAATCCAAAACATTCTAGCCATATATATTATATAATGTATACACATTCCATATCAGTCATACAAAACATGAAAAATCGCTCAGAGTCCAATCAAATAAGTGAATACTAAAAATCCAAAAAGTGACTCTATCTTGATGTAGAATAACCCCCATGGTCCATCTACCATCCATACCATTCACCTAAGCATCCCTACTCACTATTGTCTAGTGAATGATCAAGGTACCTTACCTGATCTCAAAGACATAAATTTTTCATGCATCTTGAGGGGGCCGTGCAGGGTGTGAGTATGAACTCTGTAGGCCACCACAAAAGGCAACCTGCCTTACATCCATATTTATAATAGTGTATGTATACATAAACAAACTAAATTAACTGACATATAAAAATATATATCCCACTTCACTAGCACTCAACAGCCATAAGGAATCGTTTACTTGCCTCTGAAAACATTGGTGTGGAATGATATATCTATGATCTGTCATACTGGGAGAACCCTCGATTTCCCAACCATCTCCATATACAAGTCACCCAAAATCTCATGCCAAATAATACTACATGCATCACATGTTGAGTCAAATGACATCCCATTGGCATGACCAAATAATATGTCACAAGTCCCTTGGAATCCCATTTAATCAATCACCATCATCATATCAGCCCAACATCCCAAGGTGTGGTGATGTCCATCCTCCCATATGCAATGAACCACTATTGTCTTGATAACCTGAAATCCCAAGGCTTAGTGATATCCATACTTTAATAATCCCAACCCATTATCCCAAGCATATATATCAAGCCTCATCACCCAACTGATGGTCTCACTCACCATTAACTATGGATTTCTACAGTGATCACCTCCTCCATAATTGATTGTCAACACTATCCCATAAGACACTAAATCTACAGAGGACTCCACCTATAATGAGTGGTTAGAAACAACTCACTAGGTATTTATCTGTGTGCACGTGACTCCAACAGTGCTATCAGCCAATCACAGTGAGTAGAAATCGCCGACCATACCTAATACACACCATCCATTAGAACTTCACCACCACATGAAAACCCCATTAACCAAACATAGAAAGGGTCATCAACCTTCACCTTATCTTAATGAACCTCTTCACCTCAATCCCAGTGATAATCATCACCTCAAATCACTTGGTTCAAGCCCAATACATTCCCATGGAACCCATACAATCACATCATAATTAAATTAAATCAATTTTTACCTCATTCCAAACCAAATTGGAAACCCAATTCGTATATACCATTTAATTCAAGGATAAACACACTAAATAAACATTGATTTTCCCATATACATCCTATAATAATAATTATAAAATAAAATAATTAAACTAAAGGTCTCTCCCATACCACTCCACTCATGAGTATTTAAATGTTCATCCTATAACATGTGTATAAATAAGGAGAAGTCTAGGCACCACCTACATTATGATTGTAGGAACTCTCTCGTCAAATATTGACCACTAATCCAAGATAAAATGGAAGGAAATGAATAGTCTAAAAAAGAACCTAGAAATAGGGAAAATGAGATCAGATGGAAATATCATTCCAAATAGAGATATAAAAGAAAAAAGGAAGCAAAAGGAATCAAAGCCTTTCTGTTAGCTATCCAAAACACCTGACAATGATCAAATCGGAGCCTGAACAAGGAAGTTCTATCAAATCTTAAGGGTGAGGGGAAGGAGATACCAAGGCTTCTAGAGGTATAGTCAAATGGGGGAAGAAATGGGATAAATAAAGGTTTAAGGAGGGAGGGAAAATCAATAAATTCACCCTATTTAATGACCTACACAATTAGGCTTCACAGTTTGGCTAACCATGTTCCAACTATGAGGTGCCACTATCCAAAAGGGAAACCCACATCGCATGGAAAGGAACATGGTTTTTAAAACCATACATAACCTATGTGGATAACCTATTCAATAAACTATAGACTTATTTCATGGTCATGAACCCCACCTTGCATGGTTTGACTAACCATTATCTAGAACAAATATGGACCACATGATTTTCCCTAAAGGGACGCATAGTTTGAAAAAACGGTGTGCCTCTACCTATACCTTTCAAAAATTATATTTTAAGGCATGATGCTCCCAAAAATCATCTAAACCTACAAAGAACCCACATATCCTTAAACCCCATCTAAAAACAACATGTTGGAGCATTAAAACTCTCGGAATTAACCTCTAAAGCCTAGAATTAAAGTTGGACCACTCACTAAACTTAAAATTCAAATTTACCTAGAAATTCTGACCCACTCAAAAACCCAGGACGTTACAGCATATTCCTAAAACCAATTTTCTTAATGAATTGAAATATTTTATTTTTTTTATTTGGTAATGTTCATATGAAATATAAAAAGAGGAATAATTTTTCTACTAAATCCAATTAATATTGGAATAATATACATATCCTCTTTGATTTTCCTTATTAGACAACCAATTTATTACATCATTATTTACATGTAATGTACATTAATAAAAATATATGTGAAATATTTCTTTCAATACTTCTAAATGTCAAGTGGAATACCAAATATGATTTACAATATCAATGTGACTTAGTGGATTGGGGTATCAAACTAGATCTAAATCTTGTGTGTATTGATGAAAATAATTGGAAAGTTATTTATGCTTCTTAAGTGATGAAATATTTATATAAAAATAAATTTTTTGAATTATTAGTTAATTTCATGGTTCTTTATGGCTATTAAAACAACATATTGAATGGGCTTGATAAAATAGTTGTGAAAATGAAATATTTTAAAACTTATGACTATCACATCCTTATTCCTGAATTGATTTTAATAGTAATCTATCATTTACTATCCAATAATAAAGGGTGAATTTGATTTGATTATTCCATTTTTATAGATATATTTTTGATTAAAAAAATTCCAAGTCTTTCTTGATAAAAATATAGGAATAAGAACCCTTAATTTTGTGTGAGTTTGAGAAAAAAATTCCTCCATATTTTTTCACTTGCATGATGCATATAACTATTCATCTTCCAACTGAAGTACTTATTGGGAGACCCATTAATTTTTATTGGATGTATCCAACCAAAAAATTATGTACACAATAATGTTTTATGTCAGTACTAGGAATCATCGTAAATGTTCCATTGTGAAAGTTTATTTAACTCGATAATGTATGGATTTTTGTTCAATGTATTTGGTTAATGTGAGCACAAGATGTAACCTTCCAATGAAAAATGAATATGAGTGGTATGAGAAATTTTATCCCTCTTTTACATTACATCCCCAAATAGGGGGAATTCCTAGATCATATACATTGGATACATTGAGCCTTGAAGACTGGGAAATGGAACATCACACAGTCTTGTTTTACTGTGATTTGTTTGATGAGTACATCAAGTAACTAATTTGAAAATATATATGTTATCTCATCCTAGATAATTATAAATATATATTAAACTTTTAATACCTTTTTTATATAGGTAACATAAATAAATTATAATTAAATTTCATTGTTCATCACCTTTGAGAAAGAGTGATACTTTCATAGAAAAGTGTTCCTAACTGGTTGAAATCAAGGGTATAACCATTAATTTTATAAATTGAACAATAAATATTAATTTAATTTTAATATTCATATATATTTTAGGTATTGATTTTATTTTTTTACTTTTCTTCTAAAGAAAAAAGATCATTGGCATTTATTCCCAATAATTTGGTTCATGAATGAAGTTCACTAGTGATCAATGGTTATAAATTTGTTATAATAGGTTGGTAAATGAACATGATAACACAACAGAATGGTGTTATGTTAAATGAAACAATATACTATTATGTGAATTCATTATATATCCTGTGTTGATATAAAAATGTATCTTATTATGTATTTTTTTAGAAAATACTAATATTGGATCATTAATCTCATAGTTGAGTTGCTATGATGAAATACAAGTGGTTTGATCCAATAACATGATGATTGTGGATTTAGAGCTATTGAAATGAGTCACTTTATAGATACCAATGATCTATGTATTTTGTAATAAATTATGAAATAATATTTTTATGTGAAAGATCCTCTAAAACATAAATTTGGTTTCATTACTGAAGTAATCCCAAGATATATTTTTTATGATGGTGGGGATTATATTGACACCACCATTACCCACATTGGTCTTGATCAATATGTTACATATGATGAATCAAATAATTAAATTTGTAGAGTTGTACATGAAACTGAAGTAGTGGTGGGTAATATGTAGAAGCAATTATATTTGGTCTCAAATCATTTGGTTTAGCTCAGGTTGGTACTATTCAAATTGCATTAATTTGGTTTCATTTGATTTAGCTTGGGAAGGTTTTAATTTTATCATGGTGGATCAATTTGGAAGGGTAATTTTGGTTTTTTTTATTTTGGTTGAATTTAATTAGATTTTCATATAGTCCATTAAATTTGACTAAATTTCCAAATACACAAATACAAAAATGACCAAATGCTCAAATAAATAAATGTAAAAATGACCAAATGACCAAATGAATATACAATCAAATGACCAAATTAGCATATGGGAATATGAGAAAATGACCATATAACTATATAACCAAATAAAAAAATAAAAATATGACTATATGACCAAATGACCATGTGACTAAATAACCAAATTTCAAAATTACCAAATGACCAAATGCAAAAATGACCAAATAACCATACGACCAAATGACCATATGACCAAATTACCATATAACCAAATGACTAAATGACTATATGAATAAATGAACATATGACCAAATATACAAATGATCATATGAAAAAATGACCATATTACCAAATGACCATATAACCAAATAACAATATGTCCATATGACCATATATCCAAATGGAAAAAAGACCAAATAACCATATGAAAAATTACTATATGGACATATGACCAAATTAGAAAATGCATAAATGATATAATCAAAGAAAAAATAAACAAATAACAAATAACAAAGAATAAATACAACAAATAAACAAAACAATACATAAAATAATCAATATATATAAGTAAATGAAATAATAACATTCGTATTAAAATAAAACTACAACTACTTAACCCAACCAAATATAAACCAAATGAACTTGAATCAAATAAATGTGAACCAAATCGACCTAAAATCACATAAACTGAACCAAACCATCTTAAACATGACCATCCAAAACCAAACTAAACTCAAGGACAAATCAAAGAGAAATGAACCAACCTAAAATAATCCAAATTGAATTAACCAAACCCAAAATGAATTGGACCAAATTGAACATACAAGAATAAAACCAAAAATCACATAAATTGAACCAAACCATCTTAAACATGACCATCCATAACCAAACTAAACTCAAGGACAAATCAAAGAGAAATGAACCAACTTGAAATAATTCAAATTGAATTAACCAAACCCAAAATTAATTGGACCAAATTGAACATACAAGAAGAAAAACAAATATTACCCATATTTAGCATGATAATTAGTATGTGTTGATTATGATATTACGCATATTTTATGTTTTGTTTATATTTACACTAAATATGACATGATTATGTTATGTTACTACCTATATCTTGTTTGTACTGACGATTTTTATGACTTAATTATGTGACATAACCTCTTATGTCTTGTTTATCTTACCCATAAGTAATGAATTTATAATTAAATATATATTTATTTTCAAATGAAAGAAATTAAAAATATTGAATAGATGCACATGAAGAGAATATCTAAAAATGATCGACACATGAGAGAGATGATCATTCATCCTCTGGTCCCCATTGTGAGTATAATGTTTCAAATATATATATATATATATATATCAATTTTATAATGTATAATTTCATTTAATTAATAATTTTTAAATTTTAATTAGTAACTACAATCCATGTGGAAACTATTCTCTGGATATACTAGCAACATTGGTGACTATCCTGATAGATCGAGGGGGTACTAGAGCTACATGCAGCACTCGTCGTACCCAATCACACCCAGACACTTCACTATTTATAATAGCTTCTCATCCCATGGTTCCCTTAGAGGATTTGGTGATATTCAAACCTCTTATACTATCGCTACCTTTTTTGTCTGATCCTTTTCCTCATCTACCATTTCCTTGTCTGATGATGGATCTCACTCCTCATATCTATTATCTTTTTCCACCAACTTCTATGCCACCTCCATTTCCTAGTTCTCTATTATCTTCGGGATTTTATATTCATTATCCTTTGACTTATACTCCAGTGAATTCTGATCATATTTGGCATGATCATAATCATGAGTATACATTGGACCTCACTCTCACTACACAAGTTACCAATACTTCATTTCCTAGGGGTCTACCATATCCCACTAATCAATCTACCTCAAGTATATGTATACAACCCTAGTAAATTTTGTAACCATGATTTATTTTTGTTGTAAAATGTATTAATTTAATATTTTTCATTTATTCTTTCACAACTATATCTACTAATATTAGGTGGTGTGGTCGTACTCACATGTGTGAAGTATGGAACTTCCATACATAGTTAATGGTTAGTACAATGACGGCAATCAAATGATTGGTAAATTTGGAAGATAATGTAGAAGTTTTTTTGTGGTGCTTTCCAAATATAATAGAATAATCCCCATGAAATCAATCTCCTTGAGACACATTAGAGATAAAATCAATGGTAATACATGAGTTTAGATATGGGTAAGAAAATTTATTATATTAAATTGTATGTTATTATGGTATTTATATGAATTAATATTTTGGCAGAAGTTTCACTATAATTTTCCTAATGATGAAGATATGAGGGACGCACAAATGATGTAATTATGTGAGTTATAGAGAGTATATAATCATGAGTTATATAGTGGTGATTCTGGTTGAGTTGACATATATTTATAAGGTATACCAAACCTCAATAATTGTCCAGTGACACAATACATAGAAATGATTTCTTATTTTAAGAGTAATGAGTTTAATGTATTAGTAAAAAAATTTATTAAAAATGATTATGATTTGTATTAATAATTTTTTTCATATTATTGAATTTTATTTTTTAGGATTCTTCAAAAATAAATAAAAAACAAGGGTGTTATGAAGTATAGGCACACTTTGGTGTGAACTACTATAAAGGATCATGATAGAAAGAAACCAAGTATTATTAATGTATGATTGAGTTTAATTATGTACCAACATAACTAAACCAAACCAAATCAAACCCACCTCTCCTAACATGACTTGACATGAATAAAAAAAAGTGAATTGAATTGAAGTAAACTGAACAGAAACAAACCAAACAACATTGGAATGAACCAACTGTAGCAAGGAATAACAAGACCATCTCAAATCAAACTAATTTGACCCATACCAAATCAAAATAAACTAACATGATGTGATCCAAATAGAAATAAACAGAAAAAAAACCTACTTGAATTAGATTAAACAAAACTAAAATAAATTGAACTCAATAGACATGACCTAACTTTAACTAAACAAAACTAAATGAAATTGAACCATACCTGGTGGAATAAAATAGAATCAAAATAAAATGAATTGAATATAAATTGATCTGAACTTACTCTAAATAAAATGAAACAAATAAATTCAAAATGAAGTAACAACCAGGTCGGAAGCGATTTGAAAAAAAATGAAAACTTTTAGAACAATAATAAATAATAACCAAACCAAAATGAACCAACCAAAATTGAACATTATCAAACTAAATAAAATTTATCCAAAATATATTTACATGTAAATTGTGTCAAAGGATAAATAATTTCACATAAACTATATTAACATATAACCATGTAAATTTTATTAACATATAAATTGTATTAACATATCAACAATGTTAATATATAAATTGTATTAACACTTTAAGAGTAATATTATATAAATATATTAACATATAAAATATATAAAAATATAAAAAATCACTTAAACTATATTAACATATATATATATATATATATATATTATTAACATATAAGTTATAATGAGAGTAAAAAATATTAACATATAAATTATAAACATTTTACAGTTTCATTAAACTGTAAACTATAAAATATTTATAGTTTTCATTAAACTATTTATAGTTTATAGTTTACAATTTTCATTAAAATATAAGCTATACATAGTTTATATGTTCATTAAAAAATTTACAGTTTATATGTTTATTAAACTATAAACTATAAAAATGAACCAAAAACTATATTAATGAATTAACAATATACATATTATAATGTATAAATAGTTTGATATAATAATTAAACGTTTTTATTTATATATTATAAATAGTATTACTTGATATTAACATATAAAAATGAAAATAGATTCACAAACTATTAACATATAAACATTGAAAAATGTAAACTATATTAACATGTAAACTATAAACTATATTAATATGTACATAGTTCCAATTAGTATTAACATACAAAGATGTAAATAAATTCATTCAATATGAACATATAAACCTTTAAGATATAAAATCTAACTAAACTGGTGGGGGTATAATGAAACTAAATATAAATAATCTTAATTATCTACATATAATCAAATGAAAATCAAACATAACATAATTGAATTGAACTAAAAGGGAATAAACTTACCCTAATAGACCCGAACTAACCTGACCAAAATAAAATTAAATTGAATAAAACTAAATACAGTCAAACCTTAACTAAACTGAACTATAACAACATTTATAAAAAAAATCTAAATCATATTGTATTAAACTGCACCAAATGGAACTAAATTGAACCATAACAAAATGAGTAAAATTGAACTAAACTGAATAAAATAAAATTTAATCAATATTTTCAAACTGGACTTGAATTAAACAACACAAAACTATTATAAAATGAACCAAACCAAAATAAAACACTCAAAACTGACCAGAACTAAATTAGACCAAGCTAAAATAAACCATATTAACCCAAACTAATTGAATTAAAATATTTTATTCATAATTAAACCAAAAAAATATTAAGTGGATCTAAATGATCCAAATTTACCTAAACTGTTCTTACTCAAACTAAAATCACCCAAACCTAGTCAAACTGATATAAAATTAACAAAATGAATAGAAAAAAATTGAATTAAACCCATCCAACCTCACCAAATACAATAGTAATAAAACTAATCTGAATATACCTTGAGAAAAATGATCCATGTTTATTCATTTTGGTTTTACTTATTCTAATTTCACTCTGGTGGAGATGATACAATTTATTTTGGTGAAATTTAGTTAAATTTGATTCGGTTTTGTTCAGTTAAATATGGGTTGGAATGGGTTGATTTTTTAAGAAATATAGTATTATTGAATATTGTTTTCTAACATTCAATGTAATTTTTAGTGGGTGGTTTTGAACATTGAAGGGTGTGTACCTTGAGTAAAATCATTCTAATAAAGTGAAAATAATAAATATGTGGTTGTTTTAAACAAATATATAGAAGAAAATATTATAAATTTTATTATGTTACTTTCAAATTTTAATATCTATTTTATAACTAAATATCTCATTTATATTATCAATAATGTGATTTAGAGGCCCTTGATGAAGCACCTATGGTTTCAGGTACATGGACCTTTATTCGTGCATTTTGAGTCTTTATAATTCTCAAGTTGAGTTCTGGTAGGTTCCAAGGGGTTTTGGCATATTTTTTAGGATTTTATATAGGTGATAGGTTTGTGCATGGTTATTAGAAATCATGCACTATCTCCAAGAAACCATGAAAGGGAAGATAATGGACACTAGGTAGGTGCATGGTTTGGCCAAACCATGTGAGTTCCTAGGAGAAACCATGATTCTTGAAATAGAGGGAAAGGAATGGTTGGTTCACGGTTTTCCTAACCATTTGATCCAATTGTGTGAGGGGTTTTCTTAAGATAGTAGCACCACATGGTTGGTGCATGGTTTTATAAACCATGTGACTTCACTATGCAGCATAAAGTTGACCCTCCTTAAAATGTGGATCTAATCCAAATTTATCCCTTTAACTCTCATTTTTTCCCTAATATCTCCATAACCCAAATTACTTTTTCTCCCAAGGCTTGAGAGACTTTTCATTTTGATTCAGAATCAATTATTAGGTAAATAAAAGTGTGTTGGAGGCACGGATTCATTGGTAAGCCATCGTTCTTCATCATTCTTCTTATATATAGTCTTCTTCACTATTATAAACTTAGTATATACCCACACATCTATACTTATGGTTTACAGAAATTGTGGGTATAGAGTGGGTCAAATCTTTCTTTACCAACGGTTTATGTAAACCATTGGTATAGATAGGTTATCCCAATGGTTTTAAACACTCATTGGTATAGGCTGAGCTATACTAATGGTTTTTTAAAACCATTGAGATATAATTTTCTCATATCCCTTGGACTCCCACCCCCCCCCCCCTTCACTTTTGAGCCCTATTATCCCCTCACTCGACCACTGACTGATTCTCCTCTCCTCCTATGTTCTCCCCTAACTCACGTATTTTTTATTCTGATCTTCTTCGACATCAGATTAGTGAGTTCTAAATCCTTCTTCTCTTCTACTGACTATTGTTTTCATTTTTATCTATGTATGAACACATAACCAAGATACAATTAGGTCATGATTCTTCCAGATTATTTGAAATAAGGTTTATTTATATTATTATTTTATAGTATTGCATAATAAATATGAGTGTAATAGATATATTTATTGTTTTAATAAGGTTATCCACTACTTTAACATAAATCCAATACAATTTTTTCAATAATATATATTAAATGATTATGTAATTAATTAATGTAGTAATTTTTTTATTTTATTAATGTATTAGGGGGTTATTTTATGTCATGTGATTATATAGAATAATTCATGAGTTACCTTTACTTAGATAAGTATACCCTTGCGTAACTTTCAACTTTTCCTACTTACCTTTACATATGTTAGTTTACTCTTAGACATGTTATAAAATTAGTCTCAACTTTTATGAAAGTATTGTAGATCTTGAATGAACCTTATATAGACTTCTCCTACCCTTACACATGGGTGAGGAATATATCACTTGAAGAGCTACTTGACACTACTAGAGATCCATTTCTTCCAATTTCTCTGAAATAAATTACTCTTTAAAATGGGGATGAGTAACTTTTATGAGCCAATATTTATCTCCCACATATTTTTTGAACCTCTAGAAACTACTTAATAAAACCAATTTTTTGGTAGAATTATTTTTACAAGTAGCTTCCTAGTATCCTAAAAAACACTCAGATGATACCAACATGTTATTTTATAATAAATCACTTGAAAGGATTTCCAAATATCCTAACTTCATTAGTAAAAAAAATTGGATTTGAAACCTGAATCATTCAAAAATAGGATTTAAATACACTATATCTTCAATATTTTAGTATATTAATATATATTCTTTCATGTATTTTCAGATTCACAATGTTCTACACTTAATTAATGATTTTTTCAATTTCAAAATTATCTATAAATTTCATTTCATCATTCCCTATGGTATTTTTAATACTACTTTTAATGCACACATGGTGAATACCCCCCATGGATTGTATCAACCCCTTCATCCTACATCACTCAACTTATCATATTTAACAATAAAGTAAAAGGGGATAGGGGTACCTATGACATCCTCATGTTAATGTAGTGGTTTTTCTTGATGAACCAACTCTTTTATTATACTATTCCTCCAAGCCTTTCTAGTGACTATTTTTTTACAAAACCAATATTGACGATTCTATTTCAGATCTTCTCTATGACATTCTTTTTCCTTCTTAGTTTGGGTTCCTTCACCATTATGATACTAATCCCACTAATACTTGTCTCTTCTTTTGATACATTTTTCTTGCACCCTTCAACATGCTTCCTATACCAATGGAAGGATCTTTAAACAACTTTGACCACTTTCCATTTTGAGTGATATTTGAGGTCATTAAGTCATACTTTATGTTTTTCCTCTTCTTTGATATCCATAAGAATCACTTCATACTTATTCTTCCTTAGTGAATCCTTATTTAAGGGAACTTACTTTACAATTTATGCGCACTCTATGTGTATGTAGACCCAATTTAATTTGATTTTGGTATTTTAAAGTTAATTTTTTATTTAATGGATGATCATTGGATATTATTTGGACTTATAGAAGGAGGAAAGTGAAACATTTTTCCTTTCCAATTAGATATGAGAAATTTTTGCTAAAAAATTTTTTATTGTATTTCATATATCATACAACTTCGGGCTTCCATCTCCTTTATTACATTTTGGATATATTTTTTCTATTTTATAAATTTTAGTTTATATTATATTAGGATTGTATTATTGTTAATATTTATATAAATTATGGTAGAATTTAAATGATATTATTATACCTTTTTTTTGTTATGATGTTGGGTGACACATTGTAGTTATTCTTGAGTAAATGTTTTCCATCATAAAGACAAGTGTATTTAATTGGATTAATGTCATATTTAAAACATGGAAGTTTTAAAAATAATTATTTCATAAATACATATATATTTAATTTGATTTTGTAATAGTTTTTTTACATTCCATTTCTTATACTTTTTCTAGTTTGTTATTTATAGGCATCACTTATAGCATATGTTATTTCTCTTATTCTTTATTTTTCTAGCTACTAGTATGCTTTGATGAATTTCATATTAAAATTGGTTATAATGAATTTGGTAATTATGGTTTACATTATTGATTTGAATATAACTTTTTCCCCTATAATATAATGGATAGAAGTTGCATGTATTATATCGATCAGATTTCAACTGAGTTTCAAAAGAATTTGGATATTTTTTTAGATTTTTTATTTAACAATGCTTTATATAGAGGTTATATATAGTTTCTATGTTATACTTTTGTTGTAAGACCATGGTTAATTCAGGAATAAGTTATATACTATATAAAAAATATGTATTTCAAACAAAATATTATGTTTAGTATCATAATGGAGAGACAAGATAATATTTTACTATTCATGAATAGAAAGAAAGAAGTGGTACAGAGAATTTTATATTTGATAGGTTTCCATTTATATATCATCATAAGAGAGATAGTATGCCAGTGAAAAAAGATGATGATATCAGTACATTAGAGGAAAAGAATGAAGATGATGATGTTGAGAGAGTGAAAAAATTAATGAATGGTGCCAGAACTCTTGTATATCAGGAATGTAACAAAATGAAAAAGTTGGAATTTTTAATGTAGTTATATCATCATGTATGAAATTTCTAACACTATTATTGATTATATTATTACATTTTTTAAAGAATTTCTTCTTGATGGTGTAGATATTCCCTCAAATCATTATAAGTCATGGGAGTTAATTAAGCAGATTGGATTTTCTACTAATAAAATCCATGCTTGTACAAAATATTTTAGTTTATTTTGGGAGGAAACAAAAGACCTTAATGATTTTAAAGAATGTGGAACATCTAGATTAAAGGAAAATTAAAATGTAACACCATCTTGTGTTCCATAGAAAGTCATGTGGAACTTTCCATTGATTCCTAGGCTTCAAAATCTATTTATGTCTGCAGAAAACTCAACTAATATGCAATGGCATAATGTTGACAGAATTAAATATAATGATTAGTTGGTTCATTCTTCAGATGGAATATCATGGAAATAATTTGATGAAAAACATCTTGATTTTCTAGTTAAGGTTCATAATGTCAGGTTGGGTCTATCCTATGATGGTTTTAATCTATTTGGTTAGATTCTTACTACTCATGTCACGTGTCTAGTTTTTATTCATGTTTATAATCTTTTTCCATGGATGTGTATGAAAAACCTTTCACTTTCTTGAGTATACTAATATCTAGACCTTATGATCTTGATAATGATATAGATTTCTACTTGAAACCTTTAATAAGATAGTTGAAGTAGCTTTGGGATATGGGTGTGTGCACATTCGATGCTTCCACACAAAAAAATATTTCATATACGTACTTCCCTTCTATTGACTATAAATGATTTCTCTAATTATGAGATGATGTATGGTTTGATCAAAAATGAAAAAATATCATGTCCTATTTTTATGAAGAATACATGATCAATATGACTTAAATATCATTATAGTTTCAGTTTCATGGGGCATCGATAATTCTTTCCAATGGATCATCAATGAAGGAAGAATAGTCAAAGGTTTGATAATATTGTTGACACTGAACATCCACCTCAACATATTTCATGAACCTATGTGCTTAATGAATTGAAAGATTTTAGTTTTTCATTAGGTAAAGGTCAGATGAAATCTAAAAAGAGTAAGAATGTTGACACTAAATCCACTTATAATTGGAAAAATAAAAATATCTTTTTTGAGTTTCCATATTTATCTACCAATTTTTTACATAATTATTTATATGTAATTTAAATTGAGAAATATATATGTGAAATTTTTCTTAAAATTCTTTTAAATATAAAGGGGAAGACCAAATATAATTTAGGGTCTCACTGAGACTTGTTCCAGAACTGCATCCTATGTGTATCGATGAAAAAAATGGAAAGTTCCTTGTGCTTCTTATGTGATGACACCTTTAGAGAAAAATAAATTTCTAGAAGTATTGGATACTATCAAGGTTCTTTATGGATATTCTAGAAACATATCTAAATTATTCAACAGAAGGTATTTGAAACTTAAATCCCTAAAAACTCATGATTATCACATCCTTCTTCATGAATTGATTCCAACAGAAATCCAACATTTACTATCCAATAATGTAAGGGTGAAAATGATTCGCTTGTGCCATTTTTATAGATACATTTATTCTAAAAGGTTATCCAAGTCTTTATTGAAAAAAATGAAATAATAGGCACCTAAAATTTTTGTGATTTGGAAAATATTTTTCCTCCATCATTTTTCACTTTCATGTTGCATTTAACAATTCATCTTCCAACTAGAACACTTCTTGGGGGACGTATTTCTTTTCATTGGATGTATCCTACTGAAATAAATATATGCATAATGAATTATTATGTATGAAATAAGAATTATCCTAAATGTTCCATTTTGAGAGGTTATCTAGCTCAAGAATGTGTGGATTTTTTTTCAATGTATTTGTCTGATGTGAGCACAATACATAACCGACCAATGTGAAATGAAGATGAGTAGTGTGGGGAAATTGAGTCCTCATTTCCATATCTTCAAAAAATAGGAGGAATTATTAGGTCATATAAATTGGCTACATTGATCCTTGAAGAGCGGGATATGGCATATCACACAGTCTTGTTTAACTTTGGTTTGTTAGATGACTATATAAAGTAATTAATTTGAATATTTATATATTACATCATACTATATAATTTTAAATATACCTTAAATGTTTATTATCATTTTATATAGAGAACATAAAATTATAAGTAGAGTTCAATGATATTTTCCTTTGATAAATAGAGATGATTTTTGTATCAAAGAGTTTCATTCTTGGTTGGAATCAAAGGTATGGACATTACTTTAATTAACTTAAAATATAGATATTAATTTAATTTTATTATTCATATATATTTCAGGTATTGATTTCACCATTTGAATTAGCCTTTCAAGAATTAATATAATTGGATTTTGATCCCAATTATTTGGTTTGTGAATGAAAATATTTAATAATCAATGGGTATAAATTTGTTACAACTATTTGAGAAGTGAAAATGAGAACAGAAATTGATGGCGTTTTGTTAACTACAATAATAGATTGTTATGCTAGTGCATCAGATAGTAGGTCTCAATATGAAAATGTGTCTTATTATGGACTTGTTGAGAAAATATTGTTATTGGATTACTACTCTCATGGCCGAGTCACTATGATGAAATGTAAATGGTTTGATTCAATGGTACGACATGGTAGTGCATCAGATGGTATTATTTGCTTTAATTCAAAAAATTGGATTTAAAACGTGTTTTTTAAAAAAATTATAAATTTGTTTTAAATTATAGTTGATAAAACATGTTATGACGTTGTTTATTACTTCTTTGACTTCTAGGTTGTATGAAAAAAATTTAAAAACTTTTTCTAAAAAATGTACATTTCATTCTTATGTAGATTATTAAAGATATTTAAGAAATTAAAGGGAAGTGTTTATTTTATAATGATCAATGGATGCATGAGCTAGGGTTTCCTCATTTGGTTCTCTTAGTGAGTATAATAATTATAATATTTTTATTTTGCATTATATTTAATGTCATGTTTTTATTCTTTATCAAATTTTTTAGGGACATTCATATGAACTAGAGTTAACTTCTTAGAAGCCTACTAGTATGGGTCCAATTGGGGGTGATCCTAGAGCTACATAAAGCACCCGTTATACCTGTTCACACCCCGACCTACTAGTGCGCACCCCACCTACCACACCTTTTCATCCTCCACTTGATCCTCTAGGGATTTTCTCACCCATGCTTACACCAACATCTTATTTAGCCTATTATTCTCATACCATGTCTACTCCACCTCCAGGGATGTTCCCACCTATACCATATCCATATACTATGATGTATCCTTGGCCCTTATGTCCTTATCCCACCATGTATACACCTCCTTTATTTCCTAATATCCATCCAGGATCTGATGATTATGTTCCTTCAGCTTCCAATCTAATTCATGCAAATAACATAGTGTATTCATTAGAATAGGAAAAACCTTCAGAGGATATCGATCTAGGATAGACCAAAAATCTATTATAGGTTAATGAGTAGCCTGCATCATGTTTTTTTATTATAAGTGTGTCAAATTATATCACATCATTTTTCTCCTATTGTATTGTGAATTAATTATTTTTTTATTATTTTATATTATTTAGTGGGATCATCTAATAGGTGACATGGGCACACCCATATGTGTGAAGCCTAGAATCATCAAACACAAATAATGGTGGAATAAAATTAAGACAATAAAATGATAGGTAAAAATGTCAAGAAGTATAAAAGTTTTATGGTAACTTTATCCAAGTACAATGATATCATTCCAGTACAACCAGTCTCATGGTGGTATATCAATAATGTAATCATGGAGAAATCACGGGTGGATATATGGGTAAGAAAATTTGTTAAATTGGTATCTATATTATTATTGTATTTATATGAATTAACATGTTCATTGAAACATCAGTTTAACTTCCATGATGATGAAGCTACCAAGGTAACAAGGTTCATGGATCTTGAGGAGTTGTTGGGATCATATAAGAACAAGTTATATGTTAGTTGTAAGAGTAGAGTTGGTTCTAATTTAGAGGGTGTACCGATATTCGTTGAACGTCCACCAACACAATATTAAGAAATGACTATATATTGGAAGATTAATGAGTTTAAGGTGTTATTAATATTTAATGGTTTGCATTGAAAATTTAATTCTTATTAATTGTATCAATTTTTTTAGTATTCATCAGAAAAAAAAAACAAAAATAAGAAATATTCTATGATGTATTTTTACACATTGGGGTGCACTACAATGCCTGAGCATGAGAGGATCCATGTACTTTAATAAGAATATAAATAATATCTATATTTATATTTCTTCTAAAGTGGTTATTTCATTTTATTTGGCTTTTCAAGAAGTATAAAAACATAAATAGTTAGATTTTCATGCTGAAATTTAATATAGAAGCCTATAAATTTCCTATTTAGTTAGATTTTCATGGTGAAATTTAAGTTTTCTTCTCATGAATCCTTTTAATATAAGGCTAAAAATTGCCATTTAAACTAAGAATATATTTTTTATGATTTTTTTTAAAAAAATGTGGGAAAGGTATTAGCATGGGTTTAATACCTTTAAATAGTTACTTTTTAATAAATAAAAATGTTTTCTAAAGGGTGAAACTATGTTGAATTGTAATTTTTTTTGATAAACCTAAATTTAGTGGTAGGTAGGAAAAGGTAAATCCATGGTGATTCTGTTTGATGTCTTGGACATCATTTTTTAGAATTATGTATTGTTTTTTTAGGTTAAATAATATTTTTTTGGATATTAGTTACCTATTAGTTATTATGGATTTAGTATTTTGTTGATTGAATTACCACCACCACCATCCAATTTTTTATTAAAAAGGATAAATGTGATACGAAGGGTCTAAGGAGGTCTAAAATAATGCATACCAAGGGCATCCCCCTGAATTAGGTTCACCCCCTCGAGTTTAAAAAGAGAGATATGAGAAAGACAAGTAAAATGGGTACCATGGTGAGCTAGAGAATCCAGGTGATCCGCCACTTTGTTCCCCTCTCGCTAGGTGTGAGTGACAATAATATCATCATTGAGGAGAGCTCTGCATTTATGAATGATATAGGATATTGACCAGGGGTAGAGCCTTTTCCAACTAAGGAGTTATATATGATCATGGAGTCTGTTTCCATACAAGAGATCTGGATGTTCTATTGGGCACAAAGATTGATTCTGGTTTGGACTACTTTGTCCTCCGCCTGAAGGGAGTTCCCACTCCCATAGTGAGCTGTGAAGGCCATGAGCACACTCCCCCTATAATCTTGAACAACACCTCCACCCTGAGTGTCTCCCATGATAAAAGATCCATCTATATTGATTTTCAGACCATTTGTTGGAGGAGTCCAGCTGACCCATTGCCCCGACGGCCAGGGGACAGACACGCATGTTTGATAATGGTGTATGTTTGATATATGTTCTAGTGTTTAAATTAGGGATTGATAATTTTGGTATACATTTGATCCTGGATGTGGAATTGGTTCATATTTTTAGGGATGATAATTTGTTTAGTATATAGGTTGTAAAAACCCATGTCTCGGTGGATTGAAGTAAAGGGGGAATTTCGTCTAACCTAAAAATACCTAACCCAAATTGAACAAAATAACCTAACCTAAAAAGACCTAAACCAAAATGAAAAAAATAAAATAACTCAAAATAAACCAAATAACCTAAACCCAAGTAAACCAATTGTTCTAACCAAAAAAATGAAAAAAAAATTACCAAATGAACTAACCAAAAAATACATAACCCTAAAATGAACTAAGTGACATGGACCAAAATAAACAAAATGACCTAACTCAAATATGAAATAACCCAAAGATAAAGAAAATAATGTAACCCAAAATAAACCAAATGAAATAACTCAAATATGACATAACCCAAAGATGAACCAAATAACCAAACCCAAAATTAGCCAATTGAAATAACCTAAGATGAACCAAATGAACGAACCCAAAATTAACCAAATGACCAAACCCAAGATGAATGAATTGACATAACCCAAAATTAACAAATTTAAATAACCCAAAATAAATTATATGACAAAACCCAAGATGTAAAACCCCAAAATTAACCAAATTTCATAACCCAAAATTAACAAAATGACCAAACCCAATATGAACCAATTAACATAACCCAAAATTAATCAATTCACATGACCCAAAATTAACCAATTCACATAACCCCAAATTAACCAATTGAAATAACCCAATATTAACAATTGAAATAATCCAAAAATAACCAATTGACATGTCCCAAAATTAACCAATTGACATAACCCAAAATTAACGAATTGACATAACCAAAAATTAACCAATTGACATAACCCAAGATTAGACAATTAGAATAACCCAAAATTAACCAATTGGAATATCCCAAACCAAATATCAACCAATTTACCAATTAAAATAACCCAAGATTAACCAATTAACATAATCCAAGATTAACCAATTGAAATAACCCAAGATTAACCAATTGACGTAACCTAAAATTAACCAATTGACATAACTCAAAATTAACCAATTGACATAACCCAATATTAACCCAAGATTAACTAATTGATATAACCCAATATTAACCAACAATCATAAACCAAAATCAACCAATTGACATAACCCAAAATTAACCAATTGACATAACCCAAGATTAACCAATTTTCATAACCCAAAATTAACCAATTGACCAATTAACCAATTTACATAACCCAATATTAACCAATTGACATAACCCAAAATTAACCAATTGATGTAACCCAAAATTAACAAAATGACCAAAACCAAGATGAACTAATTTATATAACCCAAAAATAACCAATTGATATAACCCAAAATTAACCAATTGACATAACCCAAGATTAGCCAATTGACATAACCAAAAATTAATTAATTGACATAACCCAAAATTAACCAATTTACATAATCCAAAATTAACCAATTGACATAACCCAAGATTAACTAATTGACATAACCCAAAATTAACCAATTTACATAACCCAAAATTAACCAATTGACATAACCCAAGATGAACCAAATGACTGAACCCAAAATTAACCAATTTATATAACCCAAAATTAACAAAATGAGAAAACCCAAGATGAACCAAATAACTAAACCCAAAATTAACTATTTGACATAACCTAAGATGAAGAAAATACCCTAACCAAAAATGAACTAAATAACCTAACCCAAAGAAAAATATATAACCTAACCCAAAATGAACTAATTAATCTAACTAAAAAATGCACAATTGATCAATTGAACTAATACCAAACAAACTAATGACCAAAAAAGCAGAATGAACTAAATGATATTACCCAAAAAAGGAATAACCCAAAAAAAACAAATGAACTAACCCAAAATAAACCAAATAACCTAACACAAAAAAAAATAGATAACCTAAAATTGAACAAAATAACCTAACCTAAACAACCTAACCCAAAATAAATAAAATGACCTAAACCCAAGTAAACTAATTATTCTAACCAAAAAAGGAACAAATGACATAATGAACTAACCAAAAATTAAATAACCCTAAAATAAACCAAATGAACTAACTTAAATATGACATAACCCAAATATGAACCAAATGACCAAACCCAAGATTAACCAATTGACATAACTTAATATGAAGAAAATAACCAAACCAAAAATGAACTAAATAGCCAAAACCAAAGAAAAATAAATAACCTAACCCAAAATAAACTAATTAACCTACCCAAAAAAAATGCATAATTGATCAAATGACCTGATCCCAAACAAACTAATGACCAAATGGACAAAATGAACCAAATGAAATAACACAAAAAATCCATAACCCAAAAATAAACTAAATGAACTAACCCAAAATAAACCAAATAACCTAACATAAAAAAGTGATAACCCAAAATTAAACAAAATAGCATAACCTAAAAAGAACTAACCCCAAATGAAAAAAATGAGATAACCCAAAATAAACCAAATAACCTAAACCTAATTAAACCAATTATTCTTGCCAAAAATTGCATAACCCTAAAATGAACCAAATGATCTAGCCAAATGACCAAATTTCCAAATATGCCAAAATATATAAACCAAAATTGAACCAAATTACATAACTCCTTAATGAAAGAAAAACCCTCACCCAAAATGAATCAAATAATCAAACAGAAAAATATAAAATACTCTAGTTGATTGACCAAATGACCAAATGACCAAATTACCAAACAACCAAACCAAAAAATGAACCTAATTAACAAATGATAAAAATTACTAAGTAACCGAATAACCAAATAATGTAACAAAAATATAATTGGACCAAAATTAACATACAAGAGGAATCCATATCATACCCATATTTAGAATGTTAATTAGTATGTATTGAATATGTTATGACACTAGTATTAAATTTCTAATTAAATGTATATTTAGATGCTTCTTTATTTTATGGATTTCTTGAATAGATAAAATTTTAATTCATTCTATATTTATCAATTTCATATTATTCAATAATGTACTATTATACTAATCAATGTCATTTTTAGTAAGTGTAATTGGGCATCTAAGGTAATGTGCCTCGAGAAAAATTATTTTTCTTGAGTGGGAGGAAAAAGGATGGAAGTGTTGTAAATGCATAGTAATAATAAAAGATTGTAAGTCTATTTATTGATATTTAAAATTTTGAAACGTAATTCATAATTAAATATCTTATTTATATTTTCAAAAGTGTGACCTGGAGGCCCTTTATGAGAAAGAATATGATAACTTTGGGCCAAATAATCATTTGAGATAGGTATTAGGTGAGGATAACCATGGGAGAGTCTGATGTTGATCTAGGAAAAACATCATCCCCACTAGGTATTGGCCCTCATTGGGCACCTCTCAAACCTATCACACCATAAAGCTACAAAATGATCATGAAAAAGAAGATGATTCCAAAAAAATAGTTATACATGAGCATGAAAGATGTAAAGTATTCACCAAATAGTTCTTAAAATCCATGTCAGTTATATGTAAATCATTTCCATCAGAAGCTAATAATGTTTTTTATTCATGTATGGAAATAATGTGCTCTATATATGATTCAATGAGTGATGTTAATGAGGTTCTTGATGGTATTCTAGGTGATGATATTGTCGGTGGTCTTGGTTGTGGTAGTGATGATGATGATGATGATGTCAGTGCTCTAGACAGTGATGTTGGTGATGGTGGTGATGAGGATGTTGGTGATAGTGATGAGGATGAGGATTTTGGTGGTGGGGGATATATTGATCCCCCTCCATTTTTGAGTTAGCAGTAAAGAGACCTATAGATGTTGTTTAATGACTTGAATTGATCAATTTTTTGGATGTATATGTATATTATAGTATTGTAAATGGTTTGAAAACTATTACAAGATGTTGGTTGAATTCTAAATATACAATATGTATTACATTGAATGTATAGAGTGGTTTTTATTTTGTTTCTAGGTTCAAGTATTGTTTGTGTGGTGGGGTTTTATGGGTTGTTGTTTCATGTTGGGGATAGGGAGCTATACCAATGTTTCAATGAACCATTGGTATATGTTGACTTGGGGATAAGATATACCCATGGTTCTCCTAACCATGGGTATACATATATACCCATGGTTTAATTAAAACTGTGGGTATTATGAATACCTAATAGGCTATACCCGCGGTTTCTATAGAAACTATGGGTATGACCCTATAATGATGGATTAAGCACCCAAAATTCATAGAACCATGGGTTTAGCCTATACCCATGGTTTTATGGAATATACCAATAGTTATAAACCATGGGTATAGGTTAAGTTTTTAGTAGTGATTCTCTCATCTAGAATCTTAGATATAATACATGTTGTATAGATTCATATTTCTTGATGGGATTCATTATGTTTTATAATTAAGGAAAGGAGATCCAAGGTTGGATCTAGAGTTTCTTTGTGCCATTATTAATTTTCATTAAATGTTGTGAGGTAGGTGGATTCTCTCTTATCTCTAATTTATTTAAAACTTTAAGAATTAGTTTTAATTAAATTATTTTCTTAAAAATGTTTTTAAATCCATGTGTGATTCTTAATGGAAATATTATTTTGGTTTTGTCTTGTAAATTATGGAAATTTTATTGGTTTTTGGAAAACCCCTTTGTTTATAATTTTAAAATGATGGTATTAAAATTATGGTTTGGTTTTTATGTATGTAAATTATTTTTTGAATTCTTTAAATAAGTGAATGTTTTGATTGGAATGGCTTGGAATTATTTTGTTATAACTAGTTGAAAATGTGTAGAGTGGGATGGATAATAGTCATGAAGTACTACCATCAAAGTGGGACAAATTATGGACATGAATTTTCACCGTCAGTGGTAACACCAAGATTGAGTGTGTATGTATGGTTGAATGTGTGGAAATGGAAAAAAATCCAAATTAAATGAGAAATGGTTTAAATTATTTGTTCATTATTTCCTTGGAAATTTATTTTGGATTTAATATAAACTATTTTTACTTATTAAAAATATTTTATATAAATTTTGCTAACAAGTTTTGTCCTAGTGGAACGAGTTGGAAAGTCATTAGGGAAATTCTAATGAGTTTAGACCCACCCCCTACTTATGAACTATTTTTCATTTGCTTATGTCATCCATCAAGACACAAGTAAAGTCAATGTATCATAGTTATGAGTGATACTTCTTGGTACTGTGGACAATATATGTGGAGTTGGATCTTGGAGTGGGTTGGGTGTTTTCGGTTGATGTTGGTTGGGAGTTTTGAATTTTGTGTTCTTTTGGATATCTTCAAGTATTTATTTTGGTTTCCAATTTTAATCTGATATGGTTTATTTTTTTGGTTATGTTTTTAGTTTTATTTAATACTCATTCATCATATAGAGGTTTGGTTGGTTATTGGTTATGTAGTTTGGATGTTTTATCTTTCAAAGGAAAAAATAATAACCCAAATGTTCATAAGGACCTTGGAATTTACTTCCATCCTTTGGAGTCTTAGGTATTTCACCTAAGTAATAGTTACACCATCACCTCTGCTCAAGACAATGATGAGGGGAGGAATGTTACAAATGGTATCATCTTGTTCGGTCCTTGACTTGGAAATAGTATCAATCTCAGTAAATCCAAATGTCTTTTTAAGAAAAATAGTGTCAAATTCTTTAGTTATTTATTTGGGTTAGTATCAAGTAGATAGTATTTTCAAAACTTTAAATATAGATCATAAAAAGGTGTAGCTAACCTATATATTTTGAATATCAAGTTACCAGGGTTTTTGGGTACATGAGTGTTTTATGACACTTCTAGGTGAGTTGTTACCTCATATTCATGGGTTTAGATAATGAATTTTTCATGACATTCATTGATTATAATAATTCCCAATAGGACTACATGTCATGAAAAATTCATTGTCTGAACCCATGACGATGAGGTGACAACTCACCTAGAAGTGTTTTAAAACACTCATGTACCCAAACACTCTGGTAACTTGATATTCAATATAAATATTTTCAAATTGTTCAGTTCTTGATTTAGGTTAGTATCAAGGATATAGGATTGTAAAAACTTGAAATATAGAGCATAAAAAAGTGTAGGTAACCTATTTATGTTGAATATCAAGTTACCAGAGTGTTTGGGTACATGAGTTTTTTAAGACACTTCTAGGTGAGTTGTCACCTCATCTTCATGGGTTCAGACAATGAATTTTTCATGAAATTCTTTGATTATAAGAATTACCAATAGGAATATATTTTTCATTCTGAGTTTAATTATTTATGAAATGGACAAAAAGTGTTGATTTTTGAAAATAGTGAAAATAGTTTTTTTGAAAAGCATAGTTGTATTATTTTTAAAAATGATTAAAATGTAGATGATGGTTGAATTGTTTAAAGCTATTTTGTGATATGTTTTGATGTGAAAAATTTGAATTTATAATCCTTCAGTTGCTAATGAGTGAGACTAAACAAAGTTTTATTCTAGTTATAGTGAATGGCATCGGGAAGGCATCATAGAAATCAACCAAAGGAGGCTGGTGAAAATGTGGTTGTGCCTGAGCCATAGGTGAACTAATATTTGGTCCAAAAATTTATCCAGGATTTTAAAGTCATGGATAAGGATAATAGGAATGATGAATCATGTCATTGGACCAATCGGTTCAATTCCAAAATTAGAATCCACCCATCTTTTATGGGTATTTCTAGCTGAAAAAAAAGTAAAAGTCTTATTGAATAGGATAAATTGAGTCTTTTATTTTTTTAGGACACTAGCAGAGCTGATAGTAAAATTGGAAATGTATATGTGGGAGTATTTGGAATGAAAATGGTGGTAATTAGAAGTTTAATCTAAATTAGACCAAGTCATACCATGAGAGGGTTTTGTAGATTTTTTTTAATAATTAATTGTTTCCTCGCACCTTTCAGATTACTAGAATAATGAACTTATTAATTTTAAAGAAATTGAAACTTATGGTGATAGAGTATGTGGCTAAATTTATGAATTTAGTCTTATTTTATCCAAAATTTGTTTCGAGTGAGTCCATTAAGGCATGTATTTTTTAGTCAGGGTTGATGATAGATATTTGCTCAAAGATTTCCATTCATTGTATAATGGATTATACAGAAATGGTCAATAAAGAGATAGTGGTAGAAAGGGATATCTCATGAAATATAGTTGTGGGGATCATGTTTATTTCTATAGGAATAGGTGGGAACTCTAATTCTAGGAATAAGTAAAAGAGGGAAACCTGTTTCTAGAGTGGTGAGACACCTTAGAATCAGACCTTGAGATCATTAAATCATCCTCCTAAACCCAAAAGTAAGTCAGGATGTTTTCATTGTAGTTAACTTGATCACATCAAGTGATATTGTATGACACCACCGAGAGTATGTCACAATTGTAACAAGATGGGAAATATTCAGCACTATTGTAATAGTGCTCCAAGGTTGGGTGCTAGAGACACATCTCATGTTTTCTAGGAATCTTATACTTCAATGAGATGAGTGCAGTAGAATAATTATCATCATAAGAACCAATAAATACAAGGTGATTCTAGTAACACCATGACTCCTTAACTAGTGTAGCCTCAATAAGGTAACAAAGAGAAAAGTTCAATGAGTAAGAAATTGTATGGAGCTAAGTAAGTGATTTTGGATGATCAATCTAGTACTTAAATGGTGAGAGGTATGATTCTTTTAAATTATACCCATATATAATATTTTTTTGATATGGTAATGTCCCACTTATTTATTTCTTCTCGTGTTTTACATAATACTGGTTTCCATGTTGAGATGATTCCTTCTATTTTGAAACTTAAAACTCCTCTTGTCCAAAGAGAAAGTAAATTAATTAAGTGTAAATATTTTTATATAACTATTTATGGGTTTTAGTTGATTTGGTATTTCTCTATGATTTATATGGATATATATGACTTGATTTTGGGTATGGATTGGTTGAAATTGTTCAAGTCTCACATCGACTGTTATGCCTGAAATTTTAGTTTCAAATCTTTGGATGGTGTCGAGAATATATTTAGAGGATATTGGGATGTAAAGTAAAGTAGAGAAGAACTTTTAATTCCATTGGTTGGAACCATCACTTATTAGTTGGCATTACTTACCTTAGAATCTATGGATGAGATTGGGAATAGAGATCTTCTAACTATTGTTCACTAGTTTCCTGATGTTTTTTCTGACAATTTATTGTTGTTGCCACCGAAAAGAGAAGTGAATTTTATGATTGATATTCTACCATGGACCAGTCTAATATCAATTCTATATTATAGGATATAACTAAAATAATTGATGGATCTAAAATTTCAGTTGGAAGAGTTTTAAATCAAAGGGTTTATTTGACCAAGTAAGTCTTTGAGGGTAGCACTAATTCTGTTTATAAATAATTTTGATGGAACTCTTAGACTTTGTGGGGATTATCATAAGCTTAACCAAGTTATGATAAATAATCAATATTATATTCTAATCATTGATGATATATTTGATTAATTGATGGGAGACTAGTGGTTCTCTAAAATTTAATTATGATTGGGGTATCACCAATTTAGATTTCAGAATGAGGATATTTTGATGATAACTATTAGAAGAAGATATGGGCATTAAAAATTTGTATTTATGAATTTTTGTCTTATAAATTAACCATCCATTTTTATGGCATTGATGAATCAAATATTTTAAATGCATCTGAATTCCTTTATGGTGGTATTTTTTTATGATATACTGGTGTATTCTAGGAAAAAATTAGATCATGAGAAACACTTGGATATAGTTTTTGGTATCCTATGGTAGCATCAGTTGTATGGAAAGTTATAAAAGTGTGATTTCTAGATATAAGAGGTACATTTACATGTCCATTTCATTTCTGAAAAAGAAATTTCTATAGATCCTAATAAGATAAAAGCTATTATCTCTTTGAAATCATCAAAGAATGTCCTTGATCTACATAGTTTCCTTAGCTTGAGTGGGATATTATAGACATTTTTTATGTTATTATTCATGTTTGGAATCACTAATGATATCTTTGACAATTAAAGGCATTCATTTACAATGGAACAAGGAATGTCAAAAATCCTTTCAATAACAAAAGGTTATACTTACACCAGCACCTATCCTCACATTACCAGAGTATGTATAGGACTATATAGTCTATTGTGATGCATTGGGATCTAGGTTGGGATGTGTTATCATGTAGGTAGATAATTTTGCTGCTTATGTCTCACAGTATTTATAGTTCCATGAGAATAACTACCAACACATGACTTAGAATTATCAGTTGTAGCCCATGTTTTTAAGACATGGAATCATTATCCTTTTGGTGAGAAATCGATAGTGTTTATGTATCATAAGATTTTGGAACATGTTTTCTCACAAAGAGATTTGAATTTAAGAAAAATGATATGGATGTAGTATTTTTAGTTGTTTGATGTTGAAATGATGTATACACTGAGTAAAGGGAACTATGTGGAAGATGCATTAAGTTGTAAGTCATATGCTTAGTTGGATAAAGAGGCTTCAAACTAGTGGAAACTAATGTCAATCATAGTGGATATGCATCTAGATTGTGCAAAATAGGGTAATGTTGTAGTTTTATTTCCAGTTTCATTTATTCATGATTTATTTGAGAAGGTTAGAGTTACTTATAAATCTAATCCTAATTGTGTTATAATGAGGTCAAAACTCAATGGTGGGGAGACCATTGAGGGATATAAGTTGGATAGGAATTCATTTTTTCAGTTTAAATAATATATGGTCATACCTTTGGATTTTCTAGAATAAATTCTTAGTGACTATCATCATTCAATATGGGTTGTTCATCCTGGGATTTAGAAAATGTATAAAGCATTGAAATCATAGTTTTGGTAGGTTGGCATGAAAAGAGTTGTAGTGGAGCATTTCTCAAGATACCTCATCTATCAATAGGTAAAAGTGGAACATCAAAAACTAGTAGGTATGTTTCAGTATTTACTGATTCTTGTGCGGAAATGAGATAAAATAACCATGTAATTTGTAACAATTCTTCCAAGGATGGTTAGGAAATACGATTCCATATGGGTGATAGTGGATTGGTTCACAAAGTTGGTTCACTTCATCCCAATTTGTGAAACTAATATGGTGGAAGACTTGTAAAAAATCTATATTATAGAAATTATAAAAATACATGGTATTCTATTCTCGATTGTATCTGATAGAGACCCTAGTTTTATGTCTTGTTTTTAGAAATCCTTGCAACAATCTCTTAGAACATAGTTGACTATGAGTATGGATTATCATCCTAAAATGGATGGAAAATCTGAAAAGATAATAAAAATGTTGTAAGATATTCTTAGGGATTATGTGATGGATTTTAGTGGCTATTGGGAGGAGAATATACCATTAGTGGAGTTCTCATACAATAACAGTGATTAATCCTCAATACATATCAATCATTTTGAATAATTATATGGGAATCCTTATCATTCTCCACTTTTTTTGTTGGAAATAGGAGAGACTTCACTAATTGGACCCAGCCTTTTGAAAAATAAAATAGATAATATTTATTTGATCAAAAAGAGGATGTATATGGCTCAAAGTAATCAAAAATTGTATGTGGATCATTGTTGGTGACCGTTGTCATTTAAGGCGAGTGATTGTGTGTTTTTGATAATCTCTCCAAAGCTTAGACATCATCATTTTGGTAATTAAGGTAGGTTTTCTCCTCAATATATATGTCCTTTTTAGATACTTTAATGAGTTGGTGATATGGCATATAGGTTGGATTTTCCATCAAGGTTCAATTTAGTGAAGAATGTGTTTCATGTATCCCAATTGAAGAAATACCAACCTTATCTTGTCCATGTGATTTGATTGGATCATGTTGACCTAGATTTGGATTCTATGTTGATTCAGGTGATCATATGAATTTTGGATATGCAATATAATATATTACATGGTAAAACCATTGGTTTAGTGTGGTTTTTATGACAACATGGTCAGATTTAGGAAGAAATATGGGAGCGTGAGAAGGAAATGTTAGTGCAATGGACAAATTCTTCCAAGGAAATGGGGGTTTTCTACTTTATGAGGATGTAAAGGACAATGGTGGGGAGAATTTATCAGCCATTATTTCAGGTACATAACCCTTTATTCGTGTATTTTGAGTCTATATAATGATCAGGTTGAGTTTTGGGAGGTTTTGAGGGGTTTTGGCATGTTTTTTAGGCTTTTCTCTAGGTTCATGATTTGTGCATAGTTAATAGAAACCATGCACCACCTCTATGAATCCGTTCAAGGGAAGATAGTGGGAATTGGGTAGGCACACATTTTATCCAAACCATGTGAGTTCCTAGGAGAAACCATGCTTCTTGAAAGAGATGAAAAAACACGGTTGGTTCATGGTTTGTCTAACCATGTGAGACAACCATGCAAGGGTTTGGATTGAGATAGTAACACCACATGGTTGGCATAAGGTTTTCCAAAACGTGAATCCTAACCATGCGGTGTATAGTTGGTCCTCCTTAAAATATGGATCTAATTCAAATTTATCCCTTTAACCCTTTTGTCCCTCTAATATCTTCATAACCTGAATTCCTTTTGATCCCAAGGCTTAAGATACTTTTCCTTTCAATCTAGAAGCGGTTATTAGGAAAATTAATTAGAGGCCTAGATTCATTGATAAGTAATCTTTCTTCATTGTTCTTCTTAAATATAGACTTCTTATCTCTTTTTTAATCCTAGATCTAATTTTTGGTGGATAGATTCATATTACCTAATAGGAATCTTGATGTTTTATCATTAAATTTATTTAAGGAAAGGAGATCCATGGTCGGATATAGAGTTTCATTATGCCATTATTCATTTTTACTAACCATTATGAGGTAGGTGGATTTGGTCTTATATCCACTTTATTTATTACTTGAAGGATTAGTTTTAATTAAATTATTTTCTTGGAATGGTTATAAAATCCTTGTGTTATTCTTGATGAAAATCTTATTTTGGTATTGTCTTGGAAATTGTGGAAATTTTATTGGTTTTTAGAAAACCCCTTTGTTTATAATTTTAAAATTATTATTTGGTTTGGATTAATGTAAATTATTTTTTGGAATGATTTAAGTAAATAAATGTTTTTATTGGAATGGATTAACATGATTTTGGCATAACCAGTTTGGGTGTGTGTAGAGTGGGATGTATAATGGTCGTGAAGTATCACCATCAAAGTGGGATAGAGTATAGATGTGAAGTTATATTGTTAATGGTAACACCAATCTTGAGTGTGTATGTATGGTTATGTTTGTAGGAATGGAAAAGAATATTCCAAGTCAAATGAGAAATGGTTTAAATTTTTTGTTCATTCTTTCCTTGGAAAATTGTTACAAATTTTATATAAACAATTTTTACTGCTTAAAACTATTTTATATAAATTGTGCTAACAATTTTTGTCCTAGTGGAATGAGTTGGGAAGTCATTGGTGAAATCCTACTGAGTTTAGAATCACCCCCTTCTTGGTCACTATTGTGAATTTGTAGATTCCATCTATCAAAACAAAATTAAAGGCAAGGTTTATTAGTTGTTTAGTGATTCTTCTTGATACTGTGGAAATGACATTTGAAGTTGGAGATTAGAGTGGGTTGGGTGTTGCTGGTTGATGTCACTTGGGAGTTTTGAGTTTTGTGGTCTTTTGGTTCTCTTCGAGTATGTATTTTGGTTTCTGTTTTTACCATGATATGGTTTATTGTTTTGGTTATGTTTTTAGTTGTATTTAGTACCCATGCATCATATAGAGGTTTGGTTGGTTATTGATTATGTAGTTTTTATGTTTTATCTTTTAAAGGGAAAATCATCCCTCAAATGTTCTTGAGGCCCTTGGAATTTATTTCCAGCCTTTGTTGTCTTGGATATTTCACTTAATTCCAAGTATCATTACTGCTTCTACTCAATCCAATGATTAGGGGTGGAATGTTACACTTGATATGAATGAAGATTACAACTTCATGTCAAATGATCACTTGTGATAAGTGTTAGGAGATGAGAACTAGGTGAGAGTATGTTGTTGACCAATGAATAGTATCATACCCACTAGGTATTGTACCACTTCAAGCAACTCAAACACTATTGGTTACACCAAGTTTATAGAGGCTTGTATGGAAGTAATTGAGGCCAAAAAAATATCCATGAAAGAGCATGAAATAAGTAAAAAATTTCATTGAGTAGTTTATAAAGCCTATGATAACTTCATATACATCACTTCAATCATATATTTTTGTGGTTTTTAATATATTCATGTCAAAGATATGCTTCTTATATGATGCACTGAGCGATGGTGATGACAACCCTAGTGGTGGATGATGATGATATTAAATATTATGATGCTTGTGAGGGTTTTCATGATGAGGGGGTGATAGTGATAACCATGATATTAGTGGTGGTCATGATGAATATTATTTAGAGGGTGATATTGATCCACTCCTTGAATTGATATTTATAACATTTCCAACCATTTGGATGGTGTCTTATGACTAAAATTGTTATTAATTATTTTCTTAAGTCATAAACCAATTAAATGAAAAATATATAATATGTGTCCTTTTTTGAATGTGTATTGTGATTGGTATTTTTTTATAGATTGTTATATTATTTGTAGGTTGTTTTTAGGTTGTGCGGGATGGGTGGGGTGAAATGCCCAGTAGAGGGGTTTATACCAACCGTTCTCTAGAACTGTTGGTATAAGACAATCCCAATAGGGTTATACCAAAGTTTCCTAGGATATGTTTTTATAGACCTATCTTGATTTCCAAACACACATTGGTTTAGGGAACTATTGGTATAGCCTATACCAATAGTTCCCATGGTTATACCAATAGTTAATAATTATTGGTATAGGAATAATTTCAAGTAATTTTGTGAAGGATATGTTACATGTCTATGTGGGATGATCTAGTGGGTTATATGTGATGCCTCCTAAGGTGGTTGTGGTCTAGTGGGTTAGAATTGATGCCTCTCGAGGTGGTTGTGATGTAGTATGTTGGACATGATGTCGCCCGAGGTGGTAGTGATATTTAGGTTTGAACATGATGCCTCATGAGGAATTTATGATTAAAATTGGATGTGATTCTTACTAAGATGATGGTTATTTTATTTTATAGATAAGATATTATATGATATTGCATGGGACATCATTCCCAGTTGGTATTATTATAACATGTTCAAAGACACCCCGACACTGACCAAAGTAGGTATGATCACTCTCATGTGTCTTTGGAAACACCCATGTTAATGATAGGTATTATGTTTATAGTTGGTTATTTATTCATTCTGATCATATCACATTGTTCATGAATTATATATATTGGATATGTTAGGTACACCATTGGTAGTGGCCTATTGAGTTGTACTCACACCTTTCTTGGGAATCCTTGGAACTCTGATACCTAAGAAAACCTCATGATTGTAGGTATAGGTATGGTAGTGGTCTGATGATAGATGTTGAGATAGATATCTTGGCCAGAGTTAAAAGATAGGACCAGGTTATAACTCAGGACTAGGTTATGGCTATTTTTATTTTTGTTCATTTTGGTTTTGGGTTATATATGGTCTTCCCATAAGAGATATTGTTAGTGTATTCCTGACTTATGTGACATTAATATAAATCATTCAGTTATAGCATGTGGTTTATTATTTACTTTTGGTTGGATATATAGACAGTTTGGTTTATTTTATCATGTTTATATTTTAATGACTGATTATGTATTACTTTTTTAGTGGTTTATGGTTGTTTGTACCATAGGGTGTAGTCTCCCTAGTGTATTATCATAAACCCTTATTGTTAATCAGTAGCTACTGAAGTATAGGAAGGCACACCTGAGGTCACATGGTGTTATAGGCTGGTTATTTTGGAGTGATTGCAACACCCCAAGATTTTTTGAATTGTTTTTTTTTTGAATTAATTTATCCTTTTTGGTATTTTTCATTTCATGAAACACCGAATATAGTTTATTTTATTAAAGCACTATGTTTGGATTGTGTTATACGCAACACCAAGTTAATCATGATTTACATGCAACACAAAATTTGAATTTCTCTACACAGAACATTGAGGTTAGCTTGGATTATATGAAACAATGAATTTCCTTGATGACTTGCATAGCATATAAGACTGGGGTTTATCGAACAATAATATAGTATTAAAATATGATTATTTAATATTATAAGATAAAACCTTGATGTTAAATTAAAGGTTATGAATAGTATTAACTAATCTATAAAATCATATGGTTTACACAATATAATATGAATTTATAGGTAACCAATTAATTATAAATGAATATGAAAATCGATTGAATATAAAAAGAAATATTATTATGGTCACAAAGTTGTTTTACCATAATAAATTAAATTTTCATTTATGTCTAGAAATGAACTAAGTCAAAAATTAATTTCACATGGAACCAACTTGGAATTAATTACATGCAACACCAACTTGGTGTATGACTTGGTGTACATTAAACGCAACACCGACTTGGCATACGATGCGCGCAACACTAAGTTTCTACAAAACATCTTTTTTTATATAATTATTTAAATGAGATAATTATAACCTATATGTTAAAATTAGTTATATTAATAGTAATAAATACTTTTAAAATATTTTTTATAATTTTTTTATATAAATAAAACATATTTATAAAGAAAGATGTGATTTTTGGTAAAGTCCTTTTATGTTTAAAAATACCATTTTCTCGAATGAACCACTTTTAATAATAAATTTAATTATTGAAGAATTTATAAATTTAATTTGATAAAATAAACTTCATTTTTGAATTCATAATGTCGAAATTTTCTTAGGATGAATTTTTTTTATTTTTTTGAGAAACTTCATTTTTTGATGAATATTGAAAAATACCACTTTTTAGTTAAAAACTGCCTTTTGTTTAATTAATTATGAATGTTAAATGATATTATAAATTTGTTTTAAGGTAACATTAGATAAATATTACATATATTAGTACAATTTAATTCAATATAATTAATTTAAATTTAAAATTGAATATAAAATCTTAACAAACTTTTGAACATTTTTCTACTTTAAAAACCAGTTATTTTGTCCCATCTGTGAGATTAGAATTAATATTAATTTTGCCACTTCTGTGATTTTAATTTTGAAAAATATACATACAACATTGTATTCAGTATAATATTTAGATTATAATAAGACCAAATTAATTTTTTACCAAAATGATTAGTAAAAGTGATTAAAATTAATCACAATAGTTAAGGACAAATTAAGCTTAATTAGGGAAAAAACCTTAAAATTAAGGGGCCAAATGACCTAGAAACTTGTAAAAACCCCATTTTATGTACATAGTTATTCTATAAACCTTAAATTATTAAGTTTGTTTTGGTATTTTATGAATTTTTTTAGGTAAGAAGATGTGTACCCCTAACTTGTTTCTAAAAATTCCAAGTAAGTCCTTTTCCTTCCCTATAAAAGGCCACCACCACTCCCACTTGATCACACCTATAAAACCTATTAAGTTTGAAAAATCCATGAACAATCCACTTACCAAAAATCCTACCTTCCTCCTAGAATATTTCCCTTGTGCATAAGTAAATACAAGGAAGCCTTTAGGAACAAACCAAAAAGATTTACCTGATTAAGAGGTAACGCCTTCTCTCAAGCTTCTATCTTTTACTTTCTTTATCCACCCCCTAAACTTTATTTTTTTCCATGATTTTATAAAAAAACAAATATAATAAATATACTAGTATTTTCTTATGATAATATTTCTAATTAAACTTACATAAACCTCCATCTAATGGGTAACAAACATATTGTTTTTGTGTACAAGGAACTACTGCCTCACGAAACGATGATTGTTCATTTTTACATTACTACCTATAATGGTGGCCATTATGATGTAAAATATATTTATATATGACATATATTATATTTATAATGTATTTATTATTCTATAATTTTTATTTTTAACATACCTTTATGCTTTCCATCTTATGTAAATACGATAATTTCATTTGAGGAAGTGTGGACTAACGCCCCCTCAAAGCGATATGATTTGTTCATACGCTACATGGATTATATTAAAGATATTTTTAGTGAATATATATGATATATATGATATAATAAATGTAGTCTAATAATTATATATATATACACACACATATATGTCTTTTACTTTCTTTCTCTCAACACAACAATTAAACGAAAATAGTGTTCATGTGTATGTACGGCCTACCGTCTCCGTGAACGGTGTATTCCGTTTCATACTTATATATTATATAGATTATTATAATAAAAATATAATGTATATAAATTATATTTATATCATGTTTTACATTCTTTAATCATGATATAAGTATAAGGACCAACAATATAACAAATTAAGACACATATGAAAAACAAAGTGAATATTACCTGAAGTGAAACATTAACATAGGATGGTTAATAAGCGGGTAATATAAGATCATAATCAAACCATATATGGAATTATATATAATAATATTTTTCTTGAAAAGATATATAATAAATTTATATTTATTATACAAGTGGTTTGAATGAGTACGATGAGAGTCAAGACACAAGGTAAGGGGATTTCATCTCACTTTTTATTTCCATGAGATACATGATATGTTCGCCACTCTTTCCTTTTGTGTGGTGTAAGTAATGCCCATGATTGTATTATATGTATCATATGCCTAAATTTATGGTTATTAATATATCCTTTTTATGAACCTTCATTCATGGGGTTAAGTTTTAAAATTTACCAAATTGGTAAAAATGTTTTGTCTCAATTTTCCTTCTTTGAGACTCATGTTTTGTTATGCACCTAAACACTTTCTTAGGTGTATATACTTCAATTTTACATGTTATGTCATGAATATAATTATTTTAATTATATTTTAAGCTTAAATTAATTTCATTTTCTTACATGGAGATTATGTTCCCAAGTTACCAAGTTATAAGAGTTTATTGATACAATCTAATCATTTTTTCAGGATTGTTTATGTTTACGATTCATTTGATGAATTATTATGTTAGATATCTCAATAAATTCGTTAATTTTATTATAATATTTTTATTCATTATATATTAATTTATTGGTACAATTTTATACTCTTTGGTATATAAGATAGTTAATAAAGTGTTTTTAAGAAAGCCTGACTTTACCCTCTCTTTGGTCAGAAATCTATGTTACTTCAAAACCATGTTTTCTAAAAAGGGTTTCCAAGAATATTATAACAATATTCTATGATAATTAAAATAAATTTTTACCCTTTTTTTCTTTTACCAATGTTTTCAAAGTAATCTTCTTGTCTATTTCTGAACAAATCAATTTTTTATCCTTTTTACTATGCAAAATGGATTTTCTTTTTACCTCATATGAAATGTATTACCTCATACGAAATATATAGATTTATCTGCCATCAATCTTTTGAAGATTTATTTTAATAGGTTATTTTTTTTAAGAAATTTTTTTAAAAAAATAAATTTTCAAGGAAAATGGTTTTCAAAATGTTTTCAGGCTTTATTTATAAGTTTTTAAAAAATTTTCAAAGAAAAAGGTTTATAAAATGTTTTGAATCTTATTTTGCACATGAGCCTCAACCCAGTTGGTAAAGACTCATTAAGTGAATCCAGAAGACCCAGGATCAAATCTAGGAAGAGGCTAATTTCCAGGGTACTATACCAGTACTGTAGTAGGCACTGCAGTAGTATTGTAGCAGGTACTATAGCGGGAATTGTAGCAAGCACTGTTTGGAACTGTAGTAATCGGTAATATTCCCCCGTTTGGGAATTCAGGACACCAATTTGGTCCCCAAGTCCTTTAAAGCCTTCTGGCCACCCAGGCCTTCGAGTCAGTAAGGCCTTTGGGCCACCTCAAGGCCTTCGGGCCACCTTAAGCGCAGATGCAAACCAGACAACCTACAAGAAACAAGCTTCTGAAGGAGGATGAGCAAGGAGCTTTCACTAGTGGAGAAGCTAAAAGTATTACAAGAATGAGAGGGTATGGAACTTTCCATCGGGAAAAGCTTGTTCATTCATAGGAAAGCCTAGCCTAATATCCATGCAAAGGTGGAGAGCTGATTTCACGATGAAGATGCTAGGGAGGAGCAGTTCTAAGTAGTTAGTCTGGGTTGTATGTAATTTTTGAAGCCTATGAAAAATTAATTCCTCTAAGGCCTATGGGCCATGTAATACTTATGCCTACAGGCCTTAAAAGGTTTCCACCTCACCCCTTGAAAAGAAGATTATCAAAATCAATAAAAACTGAATGCCTTCGGGCCATTGGAGGTTTTGAACTTATTTTATAAGTTTTCAAGGGAAAAAAATTAGATGATTTCAAGTCTTATTTATAATTTTTAAGGTTATTTTCTATTAAAATGATTATAAAATGGTTTTATGTATTAAAAATACTTTTTTAAAGAAGAAAGGATGTTTTCCTCAAGAAATGTTTTTGAATGATATTTCAAAATTATTTTCCATCTAAGATGACATCTGTTAATGTTACTCATTCCCTTCTAGGAAATGATCTAAAGGTTACATTCATGTCCTTTATATGAATAGGTTATTCTTAATGCCATGGTCTTTATGAAACCTCTTTATCTTTCCCAGGTTTTATGTTTATGAAATCTGTTTCTATTTCATGGGTTATAGGTTTATGAAATCCATTTCTCTTTCATGAATTATGATTTTGATGAAATGATTATGAAACCTATATCTTTTACAAAATTTTTGATATGTTTACATGTTTATTATATCCATTTAATTTCATGGTTTAAGATATGATTGTTTATGATTTTTTGGAACATTTATGTATAATTTCACTATGAGATGGGTGGGACTTATATCCCCATCTAATACATTGGGTAAAGATTTATATCTTATGAGATAGACTAATATGGTCTTGGGAGTGAACCTTGACTACTAATATGGACATGGGAGTGAAACATAACTACCAAGATGGTATGAGGAGTGAATTCATGCTACTAAGATTGACATGGGAGTGAACCATGATTACCAAGATGGTATGAGGAGTTAACTCATGGTACTAAGATGGACATGGGAGTAAACCATGACTACCGAGATGGTATGGGGAGTGAACCCATACTACCAATATGTCCTTGGTAGTGATTCCTTGACTAATATGTGTGAACCTTATTACATGTTCACAATGTTATGCACAGACCCAGTTGCATGTCTATAAGTTTATGTGAGTGCATGATCTCATGTCCTTAACCTAATGAGTGAACCTATTTCTACTTATACATGTTCACAATATTATATGCTTATGTGTTTGCCATAATTCTATGTTTTATTCCTATGTTATTATTTCTTGGCCTATTTTATTTATTTCTTTATGATTCATGTCTTATGAACTACCATTATTCATGTATATGATCTTTGATATGTAGGTTATGATCTTCTATTTTCATGATCATGTTCTCATACCCTTATGCTCATGATTATGCTTACATATCTCCCTTGTTTACCCTTACTGAGCATTTGAACTCACCCCTTTCTTATGTTTCCTTTCCTCAGGTTATGAATAACGGTTTTAGGTAGAATTACTAAAGGTGGAGATTTTTATGGGAGATGTTGAAGATCTTTCACTAGGATAGAAGATTTTGTTTCCAAGTTTCCAAAGACACTAAACTATTATGGTCCTCATGCATGTATTATTGTAATGTACTGAATATTAATCTAAAATGATGTAATATTCATGTATGTTAAGTAGGGTCTCTATATTTATCCAGGTTGGGATGTTACAATCATTTACTAATTCAACCATGGGGTAATAATAATAAGTGTATGCAGTTTGTATTGAGGGATAATATAAAATTTCAAACATACATTTTAATAAATATATATCAAGAATATTCAATTGATTAACAAATTACACTTTGCAATAAATTTTTATAGAGGAATGACTATTAGTTGAACATTATGGGATGAGTTTTCATAATAATATACTACATTATTGGTAGAGGAAACACAATCAATATACATTTTGGTCCTATAATTAGTTCAGACCAAACATCTCACCAATATGTTATTTAAAAAAATAGTTAGTAATTTTTATATACCTTTATAAAACATATAATTAAATTTTATTTCCCTTATAACCCTTATCTATAAATTAGATACCATTATTTTTATCATAAGTTTTAATGTCACAAAGCTAATATTGAATCTTGATATTCTAACAATGGAATGCTTCTAAATCTGGTGTTGTACCTTCTCACTTCTCTCAATTTTTTCCTTTCAATTTCATATTGGTTTTAAAAACTTCACCTATTCCATGAAGTTATATTTCCATTAATATGATACTCATAACACCTTGAATCTATTAACTAGGATTTAGTGGTTATCTTACAATATTCTCACAAGATACAATATATTTCATCCTAAAGGATCAAATAGTTTAACAATCTTGGGAGACTATACACATACATGATTCTCACAATACATTTAAAAACATGAAATAAAACTTAAAATTATAGTGAGAGATTTATTATTTATTTTATTATATCCCTAAAATAATTCATATATCTCTCCTTGGTATCCTGGGGGAAGGAAAACATAATAAAGGGTTGGCTTGGATGCTTGATAAAGGAAAGCATACAACAGAAGCTATCATATAATAAATTAAGTATAAATAATATGTTATAGATAAACAATAATAAAATATTTCATATAAACAATATCATAAAAGGGTATATATCCATGGATTGTATAACAACATAAATAATCACATGGGTAATACTAACTAGTTTCATAATGATAGAATTGATAATGTCGGACATCATAATCTTATCATAAAGGCCTTATTCCAAGAAATAATACATAAATAGGTAAGGCATATGCCAAATACTCAAACTATTTTGTCTTAAGAGACCCACTAATAAATTTAGTGGATATAACGGGCCTCACACATCACTTATTAAGTCCAATGAATTCATCATATGAAAGAAATGAATAACAATTTAATAAATAATCAATATAAACATTTATATTGAGACAAGGTGGATAGTATAACTATATTATATCCCCTAATAAATCATAATAATCATCCAAGGATATTTAAATAAATGAAAATACCTTTAAAATAACATTTTATCCTTTCTTTTAAAAAATGATAAAAATGTCCTTTTATTTTGATAACATTTTAAATAAAAATTTCCAGAATATTTAAAAAATGATTTTATTTGAAAATAAACATGTAAAATTGTAAATAAATATTCAATGAAAATAATAGTTATGATAGTGGGAAAACTATTCATTCTATATATGTTAAAACACATATTCCTTTTAAACTTTTAGTAAAAAGTCAAAATACCTCGTTTAGAAAATGATAATAAGATTCATTTTAAACCTTTGAAAATAAAGTCAAATATAGTTTAAAATTACTTTAAAAAATAATTGGAGAATATTAAAAACATTCTCAAAAATATTATAGTAAACATGGATGTGTTGGAGAAATATTCTCGACCATAAGGAGAAATAAGGCTGGTTTTCCTTAAAAATATTTTCTTAGTCGTTTAAAGTAACAAAGAGATGAAAATGAAATAAAAACATCTAAAATACATAAATAAACAAAGGATAAGAAAATATTTGTATTTTAAAAGATAAATATATTATAATTTCTTTCAATTTAAGTTTAAACGTAAATAATCCCTAATAAAAATGAGATTGTAGAATAAAGCCTTACCTCAAACTTCTGCATGGTCTGACATGTTATATCCTCCTAAATAATTAATTAAATTTATTAAATACTTGATTAATAACCATTTTAATATATATTTAATTTTTTAAGGTAATTTTATAATCATTTTTCATCCATTCATTTAATATTTCTTGACAATGTTGACCACTTAAGGTTGTTCAATCAATTTATCCAAAATTACTTCGGTATAATGAGAATGGTTAAAGATGTCATGAAATGGTTCCATAATCTACATAATGTTAATAGTGACATGAATATAATTTTTTACCATTGTATACAATTTTATAATCATACATGTATAGTGGTAATAGAATAACAAATCGTATCGCTTCATGGTGGTGGTGGTCCACACATATGTATGAACGACGTTATCATTCTCCAGTAGATGGAAGGGTAAGAAGGTAGATGATATATAATATTTAAATAATCATAATTTTATCATAAATATCATATATATTCATTAATTATATCTTTATATCCATCCAATTAAAGTGGTGATGAAAAGATAATTACACCACTATGTGGAGATAGAAGGTCGTACATATGCACGAGCAATGTTTTCATTTTCCATAGGATGGAAAATATATGAAAAAGGGGTTTTCCATCAATATGATAACAATTTAGTATATGTAAGATAATTATGTTATCATATAAATATGGTTATATAATATTTTAATGATTTATAATAATAAATAAACATGAAAATACATGGTTAGGATTTATACCTCTTCTTTGGAAAACTTCCTTCAGCTTATACTGTAAACCTTCTAGGATTGGTATTTTGGTGAGACCAAGAACTTTAAGGTGTTGGGAGGGATTTTGGTAAGGTATTTGGGTATTTCTTGGTTGAGATAAGTTCCTAAAGTGTCGTAAATAATATAGTATTGGAGTTTCCCTTTTATAAGTGATGTGAGTGACACACTTGTAATTACTCATAACTATTAAACATTATAAGTGTCTTACTTATATATAAATGACACTTAAACAATTAAATTTCTCAAATAAGGTGATAATGTTTGAAATACACTCATAAAATAATAATTAAAATTATATTTTATGTCCTTATCATAATATTCAATTTGTATAAGTGGTAAAAAATTATTTTAATATAAGTACGCCAAACACGGTAAAAATAGTTTTTCTAGAAAAATGTGTTTTTAAGAATAAAAATAATCTTATAAAAAAATAAAATATAATTAAATTTATTATGGAATTAATTAGATTATTTTTATTCAAATGTATCTTATGTTACTTTAAAACCAAATCCAAATCATAATGGGAAATACAATAAATGCAGTTTTACAAAAAAACAACATTTTTCACTATTCACCAAAAAATCAACTATTTATAAAAAATCAAAAAGATTATCCCTAAGATAAATTTGATCTTATAAACTCAAAAATTAAATCCATTTAATCAAATTATAATTCTAAAATTTATAAATTTTAATTTTAAATATAACTATGAACTATTTCTATTATAATGATAAAATAATAGGATGTGCATTAGATCGAAGTATAGGGATGTAATGTTTACCTGTTATAGGATGATCTCAGGTATTAAATTATCCCACACTTAACTAATTTAATCCTTGAAATTTTTATAAAATTAAGTTCTTAAATAAATGTGGGTAATCCTTCCTCATAGCTTCTTCAGGCTCTCATGTTGCCTCTTCTAGTTTGTGATTTCTCCAAAGAACCTTCACCAGTTGAGTTGTCTAATTCTGTAACACTTTATCTTTAGTGTTAATAATATGTATAGTCTCTTAATAGTATAATAAATCAGGTTCCAATTATATTTCCTCATATTTGATCATATGCATTGGGTTTTTCATGTACTTCCCCAATAATGAGATATATAACACGTCATGAACTTTAGAGAGGCTAGGTGGTATTGCAAAACATTAAGCCATAACTCAAATTATTTATAGAATTTAAAAAATCTCAATATACCTATGACTTATTTTCCTTTTCTTTTCAAATCTTATAATACACTTCCATAGATATACCTTCAAGAAAACATGATCTCCCACTTGTAATTCTAAAATACCTCCTTCAATTATAAGCATAGATTTTTTGTCTAATTTGAGTTGCCTTAATATTATTCTAGATAGAATTAACTTCCATTGTTGTATCTTCTAATATATATAGGCCTATAATATTTCTTTCACCAACTTCATCCTAACAAGTTGTTGTACAAAACCTCTTTCCATACAATGATTTATATGGTTCCATTTGAATTCTTGAATGAAAAATATTATTATATGAAAATTCCACCAAAGGTAAATATTGATCCCACAAGATTTGAAATTCAATTGATAATGACCTAAACATATATTTTAATGTCTGGATAGTCCTTTAAAACTACCCATTGGTTTGAGGATGATAGGTGGTGCTCAAATGTAGCTCTGTTTCAAGAGCCTTATAAAGACACTTCTAGAATTTTGATGTAAATTGTAGATAATGATCGAATAAAATCAAAATAGGTGCTCCATTAAGTCTCAAAAATTCATTAATATAGAGTTGTTTGAGTAACTCAATAGGTATATCTTCCCTTATAGTGAGGAAATTTGTGTACATTGTAAGGTGATTAACAATAACCCATGTGGAATCATTCTTTCTAGGAGTCTTTGGAAATCTAGTGGCAAAGTATATAGTAATATCATCCCATTTACACACAGGAATAGGTAAAGGTTTCATGACTCCTTTATGATGTTATCTCTCAGCCTTTACCAATTTACAAACTAATCATCTTGATACATAGTCTGTAATTTCCCATTTTATATTATCCCACCAAAAATGTTCCTTAAAATCTCGATATATTTTGGTTCTATGAGAGTGTATATAGAAATTTGAGCTATGATATTCATCTAATAATTATATTTTCAAATAAAGAATAGATGGAACACATAGAATCTTTTCAAATTTCAATATACCGTCTTTATAGATGAATTATACCAACTTCCCATCATTTATAGCTTTGATTTTCTTTTGAATATTTTCATCATCAAGTTAGGAACTTTTAATTTTCTCCAACAAGGATGGCTTGGAAATCATTTGGAATATATGTGATGTTTCCTCTTCCTTAATTATTCCAATATCTAACTTTACTAAATTTTTTAATATAGGATCTTTGTATATCCTCATTTTTGTCAAAATTCCATGATCTTTCTTACTCAATGCATCATCCACCTTATTTTCTTTCTTAATATAGCAGTGTATTGTGAAATCATAATCCTTGAGTGGTTATAACTATTATCTTTTCCTCATGTTGTGTTATTTCTATGAGAAGATATATTTCAAACTTTTTTATCCATATATATTTCACATCTTTCATCATAAAGGTAATGCTTTCATATATTCAGTGTAAATATTATGATTTCCAACTCAATATCATGGGTCATATATTTCTTTCTATGGATCTTTAACTACCTTTATGCATATGTAATGACTCTATCATTCTATATAATGACACATGTAAGTCCCTTCTTTGATTCATTACTATATATCACAAATTCATCTCTTATCAATGGTAAAGTCAATATTGGTGTAATGGTCAATATCCTCTTTAATTCTTTAAAACATTCTTTACATTTTATGAACATATATAATTGACCATGGAACATGTTAACTTGGTTGACGGGTTAGATAATTGGGATTTTTTTTAACAAATCATTAATAGTAACTTGATAATCCAAGGAAACTAGATACCTTGATTATATTTTTTGGCATTGTTTATTCCATCAATTACTTTTTCTTTAAATGATCAACTGATATTCTATCCTTAGAGGAAATATTGTTAGGTCGTAAATTCTATGATAAAGACACAAGAGGGGGTGAATTGTTTCCTTTTAAAATTTTCACAATTCTGTCGATTCACATCAACAGTAGATAGAGTTGGAGGCATTTCTATATGAGAGTATGAGAAACGGAAAAAACAAAAAATAGAACACAGTAATTTATAGTGGTTCGGGGCATGAAGATCCCCTAGTACACTCCACCAATCAACCTCTTTGCAGGCTTGGTGAATTTCACTAGTCAGGTCCTCTTCTCATAAGACTAATCCACAACTAAGTGCAAACAGTTGTCACCCTTACAAACAAGCCTAAAAACATAGCCTTATGGTTATTTTATAAGGAACTGAAATATCTATAGCTTAGCACGAGAATCTGACACTCCACCACAACTGAAACTAAGAAGCAGATACTCAAAAGAATTAATAGTGATTGATTTGATAAAATAGTTTAAACTTCATAGTTATAGTAGAATGCAACTGACAAAAGATGGATCTTCAACTTCAGAAGAATAATAATATTTGAAATATGTCTAAAGAGATACAATTTTACAAAAGATCTTCGATTTTTAAGAACAACAACAAAAACAGAGTATAGCGCTTCCAGGATTGAACATGTATATCTCCAAAATGTAGGCCTTATTTCTAATATGCTCGATCACTATAGAACTATAAATTAATGTTCACAAGAAAACTTGAAGAATAAAAATTATCAACACAGCTGAAAGATATCCAAAACATCCAACGTAGAAATATATATATAATGATATATCTTACAGCAAGATTTCATATCCATAAAAGATTCCTAATAAATCAATATAATTCAAATTCAAAAAATACAGCTCAGAGTAGACATAACTTCTCTTAATAATAAGAGAGAAAATCTCTATTGTAAACAGATCTTTAAATCATTTATGATGAGATTTGAATTGGTCAAAATCTAGATTTAAATCGTCCTGATATTCCACAAATATCATTGCATAAAACTTCAATTAAGTCATAAATTCAAATTTCTAGTGTTGAAAAGTAAAACATAAGGTTCCTTCACATAACAACAAAATTCCAAACGTAGGGTTCAACCACATAATGTAGGGTTTATTATCCATACGTTCATCCTTATCAGCATAAAATTCTGAGTGTAATTTACGTTCAATTTTCCTAAACGTAAGGTTGATAACGTAAGTTTGATTAAAAAGTAAGGTTGATTATCCATACGTTTTCTTCTCAAACGTAGGGTTCCATACTTATGTAGGGTTATTTAACCATACTTTTTCTCTTTGAAAAAGGAAAGGTTTCATTTAAACATAATGTTATTTAACCATACATTTCTTCCAACATAAGGTTGATAAACTATACATGTTGATCCTTTACCATAATCTTTAATAAAAATGTGGGGTATTTTCCTTACATTACGTTATTCAGCATTGGAAATGAATAGTGATTCCAAAAAATGACAAATAGTGAACAGTGTTTCTAGAATATGCTTAATAGCATTCTGAACACTTTAACAAATATTTCTCACAAATAAATACTTTAATATTATTTCAAAATAAGAATCATAAATAATATAAACTTCCTAAAATACACTTAAAATAAGATCATTAGTAAAAAAAACAAGGATGTTTGTGAGCATCAAAATCAATAATATTTATAAATTATTGTTGAGACAGTACATTCCCAACAAACTCCCCCTTTTTATGATCACAAAACCCATAAATTAAAACTATAAATTTAATAACATAATTTATAATTTTGTTACCATAGAGTGAAATAACTTGGATATGACAGAATTATTTTGATAAAAATAAATGTTGTGTTTATCTAAATTTCTCAAATATTTTAAAATTTAAATGAAATATTGTGTTTAAATTTCTCCCCTTTTGTGAGATCAAAAAGAAATTCACTACTATAAAAATGAGCAAGGGAAGTTCCACCTTTTATAACTGGTAAGAAAAAAAACACTGATAAAGGTAATTCTTTATCAGCTATAATTAAAAGCACTGATAAAGGATCTCTTTATCAGCACTTTTTTAGCACTGATAAAGAGATTCTTTATCAGTGCTATAAAATCACTGATAAAACCATAATACCATTTTATAAAATGGGGTGCACAATGCCCTCTGTTTATCGCGCCCTCAAGCTCTCGTGGTGTTGTACCCCTGCGAAAACTCCCCCCCTCCCCCCCAATCTTCTCTTTGTCGGACCTCCACCACTATCCCTACTCCCCCACTTTCCCTACTCCATCACAAACCCTACTCCTTATCCTCCCCCTCAAAACTCTTCTACGAATCCTCCTCCCCACGAACCCTACTTCCCATCCTCCCCACTAGACCATACTCCTCGTGAACCCTACTTCAAGTGTTTGGGATTCCTTTCGACGAGGTTTGATTCTCAGCTTCCCATATTTGATCTTTGGTGATTTATCCACTCATCCTCATCTGTTTCCTTTTATTCTTATTCTAATTTTTACTATGGTGGTTTGGTTTGGTTTGTGTTGTGTGGTGTTTTTGGTCTATGTTTTGATGATTTTTTGGTTCAATAGGTTGATTAGTGGTTTTTCATGGTACGTTTGTGGTTGGAGGACATTTCTTCTTCACCTTATGGTGTGCAATGAGTTATAAAGCTTCATTGAGGTATGGAATCCATCATTTCTCTTTATTGTGTATCATGAGGGATTGGTTTCTTCTCATGTTAATCTATAAAAGATGGTCGTGATGGATTAATAAAAGATAAGGAATTTACAAATTGAAATTAAAGGTTAAAGGGGTTTTATTTTCTAGTTTTTATAGCCTTATTATTATTTATGATATTATGATTGCACAAGATAGATTCTCCACGGAAAATTATGGCCATTGGGGGATTTATTTACACTCAATGATATGTTATGTTATTGTTTCTTTTGTCATGATTATTGTGATATCACCATAATATGGAAATTATCTAACCACTTACATTTGGATAATAAAATGGTTTCCCTTGGATTATGGTTTGTTTGATAAATCCCTTAAAAAATAAAGTGGAATGTGATCAAAGACCCTTTGTAAATCTGTAAAATGATATTGATTTGTTGTGATGTGTGGTCATGCTTGTGGGGTGGCAATGTGTGGTTGGGAAATGTGTGGATGATGGTTGTTGGCTATGATTTTGGGGTAGCGAGGTGGTTTGTTGGTGTGCTTTTTGGGTAGTGAGGTGGTTTGTTTGGTTGTTCTTTTTGAGGTGATGAGGTGATGGTTTCTTTGTGCTAAATGATTGGGTAGTGATGGAATTAATAATTTTTTAATAATGATTTAAATGGAATGGGTTGGTTTGGTTAATGGGATGGAATCAACTGATAATTAATTAAATGGTGGGTTGTATGGTTAAATGTGGTTGATGCTAAATAATGAAATTAATTGGTTGGATAATGTGAATTTTTTGGAAATGTGAAATGAAGATTGTATATTATTGTGTAGTGTTATGTATTTAGATGTGAAAAAAATAGTGGCAATGTTGTGAGTTGGTTAGCGTTTGGTTGTAAACCCATAGGTTGGGCTTGTGTGTGTATATATATGTATATACTTGTATATTATTCATGATTTATGTATACACCCTACCCATGTCAAGCACTATGTTTTTAAACCCAAATAGTCACGTGACTGGTGTTTTTCCTAACATCCAATGTGGAGGATAGATGTTTGGGTACCCAATATTTCCCACTCTCTCTTCCATGCAAGGTAGGTATTTCACAGGTTGTGATGGATAAAGGTTTGTTAGTTCATTAGATGGTGGTTTTGGTATCCCATGTTTTTTCAAGGGACATGTGACCATGATTTTGGGGTGGTGTCCCATGTGTTTTTCGGTGAGATGTGACCATGCTTGTGGGGCAGTGGCCCAGGTGTTTTTGGGCAAGGTTTGATATGATCGTTCTTATGGGGAGGATTTAGTTGGGGTCCATGCATGGTAGGATGAGGTAAAATATTTGATGTCATATATGTTCACAATACCCTACTACTTTGGTTATAATAGTGATTATGATTTGATGGCTCTGGTGTCTACGGGCGAGATGTGATATTACCATGCTTGTGGGTTGATGTGGTATATAAAAGAGATGAGAGCACTAGGATGTTTGACATTTGGATGTGATAGTGTCATATTAGCAGGAAAGTGGTGTGGGGTACCCTTTATCAATATTCTTCAATTCGAATTATATTACTTGGTATGCATTATTTTATGAATGTGACTTGGTTAGTTTTGGGGTGGATAGTTGACCTATTTAGGTGTTGTTGGTTCTATTATTTTGCATGACTATGTGTTTGAAATGAATTTTAATAAAGGAAATGGTTATGTTTTGTGTGTGTTGTAATTTAATACTTCTTAGAAAGGGTATTATGGGTTGTTTTAAAGGTGTGAAATATGTTTTCAAAGGCACTAGAGGTGCGAATGGGTTTGGGTGTAGGTTTTAAAAAGGAAACATAATAATTTAGCATGTTTGTCTTGTTGTGAATTTTTAAATATGAGTTGTAAGTTTCTCAAATTATGAAAGGCATTTTTTGAAATTATTCTTGGTTTATGTTTGATTTTGAAAAGGGGTCTCGACCCATGAAGTTGGTTTATTAACTGTATGTTCTTCTTCTATTTCATAAAAATGGAATTTTTCAAATGTGTGGGTAATGGAAAATGTATTTGAAAGGGGTTTTGGTGTTAGTAAAAATAGAAAATGGTTTGTTTTATGGAAAATGGAGATTTTCTTGAAATTCTAGGCATTGAGTTGTGTAGGAGTATAGTTCATGGAGCCTTATTTGGATTGTTTCATATTTCAATGAGAAAGGAAAATTATTTAAATGATGTCTTGGAAATGTTTTTATGGCATGATTGTGATTCTAATAAATTTTTAATTTATATTAAGCGAGGATTTATGAAGTGTGAACTGGATTGGAATTATATTATATTGTTTATAGTAAATGTCTAGATTACACTTTATATAGTGTATCTTTTAAATATTTTTTGGGCCTCTTGATTTACCCTTGAATAATTCACCCCCTTTGTGAAGGATGTTTTATCACTATTTGATACTTTTATCCCCTCATGTGTGAGTTTTTTAACACTAAGGGATTGTTGTTTATCCCTTTTTATGAGAATGTGATTTTGTATAGAATGGATATAATATGTGTCTATGGATATTATTTACAAGTTTGAGGAAGTCATAGAATTCTGTATCGAATACCTATCTGATGTGGAAAGCATTGGTCTCCTGAAATCTCATCACACTGGACGCATTGAGGGTGAGGGAATTTCTGGAAGAGATGTTGTGACAATCAATATTACAGATCGGAAGCAGGACCACCTTTATGTTTTTCATAACATTTGAAAGGTTGCTCCATATATTGAAACCCACAAAGAAATTATTAGGTAGTTCAATCCATCAAGGGATGAAAAATGGATATCAAATACACATAATCACCAGTTTATAGGATGGTTTCAGGACCATATTTTTAAGGAGTTAGATGAAAATATGAATTCAATTTCAGAACGACTTCAATGGCTAGCTGTCGGACCAAGTGTGTATGTATTATCTTACAATGGTTATGTAATTAATGGTTATACATTCTATACAGATGAACATGATGAAGATAGTACCATGCAAAATAGTGGAGTTACACTTATGGCTGAAACGATGCATGTTTCTGGTAGTAAGGACAGAAATCCAATTTATGTGAATATGTTATACTTTGGAATTATCAAACAAATATGGGAGTTGGGTTATATGACATTCCAATTGCTGATTTTTCAATGAAAATGAGCCGATAACAATAGTGGTCTTAAAATAGATTAATTGAGATTTGTGAAAGTTGATTTTAGTAAAGAAGGGTACAAAGACGAACAGTTTATAATGGCATCACAAGCGGTACAAGTATTTTATGTTCCAAATCCCACAAACCGAAAGTGGTCGATTGTCCTGTTATCATCCAAAACTACTGAAGGGTTCGATGAAAATTCAATTGAGGAAGATATTTTTAATGGTACCTCACAATCATTTCGTAGTGGTCCCAATGTAGATGACGTTTTGTATGTTAGAGGAGACCACAATGAAGGGATTTGGATAATCGATAGAGGTTTCAAATCCCTTCAGCATTTGATAAAAAAAAGAGATTTCAATAAATAGGTTATATTTTGTTTCTAATATAGATCTTGTTATCTCATGTTATTATCTTATCATTACTGAATTTGTGTAATCTAAATTAACTGTTCAAACACTTTTTCAAATAATGACTTATGCATGTTCTAGTGCTCCTATCCTTGAGGCTGAACAAGTCTCTCAAGCTTATGTTGCTGCTGCTCATAGTGCAAAGCAACAACAAGTTTTTGAACCTGTTGTTTCTCCTAGTGTTGAGGTCCAACAACCATCATCACATGTTGTTTCTACCATTTCAGATAAACATATTGATGATGTTGATATCGATGAAATGGTTGGGGATGAACGACCGACTTCACCAAAAACATAGGTGAATCATAGTTTGACAATGTTAGCCAAAGTTCTTAAGGCGAAAAGAAAAGGCATCAAATTTGATGTCAGATGGAATGCATGAGGCCAACATGTGAATCCCAACAAGGCTATGTTTAGTAGTTACATTGGAATTGTCACTCGGAAACGCGTGCCGATTAACATAGATTCATGGAACCATGTTGTTTCTGGGATGAAGGCTATGATCTGGGAAGAAATTACGGTAACATTATGATATTATTTATTTAATTTACTAGAAAATAAAATAATGAAACAGTGTCTTATTCTTCTCAATCCCTTACAGAGTACATTTATAATATATGATTCACACAAGAATTATATATTAAGGCTTGCAGGAAGGATTCATCGAGGTTTTCACACTATTATAAAAAAATTTCACCTAAAAGATTCCAAAGGTAAAATAAACCTGCACCCTCCCCTTGTCTATTCTCACCTGATATCCCAAGAAGCATGGGATGCATTTATTAGTCATTGTGTATATTGTGGCTGATAATACATTGTTTGAGGATACGTGTATTCATCACTTTGATTGTCAATATTTCATTTATGAAATAGAAAATCAGTACTGAAAATAAGGAATGTGCATCAAAACCAACATACCCCTATCGTAAAGCAAGGATGGGGTACTCTTCACTAGAAAATAAAATGGTACATATTTTAAATTTATAGTAATATTGTTATGTCCCAAGAAACAACATTATAATTATCTTTCTATGTTTATATGTAGATTGATGAGTCTAAATCCAAAGACACTTCCATCCCACATCATGTGCTATGGAAGGAGGCACGTGTGAATAAGGAAGGGAATCTAATAGATGAAAAGACACAAAAAGTGTGGGAAATATGTGTAAGTATGAAATGATAAAAAAAAAGTTATGTTTTAAATTACTATTACATAATAATAATTACATATTTTACTATATCTGATATTCACAGGAATAAGCTACTCTTATAGCAGACACAGACCTATTATTGGTGGCTTTGAAGCAGCTAGAACAATATGGTCGTTTCATAGGTGCGGGTTTTGGGGTGACACCTCGAGTATATTTTGAGAAAAAAACAAATAGATGATAGAAATGAAGAAATGAAACAAATGAGCGAAAGACTAGAAACTCTTGAAGAATGATTTCAATGGCAGGGAGAGTTGCTAGCAACTTTTATGAGTGAGAAGCAAGGAGAAGACATGTAGAGACCTGAAGATTGACATACAAGGACATTACATTACTTTTGTGGAATACATAATACATAACAAAAACAAACACACAAGGATCGTAATAGTTTAGTGTCTTTGGAAACTTGGAATATAAACTTCTAATCATGTTAAAAGATCTTCAACAACTCCCATAATGATCTTCCCCTTTTTGTTTCCTTATCTAAAACCTTTCTTTATTTCCTGGGGAAAATAAAACATAAAAAGGGTGAGCTCAAATGCTCAGTAAGGGAAAACATAGAGAACATAAAACAATCTATAAACATTTGAAAGAAAAAACTTGAACATGAAATTTAAACATCAAAATCTTGAGCAAAGACATAAATCATGGAAGTACGTAAGGCATATATCATAATGGAACATCAACCATGATAAAATATAATGGGAATAAAACATGTAATTTTGGAAACCATTCAGCACATGTTATGATTTCCATAGTAACCAAGGCATTGCTTCCAAGACCATCTTAGTGGAAAAAGTCCCTTTCTGAATCGAGTTCACTCCTCGTTTCAGTCCTGTAATACTGAACCAGATTAACTTACCATTCCATCCATGTCTATCTCATGAGATAAAAATCTTTACCCAATGCATTGGAGGTAGATATAGGTCCCACCCATCTCATAATGAAATCATTCTTACTTGTACTACAAAATAAACATACATCATTCATAATAACCCAACGAATAAAAATGGGTTTCATAAACATCATCCCATCATCACATAATCCATATAAAAGAAATGGATATCATTTCATAATAAGAAAAGTGAAACCATATAAATCATAGATACAATATACTTGAAACATACACATATGAAATAATGTCATCTTAGATGGAAAATGGTTTTGATAAAGCACTTGAAATGAATTCTTGAGGAAAATATCCTTTCATCTTGAAAATCATTTTCTTTTCACAAAATGCCATTAAATTTTTAAAAGAAAAGGATTTTTTTGAAAATATTCATGAAATATTTTGGAGGAAGCTTCATGAAAATAAGGCTTTATAAAACAGTAAAAATCTGTTCGTGCCGTATAAGTTAAAAAAACATTCTTCTCGTACTTTTTCCGAAAAAGTCAAAAAGTACCTCGTAAAAGAAAGATTCCATACATACCATGTAGTGAAAGTCAAAAATGGGTAAAAATGACTTTAAACATACATGAAAACACTTTTATAAAGCATGGACATGGATGATAGAAATAACCCCAGTAAATACTTACGAATAAGCAATCTCGGATAAAAATGAGATTTGCAAAATTATCCCTTACCTTAGGTCTGATATGCTTCATATGGATCCGAAACTCCTGTATAATGATTTAAATAATTCCATTGACTTATTAAATAATCATATTAATTTTTATGATATCATATGACTTTATATTACACATTCTTTTGTAAATTCCATGTTAAAGCAGCATTTTGGGTAAAAATCATTTCATTTGTCATATGTGTTTCGACTTTTCATTCTTGATATTATTAATTATATCCTGATTTACATAATTCCATAATGTAAAACATGATTTATATATAATATATATTCATTATATACATATATATTATAGATCGATAAAAGGAATGAAATACACCGTTCATGGAGACGGTAGGTCGTACGTACGCATGAATGTTGTTTCTGTTTCCTTATTGAATTGAATGAAACTAAATAGATGACATAAATAAATCCAGTAGCATTATTATTATTCATTATATAAACTTTATGATCATTTGTGCATGGTTAACATGGTGAATGAATCTCATCACGTCGTGGAGACGGTAGTCCGTACGTACGCACGAGCGATGATATCGTTCTCATAATTATTGAATAGAATTGGAGTGGATGGTATAATATATCAGAATCAGTATGATGTTATAATAACCATATATAGTTATTCTTTACACCATTATACTCATCCATGTAAGTTTTTGGTGGGAAAACAGATTACACCACGGCGTGGAGACGGTATTTCGTACGTACGCATGCGCGGTGATTTCATCTTCCGTAGGATGGATAGAAGGTGAAATGGGGTTGTTTAATATTTATAATAACATATCAGTATACTAGGGATACTTATGTTATTACTTAATAATGAAACAACTAAAGAAGAGGGAGTATAAGAAGAATGGAACTTGAAGAAAACGGTAGAAGGTATTACCTCTTTCTGGAAGTGCCTCCTTTAAACTTTCTCTTAGGGCACTAGAGTTGGTCTTTTGAGAAGACCAGTACCTATATAAGGTTTATAGGGAAGTGGTAAGTGAAATGGGCAGAGTTTGGCCGATCTTAAAGGCTCAAAAATGGTGTGAGGAAGAGAGGGAGGAGGTTATCTTTTATAAGGGAGGAGAGGGGCACCTTTGGAAATATAAGAAATATTAGTTTATATTAAATCCCAAACCCACTTAAAAACCTCAAAAATGACTCAATTAGAATATTAGATGAGGTAGGGTTGTAATATAATCAACCAATAAAATTTATACATGTAGGTAATTTATTTTAAACATTATCAACTTGATTTATCCTTATTTAATCTATTAAATTTTATTTGTGGTAATAAGATTCTAAATTTTAAATTGTTATAAATAATTACTTATGTGCTGTTAATTATCCACAATTAGATAATTTATGACATTATATACTATATAAATTTAAATTTATAATTTTTAAATATTTTTCAGATTTTTAAACAATTTAATAATATGTTATTTTTATAAAATAACGATAGTGTCAATTTTGACACTATTCATTTATTTGAATTTAAATTAAATCCACACAAAGTATATATTCAAACTAAAATATTTAATAGGTTACTAACATGTCATAGTAATCTATAAAATTAGTTTAGTACATTAAATAGTTCATATAATATTTATTTTAATATTTTTAAAACCATTTATTTGGTATATCTCTTAATAAAATAATTAGTACAACATTGTTGTATAATTATTTAATATACTTATTTTTTGAATAAAAATTAAAAATAAAATACTTTTATAAATATAAATATCAAATATTTTATAATAATACTTTTACTCAAATTTATCATCTTAAAATAACAACATGTAAATTGTTATCTTTGTTAAATTATGAAGTTGACAACTTTGGAATAAGATATTATAAGTGTCATAATTGCTTTTATAAGGCTCCAAATGGTCAAATATTTGACCATTGGACGATTATGGTTTACATTTACATGACCAATAAGTTTTGTTCAGGGTTTTGGTGCCTTTTATTGTCACTATTAGTTTAATAAAAACTATATTCTTGATTTTTCACTAGATAAACAATTTTTGCATCACTATTGTGTCACAATTAATGATAATTATTTAATCCCTAAAAATTATAAATAAATTCATATCATGTAGATAATTTTATTAAATTTCTGGAGACTATTAATGTTCTAAGTTTCATGAATTTTATCACTAAATTAAAATTAATATACTAATAAAATTTAAGAGAGTGACATGTTGTCACTTTCTTTGGTTTTAATAATAAATAAATTATTTTCAAGGAAACAAGTCCATAAAATGAATTTATTCCAACCCTTAAGTGATATGGGTCTACTTTTAGTCATCTAATAGAATTTTGGCAGGTGTTAGGGTGATTTTATAATCTTATATTTACCCTTAATTACCCGATTCACCTTTAACTATGGTAAATAAAATTTACCATAGTTACTATTCATAATGCCCAAAAATAAAAAGTAGCTTATTAACATAATTTGGACCCACTGATTCCAAATATGGAATCCATTTTTCCAAATTCAATACACAAAATTTTCAGAAATTAAATTAAAATTAATCTCGTTGTTGAAAGAAAACGGGTTTTTGTTTAAAACATTGCAAAAGATTGAATTGATTTAACCTATGAATTCAATGTAAAATCAATGATAATGACATAAAATATATTAAATTGTAAAAATATATTCTATTTATACTTTAAAACCATTAAATATTATAATTTAACCATATAAATAATCTCAATGAAAAAAGTTTTTTTAATTAAAAATTAGCGTATTTTTACTATTCATCAAAACATGAAAGTTATCAGAAAAGTATCAAAAATTTATCCAAAGTAAATTTTTATATCCTGATTCCAAAGAAGAATTTTATTTTGTCAAATTGAACTTATAAACGTGTCAAAAACTATATTTAATGTGGGTGCGCCATCAAAAGGCGGCAAAACTGCATTTTTTTGAAAAATACTTATTTTACCCGAAAAATTTATTTTGTTCTCTTAACATGTTCTATAAAATGTGTAAGATGAAGAATAATGTTATAAAATTCAAAATGTAGTTAATACTATTTATAACGGATAGTCCATAATAATATAATAACAATATATCATTGTTTATTGAAACCTGGTATTGCGTACAACACACGCTATCGAGGAAGGTCATGATTGCGTGTAATGCAAGCCAAGTCAGGGTTGCGTGTAGTACAAGACTCCTTTGTTGTTTTTTATAACATAATCCAACCATATTCCATTTATACATTGAATATATATATATATATATATACATATATATATACACTCAATGTTGCGAACTTGAAATTGTGTGTAACAAGATCCAAGAATAGTGTTGCGTATACTACAAGCTAATACGGTGTTGTGTATAGTACAAGCTAATATTGGTGTAGTGTACAATCAAAGGAATTAAAAAGAATATATCTCATAAAATCTCGGGGTGTTACATTCTACCCCCCTTAAAATGAATTTCATCCTTGAAATTCATTGGTGTTATAAATCATTTACTATTCATAGAAACCCACATTGTAAAAAGGAATACTAAAACTTAACTTTAAAAAAAAAGTTAGAAACTTAATGGTCACCCAAGGTAACTCAGCATTGGGTTTTCACATAGGAGAGTATAGGTGAAAATATGGATATGGAGGAAAAATATAACGATCTTGTTCTGATGGAGAATGGTAGAGAACATGGCTATGAAAAAGCCAACAATCACAAAGTTATAGATTTGTGATGATCTAAGGTACCATCTGATTCATCGGATATAAGAGCACTAGGACAACATTTTTGGTTTTCAAGCAGATTTCCCTAAAGTTGAAGAAATTGTAATTAGAAGAAATACTTTCTTGATTTTGGTACAGTCTCACCGTTGGTCGTTCCTTGGACAATTTCCACTTCATCTCTTAAAGAAATGAAGTTGAATTTTTCATTCATGAAGTGTTAGCATATCATGTGATAGAATGATGGGTCATTCCATCTGTCTCAAACAAAAGGTTAGAAAAAGTTATCAAAAATACACAAGTCCATCTATAGTGAGATTAATCATATATGGTTCCTAAAATGGACTTATACTTCATTTATCATACTACTTAATATAATAAAATTGGTTTCTACTAAACAGGTACTTCCTGTAGGCCAGTGGTAGGCAATAAATGCCTGTCGCACTTCGGTTGTGGGTTTGATTCCCATAGCCTTGTCCGACGCGATGGGATGTCGCCCGTCCTGCAGGTTTTCCTTTTTCTAAAACTACATTACTATAACATCCCATCAATAATATCAAAAAAAAAGTTTTATCCTTAAACAATACTAACTTATGTCCAACATAATCCATTCCAATATTTAGGCTTATCTAAAATATTTCGGTCCAAGCTCATAGTATAAAGAAAATGATTACTTGAAATGTCACATAACAATCACGTGAATGCCATCATTTATCCCCCATATATCATAAGATATATCTTGTTGGTCAAATTACAAACATGTGAATACCTTAATCATGTATTCTCTTGAAAAAAAATAAAAACCCATTTAACCTTAGTGAAAACATGAATGCTGTCAAAAGTTAAATCTTTCCACATACCAAAATCCCAAAAATTCTATATACTCAAACCATGATATCACTTAGTCCTTATATCAGTCATGAGCTCATGAATACAATCAAACATCTCATTATCTTCTTATCCCTTCATTATGCGCATATCATCTACTTTCCAAAAATATCTGAATAACCTTTCATGGTTACCGGTACCATTCAACATATACTTTCAAATACTTTAGGAAAAACAATAGTGTAACAATCCTTAGATGATTCTTTATTCCATAGTACCATTAACTATACAACATAACTCTTGATAAACATACAATCATTCCACTACCTTCTTAAACAATTGACTGAGATTCAACACTTCTTTCATCTCATATATCATTTGTAGTCTCCTCATCATCATCCACATAAATACTAACCATATGACCATGCTGATTCTCTTCATGAGATTTTCCCTTAGGGCATTGGTTTGCACAATGCCTATACATTCCACATTTAAAACATCTAATCTTTATTGATGTCATAGTAATACCATTATCCTTGTCCATGGTGTTAACTGAACCTTTTCCTTTTCACTTACTGGATTTGTGTCCTTTTCCACACCCAAATCATCTTCCAGTTTCTTTGAAACATTCTCCCTGATGCCTCTTCCCACATGATTTACATGAGGGAAATTGAACTTTCTTTCCTCTATGATCATCATGAAACTCCATCTTTCTCTTATTATCTGAGACGGGAAACTTACCAAAGTTGAGATTATTGATCATATTATAAGATTCTTGATTAGGAATAATAACGATTTTTGGACTTCCAAATCCCATTTCATTTGGTTTCTCATGAAGAATGTCATTCCATTGTCCATCATATCCTCCATTATCGTGAATATTCCTGTTTTCAGCCATTTTCTAAAACCCAAAAAGAATAGTGTGAGAGGAAAAAATCATGCTAGGGAAAACAACATAGTAAAGGGGGAGTACCCCCAATATCTAACATCTTAGGTTAAGTTCTAAGATATTTACCGTAGTTCTAGGACTATATCAAATATTTATACTTATCCTTAGGGACATCCCTAAACATACCTTAGAAATATATTTAGGGATCTCACTAATGTTTTCACATCCTAGTTTCCAAAGGTTAACTAAACCTTTCCTCTAATACCAACTGTAGAGACCCGAATCTTGACGTACATGGACATTACATTACTTTTGCAGAATATATAATACATAACAAAAACAGACACACAAGGATCGTAATAGTTTAGTGTCTTTGGAAACTTGGAATATAAACTTCTAATCATGTTGAAAGATATTCAACAACTCCCATAATGATCTTCCCCTTTTTGTTTCCTTACCTACAACCTTTCTTTATTTCCTGGGGAAAATAAAACATAAAAAGGGTGAGCTCAAATGCTCAGTAATGGCAAACATAGATAACATAAAACAATTCATAAACATTTGAAAGAAAAAATTTGAACATGAAATTGAAAAGTCAAAATCTTGAGCAAAGACATAAATCCTGGAAGTACGTAAGGCATATATTATAATGGAACATCAACCATGATAAAATATAATGGGAATAAAACATGTAATTGTGGAAACCATTTATCACATGTTATGATTTCCATAGTATCCAAGGCATTGCTGCCAAGACCATCTTAGTGGAATAAGTCTCTTTCTGAATCGAGTTTACTCCTCATTTTAGTCCTGTAATACTGAACCGGATTAACTTACCGTTCCAGCCATGTCTATCTCATGAGATATAAATATTTACCCAATGCATTGGAGGGAGATATAGGTCTCACCCATCTCATAATGAAATCATTCTTACTTGTGCCACAAAATAAACATACATCATTCATAATAACCCAACGAATAAAAATGGGTTTCATAAACATCATCCCATCATCACATAATCCATATAAAAGAAATGGATATCATTTCATAATAAGAAAATTGAAACCATATAAATCATAGATACATTATACTTTAAACATACACATATGAACTAATTTCATCTTATATGGAAAATGGTTTTGATAAAGCACTTGAAATGAATTCTTGAGGAAAATATCCTTTTAGCTTGAAAATCATTTTCTTTTCACAAAATTCAATTAAATTTTTAAAAGAAAAGGATTTTGTTGAAAATAGTCATGAAATCTTTTGGAGGAAACTTCATGAAAATAAGGCTTTATAAAACTTTAAAAATCTGTTCGTGCCGTATAAGTTAAAAAAACATTCTTCTCGTACTTTTGCCGGAAAAGTCAAAAAGTACCTCGTAAAAGAAATATTCCATACATACCATGTAGTAAAAGTTAAAAATGGTTATAAGTACTTTAAACATACATGAAAACCCTTTTATAAAACATGTACATGGATGATAGAAATAACCCCAGTAAATACTTACGAATAAGCAATCTCGGATAAAAATGAGATTTACAAAATTATCCCTTACCTTAGGTCCGATATGCTTCGTATGGATCCGAACCTCCTGTATAATGATTTAAATAATTTCATTGACTTATTAAATAATCATATTCATTATTATTATATCATATGACTTTATATTACGCGTTCTTTTGTAAATTCCATGTTAAAGCAGCGTTTTGGGTAAAAATCATTTCATTTATCATATGTGTTTCGACTTGTCGTTCTTGATATTATTACTTATATCCTGATTTACATAATTCCAGAATGTAAAACATGATTTATATATAATATATATTCATCATATGCATATATATTATAGATCGATAAAAGGAATGAAATACATCGTTCATGGAGACGGTAGGTCGTACGTACGCATGAACGTTGTTTTCGTTTCCTTATTGAATTGAATGAAACTAAATAGATGACATACATAAATCCAGTAGAATTGTTATTATTCATTATATAAACTTTATGATCATTCATGTATGGTTAACATGGATAATGAATCTCATCGCGTCGTGGAGACGGTAGTCTGTACGTATGCACGAGCGATGATATCGTTCCCATAATTATTGAATAGAATTGGAGTGGATGGTATAATATATTAGAATCAGTATTATGTTATAATAACCATATATAGTTATTCTTTACACCATTATACCCATCCATGTAAGGTTTTGGTGGAAAAACAGATTACACCACGGCGTGGAGACGGTATTTTGTACGTACGCACGCGCGGTGATTTCATTTTCCGTATGATGGATAGAAGGTGAAATGGGGTTATTTAATATTTATAATAACATATCAGTATATGAGGGATACTAATGTTATTAATTCATAATGAAAAAACTAAAGAAGAGGGAGTAGAAGAAGAATGGAACTTGAATAAAATGGTAGAAGGTATTACCTCTTTCTCGAAGTGCCTCCTTTAAACTTTTTCTTAGGGCACTAGAGTTGGTCTTTTGAGAATACCAGTACCTATATAAGGTTTCTAGGGAAGTGGGGAAGTTAAATGGGCAAAGTTTTTCTGAGATTAAAGGCTCAAAAATTGTGTGAGGAAGAGAGGGAGGAGGTGCCCTTTTATAAGGGAGGAGAGGGGCACCTTTGGAAATATAAGAAATATTAGTTTATATTAAATCCAAAACCCACTTAAAAACCTCCAAAAATGACTCGATTCGAATATTAGATGATGTAGGGTTGTAATATCATCAACCAGTAAAATTTATACATGTAGGGAATTTATTTTAAACATTATCAACTTGATTTATCCTTATTTAATCTATTAAATTTTATTTGTGGTGATAAGATTCTAAATTTTAAATTGTTATAAATAATTACTTATGTGATGTGAATTATCCACAATTAGATAATTTATGACAATATAGACTATATAAATTTCAATTTATAATTTTTAAATATTTTTCTGATTTTTAACAATTTAATAATATGTTATTTTTATAAAATAACAATAGTGTCAATTTTAACACTATTCATTTATTTGAATTTAAATTAAATCCACACAAAGTATAAAATTCAAAATAAAATATTTAATAGGTTCCTAAAATGTCATATTAATCTATAAAATTAGTGGAGTACATTAAATAGTTCATATAATATTTATTTTAATATTTTTAAAACCATTTATTTGGTATATCTCTTAATAAAATAATTAGTACAACATTTTTTTATAATTATTTAATATACTTATTTGTTGAATAAAAATTAAAAATAAAATCCTTTTATTAAGATAAATATCAAATCTTTTATAATAATACTTTTACTCGAATTTATCATCTTAAAATAACAACATGTAAATTGTTATCTTTGTTAAATTATGAAGTTGACAACTTTGGAATAAAATATTATAAGTGTCATAATCGCTTTTATAAAGCTCAAAATGGTCAAATATTCGACCATTGGACGATTATGGTTTACATTTACATGACCAATAAGTTTTGTTCAGGGTTTTGGTGCCTTTTATTGTCACTATTAGTTTAATAAAAACTATATTCTTGATTTTTCACTAGATAAACAATTTTTTCATCACTATTGTGTCACAATTAATGATAATTATTTAATACCTAAAAATTATAAATAAATTCATATCATGTAGATAATTTTATTAGATTTTTGGATACTATTCATGTTCGAAGTTTCATGAAGTTTATCACTAAATTAAAATTAATATACTTATAAGATTTAAGAGAGTGACATGTTGTCACTTTCTTTGGTTTTAAAAATAAATAAATTATTTTCAAGAAAACAAGTCCATAAAATGAATCTATTCCAACCCTTAAGTTATATGGGTCAACTTTTAGTAATCCAATATAATTTTTTCAGGTGTTAGGGTAATTTTATAATCTTATATTTACCCTTAATTACCCGATTCACCTTTAACTATGGTAAATAAAATTTACCGTAGTTACTATTCATAATGCCCAAAAATAAAAATTAGCTTATTAACATAATTTGGACCCAATGATTCCAAATATGGAATCCATTTTTCCAAATTCAATATACAAAAGTTTCAGAAATTAAATTAAAATTAATCCCGTTGTTGAAAGAAAACGGGTTTTTGTTTAAAACATTGCAAAAGATTGAATTGATTTAACCTATGAATTCAATGTAAAATCAATACTAATGACATACAGTATATTAAATGGTAAAAATATATTATATTTATACTTTAAAACCATTCAATATTATAATTTAACCATATAAATTATCTCAATGAAAAAAGTTGTTTTTAATTAAAAATTAGCGTATTTTTACTATTCATCAAAACATGAAAGTTATCAGAAAAGTATCAAAAATTTATCCAAAGTAAATTTTTATATCCTGATTCCAAAGAAGAATTTTATTTTTTCAAATTGAACTTATAAACGTGTCAAAAACTAGATTTAATGTGGGTGCGTCATCAAAAGGCGGCAAAAGTGCATTTTTTTGAAAAATACTTATTTTACCCAAAAAAATTATTTTGTTCTCTTAAAATGTTCTAGAAAATGTGTAAGATGAATAATAATGTTATAAAATTAAAAAATTAGTTAATACTATTCATAACGGCTAGTCCATAATAATATAATAACAATATATCATTGTTTATTGAAACCGGGTATTGCGTACAACTCACGCTATCGAGGAAGGTCGTGATTGCGTGTAATGCAAGCCAAGTCAGGGTTGCATGTAGTGCAAGACTCCTTTGTTGTTTTGTATAACATAATCCAACCATATTCCATTTATAAATTGAATATATATATATATACACATATATATATACACTCAATGTTGCAAACTTGAAATTGTGTGTAACAAGATCCAAGAATAGTGTTGCGTATACTGCAAGTTAATACGGTGTTGCGTATAGTACAAGCTAATCTTAGTGTAGTGTACAATCAAAGGAATTAAAAAGAATATATCTCATAAAATCTCAGGGTGTTACAAGACACAACTCAAGAACAACCAGCGCATAAAGATCCCACCCCACCCCCCCCCCCACCAGCTTTGAGGCAAGCCATTCCCCTCAAAGATCTATCTTAGTCGTGGTAATAAATATTCTAATAATTTTTCCCATGAAATGTGAATCAGACAAACACTTATAATTTTACTGTACTGATCTTCTATAAGGGTGATAATGACTGTGATTTATATCTATCAACACCCACCTATCACCTTGTAGCGAGGGCTACAGTGTTCAACATCCCAGAGGACAAGCTACAAAATAGACCACTTCCAATATATCATCTAAAAGTGATGATTACTATAGCTCATGATCCAAATGTAGAGCTACCTATTCCACTTGATGACAATGATATTCATAAGGTTGAAAAGTCTATTGGGACATTCATTGCATGGTCGTCACAACTTGTAAGAGTATATGTGGACAAAGAGGTATTTATTTCCATTTTTTTCAAGTTAAACCTTTAACAATTAATGAAAAAAGGTCTAAACCAATGAATGTTATTATAGATGGAGAAAGGGGTGATGAGAAACATGGGCTAAAAATCATATAAAGGATCGACCAACCGATCCAAAAGATCTACTGAAAGCACAATAACACCACATGTTCTCTATCCACATTTACTAGCATTGAAGACTCATGTGGATATAAAGCTAAAAAGAGGTAGTAGTCCTATAGTTGTTTTTGAAAAGAATGTATACGGAGAGGAAATTCAATATTTTGTTACTGCTGAAAATGTAAATGAAATCCTTGAATACGGTTGGCTAGATGTCATAGTTGTAAATTTATATATGAGGTATGTTTTTATGAATTGATTTTCTAAAAGCTGATATAATGTGCTAATTATGACTAAATGCATTTTATATTATTGGAAGGTGTATATATGAAAAAAAAGTTGAAGTGATCTTCCCATGAGCCAAAATTCGGACTCGTTAGTCCTTATACCACATCAACACAACTAACTAAATTAGATCCATTAAAAAGGGATGAAATAATGAAAGGCTTTCTGAAAACATTTGAAAGGAAGATTACGGATGACAAACTCTTCCTAATACCAACCATGCAGGGGTAAAACTCTACGATTAAAGCATATCAACTATATTTTTACTTCTTTCATTAATTATTCCTTCTTGTGTTTTTAGGCAACATTGGATGCTAATTTCGGTGAACTTGAATACTCCAAAGATTTATTTTCTGGATTCAATGCAAGGATATCCAACAAACTGACCACACATGATGGTGTTTTTGAATCTGTAAGACACTGCATCCTACGTTTTAGGTCTAAACATCAAGTTACATAATTTATGTTATCTTTTAATGAGGATTATATTATGATAGAGCAATGTATCAATATATTCTAAAAAAGGAATGAGGACAGGGGCTAAGCATAAGGAAACGAGCAAGTACTATGTCTGGATAAGTATCAGGGTATATATAATAAAATTTCACTATCCAAACACATATCAAAACAAGTTACTTATTCTTATAATGATTAAAGTTTTTGTAGTGTCCAAAACAAACAAACAATAAATATTGTGGTTATTATGTTTGTAAATTTATGAGAGAGATAATTTTCCATCAACAAACTAGCATCCCTAAAGAGGTATTTTCAAAAACAAATACTATTTCATTTAAATTATTTATTAATTATTTATTTATATATTTTGAAGTACTACTATGACTGTCGAAAAGCCTCATGTTCACAAGACAATATATATTTGTTCAAAAATGAGTGGGTCATATACATGATGGAATATTGTACACAAATATCATTTAGATCTGACTTGGGGACGTGTACAATTGGCGGACATTTTTGAGAGGGGTTCACGAAGATCGAAAGATGAAACATTGTTGTATGTAAATGTTCATAGGAAAATTGTAATTATTATTAAATAAAACATCCTTTCTCTAATGATTCATTTTTTCATTTTAACAGATGAAATGCAACAGTAACATGCAAGAATGATGAACCACTTTTCTTTTGGCTTTGGATAAGAAAAACCAGTAAAATCTCCAAAATACCTTCATATCACGCATGACCATTCACATTAAAATAAAATATGAGTAAATGTATCCACCCTAAATTGATTGAATTATGAGAATCGATGTTCCAAATGGATTCCCATGCGTTGAACATTTTCCTTGGTATAAATTGTATGTTTTCTGATTATCCATAATAAGAAAATGAACATTGTTGGAACCTACTTCCTCCATAGGGTCTCCCCCCAAACATCCATGTTTTCAATTTAGAACAATGATCCATGGTTCATTTTTGACGTGTATGAGTCAACCCTACCTCAATATGAGGCACAGTGTGACCGGCATCACTCAAAGTGTCTCTCTTTTGTTTAAAATGGACAGAATTTTAAGTGAAAACAACAACTGACATACGGAAAACTAACCAAACACATTCGTATTGTGTTGATACTTTAGAACAATTATAAATAGGTCATGTGTGATGTGTATGAGTCAAACCCACCTAAATATGAGGCATGGTGTGTCTAATATCACTCAAAGTGTCTCTCTTTTGTTTAAAATGGACAGAATTTTAAGTGAAAACAACAACTGAAATATGTAAAACTGAACAAACGCATTATGATTATGATGATACTTTAGGAGAATGATCCATGGATCATTTTTGATGTGTAAGAGTCAACTTATCCTCAATATGAGGTATGGTGTGGCTGGTATCACTCAAAGTGTCTCTCTTTTGTTTAAAATGGATAGAATTTTAAGTGAAAACAAAAACTGACATACAGAAAACCAACCAAACACATTAGGATTGTGTTTATACTTTATTCAAATAATAAATGGGTCATGTGAGACATGTACGAGTCAACCCCACCTCAATATGAGACACGGTGTAGCCGGTATCACTCAAAGTGTCCCTCTTTTGTTTAAAATGGATAGAATTTTAAGTGAAAACAACAACTAACAGACGGAAAACTAACCAAACGCATTTGGATTGTGTTGATACTTTAATACAATGATCCATGGGTAATGTGTGAAGTTTATGAGTCAAACCTGACTCAATATGAGGCATGTTGTGACCGTTATCACTCAAAGTGTCTCTCTTTTGTTTAAAATGGATAGAATTTTAAGTGAAAACGACAACTGACGTACGAAAAACTGACCAAACATATTCATATTTTGTTGATAATTTAGTAGAATGATCCATGGGTCATTTATGACATGTAAGAGTCAACCAAACTTCAATAAAAGTCACAGTGTGACTAGTGTCACTCAAAGTGTCTCGCTTTTGTTTAAAATGGACAAAATTTTAAGTGAAAACAACAACTGACATATGGAAAACTGACCAAACGCATTAATATTATTTTTATACTTTATGATAATTATACATGAGTCATTTTTGAAGTTTAATAGTCAACACCGCCTTAATCTGAGGCACGGTGTGACCGATATCACTCAAAGTGTCTCTCTTTTGTTTAAAATGGACAGAATTTTAAGTGAAAACAACAAGTGACATACGGAAAACTGACCAAATGCATTCAGATTGTGTTGATACTTTATTCCAATGATCCATGGGTCATTTTTAAAGTTTAAAATTCAAACCTGCCTCAATCCGAGGCATGGTGTGGCAGGTATCACTCAAAGTGTCTCTCTTTTGTTTAAAATGGACAGAATTTTAAGTGAAAACAATAACTGACTTACGAAAAACTGACCAAATGCATTCAGATTGTATTGATACTTTAGTATAATGATCCATGGGTCATTTTTGACATGTAAGAGTCAACCCTGACTCAATCTGAGGCACGGTGTGGCCAGTATCACTCAAAGTGTCTCTCTTTTGTTTAAAATGGACAGAATTTTAAGTGAAAACAACAACTGGCATATAGAAAACTGACTAAACGCATTAATATTATGTTGATACTTTAGGAGAATTATCCAAGGGTCATTTTTGACATTTAAGAGTCAACCCCGGCTCAATACAAGGCACGGTGTGACTGGTATCACTCAAAGTGTCTCTCTTTTGTTTAAAATGGACAGAATTTTAAGTGAAAACAACAACTGATGTACGGAAAAATGACCAAATGAATTCGGATTGTGTTGATAATTTATGATAATGATCCATGGATCATTTTTGACGTGTAAGATTCAACTTGGCCTCAATCTGAGGCATGGTGTGACCGGTATCACTTAAAGTGTCGCTCTTTTTTTTAAATGGACAGAATTTTAAGTGAAAATAGTAACCGGCATATGGAAAACCAACCAAACGCATTTGGATTGTGTTTATACTTTATTATAATGATCTATGGGTCATTTTTTATTTTTAAGAGTAAACCCTGCCTCAATCTGAGTCACGGTGTGTCCAGTATCACTCAAAGTGTCTCTCTTTTGTTTAAAATAGATAGAATTTTAAGTGAAAACAACAACTGACATACAGATTACCGACCAAATGCATTATTATTGTGTTGATACTTTAGTAAAATGATCCATGGGTCATTTTTGACATTTATGAGTCAACCATGACTCAATTAAAGGCATTATGTGACCTATATCACTCAAAGTGTCTCTCTTTTTTTAAAATGGACAAAATTTTAAGTGAAAATAACAACTGACATATGGAAAACTGACCAAACACATTCAGATTGTGTTTATACTTTAGTAGAATGATCCATAGTTCATTTTTTATGTGTACGATTCAACCTCACCTCAATATGAGGCACAATGTGACCGATATCACTCAAAGTGTCTCTCTTTTATTTAAAATGGACAGAATTTTAAGTTAAAACAACAACTAACATATGGAAAACCAACCAAATGCATTTGTATTGTGTTGATACTTTAGGTCAATGATCCATGGGTCATGTGTGAAGTGTATTAGTTAACCCCACCTCAATTTGAGTCATGGTGTGACTGGTATCACTCAAAGTGTCTCTCTTTTGTTTAAAATGGACATAATGTTTAAGTGAAAACAACAACTGACGTGCAAAAAACAATCCAAAAGTCATTACCTATGACATAAGACATTTATACAAGCCTCATAGAGTCCTAAGTAGTCCTTAGATAATAAAACTCCATTAATAATTCATCATACACCCTAAATATAAACCTTTAGCCCTAGAGTTCATGGTGAGGGATGAAAACAAAGAGGAAAGGGAGAGGGAGAAGAATGAAAGGGAAAGAAAAAATAATAGAGGATTTAAATTGGATAAATTTTCAAGATAAAGGGATCTTAAACTAAGTTTCGGGAAGGGGACAGGAAGAAATAGGTTGAAATCCCTTAAATTATGCCATATCATTGGCAACTTTCATGGCCTGGTTGGGCCGTTTTCCAAACTGTTCACCAACTTTTGGGGAGACATTGGATAAGAAACCCTCTTCTACACAGTTTGGAAAAATAGTTAACTAATTGTGTTCGAATCATTCAAAATGACTTAGTTAAAATATATATCCATACCACATGGTTTCTCCTAATTGTGAACAACCCATGTTCCTAACAACTCCCTCAAAATGGTAAGTTTCATGGTTTTTACTTGGAGTTATACAATCCATCCTTTTCCTATGTATGTAAAATAGTAAAAGTTCAAAATGAATAGAAAACTTCACCATGAAAGTGTACCCACATGGGTTCTTCTAAATTTTTTCCCACAATAAAAGCACTACATGAATACTAATCAAGAGTCTAGGATGGAAAAAAGAATAAGCATATATCTCCCCACCATTTATAAATTCTATAAATGGCATAAAAAGAAGACAACACACCATAAGATAAAGGCATAAACCAGAAGAACACATTTCCTTAAGTGTCCCAAGAATCACCCAAATCCATCTACCATGAAGAATCTATAGGGGAAACTCTCTAAGTCCTAAGGCAACATATCCCAAAAGTAACTCAAAATCTATAAACAAATTCCATATCCAAGATTGGCATGAATCTTAACCACAAAAAAACATGAAGAATAACTCACATTCATGCCTTAATCAAATTTTTCTTAAGGTTCTGACATTGAACTCTCTCTATATATTTTATCTGAGGCAATGTAAGATATCATTTGGAGGAGATAGTATTTAATGGTACCTTTTGATAATCATAATGAATAATTAGTACATCACATTAGGTATGGATTTTTTCACATCATTTGATCCCAAATTGACTACCACTGCATATTTTATCTATGTGAACTGTTTGTTTGATATGCTGATTTTTTTGCAGGTCTTGTTTGGGTGTACTACTGTAGAATTTCATGTTACAGTAGGCAGGGAATTTATTAGCACTAAAAACGTGTTGATAAAGGATCCATTTATCAGTGCGTTTTTAGCATTGATAAAGGCGCCCTTTATCAGCGCTTTTTTATAACTGATAAAGGCACCCTTTATCATCACTTTTTTATTGCTAATAAAGGCACCCTTTATCATCACTTTTTCAGTGATGATAAAGGGGACCCCCCCCCCCCATCAGTGCTAAGCTTTACAATGCTTTTTTAGCATTGTTAAAGCCCGTTTTGAGTGCTGATAAAGCCCGTTTTTATAGTAGTGAGTAGAGAAATAGAGTAAAACACATTTAATATTGAACGGATTAGTAAGTGAATGGTATAATAAAATGATAAAGATAATGAAGACTAGATGTTTGGATATTAGAAAAAAATATAAAAGAATATAAAAATAAATTACAAAAAATTGAAATAAAGACAATTTCATTTATTTTAAAATGTACAAATACAATAAGGATGCGACTAAGAAACATAATAGTCACTATCAGAATAAGGATAAAAGGTTGTTTAGGGATTGGTTTAGTTTCTAACAAGGTAGAAGAAAGGTTAGGGATTGTGTAGGTTGGAATTCTGAATGTCTTGAAACATATCCTTCAACTCATCCATCTGCAACCGCAAATTTTGCATAAGACTATCACCCAACTACATTATCAAAAGTCTAGAATCATGATTAACATGAAAATCCTCCATAATATTGACTTTAAAAAATTCATGTAATCTCTCCTCTTGCTTCATAAATTGTTCCAACTTTTCTGTAAACTGATTCAGTAGAAATCTGATGCTGGGCTCACTCTGAGTCAGTTGATCAATTAGAAATTTTTGATTATCCAACAAAACTGATAGAGGATCACTATTGCATTTATGGTTATGAAGACGAGCATTCATGCCTTCCATAACAAATGTAATGGCCTGAAATTTTCTAATCAAATCTGGGCTGGTAGTAGGAGTATAAGTAGATATACTGGTCTTATTTACTGAACTTTTCACCAGTTCAAACTGACTTCCCAAGTACCACTTCAAATATTCAAAATCTATCTCAGAAACAGCTTTAGATATGATCCTCCCAATCTCATTTAACATGTCTCTCTTGAAGGCATCAAAATCCCTTCTAGAAACAATATTCTCATTAAGTTCCTGGATATTTTTCTTTGAATTTTAAAGCTCCTACCATATAGTGGCATGCTCTTACTAAGACTTGTCAAACTTAATCAAAATTTCTTTAACTTGATGTGACAATGAATCAAATTTCCCTTCATCTGCATTCAGTGTCTGATCAACAACATTAGGAAAAGGATTTTCCATTGATCTCTCCACAGATTTTTCAGATGAATAAGATTGATTATCAATCAATTCAGTCTTTCCTCATGAAACATGACATGATTGTTCCACATTTTGATTCACAACCACATCTGTAACTTTAGTTATTGATTTTTGTACATTTTTTTCTTCTTGAGTAGCTTCTTTCTGAACAGTTTCTTTTTTAATATTCACCTACTCTTGAATATTCACTTTTACTTGATCACTGATCAAAGGTATAACAGGAAGGTCTCTATCTTGACTATCCACTAGTATTTATTCTTCAATAATCAATTCATCTAAATAAACTGAACATGTTACTTCTCTAGAAGCCAATACTTTCTCTTCAACCTGTTGAACATCTTTGTTTCTAGGTTTCACAATAAGTCCCTCTTGACTTTGTTCTTCCTCAACTTTCTCTACTTCTGTATTAAATCTAATCCTTCTCTTAGATGATTGAAAAACTGCATCAATTCGAGATTCATCAACACCCTCCTTTTGAATATCTCCTTGCTCCCCCTGAGAAAAAGCTCATGAGATCTATTATTCTTCAGCACCAACTGGTAAAATCTTTCCTTTCACAGTACTCCAAAAAAATCCTAATTTCCATAGAGTTCTATCATTTAAAACATTGATATAATGACACTTCATCCTTGAATCTACTAATAGAATCATATCCTTTTTAAACAGAATTCTAGATATTATCCATCCATAAGGATAGAAATTCATCCTAGTATCCGGTTGACAACAGTAATCAAAATATTGAAACATATACTGTAGAAAATTCATCTTAATGTCACTTAGAAATAAAAACATGATGTACATATCAGGGTAAAAAAATTTCTCCATCTCTGCCATCCTTGGTGCAATACCAGTCTGAATGAACTTAACCAAGATCTTATGATTTAACTCAAGATCCTTAAAAAACATTATCCTAATGTGCATCGAGTTAAATGGAAAATACATAATGTCTTTGGAAGAGTTATTATTGTCTCCAATCAATCAAAGATCAGAGTGAAAAACTCCTTCATGTGGGTAGTCTAAGATTTGCGAAACTTTAGTTGAATAAATTGAAAAATCCTTATCTTAAATACTTGAAAACATCATATCCTCAGAATCACAAAAAATAAACTATACACTCTTATAAAAATAGTTTAGTTCTACCTCGTAAAGAAATTCGGAATTGATTTCATTGAAATTAGTCTCCAGCCCTTGAAATGTTAATGCCTATTTCAGGAGCAGATTCTTCTGATATAACCAATCAAAATCAACCACTTTTCCTTGAAGTATTTTTCTGCCTGTAACATGATGTCACTTCGAATCACTTGTTTCTCCTTCTTTAACTCGCTTGGTTTTCATCATTTCAAAAAAAAATCTGAAAGTCTGGGGTTTTCGGCTTCTAGGGTTTGGAAGGAAAAACAAGGGTTTCAGGTTAGACGAAATGGTTTTGGTAAACAAAGGGTATGGAAGAAGAAGGGTTTCTGACAGGTGACGTATATCCTTGTTTCCCATTTCATAGAGTAATTATGAAAAAAAAATTAATGATTATGCAGTGTAAATAAATTTAATATTAAATAAAATAACTAAAATATAGTAAGATAAAAATATGAAAAATAAATTATATTTACAGTAATAAACATAAGATAAAATAAAATAAACTAAAATAAAATAACTTATTTAAAAATTAAATAAACCTAGATCCCATTTAATAAAATCAAAACTTACAGGAGGACATGGTTTAGTGAAAATATCAGTTAATTGATATTTAGTGTTAACAAATTCTAAATATATATCCTTATTAAGAATATTATCTCTTAGAAAATGATGTCTAATATCAATATTCTTAGTTCTAGAATGACTTATTGGATTTTTTGAAATATTTATAGCACTTTTATTATCACATAAGATAGGTGTACTATTAAAATTAAGTCCAAAGTTCATCAGTGTGTTTTTTATCCACAACACTTGTGCATTGAAACTGTCTACAGATACATATTCTACTTTGGGTGTTGACAGTGCAATGGAGTGTTACTTCTTACTTGACCGTGACACTAACGATTTTCCTATGAAGTGTCAGGTTCCTAAGGTTATTTTTCTATCTAGTCTAAAACCTCCAAAATATTCATCTGAATATGATATTAAATTAAAATCAGAGTTTTTTTAATAAATAAGAGATTTAAAAATAGTTCTTTTTAAATATCTAAAAATCCTTTTGACAGCAATAAAATGTGATTCTTTAGGATTTATTTGAAATATAGCACACAAACATACTGAAAACATAATATCAGGTCTACTAGTAGTAAGATATAATAAACTACTAATCATACCTCTATACAACTTGGTGTCCACTGGTTTTCTAGCTTCATTCGAATCAAGTTTAATATTAGTACATATGGGAGTTGAATATGTCTTGCTGTTCTCAAGACCAAATTTTTTCAATAAATCGGTAATATATTTTCTTTGGTTTAATAAATTTCCATAATATTTTTGATAAATTTTAATTCATAAAAATAAATTTAATTCTCTCATCATGCTCATCTCAAATTCTTTTTGCATGAGTTCTAAAAAATAATTACAATGTTTTTTTATTTTTTGATCCAAAAATAACATCATCAACATAGATTTTAACTTATAATAAATTAGAACAAACTTTTTTCTTAAAAAGGGTTGAATCTGAAAAACCAATAGTAAAACCATTTTTCAAAAGAAATGAACTTAATCTTTCATACCAAGCTCTGGGTGCTTGCTTAAGGCCATAGAGAGATTTAGTAAGTTTAAAAACAAAATACAGTTTTTGAGAATTTTCAAAACTAGGAGGTTTCTTAATATAAACTTCCTCCATTAAATAACCATTTAAAAAGGTATATTTTACATCCATTTGATATAATTTAAAATTCATATGAGATGCATAAGCTAAAAGTATTATAATAGATTCTAATCTTGATATGGGGGCAAAGGTTTCATCATAATCTATACCTTCTTCCTGATTATATCATTTATCTTCTAATCTATATTTACTTCTAGTTATAGTCCCTTGATTATCTTTTTTATTTCTAAAGACCCATTTTGTTCCTATAACTAAATAATTTGATGGTCTTTAAACTAATTCCCAAAATTTATTTCTTTTAAACTACTTCAATTCTTATTGAATTTTTAACATCCAACTTTCATCTTCTAAGGCTTCTTCAAAAGATTTAGGTTTAAGTTGTGATAGAAAGGCAGAGAATTCAACTAGGTTTCATGTATTTCTTTTAGTCCTTATTATTATGTCTAGATCTCCTATAACAGTTTTTAAAGGGTTATTCTTTAGGGTTCTAGACTATCTAGGCAGAACAATTTTAGGTTCATTAGTATCGTGTTCTTCTAAAATGGACTGAATTTTATTTTCAAAATCATTTTTCAGGTTTTTAAGTCTCATGTTGTCAGAAGAGTCAGCAGATTCATCAATTTGATCTTTCTCTTTATTAAAAGGGTAGGTTTCATAAAACTTCACATGAACTGATTCTTCAAAAATAATTAACTTTTTATTAAATACTTTATAAGCTTTAGAAGTTGAATAATATCCTAAGAATATTCCTTCATCAGCTTTTGGATTGAAATTACCAAGATTATCCTTGGTTTTTGGGATATACATCTTGCATCCAAAAACTTTAATGTACTTTACCTTAGGATTTCTTTTAATCCAAAGTTCATAAGGTGTATTTTTGAAAATAGGCCGAATTAAAACTCTATTTATTATATAATAGGAAGTGCTTACATCTTCTTCCCATATATAAGTAGGAATACTGTATTCATTTAGCATAGTCCTAGCCATTTCTTGAATAGTTTTGTTTCTTCTTTCAACAATTCCATTTTGTTGAGGTGTTCTTGGTGTAGATAAGGTGTGTTTAATACCCATGTTTGAGCAAAATGAATTTAATTATTAATTATCAAACTCTCCACCATGATCACTTCTTAATTAAATTATGTTAAAACCTTTTTCATTTTGAACACTTTTGCAATAAATTTCAAAAATAGTAAAAGCTTCATTTTTCAGTTTTAGAAAATAGACCCATGTAAATTTAGAATAATAATCAACTAAAACATATACATATAATTTTCCAACCAAACTTTCTACTCTAGATGGTATAAATAGATCCATGTGGATAAGTTCTAGAAGCTTTGATGTAGCAATTTTGTTAACAAATTTGAAGGAAGATTTGTGTTACTTGCCAATTTGTCATGCATCACAGAATCTGTCACTATCAAACTTGAGACTATGTAAATTTGAAACTAATTTTTTCTTAGATAATTTATGTAAATCATAAATATTACAATGACCAAGTCTTATATTCCAAATCCAAGATTCATTTATCTTAGCAGTTAAACAACTCGCCTCCTATTTACACAATGAATTTAAGTCCAAGGTGAAGACATTATCTATTTTGGGTGCTCTCAATTTAAGAAAATGATCTTTAAATACAGAACAGAAATTGTTAGAAAAATCAAAATAGTATCCATCATCACAGAGTTGAGAGATACTTATCAGGTTATGCTTCAATCCTTGTATATACAAGTACTTTATTGATTAAGACAGACTTTGGATCTCCAACTATTCCAAGTCCAATTATCTTCCCTTTCGCACTATCACCAAAGGTGACTAAACATCCATCAATCTATGTAAATGTATTGAAGTTGGATGAATTTCCACTCATGTGTTTGGAGAATAAACTGTCCATATACCATATATCTTTTCCTTTTCTATGATATGTTACCCACAAAGAAAATTTAAACAAAAATTTGTTTCGGTAGCCATATCTTTTTGGGTTCAGCAGTGTTAGCTAACAAGGATTTAGGAATCCAAATTTGCTTTATTTTTTCATGACTTATTTCATTTACTTTAGATAAACTTTTTGAAATAAAATATCTTTTAATCCCACTTATTTGAGGATTTTTCAAATGACATTTTTTTGTTATATGTCCTTTTGTTCCACAAAAATGACAAATAATAGATTTTGTATTGGGAACAAAATAATTCTTATATAGTTTGGATTTTTCACCTTTACTGCCTATACCAAATATTTCCTTTTTAATTACATTCTTACCAAAAATTTCATTCATTATATTTTCAACTTTTTTAAAAATAAGAGCAACATTTTTGTAAGTTTCTACTTCATCCTGTAGTGTTTTAATCTTAATTTCATGACTAGTATAGTTAGCAGTAGTTGAGTTAAATTTAACAAATAAATCTTGATGTTATTTAAATAAAGTATCCCTTTCTCAAAAAAAATCATTTTTAATACTCTTTAAAGATTTATGTTCCTTTAATAGGGATTCATATCTTTCTTCTAGCATAGTACAGTAGGTATCCATTTTATCATTTGAGTAATTAGAATTAGAATCAGATGAATAGTAGGTTTGTACCTTATCTTCTTTATCCATAAAGCACATATTAGCTTTCAAATTTGATTCTTACTTCTTTGAATTATAGATTGATAAGCTGGTGGAGTCTTCAGAAACAATCCAAGTAGCCTTTATAGATCTTTTTCCTTTGTTTTCATAATCAACATTTTTTTTAAACTTCTTTTCTGTCTTTATCTTTTCACTTTTTAATTTAGGACAGTCGGGTCTTATATGACCCAACATTTTGCATTCATAGCATCTAAATTCCCTTGACTCATTCTCATCCTTTTTTAATGGTTTTATGAATCCCCTATTCTTCATATACAACTTACTAAACTTTCTGGCTAATTGATCCAACTCGATTTCAGAATCAGGTGAGTCTAAATTTCTTTATTTTATGACTTCTTATTTCATTTTTCTGTTCTTATTTTGAGATGTAACCTTTAAAGTAGTGTTATCCTTTTTCACTAGGAATTTTTGATCTTAAACTTCATCTTGAATTTCAGATTCATACATCATTATAGTTCCAATAAATTCTCTCATTTTTAGATTCTTGATAAGTTCTAATTGGTGAATTGCAACTGAAATTCCATTCCACTAATTAGGTAGTACTCTCAGTACTTTCAACGCTTGATCAGCTTGTTTGATAGTTTCACCTAAGTTTATAATGTTGTTAATAATTTCTATGATCCTTCCATTCATTTGAGTGATTATTTCTCTATCAACCATTCTAAATGTATCGAATTTCAATTTCGTTGTTGCATACCTCATCTGTCTTAGATTGTCTGTACCTTCATAAGCAACTGCAATTATCTTCCACATTGCATAAGCTATAGGGAATTGTGAGAAACGGTTTAATTTGTCTGGTCTAAGACCACATATGATAGCATTCATATCTTTAAAATTTATTTCATACTCATCCTCTATAGCAGCAGTCCAGGCTTTGGGTTTTTTAGGGATTTTGTAAGGAGTAACGATCTTTGAGTATACTTTAAAACCAATATTTTTCAAATATATTATCATACATGATTTCCAGCATCCATAGTTCTCACCATTTAAATATGGAGTGTGAAACATTGGCATTCCTTCTTTGAGATTCTCCATTGATCTCCGTCTAAATCTTTAACTCTGGTTTGTTAGAATCAAAGAAAATTTGTAGAGCCCACCCTCTCATACCAAATGTTAGGTCAGAAAGTCTATGAAGAAGACACAAGAGGGGAGTGGATTGTGTCCTTTTAAAATTTTCACAATTCTATCTATAAGGCCCCAGCCTTAAACCTTACTTAATCTTGAGTTATTACAAGATTACACATTGAGGATCCTTTCAGGTTTAGAGTTTTATAGAATTAGATCATGAAACTTGCATTACATTCCACATTTAAACAAAGTGGTTACAAAAAAGACAATATTCATTCTTCCCATCAACGGAAATATATTTAAAATAAAACATGGATTCTTTCTTGACACATCCTTGACACTATCATCACATCTTGTACCTTTCCCTTGACCTGTGAAAACATTTAAAAAACTTGGGATGAGCATAAAAAGCTCAGTAAGGGTTATAAAAATATGGAAAGGAAACATGGGTACATATATACATAAGGATTAGATCATACTTTACCCATAAAACATAATCACTTTAACATACCTCATCAAATCATGAATAAATCATAGAATTCATAAGACATAAAAGTATCTTGAGGCATTCATAACATTCTTACATAGGGAGTAACCCTCTTGGTTACGTTTGGAATACCCATCACAGTATATTCCCTAAATCTCTTCGGAGAAACCTTAACGTTTCACTCCTTCGCGTTACCCAATGCATTGGAGAGCTATATCGGGCTCACCCGCCCTTAGTTTATCACGGAACCACCCGTCTTCATAATAATGCCCAAGAACCTCAACATAATCGTATCACATACAACATGCATAAAGGAAACATAACATTTCCACCTTTCAATCACAAGATATCAATACAACACATTGATATAAAAACATTATGAAAACCATTTTCAATACCAAAATAAAAGAAAATTAAAACATGGTATTTATTTTTCTTTTAAAAAGAAGGTATGGCTTGTAGAGGAAGCCGAAACTCAAATAACGGTCACACGGCGAAGGAGAAGTCGTTGTCGCCGCATACGTATGACAAAAACATTCCCTTTTGTCATTTAGTAAAACGCTTCTTATAAAAAGGATTCATTTTTGGATAAACGTAAAAGTCAAAGGGGTTTATACACCATATAAAAGAAGGTTGTGTATAAAACAAAATATGCCTCAGTGAAAGGAGATTGAGACAAAGTCCCATACCACCTTGAAGATTTTAACATTTTAAACCATTAATATCCATATAAACAAATCCTTAAAACCATTTTGAAAACATGGATATTAATAAGAACAAATCATTAAAACATTTAAAGCGATATTTTGGTTAAAGGGTTTTTACCAAAATTAGAGACACTTGAATACAACAATTGAGGAATAACATTTAATCAGAACTTTATAATATCATGAGAATAAATGGATTCATGATATAATATTCCAAAGGACAGTATATACACCATATAGGAGTGAATTTGTGCATATCAACAATGAAGTCTCAATAGAGATGTAAAATGTGATGAAATCCCTTATAAAGAAGGTATCCTTAAATTAAGGATAAATCAATCTCAAAATTATGTGTGACAAATATAAATACACCCAATATAATTGGATATTAAGTGTAAAACAATAAAATTTCATTCACACATATTCAAAGGATGACATATTCAATAACAACATGTTGAACCCAAAGAAATCGAAATTGGGTTAAAAAGTTCCCTTGGTAAAATTCGACAGCCTAACGGCGTCACATCAAAAATTCAGAAAATGAGTTGATGAGAGATAAAAAGGGAATCTCATAACTTGGACATAAAATTTACATCAATAAGGATATAGAAGAACATATCCCAACATAATAGTATGTGAATTAAAAGACATAACAAACGAAGTCTTTTAAAAAGAGGAGGGTGAAAGGTTCCCTTACCGACTTGGGTAACTTTCGAAAAGTACACCCCATTGAAGAAGTGTCATACAATGAATATGTAAATACCCATAAATGGAATTATATTACAAAAGGAGTGTAATAATGTGCAGTACATAAACCACTCAAATGAAATTGTGGCAAATGTAGCATAAATCTCACAGGAATAAAAGTGAGATGAAAAATCTCTTACGAAAACTTGGCAGCCTAAAGGCGCCACTTAAAACTTCCAAAATAGATTTATGAGAGAGAATAGGGTCTCTCATCATATAAAAATTACAGTAAGAGTAATATAAAAGAACATCCCAATAACAATAAAGTTGAGCTTTAAAAGGAATGACATAAAAGAGCGTACTTAAAAAGAAAGAGAGGAGTAGGATCCCTTACCTCGGGTCCGACTTGACTCGATCGTTCTTTAACGTCCTGAATAATAAACTTGAGTTAATCTCTAATTGCTTAAGAACCTTTTTCAAGTTCATTATTCCTTTTATACCATGTTATGAACATCATGTAATCATTTAAGTTAATAATGTTCATTTTGACGGTATTTGGTTCTTAAGTCAAAAATAGACTTCTTACACTTACATGTTGTTAATTTGGTCAAAGGTTCGTTATATACAGAATGATATTAATGATTTTGATAACATATATATCATATATATTCATCATATACATGTATTTATAATATTACATCACATTTAGAGGTAAGAAATGAAATGCACCGTTCATGGAGACGGTAAGTTGTACGTACGCATGAACGCTACTTCCATTTCTATTTCGTATTTTCTGGAATGGAATCATAATGATATAAGAGTATATTATAATTCCAGTATAATAACATATATAATATCATTAACTTTATCCTTTACACATCCCACATATGGTATTAACGAATCAAATCACTTTCAGGGGGCGGTAGTCCGCACTTCCTAAAATGAAGATATCGTGTTTACCCATAATGGAAACAATAATGGTCTGCCATAAATGAAAAATACAGAAGCTTAAGGAAATAATAAACATATTATATATCATATATAAAAATAGTTACATAATAATGGCCACCTTTGAAGGTGTTAAATGAGTATTGAACAATCATCGTTTCGGGAGGCAGAATTTCGCCATCCACGGAAACTGTATGTTCTTTAACCATTTGATGTAGTTGTGTGAGAGTTTAGCTCGAATAAATCTTATAAAAACATCCTAGTATATTGAATATACTGGTGTTCTTACAAATTAAGTAAATAAAAAGAGTTTATGGGGTTGGAGAAGCAAAATAAAACAAATGAACATGAGAGAATGAATTACCTTTAAAAGTGTAACTCCAATTGATTTGAGCCTAAAGGCTTCCTTTGAAAGGATTATTCCCAAAGGGAATCCTCTAGGATTAGTAGAGGGATGTGAAGAGATTAAATGGGCATGGGATGGCCGAGCCAAAGGCTTTAGGAGTGTGTGAAATGAGGTAGAGGTGGGGGCCTTTTATAAGAGGACAGGAGGGGCACTTTTGGAAATCATGAAACTATTATTTTATTTTCAAAAGTGTTTCGAATTTATAAGGTCCCACATTGATATAATTCTAATATAAGATGATAAGGCTTCGAAATATTCTCATCCAATAGTTTTTGGACAAGTGTAGGTCTTAGATTTTATATTATCGTTTCATTTTATTTAAATTGTTCATTAATGAGGTCATCGTTGCATCATCATGATGTCATAATTAAATTAATTTATTTAATGTCTAAAAATTATAAAAAAAATATCCTGATGTAGTAAATCTATTTATCTTTCCAAAGAGTATTTATAGACAAAATTATGATTATTATAACCCCTTCTAAAAATTGTTTTAGTAAAACAATTTATGTTAGTGTCATTTTCACCTTTATTTTTAAAAAAGGCATTAAAGTCATTATCTCACCCAAGAGGCTCCATAGGGTCCCATAAATCGACCCATGGGTTGTCTGGGTCGGCCATGACTCATACAATAGGGGTAGGACAATTTTCATGGTGTTTTCACATTTTTATAATATCATTTTTACCTTAAATTACACTAATTACCTCTAATCGCGATTAATGAAAAAGAGTTACTATTCACCAAAAAATTATTTTCATCCCATTGAACCACATTTTACATACTAATGACAACCATGTATGTCAGATTTTCAAAATTCAATACACATTAGTGTTAAACATTCATTTAACTGAAAAATCAGTTTGCTTGATTACCACTTAGTGGCTTCACTATTCATCAAAAATTGGAGTTTTTCAGAAAATTACCAAAAATTCACCCTAAGCTATATTTGATATTCCGAATTCAAAAATGAAGTCTATTTTACAAAATTCAAAACATATAAGTCACATTAATTAATTTAATAATTAATTCCCGATGTCAGAGCAAATAGCGTGTTTTTATAAAACAATAAGTATCAAAAGATTGGCACCAGTTTAAGTCTAATTTCAAAGTGAAATTGATTACAATGACCACCATTGGATTAAATGGTAAAAATATATTCAGATTACACATTAAGACCAATTCAAAAGATAATCTAATCATATAAATAAATTAGATTAAAAAGTGGTTTTGAATTTAAAATACAACATTTTACACTATTCATTAAAAAATGAACTTTATCAGAAAGATACCAAAAATTTACACAAAGTAAATTTTGATGTCCCGATTCTCAAGAAGAGTTTTATTTGGTCCAATAGAATGTATAAGAGTGAACAAAACTATATTTAATGACGGTTTTCCATCAAAAGGAGATAAGTGAACCATTAGTGAAAACTAGGTCATATACGCCTAAAATTGAATTCTTTCTGTATTTTAAGCCTTTATCTTTTATTGGATAAATGTAAAAACATTTAAAAACATATATAATAATATTTTAGTTATTTCTATCCATTCCTTCCAATACAACGGCTACATGTTAACTACCATTTAAAATAATATTATTTTATTATTAGAGTGCAACGTAAGATTCCCAAGAAACTCGTTGTTGCGTGTTGGGTACGCCATCGAGCATAGTGTCCCCTTTAAAGAAATATTAATATTTTATTCACAAATATGGATAAATATTAAAATTTCATATTCTTTATTTACCTAGGGTGTTACATCCTTCCCCCCTTTTGGGAATTTCATCCTCGCAATTTTTAAAATTGAGCTTAGAAACATCCTTGAAAGTCCCACATTGGAACAAGAGTCGGTAAAACAATCACTTTAAAATAATGGGAGAGAAGTGAAAATGTCACCCGAGTTAACCCATATGTATAAAAACATGGACATGGAAGAAACAGAAAAGTGTCATGTTCTTGAGGGAGAGTGATAGTAAACATGTCTAGGAGAAAGTTAACCATGAGAAAATCACAAAGTTGTGATGGGTTAAACGGTATTCGATTCCTCAGTAGGAAAAGTTAATAGACAACATTTTTGTTTTAAGTTACTTTTTATTGAGGAATTTATTCATAAGGAAACATAATCACTTATCATGTTGACTTTCAACTTTTACTAGATTCCTTAATCAAACTCATATATTTTTTTTTCCAAAAGACGAGTTTTTAGGGAGACTTGTTCGCATTAAGAGTACTATAATCAACTTATAGAGAATCAAATAATCCACCAAAGAGAACTATATACTTCCCATGTCATTAGGCTTTAACCAAAACCAAAACCAAAAAGGTTATTACAAGGTCAGATAATCCAGAAAAGGATAACCCTTTAAAAAGAAAATCTATGCTTAATCTCCAAAATTTGTCCAACAAAACCCAAAGTTCAACGAGGACCATCCGATAAACAATTTGTCCATAAAATCCTTCAAAGTAAACCAAACTAATATTGAAACCCAAATATTTGAAGGTTTTAGTCACATAGTCTTCCAAGTTAAATTGTAACATTTATCTCCAAACAACATCAGTTGCTTCTAAAGTCTCGTATTGAAAAGTAATTAACCTAATCACATATCCTCTATGATAGGTTAATCATTTTCATAAATAACCCAAAATCAACTTACTATTAATTCATAAAATCAAATAACTAAAAAGAATCAGGAAAAATAACCAGGGACTTCACGTAGTCCAGTGGTAGGCGATAAATAACAGTCGCACTTTGGTTGTGGGTTCGATTCCCGCAGCTTTGCCCGACGCGACGGGTTGTCACACGGTCTGTGTGTTGTCCTTTTTCCAAAACTATATAATTCTAAAATCATTCCCCAAAAAGGGATAAAATCATCAAAAATAACAATAACATAATTTAACCTCAATTTTATCTCATGCCTTTCACTTCAATCATAACATATAGTAACCCATAATTACCTCAAAAGTAAGGAACATATAAACCCAAATGGTTCTTTATAACTATGTCCACAAAAGAAAAGATAAATATTCCTTGAATAAAATTTGCCTATATTAAACATCAGGGTTACACATAATATGAAAAGTCTCCTAATGTAACCCCATCATCAAAAGAGACTTAATACTCTTAAGAATTTCACCATAACTCTTGAAGCCCTTATATGTTGACATCTTACTCATTCATCATTCTTCATGATCCATTAACCATTCCTTTCCAACTTATTCCGAAATACCTATTTCCTACAAACAAAATCATGAATCATATCCTAAGATTCTAAAATAGGAAAACAATAGTCATGAAATAATACATACCTTTGATTGGTCATTGTCAGTTTCTTCATCCTCAATCGGAATGGCATTAGGTATTGGTAAACGAACATTTGTACGCTCTTGGTGACCCCATTCACGAAACTTCTTCATAGGACATGTGTTTGCATAATGACCATGCACACCACATTTAAAACATTCAATTGATCCCTCAGAAAGAACTTCTTTCCCTTTCCTCGAGTCAACTGGATGCTTCCTTTTTCCATGGAAGGTTCTTGCTTTATGACCTTCATTTCCACATCTATAGCATATTTCTGTCCCTTTGAAACATTTTCCTAGGTGTTTCTTTCCACATCTTGGACACATAGGTTTTTGAACACACTTACCTTTATGATTATTACCTGTACTTCCGTAGGGATTTGTTTCTCGCATATATGATGCCTTAGAGAAATCACCAAGGTTTAGGTGGTCAATCATGACTCCAGATAGTTGGTTGAGGATAATCACAAGAGTTCTCACTGCAGCTCCCATATCATTCAGTTGCTTTCTCAAAAAACTGTCATAGTTTCCTTCACATCCACTGTTACTTTGGTGCCTGCTAGATCCAGTCATTCACTAAAAACAGAAATTTCAGTGTGAGTATATCAAAAAAACCACATGTACTAATGAGGAAGGTAAACACTAAGATATACTTACTCATTCACTTTATCTAAAACTAGGACTCTTTCTGAAATCCTAACCATTATGGTAATGTTACTTATGCTAAAAGAATACCCTAACCTCTAAAGTTATCTAAACCGACATTTGATACCAACTATAAGGCCCCATCCTTAAACCTTACTTAATCTTGAGTTATTACAAGATTACACATTGAGGATCTTTTCAGGTTTAGAGTTTTAGAGAATTAGATCATGAAACTTGCATTACATTCCACATTTAAACAAAGTGGTTACATAAAAGACAATATTCATTCTTCCCATCAACGGAAATATATTTAAAATAAAACATGGATTCTTTCTTGACACATCCTTGACACTATCATCACATCTTGTACCTTTCCCTTGACCTGTGAAAACATTTCAAAAAACTTGGGATGAGCATAAAAAGCTCAGTAAGGGTTATAAAAATATGGAAAGGAAACATGGGTACATATATACATAAGGATGAGATCATACTTTACCCATAAAACATAAGCACTTTAACATACCTCATCAAATCATGAATAAATCATAGAATTCATAAAACATAAAAGTATCTTGAGGCATTCATAACATTCTTACGTAGGGAGTAACCCTCTTGGTTAAGTTTGGAATACCCATCACAGTATATTCCCTAAATCTCTTCGGAGAAACCTTAACGTTTCACTCCTTTGTGTTACCCAATGCATTGGAGAGCTATATCGGGCTCACCCGCACTTAGTTTATCACGGAACCACCCGTCTTCATAATAATGCCCAAGAACCTCAACATAATCGTATCACATAAAACATGCATAAAGGAAACATAACATTTCCACCTTTCAATCACAAGATATCAATACAACACATTGATATAAAAACATTATTAAAACCATTTTCAATACCAAAATAAAAGAAAATTAAAACATGGTATTTATTTTTCATTTAAAAAGAAGTTATGGCTTGTAGAGGAAGCCGAAACTCAAATAACGGTCACACGGCGGCGGAGAAGTCGTTTTCGCCGCATACGTATGACAAAAACATTCCCTTTTGTTGTTTAGTAAAACGCTTCGTATAAAAAGGATTCCTTTTGGATAAACGTAAAAGTCAAAGGGTTTATACACTATATAAAAGAAGTTTGTGTATAAAACAAAATATGCCTCAATGAAAGGAGATTGAGACGAAGTCCCATACCACCTTGAAGATTTTAACATTTTAAACCATTAATATCCATATAAATAAATCCTAAAAACCATTTTGAAAACATGGATATTAATAAGAATAAATCATTAAAACATTTAAAGCGATATTTTGGTAAAAGGGTTTTTACCAAAATTAGAGACACTTGAATACAAAAATTGAGGAATAACATTTAATCAGAACTTTATAATATCATGAGAATAAATGGATTCATGATATAATATTACAAAGGACAGTATATACACCATATAAGAGTGAATTGGTGCATATCAACAATGAAGTCTCAATAGAGATGTAAAATGTGATGAAATCCATTATAAAGAAGGTATCCTTAAATTAAGGATAAATCAATCTCAAAATTATGTGTGAAAAATATAAATACACCCAATATAATTGGATATTAAGTGTAAAACAATAAAATTTCATTCACACATATTCAAAGGATGACATATTCAATAACAACATGTTGAACCCAAAGAAATCGAAATTGGGTTAAAAAGTTCCCTTGGTAAAATTCGACAGCCTAACGGCGTCACATCAAAAATTCAGAAAATGAGTTGATGAGAGATAAAAAGGGAATATCATAACTTGGACATAAAATTTACATCAATCAGTATATAGAAGAACATATCCCAACATAATATTATGTGAATTAAAAGACATAACAAACGAAGTCTTTTAAAAAGAGGAGGGTGAAAGGTTCCCTTACCGACTTGGGTAACTTTCGAAAAGTACACCCCATTGAAGAAGTGTCATACAATGAATATTTAAATACCCATAAATGGAATTATATTACAAAAGGAGTGTAATAATGGGCAGTACATAAACCACTCAAATGAAATTGTGGCAAATGTAGCATAAATCTCACGGGAATAAAAGTGAGATGAAAAATCTCTTACGAAAACTCGGCAGCCTAACTGAGCCACTTAAAACTTCAAAAATGGATTGATGATAGAGAATAGGGTCTCTCATCATATAAAAATTACATTAAGAGTAATATAAAAGAACATCCCAATAACAATAATGTTGAGCTTTAAAAGGAATGACATAAAAGAGCGTACTTAAAAAGAAAGAGAGGAGTAGGATCCCTTACCTCGGGTCCGACTTGACTCGATCGTTCTTTAACGTCCTGAATAATAAACTTGAGTTAATATATACTTGATTAAGAACCTTTTTAAAGTTAATTATTCCTTTTATACCATGTTATGAACATCATGTAATCATTTAAGTTAATAATGTTCATTTTGTCGGTATTTGGTTCTTAAGTCAAAAATAGACTTCTTACACTTACATGTTGTTAATTTGGTCAAAGGTTCGTTATATCCAGAATGATATTAATGATTTGGATAACATATATATCATATATATTCATCATATACATGTATTTATAATATTACATCACATTTAGAGGTAAGAAATGAAATGCACCGTTCATGGAGACGGTAAGCCGTACGTACGCATGAACGCTACTTCCATTTCTATTTCGTATTTTCTGGAATAGAATCATAATGATATAAGAGTATATTATAATTAAAGTATAATAAAATATATAATATCATTAACTTTATCCTTTACACATCCCACATATGGTATTAACGAATCAAATCACTTTCAGGGGGCGGTAGTCCGCACTTCCTAAAATGAAGATATCGTGTTTACCCATAATGGAAACAATAATGGTATGCCATAAATGAAAAATACAGAAGCTTAAGGAAAGAATAAAAATATTATATATCATATATAAAAATAGTGACATCATAATGGCCACCTTTGAAGGTGTTAAATGAGTATTGAACAATCATCGTTTCGGGAGGCAGAATTTCTCCATCCACGGAAACCGTATGTTCTTTAACCATTTGATGTAGTTGTGTGAGAGTGTAGCTCGAATAAATCTTATAACAACATCCTAGTATATTGAATATACTGGTGTTGTTACAAAGGAAGTAAATAAAAAGAGTTTAGGGGGTTGGAGAAGCAAAATAAAACAAATGAACATGAGAGAATGAATTACCTTTAAAAGTGTAACTCCTTTTGATTTGAGCCTAAAGTCTTCCTTTGAAAGGATTCTGCCCAAAGGGAATCCTCTAGGATGAGGATAGGGATGTGGAGAGAGTAAATGGGCAGCGTATGTCCGAGCCAAAGGCTTGAGGAGTGTGTAAAATGAGGTAGAGGTGGGGGCCTTTTATAAGAGGAGAGGAGGGGCACTTTTGGAAATCATGAAACTATTATTTTATTTTCAAAAGTGTTTCGAATTTATAAGGTCCCACATTGATATAATTATAATATAAGATGATAAGGCTTCTAAATATTCCCATCCAATAGTTTTTGGACAATTGTAGGTCTTAGATTTTATATTATCATTTCATTTTATTTAAACTGTTCATTAATGAGGCCATCGTTGCATCATCATGATGTCATAATTAAATTAATTTATTTAATATCTAAAAATTATAAAAAAATATCCTGATGTAGTAAATCTTTTTATCTTTTCAAAGAGTATTTATAGACAAAATTATGATTATTATAAACCTTTATAAAAATTGTTTTAGTAAAACAATTTATGTTAGTGTCATTTTCACCTTTATTTTTAAAAAAGGCATTAAAGTCATTATCTCACCCAAGAGGCTCCATAGGGTCCCCTAAATCGACCCATGGGTTGTCTGGGTCGGCCATGACTCATAAAATAGGTGTAGGACAAGTGTCATGGTGTTTTCACATTTTTATAATATCATTTTTACCTTAAATTACACTAATTACCTCTAATCGCGATTAATGAAAAAAAGTTACTATTCACCAAAAAAATATTTTCATCCCATTGAACCACATTTTATATACTAATGACAACCATGTATGTCGGATTTTCAAAATTCAATACACATTAGTGGTAAACTTTCATTTAACTGAAAAATCAGTTTGCTTGATTACCACTTAGTGGTTTCACTATTCATCAAAAATTGGAGTTTTTCAGAAAATTACCAAAAATTCACCCTAAACTATATTTGATATTCCGAATTCAAAAATGAAGTCTATTTTACAAAATTCAAAACATATAAGTCACATTAATTAATTTAATAATTAATTCCCGATGTCAGAGCAAATAGCATGTTTTTATAAAACAGTAAGTATCAAAAGATTGGCACCAGTTTAAGTCTAATTTTAAAGTGAAATTGATTACAATGACCACCATTGGATTAAATGGTAAAAATATATTCAGATTACACATTAAGACAAATTCAAAAGATAATCTAATCATATAAATAAATTAGATTAAAAAGAGGTTTTGAATTTAAAATACAACATTTTACACTATTCATTAAAAAATGAACTTTATCAGAAAGATACCAAAAATTTACACAAAGTAAATTTTGATGTCCCGATTCTCAAGATGAATTTTATTTGGTCCAATAGAATTTATTAGAGTGAACAATACTATATTTAATGACGTTTCTCCATCAAAAGGAGATAAGTGAACCATTAGTGAAAACTAGGTCATATACGCCTAAAATTGAATTCTTTCTGTATTTTAAGCCTTTATATTTTATTGGATAAATGTAAAAACATTTAAAAACATATATAATCATATTTTAGTTATTTCTATCCATTCCTGTCAATACAATGGCTACATGTTAACTACCATTTAAAATAATATTATTTTATTATTAGAGTGCAACGTAAGATTCCCAAAAAACTCATTGTTGCGTGTTGGGTACGCCATCGAGCATAGCGTCCCCTTTAAAGACATATTAATATTTTATTCACAAATATGGATAAATACGAAAATGTCATATTATTTATTTATCTGGGGTGTTACATCCTTCCCCCCTTTTGGGAATTGCATCCTCGCAATTTTTAAAATTGAGCTTGGAAACATCCTTGAAAGTCCCACATCGGAACAAGAGTCGGTAAAACAATCACTTTAAAAGAATGGGAGAGAAGTGAAAATGTCACCCGAGTTAACCCATATGTATAAAAACATGGACATGGAAGAAACAGAAAAGGGTCATGTTCTTGAGGGAGAGTGATAGTAAACATGTCTAGAAGAAAGTTAACCATGAGAAAATCACAAACTTGTGATGGGTTAAACGGTATTCGATTCCCCAGTAGGAAAAGTTAATAGACAACATTTTTGTTTTAAGTTACTTTTTATTGAGGAATTTATTCATAAGGAAACATAATCACTTATCATGTTGACTTTCAACTTTTACTATATTCCTTAATCAAACTCATATATTTTTTTTTCAAACGACGAGTTTTTAGGGAGACTTGTTCGCATTAAGAGTACTATAATCAACTTATATAGAAAAAACTAATCCACCAAAGAGAACTATATACTTCCCATTTCATTAGGCTTTAACCAAAACCAAAACCAAAAAGGTTAGTACAAGGTCAGATAATCCAGAAAAGGATAACCCTTTAAAAAGAAAATCTATGCTTAATCTCCAAAATTTGTCCAACAAAACCCAAAGTTCAACGAGGACCATCTGATAAACAATTTGTCCATAAAATCCTTCAAAGTAAACCAAACTAATATTGAAACCCAAATATTTTAAGGTTTTAGTCACATATTCTTCCAAGTTAAATCGTAACATTTATCTCCAAACAACATCAGTTGCTTCTAAAGTCTCGTATTGAAAAGTAATTAACCTAATCACATATCCTCTATGATAGATTAATAATTTTCATAAATAACCCAAAATCAACTTACTCTTAATTCATAAAATCATATAACCAAAAATAATCAGTCGAAATAACCAGGGACTTCACGTAGTCCAGTGGTAGGCGATAAATACCAGTCGCACTTTGGTTGTGGGTTCGATTCCCGCAGCTTTACCCGACGCGACGGGTTGTCACAGGGTCTTCGTGTTGTCCTTTTTCCAAAACTATATAATTCTAAAATCATTCCCCAAAAAGGGATAAAATCATCAAAAATAACAATAACATAATTTAACCTCAATTTTATCTCATGCCTTTCACTTCAATCATAACATATAGTAACCCATAATTACCTCAAAAGTAAGGAACATATAAACCCAAATGGTTCTTTATAACTATGTCCACAAAAGAAAAGATAACTATTCCTTGAATAAAATTTTCCTATATTAAACATCAGGGTTACACATAATATGAAAAGTCTCCTAATGTAACCCCATCATCAAAAGAGACTTAATACTCTTAAGAATTTCACCATAACTCTTGAAGCCCTTATATGTTGACATCTTACTCATTCAAAATTCTTCATGATCCATTAACCATTCCTTTCCAACTTATTCCGAAATACCTCTTTCCTACAAACAAAATCATGAATCATATCCTAAGATTCTAAAATAGGAAAACAATAGTCATGAAATAATACATACCTTTGATTGGTCATTGTCAGTTTCTTCATCCTCAATCGGAATGGCATTAGGTATTGGTAAACAAACATTTTTACGCTCTTGGTGACCCCATTCACGAAACTTCTTCATAGGACATGTGTTTGCATAATGACCATACACACCACATTTAAAACATTCAATTGATCCCTCAGAAAGAACTTCTTTCCCTTTCCTCGAGTCAACTGGATGCTTTCTTTTTCCATGGCAGGTTCTTGCTTTATGACCTTCATTTCCACATCTATAGCATATTTTTGTCCCTTTGAAACATTTTCCTAGGTGTTTCTTTCCACATATTTGACACATAGGTTTTTGAACACACTTACCTTTATGATTATTACCTGTACTTCCGTAGGGATTTGTTTCTCGCATATATGATGCCTTAGAGAAATCACCAAGGTTTAGGTGGTCAATCATGACTCCAGATAGTTGGTTGAGGATAATCACAAGAGTTCTCATTGCAGCTCCCATATCATTCAGTTGCTTGCTCAAAAAACTGTCATAGTTTCCTTCACATCCACTGTTACTTTGGTGCCTGCTAGATCCAGCCATTCACTAAAAACAGAAATTTCAGTGTGAGTATATCAACAAAACCATCATGTACTAATGAGGAAGGTAAACACTAAGATATACTTACTCATTCACTTTATCTAAAACTAGGACTCTTTCTGAAATCCTAACCATTATGGTAATGTTACTTATGCTTAAAGAATACTCTAACCTCTAAAGTTATCTAAACCGACCTTTGATACCAACTATAAGGCCCCAGCCTTAAACCTTACTTAATCTTGAGTTATTACAAGATTACACATTGAGGATCTTTTTTGGTTTAGAGTTTTAGAGAATTAGATCATGAAACTTGCATTACATTCCACATTTAAACAAAGTGGTTACATAAAAGACAATATTCATTCTTCCCATCAACGGAAATATATTTAAAATAAAACATGGATTCTTTCTTGACACATCCTTGACACTATCATCACATCTTGTACCTTTCCCTTGACCTGTGAAAACATTTCAAAAAACTTGGGATGAGCATAAAAAGCTCAGTAAGGGTTATAAAAATATGGAAAGGAAACATGGGTACATATATCCATAAGGATGAGATTATACTTTACCCATAAAACATAAGCACTTTAACATACCTCATCAAATCATGAATAAATCATAGAATTCATAAGATATAAAAGTATCTTGAGGCATTCATAACATTCTTACGTAGGGAGTAACCCTCTTGGTTACGTTTGGAATACCCATCACAGTATATTCCCTAAATCTCTTTGGAGAAACCTTAACGTTTCACTCCTTCGCGTTACCCAACGCATTGGAGAGCTATATCGGGCTCACCCGCCCTTAGTTTATCATGGAACCACCCGTCTTCATAATAATGCCCAAGAACCTCAACATAATCGTATCACATAAAACATGCATAAAGGAAACATAACATTTCCACCTTTAAATCACAAGATATCAATACAACACATTGATATAAAAACATTATGAAAACTATTTTCAATACCAAAATAAAAGAAAATTAAAACATGGTATTTATTTTTCTTTTAAAAAGAAGGTATGGCTTGTAGAGGAAGCTGAAACTCAAATAACGGTCACACGGCAGCGGAGAAGTCGTTGTCTCCGCATACGTATGACAAAAACATTCCCTTTTGTCGTTTAGTAAAACGCTTCGTATAAAAAGGATTCCTTTTGGATAAACGTAAAAGTCAAAGGGGTTTATACACCATATAAAAGAAGGTTGTGTATAAAACAAAATATGCCTCAATGAAAGGAAATTGAGACGAAGTCCCATACCACCTTGAATATTTTAACATTTTCAACCATTAATATCCATATAAATAAATCCTTAAAACCATTTTGAAAACATGGATATTAATAAGAACAAATCATTAAAACATTTAAAGCGATATTTTGGTTAAAGGGTTTTTACCAAAATTAGAGACACTTGAATACAACAATTGAAGAATAACATTTAATCAGAACTTTATAATATCATGAGAATAAATGGATTCATGATATAATATTCCAAAGGATAGTATATACACCATATAAGAGTGAATTGGTGCATATCAACAATGAAGTCTCAATAGAGATGTAAAATGTGATGAAATCCCTTATAAAGAAGGTATCCTTAAATTAAGGATAAATCAATCTCAAAATTATGTGTGACAAATATAAATACACCCAATATAATTGGATATTAAGTGTAAAACAATAAAAGTTCATTCACACATATTCAAAGGATGACATATTCAATAACAACATGTTGAACCCAAAGAAATCGAAATTGGGTTAAAAAGTTCCCTTGGTAAAATTCGACAGCCTAACGGCGTCACATCAAAAATTCAGAAAATGAGTTGATGAGAGATAAAAAGGGAATATCATAACTTGGACATAAAATTTACATCAATCAGGATATATAAGAACATATCCCAACATAATAGTATGTGAATTAAAAGACATAACAAACGAAGTCTTTTAAAAAGAGGAGGGTGAAAGGTTCCCTTACCAACTTGGGTAACTTTCGAAAAGTACACCCCATTGAAGAAGTTTCATACAATGAATATGTAAATACCCATAAATGGAATTATATTACAAAAGGAGTGTAATAATTTTCAGTATATAAACCACTCAAATGAAATTGTGGCAAATGTAGCATAAATCTCATGGGAATAAAAGTGAGATGAAAAATCTCTTACGAAAACTCGGCAGCCTAACGGTGCCACCTAAAACATCCAAAATGGATTGATGAGAGAGAATAGGTTCTCTCATCATATAAAAATTATAGTAAGAGTAATATAAAATAACATCCCAATAACAATAAAGTTTAGCTTTAAAAGGAATGACATAAAAGAGCGTACTTAAAAAGAAAGAGAGGAGTAGGATCCCTTACCTCAGGTCCGACTTGACTCGATCGTTCTTTAACGTCCTGAATAATAAACTTGAGTTAGTATATACTTGCTTAAGAACCTTTTTAAAGTTCATTATTCCTTTTATACCATGTTATGAACATCATGTAATCATTTAAGTTAATAATGTTCATTTTGTCGGTATTTGGTTCTTAAGTCAAAAATAGACTTCTTACACTTACATGTTGTTAATTTGGTAAAAGGTTCGTTATATCCAGAATGATATTAATGATTTGGATAACATATATATCATATATATTCATCATATACATGTATTTATAATATTACATCACATTTAGAGGTAAGAAATGAAATGCACCGTTCATGGAGACGGTAAGCCGTACGTACGCATGAACGCTACTTCCATTTCTATTTCGTATTTTCTGGAATGGAATCATAATGATATAAGAGTATATTATAATTACAGTATAATAACATATATAATATCATTAACTTTATCCTTTACACATCCCACATATGGTATTAACGAATCAAATCACTTTCAGGGGGCGGTAGTCCGCACTTCCTAAAATGAAGATATCGTGTTTACCCATAATGGAAACAATAATGGTATTCCATAAATGAAAAATACAGAAGCTTAAGGAAATAATAAACATATTATATATCATATATAAAAATAGTGACATCATAATGTCCACCTTTGAAGGTGTTAAATGAGTATTGAACAATCATCGTTTCAGGAGGCAGAATTTCGCCATCCACGGAATCCGTATGTTCTTTAACCATTTGATGTAGTTGTGTGAGAGTTTAGCTCGAATAAATCTTATAAAAACATACTAGTATATTGAAGATACTGTTTTTGTTACAAAGGAAGTAAATAAAAAGAGTTTAGGGGGTTGGAGAAGCAAAATAAAACAAATGAACATGAGAGAATGAATTACCTTTAAAAGTGTAACTCCTTTTGATTTGAGCCTAAAGGCTTCCTTTGAAAGGATTATTCCCAAATGGAATCCTCTAGGATTAGGAGAGGGATGTGTAGAGATTAAATGGGCAGGTGATGGCCGATCTTAAGGCTTTAGGAGTGTGTGAAATGAGGTAGAGGTGGGGGCCTTTTATAAGAGGAGAGGAGGGGCACTTTTGGAAATCATGAAACTATTATTTTATTTTCAAAAGTGTTTCGAATTTATAAGGTCCCACATTGATATAATTCTAAGATAAGATGATAAGGCTTCGAAATATTCTCATCCAATAGTTTTTAGACAAGTGTAGGTCTTAGATTTTATATTATTGTTTCATTTTATTTAAACTGTTCATTAATGAGGTCATCGTTGCATCATCATGATGTCATAATTAAATTAATTTATTTAATGTCTAAAAATTATAAAAAAAATATCCTGATGTATTCAATCTTTTTATCTTTCCAAAGAGTATTTATAGACAAAATTATGATTAGTATAACCCCTTATAAAAATTGTTTTAGTAAAACAATTTATGTTAGTGTCATTTTCACCTTTATTTTTAAAAAAGGCATTAAAGTCATTATCTCACCCAAGAGGCTCCATAGGGTCCCCTAAATCAACCCATGGGTTTTATTGGTCGTCCATGACTCATCCAATAGGGTTAGGACAAGTTTCATGGTGTTTTCACATTTTTATAATATCATTTTTACCTTAAATTACACTAATTACCTCTAATCGCGATTAATGAAAAAAAGTTACTATTCACCAAAAAATTATTTGCATCCCATTGAACCACATTTTACATAATAATGACAACCATGTATGTAGGATTTTCAAAATTCAATACACATTAGTGGTAAACTTTCATTTAAATGAAAAATCAGTTTGCTTGATTACCACTTAGTGGTTTCACTATTCATCAAAAATTGGAGTTTTTCAGAAAATTACCAAAAATTCACCCTAAGCTATATTTGATATTCTGAATTCAAAAATGAAGTCTATTTTACAAAATTCAAAACATATAAGTCACATTAATTAATTTAATAATTAATTCTCGTTGTCAGAGCAAAAAGCGTGTTTTTATAAAATAATAAGTATCAAAAGATTGGCACCAGTTTAAGTCTAATTTCAAAGTGAAATTGATTACAATGACCACCATTGGATTAAATGGTAAAAATATATTCAGATTACACATTAAGACCAATTCAAAAGATAATCTAATCATATAAATAAATTAGATTAAAAATAGGTTTTGAATTTAAAATACAACATTTTACACTATTCATTAAAAAAATGAACTTTATCAGAAAGATACCAAAAAATTACACAAAGTAAATTTTGATGTCCCGATTCTCAAGAAGAGTTTTATTTGGTCCAATAGAATGTATAAGAGTGAACAAAACTATATTTAATGACGGTTCTCCATCAAAAGGATATAAGTGAACCATTAGTGAAAACTAGGTCATATACACCTAAAATTGAATTCTTTCTGTATTTTAAGCCTTTATCTTTTATTGGATAAATGTAAAAACATTTAAAAATATATATAATCATATTTTAGTTATTTCTATCCATTCCCGCCAATACAACGGCTACATGTTAACTACCATTTAAAATAATATTATTTTATTATTAGAGTGCAACGTAAGATTCCCAAGAAACTCGTTGTTGCGTGTTGGGTACGCCATCGAGCATAGAGTCCCCTTTAAAGACATATTAATATTTTATTCAAAAATACGGATAAATATGAAAATGTCATATTCTTTATTTACCTGGGGTGTTACACTGTCGATTCACATCAATAGTAGATAGAGCTAGCGGCGTTTCTGTATGAGATTATGTACAGCGGAAAAATATAAAATAGAGCACAAAAATTTATAGTGGTTTTGGGCATGAAGATTCCCTAGTCCACTCCATTAATCACCCTCTATGTGGGATTGGTGAATTTCACTATTCATGTCCTCTTCTCATAAGACCAATCCACAACTAAGTGTAGGTAGTTGTCACCCTTATAAATAAGGCTAAAAATAGAGCCTTGTGGTTCTTTTATAGGGAACTTAAATATCTACATCTTAGCACAAGAAACTGAAACTCCACCATGACTAAAACTGATCATCCGGTACTCAAAAGAATTAATAGATATTGATTTGATAAAACAGTTTAAACTTCATAGTTGCAGCAGCACACAACTGACAGAAGATGGATCTTCAAATTCAGAAAAATAATAATCTTTGAAATATGTATGAAGAGATCCGATTGCACAAAATATCTTTAATTTTTAAGAACAGCAACAAAAACATAGCATGGTGCTTCTAGGATTTAACATGTATATCTCCAAAATTTAGTCCTCATTTATGATATTCTCGATCGTTGTAGCACAGTAAATTAATTTGAACAAGAAAACTCAAAGAATAAAAATTATCAACACAACTAATAGATATCCAAAACATCCGATGTAGAAAGATATATATAATGATTTATATTACATCATTATTTCATATCCACAAAATACGCATGATAAATAGAGAGAATTCAAATTCAAAAAATACATCTCAAAGTAGACATAACTTCCCTTAAGAATAGGAGAGAAAATATTTGGTGTAAATAGATCTTTAAATCATTTATGATGAGCTTTGAATCGGTCTAAATTGAGCTTTAAATTGTCCTGATATTACACAAATCCCATTGCACAAAACTCCTATTAAATCGTAAATTCAAATTTTCAGTGTTAAAAATTCAAACGTAAGGTTCCTTCACATAATGCCAAAACACCAAATATAGGGTTTAACCACATAACATAGGGTTGATTATCCATACATTCATCCTTGTCAGCATAAAATAATGAGTGTAACATATGTTCAATTTTCCAAAACATAAGGTTGAAAATGTAAGGTTGATTACAAAATTAAGGTTGATGATCCATACATTTTCTTATCAAACGTAGGGTTCCATACTTATGTAGGGTTCTTTAACTATACTTTTTCTCTTTGAAAAATGTAAGGTTTCATTCAAACGTAATGTTTTTTAACCATAAATTTCTTCCAATGTGAGGTTTATAAACCATACATGTTGATCCTTTACCATAATCTTTAATATAAACATGGGGTATGTTCCTTACATTATGTTCTTCATCATTGGAAATGAACAATGATTCCAGAAAATGACAAACAGTGAATAGTGTTTCCAGAATATGCTTAAGAGCATTCCGAACACTTTAAAAAATATTTCTCATTAATAAATACTTGAATATTATCCCAAAATAAGAATTATAAAGAATATAAAATTTCTGAAATACACTTAAAATAAGATCATTAGTAAAAAAACAAGGGTATTTGTGAGCATCAAAATCAATAATATTTATAGAGTATTATTGAGACAATACATGCCTAACAAATATGGCCAAGAAAAAAAATTCATGAATCCAGAATTCACATTTGCTAAATTTTTCATATAACTCTTTTTCTCTAAGAGACTCAAGAATGATTCACAAATTCATATTATGCTCATCATAACTTTTATATTATACTAAGATATCATTAATAAATACCATAATGTGATTATCAAGATAATCTTTGAATAATTTGTTCATATTATCCATAAAAACAGAGGATGTATTAGTCAATCCAAAGGAGATTACTGTAAATTCTTAATATCCATACCTTATATGAAATGTCATCTTTAGGATATCCTTCTTCTTTACTCATAGTTTTTGATATCCAAAATGAAGATTAATCTTTGAAAAATATCAATATCCTTGAATTTTATTGGATAAGTTATCAATACGGGGAAGAGGATACTTGTTCTTTATAGTAGTAACATTTATTTCCCTATAATCAATACATAACCTCATAGACCCATCTTTCTTCTTAACAAAAAGAACAAAGAATCTTTGTGGTGAAACACTAGGGAATATAAATACCTTATCACAAAACTCTTATAGTTGTTTCTTCGGTTCAACTAATTCCAATATGTTTATCCTATAGGGAGTCTTAGATATAGGTTTTGCATCAAGGATGAGATCAATGGAAAACTCAACTTCGTTATTAGGTGGATATCTAGGTAGTTATTCATGAAAAACATCAATATATTCTTACACAATTGGTACATCATCTATTTTAAGGATATATTTCTCATTCATAGGTTATGTCTGCTCTTTTTCTCCAAGAATTTCATTAATAATCAAGTTTGAAAATAGGGTATATTTATGAATCATAATGGGGATTAACTAACATATCCTTATTATAATAAGATTTTCACTAGGAGTCTTAATTGAAAACTACCTTCTTATGGTTCTAGGGAAATATCTAAATTACTTGGAAGACATGGAATATATAAAAGAGTACAAATATCCAAAATCGAATAAATCATTAGCTAAATTTGAGGTTATGATAAAAGTACCTACCAGCACATCTTTAATAACTTTAACCTCAGTTGTAGTTTTCGAATAAGGTTTCTCTTAATCCCTTAGCCTTTTTTTAGGAAAATTATATTGATGTTTGTGGAGTTTTTTCAAATAGTTATCTATATCTTTATGGTTTAAGAATTAGACATTGGTGGATTATTTATTTCCTTTACAATCATGATATTGATGAACTTTCTCTCCACACTTGTAACAAACTCTCATTCCCATCAAGCATGTTTCACATTGATTCTTTCCACAGTTATTAAAAGTTGAAACTTTCATCCTTTCCTTCTTCCTTTCGTCATATTTTTTTAGAGTTATCAGGTACCCACTTATTTTATTTTTTTTCCTAGAAATCATAAGACTTGTAGAATTTTTTCTCTATCTTCATGGAACTTGATACTATATCCTTATATAATAAAACTTTATGAGAGACTAATGCCCATTGAAGGCTAGTTTTTATCCCATCAAAGTAGTGATTTATCTTACATCTTGGATTGTGTGCATAATCCACAACATGAGTTGATGACATTTTAAAGTTAGCTTTATATTTGATAACATTTTATCCTTACTTTTTCCTTAGATTGAGGAATTGCCTCTCCGCATTAGCTCATTTCTCATAAGGAAAGTATTTTTAAAATAATACCTTCTTGAAATTCTTCCAATCCATACTATCTATTTCCTCTAACTCTTTAGTGTTATGGATCAATAACCACTATTGATGAGTGTCTCCCTTAAGATAATAAACCATCATGATAAATTTCTCTCTTTCACTACTTCTCAATGCGAGAAATATATTCTCTAGGGACTTGATCCATTTATTATCTTCTAATGGATTCATAGTCTTATTGAATGATAGAGTTTGTTTTCACGTGAAATAGTCCAACATTTTTTCAATATATTGGGGATCAGCGGGTTGTTCCCTATAGGAAAGGTTATTAGTCATATCTTGAGTCAGCTTCCCCAATATAGTTATAATTTATTAAGCTCCGGCTTCAGCTTCATTTTCTTGCCCAAGAGGGAAATACCTATATAGATTACGTGCATTAATATTGTTTTCATTCCTTCTTATAGGCCCCATTTCTAAATAATATAATATATTTTATTAGCTCATAACATTATGAATTTTAAATTATAGTGTATAATTCTAAATCTGGTGTAACACTTAACAAAAATTAAAAATTTATGCATTGATAATATCATAATCATAATATTAGTATCTTTGGGAATATCTTAAAATTATAACAATATTCTCAAATATCTCATAATAGACCATAAATAGTATTTGAATCAACCACAAAATATCCCTCGGGAGTGTCTATCTTGGTGTTTAGTTTTAGTCCTACACATCATGAAACAAGTAAAAATCAAGTTGATACCCATCCATCCCTTTTAGGGTGTTTTCTCCTAATTGAATCTAATACACATTCACATCCACTTTCTACTATCTAGATAGGTATGTCAATGCTAAGAAGCCAAGCATTATATACCATATATATGTACTTATACTTATCCCTAGATTAATTCACAAGGTTATGTTCTCTAATCTATGTTCTCCTAAATCTAGTTCCTAAGGTTTATTTTAAACTCCCTTTGATACCAACTATAACACCCTGATTCTAGTAACCTGGAGTCTTTAGTTATCTTACTACATTAGCATAAGATACAAGAGATTTTATCCTAAAGGATTAAATAGTTTAGTAGTATTGGGAGACTAGATATATACATTATTCCCACATTGCATCTGAAAACATGAAATACAACTTAAAATTATAGTGAAAATTTTATTATTTCTTCTAATATATCCCTGAAATTATTCATAGTTCCCTTTGTGTTATCTTGGGGAAAAGAAAACATAATAAAGGGTGAGATCAGATTCCCAATAAGGGGAAGAGTGTAATAGAAGATATCATAGAATAAATAAATCGTGAATAATATGGTCAAGATAAACATTAATCAAATATTTCATATATCTAATATCATAAAATTTAAATATATCCATGGATGAAATAACAACATAAATAATCACATGTATAATAATAACTAATTTCATAATGATAGAATGTATAATATCGAACATCATAAACTTATCTTCAAGACCTCATGCCAACAAATAATACATAAAAAGGTAATAAGTGCACCAAATATCCAAAATAGTTTATCTCAATAGGCCTATTTATGCATTGAGGGTCTATAAGTGTCCCCACCTATCACTTAATAAGTCCAATGAGTCCATCATATGAAACAAATGAATAATAATTCAATAAATAATCAACATAAACATTTGTATTGAAAACCAGCATATAAAATATTAATATTGTCCTTTGTCAATAAATAGAACAATATGATTATAAGTTATCTAGATAAATAAGGTGTATGGTATCATTAAATCATCAAAGTATATTGGTATAAATGAAAATACCTTTAAAAGAACATTTGAGCATTTCTTTGAAAACATGGTAAAAATATCATTTTCTTTGGATAACATTTTAAATAAAAAATTATAGATTATTGAATAAATTATTTTATTTGAAAATAATCATGGAAACTTATAAAGTAATATTCAAATCAAAGAATATTTATGATGGAGGGAAAAACTCTATATTATATAAACATTAAAACAAATATTCCTTTGAAACTTTTGGTAAAAAGTCAAAAGTACATCATTTATAAAATGATAAGAAGATTAATTTTAAAACTTTATAAAAAAAGTCATATATAGTTGAAAATAACTTTAAACAATCATTGGAGTATAATAAAAACATTCTTTAAAACATTATAGTTAATATGGATATAGAGGAGAAATATTCTCATCCAAAAGGAGAAATAAGGTTGGTTTTCATTAAAAAAAATCTCAGTCGTTTTAAGTACCAAAGATAGGAAAATGAAAGAAAATTATGAAAACTTCATAGATAGACAAATTATAATAAAATATATGGAGTTTAAAAGATAAATAGATTATAATTTTCTTCAATGGAAGTTTTAAAATAAACATTTCTGAATAAAAATGTGATTGTAGAATAAACTCTTACCTCAAACTTATCCTTGGTCATACATGTTATATCCTCCTAAATAATCAATTAAATTTATTAAATAATTACTTAAGAACATTTTTCATATATATTTCATTTAATCATTTGACATCCATTCATTGGATAGTTCTTGTTTACGTTGACCACTTATGATTATTCGGTCAATTTCTCCAAAATTACTTTGATATATTAATCGTTTAACATCCTGTTAGATATATGAAAGGTATATATTTAACCTTGTCATAGTTTTTCCCTTTTCATTAATGGATTAGGGTTGAGTTTGAGTTGATTGGATGCTTTATATGGTGAAGTTAGAGGTTTTTTGGACTCTCACCTTCAACCGAGATTTTCTGCAGACTATCGGGGAATTACACATCATGTAACAGTAGTACACATCATGTAATGATTCTACATGAAAGTCGTGAACTATTTCATGCCATGATGGGTAAATGTCATTAGTTGTTAGTACACTCCATGATAGAATTAATGATCGGTTTTTAACCTGGAGCATCTATTTTTAATGAAAAATGGTACACGTTTCGATAGTTACAAAACTTAAGTATTACACATCGTGTAATACATTGAATTTAAAAGGGGCGTTAAAAATTTGATGTGTTTTCACCATTATAGAAATTAAATCTTTCATGGTGTGTAACTAGATTACATTCCATGTAACATCCTGAAAACAGCCTATAAAAGGAGGCAGTGTGCTTGGTTATTTTTTATTATCTCCTCCCCAATTTCTCTCCCTTCAACCCAAATCCTTCACCAATTATTCTTAGAGCCTTTCAACCCTTCTAGATCCATTCCTTTAGTGGTCAATCTTCATTTCGTTGGTATGTGATATCTGGGTGAGTGTTCTTTATAATTATTTATCTTTCTCTCTTTATCATCTCTTGGGTTTTCAATAGATCATCTTGGAATTGATGGATCTATGCCCTATAGTTTTGGATATTGCTTCTAGGTTGAGTTTTAAGGTCTTATACACCTTCTTTCTCATTGACGGATACCATCGTGAGTTTTTAGTTTCAGTAAGAGGTAGGTGGTTCCATCCCAAATTTCCAAATTGATTATTCCTTATATTTTTTTGATTTATTTTAATTTTTTATTTAAATTTAATTGCTCAAAATTTCTTTCAATTAAATTTATAAAAAACTGATTCCAATGAATCGGGAGATTTGAAATGCTTTTGGCATGGAAATTTGGAAAACCCCCAATTCCATTGAATTTGGGGTGTGTTTATGGAAATTAGATGATTTAAATTGTTGAATTTAAATTATGGATTAGATGAAAATGTTTTCAATTAAATTTTTGAATTAAATTGTGGAAATAAATTTTGAAAATGATGGAATTTTTTTTGAATGGATTTCAAACTTGTGAAAATGGATTTAAAATGATTTGATAGAAACCCAATGGTTTTATCTTGTGAAAAAGACATGTTTTTAATTAAAATTAATTTTGGTTTTAAATTGAAAAATTGGAATTTTAAAATGAAATAATGAGATTTAATTGTATCTTAATTAGTCTTAAAATAAATTTCTCATCATGTAAGAGCGCATGCAAGCCTTAGGTAGTCGGTGAGTTATTTGGATACACTCTATGCTACTACAACGTTCTAAAACATACCTGTAGCGGATCACATCCCCGATGGGAGGGTGACAAGTCAAATTTTTCTAGTGTGAGGGGGACATTAGTATACTTATTTTTCTGAGATCACTTAGAGAGTATGGAATCCTATAGCTGGTTAATACTATCATACCTTTTGGCCTATGACCATGTTGCTCCATTGTTTATTTATATATGAGATATAAATGTATGCCAATGTTGTAAAACTAATTTACATGCCTTTACTGGATTTACATAAACTATTTTATGTAACTGTTTTATTTAAGCCATTTTTTTAGAAATATTTCATCTCTTTTAAAGTAAATCATGTGCTTTAAAAGTATTTTCCATTATTTTGAAACTTTATAGCATGTTTTTTTTAAATATGCTATTGAATTTCCAAAACTATTTATTTTAAAAATTGAAAGCTTTTGTTTGGATAATATATATTTGGGATCTGTTATGGAATATTTGGTGGTATCCTAATGGGATTAGGCTCACACCCTACTTTTGCCTTTGGTTGATTGTAGACTTTCTTCTTCTAGGTTTGAGCAAAGGGAAGGGATTTATTGGAGATGTATCCAGTTGTTGATATTTGAACTTGGTGAGTGGTTTCCTTAGGGACCTTGGAGAAAATTTTCCTATTTTTAGTACTTGGGTTGCAGTACTTTGGGATTTTTATGCCTTTTTGTATTTTGGTACTTTACACCCAGTGGATTTTATTTTATATGCATATTGACTTTCCTGTCTTACCTCCACTATGTATTATGGAAAAATTGTTCCCACTAGCACATTGTATGATGTCAGGTGCTATTCGCCGACCCATGGGAATCCAAAATGCCTTTTGGGTTATTTTAGGGCTGTCTTAGTTATCAGGTTGTTAGGGTACCCAAGCTGGTTTTTGACAAAGTGGTATCATAGGGAGGTTGTTCAGCTTTTGTCTTGAAGTCGGTATTCAATTTTGAAATCTTTTCGGGACTTAGGAGGTAGTTGTGATTGAGTGTCTAGCCATATCTCACCATAATGAACCTTAAGTCACCAAGGGTGGTTAGGTAAGGGTGACTTATGGATTAGTTCTAGTGTTTTCCCTATTTTGATTTAGATAGAATAGAATCCAAATCTATTTGTTCCATCTGTTGGGATTAATTTCCCTTATTGTTCTATTTGAGAACTACCTAATGTATTCAATTTTGTCTACTGATTTTTCATATCATCATGCCTCTAAGAAGACTTAAAAATCAGATCTAGGAGGAGGCTGATGTTGAACCACTGTAATTGAATCCTCCAGTGGACCTAAATCTAGTTGAGGTGATGGTGTGCACTATCCAAGTTATGGGACAAGCACCAAATCTAGTCCCCATTCAGGATCCAGCTATGGACCCTCAAGGGGATGTTCTTCAGAATCATTCTCAAGATTTACTTCACCAGAAGCCACCAATTTTCAAGGGATGCACTAATCCTTAACATGTTAAGGAATGGATGGTCAAGATAGAATGTCTGTTTGAATTCTTGGATCCACTGGACATGATAAAGGTGAAGTGTGCCACCTTCATGCTGGAAGTACCAATTAGGAGATGGTGGGACATGATGGTGATGGTAAAGAAACATTAGGTCTTAGAGTGGAAAGACTTCAAGGTTCTTTTCACCAACCAGTTCTATCCAAAGTCAATGGTGTTGGCCAAGACTGTGGAGTTTTTCAAGCTTGATCAGGATGACATAACCATGATTGAGTATTCAAATATCTTTATTGTGATGGTGTTGTTTTCTCCTAAGATTGTATATAATGAGAGGATAGAGGCTCGATGGTTTGATTTGGGGCTTTGATCAAATATTCATTCTCATGTTTCCTTGCTGAATTTGTCCACTTATGATGATGTGTTGGATAGGGTGATGATGGTTGAGATGGACTTGGTTGGAAAGTCAGGGTTGATGGGAGTTCCTTTTTCTTCTAGTGGTAGTGTTGGTTCCTTCAAAGTAAAACAGAAGTGTGATGATTCTCACGGTAGTTCTAGATGGCAGAGTCATTCCAGACCTCCTACATCACTAGGAGTAAGTTCTTTGACTTGCTATTAGTGTGTCAAGCCAAGACATTCTAAGAGGGTTTTCACTGAGGCACCCAAGAACTATATCTTCTACGGGCGTTTAGGAAACTTATAGAGATTATTCCATCACTTATATAATTCACATAGTGTAATAAGATCATTATCTCCTCCTAAGACTGTGGGGAAATCAAATGCTTCACTTAAAAAATGTTTCCAGCCATAGGCATCTGGAATGAAGCTTCTTCTTGTAGTGGAAGAGTCTCCAGAGGAAGTAGACATGGGTCCAACAACCGTGAGAGGTACTATTACTACAGAATTGTCATTAGTGACTTCTCTATTTGATACTAGTTCATCTCATTCGTTTATTTCAACTTGTATTGTTAATATTCATGATCTTCCTATAAAGATTTTATCTTGTGTAATGGATATTACGACACCCCTTGGTATGAAGATAAAATAGGGTATCCGTAGTCCCACTTGTGTATTCTCTCTTTCAGATGTTGCGCTTGCTTGGATTTTTCTAGTTCTCAACATGAAATATCTTAAAATCATATTTGGGATGGATTGGCTCATTTCCAATAAAGCCTTAATTGATTGTTATCTTCAATGAGTTTACCTTACAACACCCAGTGGTGTGCCTCTTATCTTTCAAGGAGAATGAGACCCAATTTAAAGCAGAGTCGGACCCTATTATCTAGATTTGGGGAAAGTGATATTAGTGTTTTATTTTTATCTGGAGTGGGAATATTTGATTAGTGATCTCCCTCTGGTCATTGTCAAGTTTCCTGATGTGTTTCCTTAAGATTTCTCTAATATTCCACTAGTAAGGGAAGTTGAGTTCTCCATTGATTTAATTCCAGGTAATCAACCAATTTCAATTCCCACCTACTACATGGAACCTAGTTGAACTAAAAGAGCTGAAGTCCCAGTTGGATGATCTTCTTGATAAAGGCTTTATATTCTTGAGTGTGTCACATTGGGCGGCATGGATTCTCTTTGCTAAGAAGATTGATGGTTCTCTCCACTTATGTGTTGATTACCAAAATCTCAATCAAGTCATAGTAAATAAAAAGTATTTGTTTTCATGGATTGATGATCTGTTTGATTAGTTGAAAGGTGCAAACTAGTTTTCAAATATTGAACTTTGATCTGGTTACCATCGGTTAAGGATAAAAGAATATGACATTCAGAAAACCATCTTTCAGAGTAGGTATGGCCATTATGAGTACCTTTTTATGCCCTTTGGTATGAAAAATTCTCCTGCAGTTTTCATGGACTTAATGAACATTATTTTCCATGAGTATCTTGATACTTTTGTGGTAGTATTTATCAATGAAATTTTTGTTTACTCTAAATCTGAGAAGGAACATGTTCATCATCTGAGAATAGTTCTGAGTCTGCTGAGAAGTTACTGACTCTATGCCAAGATTTAAAAATTTGATTTCTATATTCGGGAAGTGAAATTCTTAGGACATGTGGTGTATGAACAAGGTATATCAGTGGATCCTAAGAAGGTGAATACTGTTATGACTTAGGAGCAACCATGAAATGTCTTCGAGATCTATAGTTTCTTAGGCTTAGCTGAATATTACCGTAGGTTCATGAAGAACTTCTCAAAGTTGGATTCTCTGATGAATTCTCTAATTAGGAAGGGGTGAAGTTTGTTTGGCATGATAAATTTTAGATTTATTTCATTGAACTAAATTGTCTTTTGACTACTGTGCTAGTGTTAACCCTTCCAGAGGCTGGGCAGGGCTATGTGATATTTTGTGATGCATTGAGTTCAGGATTGGGTTGTGTTCTTATCCAAGGAAGCCATGTATTTTCCTATGGATCTTGTCAACTTAGGCCACACGAGAATAATTACCCCACCCATGACCTTGAACTTGCAGTTGTAATGAATTCACTTAAGAGTTAGTGGTATTACTTTTATGGTGGAAGGTTTACCATGTTTTCATACCACAAAAGACTAAGTTATATCTTCTCTCAAAAATATTTTAATCTTATCCAGAGGTGTTTTGGTAGAGTACCTAAAATCTTTCAACTTTGACATCACTTATACCCTAGGGAAAGGGAATTTCATTTCAGATGCATTAAGTAGAAAACTTTCAACCCAAACAGTGAAAGAATCTTCAACAGAGTGGAATTTTATGGCTCTCTTTGCACAGTTGAATATTGGAGTTCAAGAGAAAGGGGATGAAGTTTCATTATCCAGCATTCAGTTATCATCCACTCTTCTCGAGATGATACTTCATGATCAGGAGCTTGATGATGAGTTCTTTAGCATTAGAGACTATTTTTATAGTGGGGAGATAGTTTTCTAGTAGTTGTTCTCCAATGAGGGTGTTTTATGCTATCGTAATCACTTCATTGTGCCTTTAGCAGCAAGAAAGGTTGTAATAGGGTATTTCCATAATTCCCAGTGGGCAGTGAACCCAAGAACCACAAAAATGTTCTATGATATGCGTTGGAAATTCTGGTGGCTAGGGATGAGGTGAGACATTGCTGAGTTTGTCTCTCGTTTCTATACGTTCCAGCAGGTTAAAGCCTAGCACTAGAAAGCTTCGGGTTTGCTTCAACCACTTACAGTCCCTACTTGGAAGTGGGATGAAATCTCTATGGACTTTGTGGTTGGGTTTCCTCATACCTAGAGGAATAAGAATGCAATATGGGTTATGATCGACAGGCTTACCAAGTTAGCTCACTTTATACCCATTTGTGATACATACAGGGTTGGGGAATTGGGAAGTTTCTACATGAAATATATTGTTCATTTGCACAGAGTTCCATTTTTTATAATCTATGATAGGGATCCTTGGTTTACTTACCACTTTTTAGAGGCCTTCAAGAGGCACTAGGATCTCAGGTTCATTTGAGAATGACCTATCATCCGTAGTCGGATGGCTAGATAGAGAGATCTATACAGATTCTTAAGGATATGCTTCACGCCTGTGTTCTCAAATTTGTCAAGGTGTGGGATGATCATTTAGGACTAGTTGAGTTCTCTTACAACAACAGTTACTAGTCCGTGATCAGAATTGATCCTATTGAGGCCTTGTATGGTTGGCCTTATAAATCTATGTTGTGTTGTTTAGAGGTTAGTGAAAGTTACTTGGTTGGACCAAGCTTGGTGCAGGACACGACAACTAAGATTCAGCTAATTTTTCAGATAATTTTGATAGCACAGAGTCAATATAAGTCTTATATTGATCGATGTCATAGACCTTTGGAGTTTTCTATTGGTGATCAGTTGTTCTTGAAACTTTTTCCCCGGTTGGGTCGTCAATGGCTTGGGAGGCAAGGGAAGCTTACTCCTCATTTTGTGGGACCTTTCGAGGTTATTGATCAGGTGGGAAAAGTTTCTTACCATTTAGAACTTCCACCGCAGCTGATGTCGATACATAACGTGTTCTATGTATCATAGATGAGAAAGTATCTATCAGATCTATCTCACGTTTTGAGCTGGAGTGATCTAGAGATTACACCTGACTTATCTTTGATTGAGCGTTCAGTCGTGATAGTTGATTCTGAGACCAAGGTACTTCATGGGAGGACGATACCTTTGGTGCAAGTGTTATGGTAGCATAGTTCTAATAGTAATGAGACATGGGAACATGAGACACTGATGAGAGAGCAATGGATTCATCTCTTTAGCATGGAAGCTTCTTTGTAAGCTTTCTGGGGACAGAAATTTTTTATGGTGGGGAGGTTGTAACATCCCATTACATATCTAACAGGTACATATTTAACCATGTCATGGTTTTTCCCTTTTTTTTAACGGAGTAGGGTTGAGTTTGAGGTAAGAGGATGCTTTATATGGTGAATTTATAGGTTTTTTGGACTCTCACCTTTAACCAAGATTTTCTATAGACTTCTAGGTAATTACATATCGTTTAATAGTAGTACATGTCATGTAATGATTCTGCATACAAGTCATGAGTTGTTTCATGCCATGATGGGTACACGTCGTGAGTTGTCAGTACATGTCGTGATGGAATTAATTATTAGTTTTTAACCCAGAGCATCAGTTTTTAATGCAAAATGGTACATGTTTAGATGGTTACGAAACTTAAGTATCACATGTCATGTATTGGTATTACATGTCATTTAATACCCCGAATTTAAAGTTTCATTACAAATTCAATTCATTTTCACCATTACAAAAATTAAATCTTTCATGGTGTGTAACTAGATTACACGTTGTGTAACACCCCAACATCAACTTATAAAAGGAGGCAATGCGCTTGGTTATTTTTCATTCACTCCTGTCCAATTCCTCTTCCTTTGATTCAAAGCCTTCTCCAGTTATTCTTAGAGCCTTCCAACCCTTATGGGTCCATTCCTTTGGTGATCAATCATAATTACTTTGGAGAGTGATATTTAGGTGAGCGTTCTTCATCGTTCTTCATCTTTCTCTCTTTCTCGTCTCTTGGTTTTTCAATGGATCATCTTGTAATTGATGGATACATGCCCTATGGTGTTGGATATTTCTTCTAGGTTGGGTTTCTAGGTCTTCTACACCTTCATTCTCGTTGATGGGTGTCGTTGTGAGTTTTGAGTTTTGGGAAGAGGTAGGTGGTTCAGTCTTGAATTGCCAAATCGATTATTCCTTGTATTGATTGATTTATTTCAATTATTGATTTAAATTAAATTGCTCAAAATTTCTTTCAATTAAATTGATAAAAACCTAATTCTATTTAATCGAGAGATTTTAAATGGTTTTGGCATGGAAATTTGGAAAACCCCCAATTCCATTGAATTTGGGGCATGTTTATGGAAATTTGATGATTTAAATTGTTGAATTAAAATTTTGGATTTTATGGAAATATTTTTAATTAAAATTTTGAATTTAATTGTGGAAATTAATTTTGAAAAGGATGTAATTGGTTTTTAATGGATTTCAAACTTGTGAAAATGGATTAAAAATGATTTGATAGAAACCCTATGGTTTTATCTTGTGAAAAATGCATGTTTTTTTTATTAAAACCCGTTTTGGTATTTAATTTAAAAATTGGCATTTTAAAATGGAATAACTGGATTTTATTATATTTTAAGAAGTCTTAAAATAAATTTCCCATCATGTAAGAGTGCATGCAAGCCTTGGGTATTTGATGAGTTATTTGGATACACTCTACGCTATTACAAAATTCTAAAACATACCTGTAGCGGGTCACATCCCCGATGGGAAGGTGACAAGTCAACTCTAGCCAGTGTCAAGGGGATGTGAGTATACTCATTTTTCTGAGATAACTTAGAGAGTACAGAATCCTATAGCTGGTTAATATTATCATACCTTTTGGAATATGACCATGTTGCTCACTTGTTTATTTAGATATGAGATATAAATGTATTCCAATATTGTAAAACTGCTTTACATTCCTTTGATGTATTTACATAAACTTTTTTATGTAAATATTTTATTTAAACAATTGTTTTATAAATATTCCATCTCTTATAAAGTAAAGTCTGTGATTTAAAATTATTTTCCATCATTTTGAAACTGTATAGCATGTTTTGTTTTAATATTCTCTTAAATTGACAAAACTATTTATTTTGAAAATTGAAATCTTTTCTTTGGATAATCAATATTTGGAATCTATTATGGAATATTTGGTGGTATCCTATTGGGATTAGGCTCACACCCTACTTTTTCCTTTGGATGTTTGTAGACTTTCTCCTTCCAGGTTTGACCAAAGGGAAGGGTTCTCTTGGAGGTGGATCCAGCTACTGAGCTTTGAACTTGGTGAGTGGTATCCATAGGGACCTTGGGGTTGTTTTCCCTATTTTTAGTACTTGGGTTGTAATACTTTGGGATTTTTATGCCTTATTGTATTCTGGTACTTTTCTCCCAATGGAGTTTCTTTTATATGAATATTGACTTTCTTGTCTTAATTTCTCTATGTCTTGTGGAAAAATCATTCCCACTTTCATGTTGTATGATGTCAGGTGCTAGTCGCTAACCTATGGGGATCTGGAATACCCTTCGAGCTATGTCAGGGTTGGCTCGGTTATCGAGTTACCAGAGTACCTGGGCTAGTTTGTGATAGATCATGGTTAAATATGTTAGGTTGCATCATCTATGGATTGTAAATAATTTCATGAATATAATTTTTTATCATTATATACAATTTTATAATCATCCATGCATGGTGGTAATAGAAAAACAAATCATGTCACATCTTGGAGGTGGTAGTTCACATGTATGCATGAACAACATTATCATTCTCCAATGGATGGAAGGGTAAGAAGATAAATGATATATTATATTTATAAAATCACAATTATGTAATAAATATAATATATATTCATTAATTTCATCTTTATAACCATCCAAGTAAAGTGGCGATGAAAAATGAATTACACCACCATGTGGAGACGGTAGGTCGTACGTACACAAGAACGATGTTTTCATTTTCCATGGGATAGAAAGGAGGTGAAAAGGGGTCATGTAATTAAAATAATAAAATTTTATTAATTATATTAAATATACTATTGTTATCATATCATCATGGTTTTTGGGAAAAATCCCTCAAGGTAACATTGAACCATTTTTGAGGTCTTTGTGTTTGTTGACAAAGATGGTTTGTTTGTTGACAAAGAGGGTTCCATGGTGAGTTGTTGAGTTCTAGAGATATTATTGAAAATCTATGTTGAAAAATAATGATGACAATGGAATGGATGATATGGAGGTAGTACAAAAATAACAGATCTAAGGTGACACCATTTTCTGGTGTTTTCCAAATTTTTGGGCCTCAAAATCGGAAAATGGGGAAACATGTTTTTGGAAAAGGAAGTTGAGTGCAAGATCTAAGGTAGTTTGGAAACTCGTGCACAAGTCATGGTTTGGGGTCATAATGTTGAAAAATGGAAAAAGAATGATGTGCGTGAAAGATTTGAAAATGTGTGTGAAAGATGAGGTTGCGTAAAAGAAACTTGTGTGCCCAATGCAACGTCAAATTGAGGTTTGCGCGCTCGAAGAGGATCCTGTATGACAAAATTCAAATATTCTACATAGGGGTCAGTGACGCCTATAAATAAGAGGTGACCCCCCTCATTTAGAGTAGCTCAAAATTTAGAGAGAATCTAAACTCTAGATTGCGTAAGAATTTTATGCTAGGGGAGTTGCGTGAAAGATCTTGAGTTGTGCGCAAGCTAAGAAAGGTTCATGTAAGATTTGAGTTGCATGTAAGATTGAAGTTTCATTCAAGGGGGTGTTTTGTGACAAAAGGGTAATCTTGTGCACAAGGCGTTAAAGTTGTGTGCAAGACACAGTAAGTGTTGCGTGAAAGATTTGGGGTTTCCCAATAATATTGTGATAAAGTTGCATTCATCAGTGGATGAAGGTGGAATGTCAATACAACATCTACATATAGAGAAATATGCATTCATTTGTGATAATTAAGGGACCTACAAGTCTTTAAATTGTGAGTGGATCTTCTGAAAAAGCAGTGAGAACACTTCAATTGAGAGAGCAGTGAGCTTTCAAATTGTGAATGGTTGTAAACCAGGAGGGATAGTGAGTCCGCTTAGAACTTTGTAAACAGTGGTGCACTTTTAGTGGATTTGGTACATCTGCACATCGTCGATGTATTCTCCTTGGGAATAGCCTAGTGAGGGTGAACCAAGTAAAAATTGTTATGTCATGTGCATGATTTTAATTTTGTTTATACTTTACTACAGGAAAGAGAGAGAAGAGAGTTTTTCTTAACAGTGAAACAAGATCAATAGGGGTAGCTGTTTTAATCGGTCATACCCTAATTCACCCCCCCCCCCTCAGGGTATCTAACCTAGTGGAACTAACAGTTATAGAATATTTAAAGGAGGTGATAGAAGAAATAAACATGAAAACACTTGGTTAAAAGTTATACCTCTTCTTTAGAAAACTTCCTTTGGATTAAACCTTAATCCTTTTAGGATTGGTCTTTTGGTGAGACAAGGGCCTCTAGTACATGAGGATGGGTTTTGAGAAGGTATTTAGGCATATCTTGGTTGAGCTAAGTGGCTCAAGTAGCGTGAATGATAGAGGAGCATAGGTTCCCTTTTATAAGTGAGGTGAGTGACACACTGGTAATTATTATTAGCTATTAAATATTATAAGTGTATTACTCATGGATAAGTGGAACTTAATGTCACAACCCGAGCCATCAGGGCCCACCTAGCTAGCAATAAGATGAGTGTGACTACCCCAATCCCACCTCCAGTAGGTCAGGGGTTGGCGACCAGCACCGAGTAGGCATAACACTCACATAGGAGGACTTATCCTATGGTACATGTATATACACACACATCTCCAAAAAAATACAAATTCTGAAATGTAAAATGAAACTGATAGAAAATGCATGAACATGGCTAAATCCCAAAATTTGAGTATAACAATAATACTGGAAAGCATAAAGGGATAAATAAAATCCCACCAAAAACTGTAAAGAAGTTCAACCTATTAGATTGAGGGGACAACAGTCAAATGTGACTCTGGATAAGAACCACAGTTTATCTAGTCCAAACCTAATATTTTTATTCTCTTGGTCTAATGAGAACCCCATCGAATGGTTGGTCATCTTCATAAGACATGACATGTGAAGGCAAATCCCATGTAAGGGTGAGTATAATAATACCCAGTAGGACACCCCGAAATCACTAAACATAAAGCATCAAGAGTATTTAGATCATCGCAAGATATATCAATAGTGATATGAGGCATACAATAAAACATCAATATATACTCATAGTTAACACTAAGTCTCAAGGTAAGGTCAAAACCACATTACCAACCTAAGATCTTACTCTAGTGTTTGTAACCACACTCGCTCAAAAGAACTGGCTCTTTAAGTTTAATAGCACTGATAACATCCATCCAAGATGTCATTCTCATATGGTATATCCATAAGGAAGTACATGATGTAAGTCTGAAGAGATCGATACATAAATGGGGATCACACCCAGGGCCATGGGGTAATACTAACTAACCCAATCTGGATTAACCAGCTAAGTAGGAAATCAACGCTCATATACGGTTGATCATGTTGATTCTAAGAACCCCACCTAGGGAAAAGATGATAGATGATATTGTACCAGCCTCTAGGAGGGATTCCTACAACTATATCCAAAACTAATCCCTTGGGGAAGATCACAATCCTTTGTTCAGGATGTAATGTCATATTATACCCTCATAGGGATGGATCGATGGAATGAACCCTTAAGGAAACTAGTCCATATTGAGGATAATAAGTTCTTAAAGTCATCTTAGAAGAAGTGAACAATGTGTAATATCGGTACACTATGTGTCCCTTCGGCATCGGGTCTACCCATGTATCACAACCCATGCCTGTGTCCATGCCCGTGTACATTTGGTTGTGCCCGTATAACAAGTTGTGTCTGAGTACATAACTCAACCCATGTACTATGGTTGTGTCATGTACCTATCCATGTTTGTTCCCATGTATCCTTTGAGATACATATTGAGATGACATGTAAGGGTCACACGACATGTGAAACGTATCACACAGCATGTAATATTTAATTTCATGCAGAACCCTAGCGTTGTAACTAGGGCCCCACACATGGCATGTGTTCTTCTGTTACACATCGTGTAGTGCATAAATTTCTAGAATTTTTAGTTCTTAAGGCAGTCTACTAATTTCATCATCACTACCATCGCCACCAAACACATCCAAAAAGATCATATCTAGGGTTTGATCAACCTTTTCGTCACTAATGTCCAGACTCCGACTTTCGATTTGCTGGAAATTACTACGCAAGGCCATGCCTTCATCGTACACCAAAACCCACACACAAACATCTCTGATCTGGTCCTAATTTATCACCACCTTAATCACATATATATCACATCATAAAACTAAACCTGGATCTACGGTATCAATTAGTTTCTCCATGAAATGGGTGTGAAACAATTGATTACCAGGTATTTGTCGAAGCACTGACCAAAATGAACGTCGGTGATGAATAAATAGAGAATGGGGAGGAAATGCACAAAACAAAAACAAAAGGAAAATACCTCATACAATTTTCATGTTGGCTTCGATTTGTTTCCATTATAACAATGAATGAATAGATACAATTAAACACCAAGAGAAATCCCCAAATTCGCAACATAATAATCTCATACCTGCAGTATGATTGATCCTTGAATCAAACTATTAGTTGATTGATTCACATTTTTAATAGGATAAGAAAATGGGGATAAATATATATAAGAAAAACATCTTACCTCAAGATGGATCGATCTTTGATGAATAACTAATTTGCACCATCATCATTGGTGAGATCCTTGGTTTTTCGTTGGCATGAACGATTCTTGATTTGTCACCATCGCTCATCAAGCCTTCCTTCAATGCTCTCTCTCAATTCTTAGGGTTATATGGCTAACCCTGATAATTGGCCATGAGCGTTCTTAAGTATATGAATATTAGGTTTTTGAGTCACTTTAAATAACATTTACTTATTATTTATTATTTATTCCCACAACAACTTTTTCAAAAACGTATGACACTAATAAAGATTATGTCGCACCTAGGATAAAGATTGGATTCTGAAATTATCGGTGGTCTCAGATTTCCAATCTGAGACTCTGTTTAGGAGTTATTAATCTTTTTTAGGAAAACTATTTTCATGTGATATTAATATATTTAATATTTTTCAAATATTAATTTTGGGTTCACTGGGTCTTAAAATCTCGCACTGTCTCAGTGCCTAACTCTGAAAATATTACTAAATATATTTTACAGCTTTACATGGAAAAAACTGACACATTACACTTAAAAAATTAAATTTCAAATATTATGTGATAATGGTTAAAATATCTTCATATAATTAGAATTAATATGATATTTTATGACCATATCATACGGTTTTAACCTCAATTAACCTGTTTTACCAATTTACTGTGGTGACGACATTTTTACCAAAATTATTATTCATAATGACCAAAAATTAAATTGATCCCATTACTAAATTTGATATTCACAATTAAAAATATGATTTTAATTTTTCAAGATTCAATTTTTATAAGTGGTAAAAATTAATTTTAATATAAGTTTGCAAAACACAATAAAAAACTGTTTTTTTAGAAAAATATGTTTTTAAGCATAAAAATAATATTATACCAAAATAAAATATAATGTTGATTTATATGGAATTAATTATATTATTTTTAATCAAATTTATCTTATGTTAATTTAAAATAAAATCCAAAGCATAATGGGAAAGAAAATAAATGACATTTTTGCAAAAAAATGGCATTTTTCACTATTCACCCAAAAATCAGTTATTTCTGAAAAATCCTAAAAAAATACCCTAAGCTAAATTCAATACTATGAACTCAAAAAAATATCCATTTAATAAAATTAAAATTATTAAATTAAGAAATTTTAATTTTAAATATAACCATTAATTATATATGGATATAATGTTTACCTATTATAGGATGATCCCAGGTATTACAATATTGACTCCCAAATTTATAACATTAGGCAACAACATAAGTTGTTGTTGTATCTTCAAAACTGACCCAAATAATTGTTTTTACGTGTTTTCTATTTAGATGTTCTCACTAATTATATAAAGTTCCAATGTTATATGGGTGCCATCAATCACTAAAGTCCATAAAATGGAATCCTTCACAATTTGATATTGATTCGCTTAAATTATCACATATTTTTCATCTCAAACACATTTTATTTTCAAAATGTCTCCAATTTTCAAGATCAATTGTCTATATATGACATCTTAAAGTATTATTTTCATAACTTATCTAAAACCCCAATTATACATTATAGCAACATTAATCACTGTATACAAATCTGCAAAATCATTAATATTCACACGTATATTAGTCATTTGGGAATGAAAAACGACAATATAAATTATTATAATTATTTGTACTAACCATCCATTGATTTTTTGATATTTATATTTATTTTAAATTTATAGTAGTCACTTTACAAATCCTCAAAATAATTAGTATTCACATATATTATAATTAATTCTATGAAAATTTCATTTTTTTAGATTTACATTTATTTCATATTTATAATATAACTCTTTCCATTTTATATTGACCAGTTTAATGAAAACCCTTGAAAATTCATGCCAAAACATTAGTGCATTATCTACACTGGTAGACAAATCATAAACACTATTGATTTTTTTTAAATAAGAAAACTTTATTCAAAATTAGTTTGTGTACGGAGGTAAGTTATGATTTTAATATGGTTTTCTTAAATACATAATCATATATTTACTTATATAATAGTTTCAAATATAAAAAACAAACATTACATTGCATTTCCATTTGAGGTTACAAAGTGCACCACCTTAACCACTGTGAAAAAAATTCAGATCAACTATAACTGGTTTTACAAATCATGCATTTCCTATAGAAAGAAGGTTGGCCACTTCAATGAAAACATTTGGTGTAAAAATTATAATGTATCCCCACTATAAACTATTCCAAGGTAATGCGGTCTATTTCACATGCTTATTTCTAGGTTTTTATAAGATAATTTTCAAAATCAATAAGCACTAATTTTTTTCTATGTTATTCCATATACCAGATGAAACTATTAGTCGGTAATCACAGTGGATTTATCTCCACTGTCCTTTTTGATCAATAGGTTATGCAATTCGTATCAAAAATAGCCTCAAATCTAAGAGATATTCCCATTCATGTAAGTCATTAATATCCCTCAATATTTATTTTTAATATGGTGTATAAGGTGTAACTAAATTAGATATATACCTTGTAAGGAAATTATGAGTTTGGGTTTCCAACAGAGTTGAATAACTCACTACCACAAAATAGGTTTTTATCATCACTAAAAAGATCTTTATCAGTGCTAAAAAAGCATTGTTAATCGAGTCGTTGTTAAAGGGGGGTACCCTTTATCAGTGCTTAGAAAAGAGATGATAAAGGACCCCCTTTATTAGTACTCAGAAAAGCACTGATAAAGGCCCCCCTTTATCAGTGTTATTCGAAGCACTGATAAAGTTCCCATTTATCAGTACTTCAACTAGTGCTGATAAAGGATTCCCTGTCTGGGCATGTTGTTTATATAACAGCACACTCGGCAACCTGAAAAAAAAACAGCCGACCAAAATAATCAAACCCGCAAAAATATGCTAAAAAATAACCACTCATAGTATATATATACAAAAGAACCACATACACGATGCAAATAATGAAAAAACAAGCAACGCACACAAAAGTTTGGCAAACAATGATATATAAATTTAATTTAAATCATGAATAAAAAAATATTCACTCATGGTATATACCAAAAAAACACTTCTATATACATTTTGAACAATGTTTTATAAAATTACATTTATAAATATCCAACAAACAATTAAAAACATTAATGTTTTCTCTTTTGATGTCTGCCGTCCCCTCTAAAAAATGTCCTCTGATGCTAATAGTTGTTGAAAAATAATCCCAACTTGAGAAAACGTTTCCACCTATATAAGAAAACAAATATTACATTAGTAACATTATAAATAAATAAATTAAGCACTAATATGAAGAATACATTAAAAATGTCAATTTTTAATAAAAATGACACATTTAGAGTCACATCGGTGACACCATGCATCGTATTGAGGTGGGGTTGATTACTATACATCACAAATGACTTATGGATCATTTTCCTAAAGTATAAAAACAATCTTAATGCATTTCCTCAGTTTTCAGTATGTCAGTTGTGTTTTTTACTAAAATGTCACTTCAAACCCAAAACATGCAATTTGAGTCATATTGGTCGCATTGTGCGTCAGTTTGACATGAGACTACTTGATAAATTTCACAAAGGAATTATGAATTACTATCCTAGATTTTTAATACAATTAGATCACATTTTATTTGTTTTCATTGAGTCATACATTTTGAGTTAAAATGTCAATTTTAAACTGATAGTGGACACTTTTAGTCATACTGGTCACATCGTTCGTCAGATTGATGTGGGGTTGATTCCTAAATGTAAAAATTGACTCATGGATCATTTTTCTAAAGTATCAAAATAATAAAAATATGTTTTCTTAGTTTTCAGTATGTCAGTTGTGTTTTTTTACTTAAATTGTTGTCAATTTTAAATAACAAGACACATTTGGAGTCATACCGGGGACATCATACGTCGAATTGAGGTGGGGTTGATTAATACACATAAAAATGATTGATGGAACATTTTCCTAAAGTATAAAAACAATCACAATTAATTTCCTTGGTTTTCAGTATGTTAGTTGTGTGTTTTTACTAAAATGTCATTTCAAACCGAAAACATGAAATTTAAGTCATACTGGCCGCATCATGCGTCTTTTTGATGTGAGACTGCTTCATACACATCAAAAAGGACTTACGAATAATTTTCCTTAATTTAGAATACAATTGGAGTGTGTTTTATTGGTTTTCAATCAGTGACACGTTTTGAGTTAAAATGTCAATTTTAAACTGATAGTAGACACTTTTAGTCATACCGGTCACACCGTTCATTGGATTAAGGTGGGGTTGATTCCTACATGTCATAACTGACTCATGGATCGTTTTACTAAAGTATCAAAACAATAAGAATGTGTTTTCTTGGTTTTCACTATGTTAGCTATGTTTTTTTACTTGAATTAATGTCATTTCAAACCAAAAACATGCAATTTGAGTCATATCGGTCACATCGTGCATCAGTTTGATGTGAGACTACTTTATACACATCAAAAAGAACTTAAAAATCACTATCCATAATTTGGAAGAAAATCAGAGCATGTTTTCTTTATTTTCAGTGAGTGACACGTTTTTTAACTAAAATGTCATGTTTAAACTGATAGCGGACACTTTTAGTCATAACAGTCACACCGTTTGTCGGATTGAGGTGGGGTTGATTCCTACACATCAAAACTGATTCATGTATAGTTTTCCTAAAGTATCAAAACAATTTGAAGGCATTTTCTTGGTTTTCAGTATGTCAGTTGTGTTTTTTACTTTAATTAATGTCATTTCAAACTGAAAACATGAAATTTGAGTCATATCGGTCACATAGTATCACGACCTATCCCCTAGGGCCCATGTCGTGACTAACCCAAGCCCGCCTTCCATAGACCAGGGGCTGGTGACAAGAACCAAAGGCGTATTCCCTAAATCTAGGAAGCCATTGCCTTTATAACCTGCAAGCACACGTAACCAAGCACACCGCAAGATACGAAACACCATGTAAAACTGTATAACAAAAGAGTGCTGAAAGTAAAAGGGGGATAAAATACAATCTCAACAGGAAAGTACAAGCACAACTGTGATACAATACAACTGAAGAAAAGGGAAAGTCAGCTTTTGGGTTGTCCTCCAAGGTTCCTACCTGAAGGGTAGGTACAGATCACCTCCTCAGCACTCCACGTCCATCTGTCTCCTTAGTGTACTGACTCGTCGTAAGTTCCACCTTCGGGTTCCCTCCAGTCCCGGTACCTTCATCCTCAATCAGCGATGTCTGTCATCTGCATCCAACACAACAAGGTGCGAGCATAGCCCGTGCAGGGGTGACTATAACAATACTCAGTAGGGACCCTGAGACCCTCTAGGTCTCACAAATCCAATAAGGATAAAACACAAAGTATGAAATCAACAGATAACTTTACTTAGGTATATGCCCATACATATACCTAAGTTATCAAGTAATTCATCTCAATCGTCGAACACCATGATTTATTCTAGGGGTAGTATCAAGTAACATTCTGAACACAACGTCGAACACCTCGGATGCTAGATAACTAATCCTCTATCAAGTACAGTGGGTCTACCATGTCACATAGAGGTGCTTCCCACTAACATTGGACTGTTGAGGTACTCCTCCTGTCGAGTATCGTGGGTCTGCCACGTCACACAGAGGCGCTCCCCACTATGGGTCTGTCGCATCACACAGAGGCGCTCCCCCTCAAGGCCAGCTGAGGTACTCCTCCTGTCGAGTACTGTGGGTCAGCTGTGTCACCAAGGCACTCCCCACTGTGCGTCTACCGCGTCACCAAGGTGCTCCCCACTGGGTCTGTCAAGTCACTCCGAGTCGAAATGGTCAGCAGTCGTCAAGTCTCATCCAGCCACTAGGTCTCTGCATTATGATCACTCTTCTTCTGGAGGATCCGCTTCACAAGCTGCTGGTTGATACTCCAACTACCACAAAGTCCCATGAAGAAGTATCTCAAAGGTCCGCCTTGTCATAGGGGTCTCAAAGTAACATACGGCACATCAATCAGACACCCGGTCTATGAGTTGTTAACCTTTTTGTCCCGAGGGCCCAGTTGGATTCGTGCTCGATCCAACCTGATCGTTCCCCCATATCAATACAAAACTCAGTGGGGTATCACTCAAATGGACCATCTCGCTCCAAGATTTCCAGTGTCGTTGATGGTTCGTCAAATGGACATCTGGTGCCAAAGTTATGGCCAAAAGAATGTAAATGGGTCGTAGTGGGCTCGGGTCTGGTCCGACCTGGTCGGACCAACCCAGCCCGACTCGTTAGTTCTGGCCCAGCCCATGAGGGTTGCGAGGGTGCCGCAAGGGTTGCTCAGCTGAGGGGTACCGTGAGGGCGTGGACCAGTCGCGGGTACCACGAGGGCAAGGACCGGCTGCGAGGGCGTGGTCCGGCTGTGAGGGCGCAGACCAGCTGCGAGTACCATGAGGGAGCGGACCAGCCAAGGGTACCGTGAGGATGCGGACCGGCCGTGAGGGCACGGACCGGCCATGCGGGCACGGTTCATCCATGAGGGCACGAACCGGCTGCGAGGCGGTGGACCGGCCGTGGGGCGACAGACCGGCTGCGGGTCGGCGGTCCGGCCGCAGGGTGGATTTCCGGCGGCAGTGGCTCGGCGGTTGGTGGCTCGGCATCTCAGCAGTCCGGCGGATGATGGCTCGGCAGACGACAGTGGTGTAGCTCGGCGGCGGCGGACAACGCGGGTCGGCCTGGACGGCGGCGCGGCTCAGCGGTTTAGCCCGGAGCGGCGCGGTGAGGGCGGTTCGGCTAGAGCGGTGCGGCGGTGGTCGCGGTTCGGTCGGAGTGGTGCGGCGATGTTTCCTTCATCACCTCCATCGCGTTCAACACCATAAAACATCACAAGATTTTCGGAGGGGTCGGGCCTTGTTTGTTTGGCCCGTACCCTCCGCATTAGGGTGGTAGCAAGTGTATCACCAATAATATGAATGAAGAATGTCAAAATCCTATCCTCCCCACATAAGAAATTATATGTGTTCTTTATTTTTAAAAGGGAAGAACATGGAAGAATAATCATACACAAATTAAACCCCTACCTCGTTCGCTTGATGACGTTGGCACGAGGAAGAAGGTGAAGTCGTCGATGTTCGTCTCGTCCGCCACACACCTCCAATCCCAGGCTCATGCGTCGGTTCATCACAATCAAAGACGTTCCTTTTCAGTGTTCTTCGTGGAGGAAGCGTTCTTCATTGGATAAGCTCTCTCCCAATTCCACCCAAATATAAATTGGTTCCAAAATAATAGATTATCCCCTCTATTATGTTTGTTGGCATAAATTCAAATTGGGTGAATTAATTAACTAAGTTGGAAAAGTTATTGTGGAGTGTTGGCACAAAATTAATTAAGGGAGGGTGGCATAATAAATTATGGGGGGGTGGTGGCACTATTAAGTGGGGAGCTCAATAGGTTTCTCCCCACTTAATAGGGAGTTCAAGAGGTTTTAACCTTAGGAGGTCCCTACCACCATAACCTCTCATGAGAGGTTAGGATCGGGTGGTCCCCACCACCATAACCTCTCATGGGAGGTTAAGGTTTGGTGGTCCCCACTACCAACTTCCACCTGGAGTGGTTGCAACAAATAAAATAAAACGTGTGTTTATTTTATTTTATTATTTCCACGAAAAACCCAAAAACTAACTTCCACCCTCGAAAAACTGTCGTCGAGGTGAAAGTCTTCTTAAGCGAATATCGGCGCTACGAGTTCAACGGTGCCCTCGGATTTCAATTCCAAGCACTGGTTTAAACATTATAAAAACCTGCTCGCACTTTTACTGAACGTACCCAAAAAAAGAAATTCATTTCAGGCACTCCAGGCCTCAGAATCAAGCACCGTAAATTTTCACAGACTCATAAAATTACCATATATTTAAAAAAAATTACATGTAAATTTTGGGTCTTTACACATCGTACGTAGGTTTGACGTGAGACTGCTTCATACATGTCAAAAAGGACATATGAATCATTGTCCTTAATTTGGAAGATAATCGAAGTGTGTTTTCTTTGTTTTCATTGAGTAACATGTTTTGAACTAAAATGTCAATTTTAAACTGATAGTGGACACTTTTAGTCACACCAGTCACACTGTTCATATGATTGAGGTGGGGTTGATTCCTACATGTCACAACTAACTTATGGATCTTTTTCCTAAAGTATCTAAATAATATGAATGTGTTTTCTCAGTTTTAAGTATGTCGGTTGTATTTTTTTTACTTTAATTAATGTCAATTTTAAATAACAAGACACTTTTAGAGTCATACTGGTGACACTGTGCATCAAATTGAGGTGTGGTTGATTCCTACACGTCACAAATGATTGATATATCATTGTCCTAAAGTATCAAAACAATCAGAATGAATTTCCTCAGTTTTCAGTATGTCAGTTGTGTTTTTTCACTAAATTAATTTCATGTTGATTGGTTTTTTAATATAAATTGGTGGTCCTAATTTATAGGGTATGTGTGTTTTTTATAGAACACAAATGATAACGAGTATCCAGAAGGAGTTTACCTATCCCTTGATATTGTTGTGAAATCTTTGATCCATGTATGGTTGACACGGAATAACATCCTCCTTCTATAGCATAGCTTTAGTCGGCCCAGTGAAGAACAAACTATCATATATTTAGGATCTTAGAATGAATATATGATAGTTGGTTCTTCACCAAGTCGACTAAATAATTGAGTAAACTCTCGTGCCCATTATGTCTCAAGAGTTCACAACAAACTCAATGGATGGGGAAACCCCTTTTGGATACTCGTTATCTTTTTTGGTCTATCAACAACACACATACCCTATAAATGAGGACCACCAACTTCTTTTAAAAAACCAATCAACATGCAATTAATTTAGTGCACAAATAAGGACCACTAATGACCATGATTTTCAGCGGGGTATTTAGCCCATACAAATCACAACATTACCATCAAAAAAAGATAAAGATAAGGAACACAAGATTATTAAAGTCAAAATTATTTGAGAATTTTACCTTCTTCATTGTATATTTGTACATTCTTCCATCAGGTATGTTTCCCATTCGTTTCTAAGCATATCTATATCGTCTTGTGAATATGACTCTTTTCAGAAGTTATGGTAGTACTGAAAAAATATAAATACACAAATAATTAATAAGTATTTTAAATTAAATAGAAATTATCTTTGAAAATACATCTTTAGGGATGTTGGTTTGTTCATGGAATATGATCTCTTTCATAAATTTACAAACATAATAACCATAGTCTTTGACATTTGTTTGTTTCAGGCACTGTAGAAACATGAGAAAAAAAAGTAATTTTTTTATATGTGTTTAGATAATGAAATCTTATTATATATACCCTGATACTTATCCAGTCTTAGTACTTGTCAGGTTTCTTGTCCTTTTCCCCTGGCCTCATTCCATGATGTAGATGACATTCACACACTACCTTATCATAATATAATCCTTATTAAAAGATAATATAAATTATATAACTAGATTTTTAGTTCTAAAATGTTAGTTGTAGTGTATTAAAAATTGAAAAACGCCATCATTTGTGGTCGGTTTGTTGGATATCCATGCATTGAATCCAAAAAAATAAATCTTTGGAGTATCCAAATTGACCAAAATGAGCATCCAATACTACCAAAAGAACACAAAAAAACAATTAATGAAATAAATTAAAATATATTTGATATGATTAAATTTTAGAGTTTTAACCCTGCATTGATGGTATTAATAATAGTCTGCCATCCATAATTTTTCTGTTAAATGATTTGAGCAGTCCTGCCACTATTTCACCATGTTTCTTGGAAGTTATGTCTTCTTGTTCTATAGAGGTGGTGTAAGGACTAACGAGTCCAAATTTTTGTTCATGGGGAAATCCCTTCAATTTTTTTTCATATATACGCCTGAAAAAAATATGAAATGTATTTAGTTATAATTATCATAGTATACCATCTTTTGAAAAATCAAATCATGAAAACATACCTCATGTAAACATTTACAACCGATTCACCTAATCAATCACAGTAAAGGATTTCAGTTGCACTCTCAACACTAATAAAATTTGGATCTTCCCATATGTACATATTTTAATCAAAATCAATTATGTGATTACCAACATCTTTCAACTTCATATCCACATGAGACTTCAATGATAATAAATGTGGATATAGAACGGGAGGGGTTAAGGTGCTTTGGGTAGATCGTTGTGATCAGTTGGCTAATCCTTGAGATGTTTTTGAATTAGTCTTTCATTTCAATCCCTTAACTTTGTCCGTCTGTAATAACATACATTGGTTTTGACCAATTTTCATTAAATTTTTAAGGTTTAGCTTGAAAATTAAATTGGAAATGAATACCTCATTGTTGACATGTTTTTTTACAAGATTTGATGACCATGTGATGAATGTTCCTAGATCTTGTTCGACCGTATTAATATCTTCATCATCAATTGGAATAGGTAGCTCAGTGCTCAACTCTAGGGCTACAGTAATTGATACTCTGACATGATCTATCAAAAGTGGTATATTATGCAGCATGTCATTCTGGATATTGAAAACTATAGCCCTCGCTACAAGGTGATGGGTGGGTGTTGATATATATAAATCACAATCATTTTCACCCTGTAGAATATCAATACAGGAAAGGTATCAGTGTCTAGTGTCTATCTCATTCACATTTCACATAAACAATTATTAGAAAATTGACTACCTCAGTTAAGAATTGTTTTTTAGGGTAATGGCTCACCTCAAAACTGGTGGGGGCGAGATCTTCACACGCGGGTTGTTCTTAAGCTATTTCTTCTCTTTTCTTCCCCCCACCATCAAACTTACTATCATCTCTCTCTGGTATTGTAATTCTTCTTGAAACATAGCTAATATTTCTCTCATCTTTTTCATTTCCTCAGTTTGATCCTCTGCTTGTTTTTTTTCTCAAAATATGTTTGGGGTGTCACCCCAAAACCCGCACCTCTGATGCAGTCATACTTTTCTGGCTACTTCAAGGACACTGAAAGTATGTTTGCATCTGGTGTGGGTGTTGTTTATTCTTGTGACTATGTCAGATAGAAAATATAAGAAAATAAGTAATCATTGTTATGTAATAGCGATTTAAATCAAAAAAAATTATTATGTCATACTTACACATTTTTCCCACACTTTTTGTGTATTTTCATCTATTATTTTTCCATTTTTAGTTACATGTGCCTCCTTCCATAACACATGGCATGGGATAGAAGTGGTTGTGGATTTAGAATCTTTAATCTACATATAAACAAAAGAACATATTTATTGTGTTGTTTTATGTCACATAAAAGTATTATGGTAGATTTAAAATATGTACCAAATTTTTTTCAAGTGATGTGTACCCCATACTTGCTTTACAGTAGGGGTACACTGGTTTTGATGCCCGTTGTTTATTTTCAGCACTCAGTTGTTATTTCATAAATAAAACAATGTAAATCAAAGTGATAAATACATGTACTGTCAAACAACATATTACCAGACACAAAGTACCTGAAAAGACTACTTCGTAAGATGACCAGTAAACGCATCCTACAATGATTGTGTTATCAAGTGTGCATAAATAAGAGGTGGGTGCGGTTTTATTTTCCCTTCAGCATATTTAAGATGATATTTCATTAAAAGTGTGTGAAAACCTCTATAAAACCTTCCAGAAATCCTTAAGGAATATTCTTTGTGTGAGTCATCTACTATAAATGTACTTTGAAAGAGATGATGAAGTGTAAGTCAGTGTTTCATTATTTAATTTTTAGTAAATTAAAAAAATTATATCATAATATTACTGTAATATCTCCCCACATCATTGTCTTAATCTCAGCCACAACATGGTACCATGAAGTTACATAAATCACCACATGTTGTCGAGTGGTGATTCCAATGTAACTACTAAACATGGACTTGTTGGGGTTAACATGTTGTCCACATTTATTCCATCCAATCTCATATTTGATGCCTTTCTCTTTAGCCTTAATGATTTTTGTTAATACCGTCAAACTACGATGCTCCTATTTTTTCAGCGTCGTCGGTGTTTCATCACCTTTCATTTCCTTGGATCCACCATCATCAATATGTTCCTCTGACTCCGGAGAGCTATCATTGGCATGTGCATATGGTGGTTGTACCTCTGCACTAGGAGCATCAACAGGTTGAGAAACATGTTGTTTGTCTGCACTGCGAGCAGTAGTAGGTTGAGAAACCTATTGTTATTGGGGATTGGAAGCATCATCACATGCAGAATTCATTATCTACAAAATTTGTTTAACATTTAATTTAGATAACATAAAAGTAACAACGAATAGATATTAACATAAGGCAATAGGTTGAGAAACCTATTGTTCATCCGCACTACGAGTAGCAACAGGTTGAGAAACCTGTTGTGCTTGGGGATTAGGAGAATCATCATGTACATAAGTAATTATCTGCAAAATTGGTTTAAAATTTAATTTATATAACATAAAAGCATCAACTAACAGATATTAACATAAGACAATAGGTTGAGAAACCATTTTTTCGTCTGCACTGCGAGCAGCAGTAGGTTGAGAAACTTGTTGTGCCTGGGGATTGGGAGCATCATCACATGCATAAGTCATTATCTAGAAAAGTTGTTTAACATTTAATTTAGATAACATAAAATCATAAGTGAATAGATATTAGCATAAAGTAACACGATGTATATTAGAAAATAATATAACCTGATTATTGAACTCTTTTTTTAAGGTTGAAGGGATTTGACCCCTCTATCAACTATCTAAATCCCTTCATTGTGGTCTCATATGACATACAAAATGCCTTCTACATTGGGACCGTTGTGAAATGATTGCGACATCCCAATGAAAGGGTCATCCTTTATTGAATTTTCATCTGACTCTTCAGTGGTTTTGGTCAATAACAGAACAATTGACCAGTTTTGGTTTGATGGATCTAGAACATAAAATATTTGTATTATCTGTGATGTCATTATAAATGGTTTGTCTTTATACCCTTCTATACTAAAATAGACTTTGAAAAATCTCAACTCATCTATTTTAATAACACTTCTACTATCAACCCACTTGCATTGAACAATCGGCACTCGGAATGTTGTATAATCCAACTCCCATATTTTTTTGATAATGCCAAAATATGACATATTTGCATAAATTGGATTTTTTTCCTTAGCACCAGAAACATGCATCGCTTTAGCCACAAGTGTAACTCCACTATTTTTTCTGATACTATATTCATCATGTTCATTAGTATAAAATTTATAACCATTAATTACATAAGCATTGTAAGATAATATGTATATACTTGTTCCTCCAACTAGCCATCGAAGTCATTCTGAAATTGAGTCTAGATTTTTATTTGACTCCTTAAAAATATGGTCCTGAAACCATCTTATAAACTGTTGATTATGTTTATTTGATATCCATTTTTCATTCCTTGATGGATTCGAGTGCCTAATAATTTATTTGTGGGTTTCAACATATGGGTCAACGTCCAAACTGTTATGAAAAACATAAAGGTGGGCCTACTCCCGATTTTTAATATTGATTGTGACGACCTCCTTTCTAGAAATTCCTTTACCCGCAAGTCGCCCAGTGTGACGAGATTTTGTTAGACTAATGCTTTGTACACCAGATAGGTATTCGGTACAGAATTCAATGGCTTCCTTAATAATATATCGCTTCGTAATACAACCCAATACAACCCTCTGGACAACTTCAATTTTTTACATACCCTTTCAAAATCTTCATATACCATTCAATGGGGTACATTCATCTATAGTGAACAGGACCACATGGTAAAATCTATCCCACCAAGTGAACCATAAAATGAACCATCATATCAAATAATGTCGACAGGAAAAACATTTCCAATTCACATAATATGACAATAATTTCTCTTTCTATAGTCAAAATTTTTTCTGGGTCTATAACTTTGCTACATATAGCTTTAAAGAAGAAATAGAGCTTTGTTAATGTATGATGGACATTCTTGGGGAAAATGAAATATAAACCTATAGAAATTAAATCTTACATCAAAACATGGCAATCATGTGTTTTCAAACCTTTTAACTTTAAATTGTGCATTGACACGATGTTCTTGATATTCGATAAATACCCCTCTGGAACCTTTACGTCATTTAAGAAGTTGAAAAACCGATATCTCTCCTACCTGGAAAGAGTGTAAGTAGAAGGAGGAAGAAATGGTCATTGTTCACCCTTCACTAGTGCCAAATCTTCTCATATTCCCATGTCAACCATGTCCAACTTAGCCTTAATTGCATCCTTTGTTTTACCAGATGCATTTAGCAATGTGCTGATGACACTATCACATACTTTTTTTTCAACATGCATAACAATAAGAAAATTCCTAATATACAGAAAATTCTAGTATAGTAATTTAAAAAAAACTGATTTCTTTTTCCAACCGGTTTTCGTAAGGTTTTTCAAATATGGTTTACCAAAAGCAGTGTCCACGTCTTTAACTTTATCAAATAGTTGATCACCTGTTAGTGGAGACGGCAGTTTACGTTCTTCTGAACTTCCATCGAATGATGTCATCCAAGATCGGTACTTATGTCATCAGGGTAGAAATTTGTGATATCCTAGAAACACATTTTTCGATGAATGTTTCAACCTAATTGATTGTGTACCTTATTCACAGACGGGACACCCAAGAGTTTCTTTAATGCTATATCCTGACATATTTTCATAAGTAGGAAAGTCATTTATCATCCCATACAACATAGCTCTCAATGTGAAATCTTCATTTCTATAATCATTATACATCTTAACACTTTAATCCCATTATAATTTCAAATCCTCGATCAATGGAGCCAAATAAACATCAATATCATTACCCAGTTGTTTTGGTCTAGATATAATCATAGATAACATGATGTGTTTTTTTTCATGCATAACCATGGTGGAAAGTTATAATTTACCAACATAACCGGCCATGTACTATGATTGTTGCTTTGAAAACCAAAAGAATTTACTCCATCTGTAGATAGCGCAAGATGAAGGTTTCTTGGCTCATTTCCAAAGTCAGGATACTCATGATCAATTCTCTTCCACTGAGGAGAGTCTGCCAGATGTCATAGTTTTCTATATTTATTTCTTCTATCTGTGTGCCATGTTAATTGCTCTATAGTCTCCTCACTTACATATAGGAACCTAAACCTTGGAATGATTGGAAAGTACCATGCAACTTTTGTAGGACCAAATTCATCTTTCTTATATCTAGAAGCACCACACTTTGGGCATTCTCTAAGTGATTTGTGGTCCTTGCAAAATAGTATACAGTTATTTGGGTAAGTGTGTATCCTCTCAGAGATCATACCCATCGAGCGTAGCATTCGTTTGGCGTCGTATGTTCAGATCGGGAGCTCATTATCTTTTGGGGTCATGTCATTCAAGAGATCAAGTAATTCCGTAAAACTAGAATCACTCCATTCATTGCCTGATTTCAAATTATACAGCTTCATTACGGTTGACAATGCTATATATTTAGTGCAACCATCATAAAATGGCGTCATTGCACAACTCTTTAACTGGTCAAACAATTTTGGGCAATCACGAAGTTCATCTTCAATTGTCCTTGTCATTTCCTTAGTACGATCTTCATCATCATAAACATCTATAATCACATCCTCGATATGGTCTTCTTCATTGTCCATGCTTGTAATCATATCAAATGATCTATAAAATGTAGTTTTATCCCAGTCACTAGCTACATTCACTTTTTCCCCATGTTTATTCCAACATTTATAACTTTGATCTATTCCATGACAGATAAAGTGTTCTTCAAACTCCTCTAGACTAACTTGTCTTGAATAACAACAGCGTAAACATGGAAAAAGGATTTGAGAAGGATCATATGCATGATCTTTTGCAAACTTGATGAACTCTTTCACTCCATCTTCATACTCTTTTATCAGACGATTGGAATCCATCCATTATTTATTCATATCCATCCTATTTGATTCGATGATATTAATATTTAACAAAATAAATACACAAAATGTTGATATAAAAATTAACCAAGGCTAAAAAACTTGTGATGGGTTGAAATAAGTGTTGGGATAGGATAACTCAGGGTGATCTATCACACTTTTTCCTAGGAAATAGTTTCATATTTCTCATAGTAAATGTTAATTTATCCCTTAATGCTAGGAATAACCCTAAGTTCGGTGATGAATTTCTTAATCCAACCAGCTTCCTTCACTGCATTTTATGCAGTGATGTACTATGCTTCTATAGTCAAGTGTTTCATAGTGGATTTTTTGCAATTATTCCAATTGATATCTCCACTATTGAGTTAAAACATAAAATGTTATTATGATCTCTTATCATATTTTTCAATTTGGAAACTAGAATCAATGTATCATATTGATTACACAACATGGAATACATGATAAATATTATGGTGAATGTATAAGGAATTTTATCCATGTTTCTCATCTCTAACTCATTAGAAGAAAATTGAGTCATTATAAGACTCATGACATGTAACACTATTAAATAACCATCCTTGGAGTTATACATTCAAAAAAAACTCTATAATTTTACTAATATATGTATTCTAACACAATCCAAGAAACCTATTTTATCTACCTTAAAATTCTTTCATACCTAGTATGTAGGTTTCTTCACCCATTTATTTTATTAAGAATCATTTTCCCAATGATACCTTTATAGAATGTAAAGTTGATATGTTAAAATTCCTTCATTATAATTTACTATAAGAAATTCATATCTATTGATCTCCTAATGAATCCTACCAGACCTTCTAGGTTCATGTGTAAACTAGGTCGATTTTATTTACACAACCCCTTGTGAAACTATCTCTTTATCCGTATCAGGAAAAATTCCAATTTGTTGGTTATAAAATTCTTCATATTTAATGTTCCTCTCATTGACACCATGGTTAATGCAATAATTCTCAAATAAAATACCATACCATTCCACAAACACATTTTTTTCAGTAGGATTATAGAAATAATATCATATTGTTTCCCTAGGATAACCAATAACTATGCACTTTTCAGATTTAGATTCACTTTATCAAAAACTACATGTTGTATGTATTCCTCACCACTCTGAATAATCATAAAAAATTTAGGATTCATCCCATTCTATATCTCACATGGTGTCTTTATGACTACTTTAGATGGAATGTAATTAAGCATATACCAATTTCCAGGTCATGTTCCTAGAATGATATAGGAAGGTTATACTAACTCATAATCAATCAAACTATTTCCAAAAAAGTATGATTCCTCCTATAAGATAAATTATTACATTTTGGAATTATAGTAGGAGTGAGATGTGAAATAATTCCACAGCCTCTCAAATGATTAGTAAATATTAATCTTAAGTATTCAACACACTGAGTTCATAAATCAATGCTTATCATTTTATGGTTATATGACTACAAATCCTCGAGGGTGGGATCCGCTCACCACACCTAAGGGGATACCACTCACTAATGGGGGTGGATATCACCTCACTTACTCAATTGTGTATCACTACATAGTACTATCATTAGTATCTAATATATATCGAGGTAGGTACCATTGGATCTCACATCTACCATAGAGTAATATCATTAAAGACCTATTTCTATACTAAGTATAATCTCACTTTACTAGCTAGAGGTGAGTGAAAGACAGTCTCCATTATTGGAAATTCTCTATATGATAAGGGTGTGTCTATGAGATTCATTGGAATCTACAACTCCCATACATATGGTGTAGTAAGAATAACTCATTTCAATGACATCTAGTATAAGGGTCTATCAAGAGAGTACACAAATTGTACTCCAAAATACACCTATTAATGCCTAAACATGGTAATATATCACACATATATTTCCCCATATTTAAATAAAAATACTTTATACTTGATAAGAACTAACTAAAGGTAGTGATTATGGGAGTGGATCAATGCATCATTCATCTTCAACTACTCTTGCACCATTGAAACTTCCACTGAATAGCTCCCTAGTTGAAAATTAGGCCTAAAATAGGTGGGTCTATAATATCAATGTTATCTTCTAGTTGGAGTTCCATACATGGAACCACTATAGTTTTCTTTAGTTGAAACACTAACCAACTCCCATATAAACGGCGCATCTTTACTAAGAATACTCAACTGTCGATGATCACTTGGGGGAAAACATCATAGGATTTTGTTTTGCATGAAAACACAATTATTACTTGAAATAACTTCCTTCGATGTCTCCACCCAAACCACTAAGCTTGAAAAATTACACATTAAAGCATGACCAGTGAATACCTTGCTAGGTCCATGGACCTTGATGCATACTCAGACACGATCAATATTCCTTATAAAGGTTCCATCATCCTTAGATAAATCACCATCCTGAACAAGGGATCAAAATAAAACCACAATAATGTAGTCATTTAATGAGTTTTAGAAAACATAATCCACTAATGGATCACTGTTTTATGTAGGGATATTAATTCAAAAAATGGCAGCTGGTGAGTGAGATTCTAAAATAGATGAAAGAAAAAGTCATAGACTCTAACTAAACCTCCTTTTCCTAAGGATCAAGCTTTCCTTAAAAACCCATGATACCTTTATTAGTAGAACTAATAAAATATATCTATAATATGGGTAGTCTTATCCAACTCAATTGGATATACCATCTTCTCTATAAGAAATTATATACTAATAATGGAGGGGGTAGGAAGTAATACAGACTGTGGGTCAAAAAGATATCTCAACTGAGTCTCAAAAACCCCTCATCGCTCCCTAATTTGTAACAAGAGGTCCAAATATAAGAGTAGGCTCATCTTGGATCTATCTTTTCACATAATCTATCTATCAGTATGCATCACACTTTATTTGATAGGATAAACTCATGAGGATTAGAGTATATCTATATAAGAAGAAATAGGAAGGATAGGGAAGATCATAACCGATCACTATATGATGCATTTACTAACTTTATTTTATCTTGTAATCAATGTATTAGAGATATGGGATAACTAACAGGTTACCATAGTCCTAGAGAAATGATATGTCAACTACCACACCTATGTTGGTCTCCTTAGTCTAATAACCAAACTCAAAACCTCCTAAACATTATTTCCCTAAATTCTCAAACCAATATTCATGTGATTAAAAACTCCAAACTCAACCCCTAGTAATAAATAGCTACGATATTACTCTAAAATTACCCAACCCACTCAGGCCCCATCCAAGCCAGCATTAAGCTGAGTGTTCCACCCCAATCCCACATCTAATAGGCCAGGGGTTGGTGGATTTCACCGAGTAGGCATATCACACAATATGGGAGACCATAGCCAATATCAACCTATAAAAAACACATGTCTCCAATGAATAAAATAATCAGAAACATCATCTATGTATATATATATATATATAATAAAAATTTCTACATACGACATAATCATGAGACATCACATAGTGAGTACATATCCACATAGGGAAAACACCATAAGTACTATACATCTTTCAAGGTCATAGAACCCAATGAACATGGAACAATGGATAGATCATCTATAATATAAGGAATCATAGATTATCCTACAACTATAATATTAATCACCACCACCATGGACCAACAAGCTCTAATGGGTACCATCATCCTTTAACTCCGAACAAGTTATACCATCTCCATGTCCACTAAGACCACCTTCAAACCCTATTTTTTTCTACATGGACACAACATATGTGGGAATAAATCCTATGTAGGGTTGATTATAAATATACTTAGTATGATTCCATAAAACCATAAATTAAAGATAACAAACAACTCATATCAACCCCTAGTGTAGGAAAATGATCAGGAGGAAGACATGGAAAGATTGATACATTCTCTACCACTAGAAGACTCATTAATGTGAATAAGACTCAGTCATCTTGGAACTAATCCATAAAGGTTGTATCTCAAGAGAAATAAGGGATTCTCAATGTATTTAAAAATACATGAAGTTTGAAGTTGATATCCCAATTATAAGCCACATCTCTAAGGCAACCAAGGGGTACCTGAGGAGTCACAAATCTTAAAGTAACTAATATGTTCAGCCTTTATTCTAAAACACTCACAAAATCTATTAAGGGGAACCCACTCCTTATTGAGTTATGCACATAAATTGGGGGAGTACCATTCCTTGTTTCCCACCATTATCACATCACTTTTCTAGAAACCTATAGGGGAACCCAGGACTTAACTAATGACAGATCTTGATCAAGGGAGTATTAAAACCTACTATCATAACTACCCAGTTATGAGAAAACCCGTGTCACCTATAAAAATATATATAAAGTGACCAACACCTCGGTGAAGTATATACATTGGTTGAGGGAGTTTAAATCCCTAATAGAGGACCCTCTCCACATCAAGGAGTGTTCTTTAGAAGATGGAGTATCGAACTCTATGGATATGTGGGGGAGTAGTGAACTCTATTATTTGTGTGTGGGGGATCAATACATCATCAGTGTTGAGGGAGTACCGACCCCCTGCTCGATTTGGGAGACTTGTGCTCTATGTGTGTGGGGGAGTGCCAAACTTCATGAAGAATATGGGGGACCTACATCCTGCCATTAGCACATAACCATGGGAAAACCCTACCCCATGAATGCTTTGATCAACATACACAACCCCCATCTTCATTCCTATGGAACTAAGATGATTAAATTGAATGAATCACCTCACATCCCACATATGATGTTGAAGAGAAACTCACCACTGCATTCTATATAAAAAATGAACATGATGTATTCATGCACCTAAATTTGGGTCATGAACTAGGTGATACAAAAACCCATGAAGGTTAGAAAAAGAACATGGCATGTGTTGTAAGGGTACATATTGTATATCCCCTCAGTAATAGTATTGTCATGTATTGCATCTTCACATGGATTGTGAAGTCAATGTACATAGCTTTAACTATGATGTGTATAAATTATGAGACCAATAGGTACTTAAAATGTATCCCTAATACATATATCCATGTCATCTTGGGGTACATGGCATTTTTGAGGTGATACACAGTGTGTGATTCCCACGTGAGTACTTAGTGTGTACTATTAGATAGTCAAGACTTGTAGTCCCTGGCTACACAATGTGTCTTTGTGGACACATGTTGTTTATTCTATGGATGTCACCTTTAGTGTGTACTACTACCTGAGTCATGTCATATAGAAATACATGGAATTTACTCAAACTACACTTCATATGGCTAGTTATGTACTCATCCTACCAACTTAATCTCATGCACATAGAAGTTAATTTTATATAGACTACATGGTGTGTGAATCCATACCGTGTGTTGTGTGATAATTATAATTTCTAAAAACCCTATCACCGCATCTAAGGAGGTATATAACATGTGTTCCTTTGAATTTCACATTTTGGAGTCATGTTCTTCACCCATATTCCTATATTCATCCATGTTTCAAGTTGTTTACACCTTAAATCGCCAAAATTCACATCATAGTTCACCTCATTGCTATCCAGGACCCATGGGTATTTCCTGCTAATCTACTCTTCATAGTCACACCATATCTTAGTTTATTTCTCATTCCTTGATCAAATCCATGCCAAATATCCACTCTAAAATCACCTTTTGTGCATTGACCATTATCCCACTTTCCCAATATCACCTCTTCATACCATTGTTCATTCATAATCTACACCCACACCTCAATCCATAATCTGTGATGAAGTCTCATAATACACACAATTATAAAGGATCAAGAAGAACAATGGAGGAGGTAGAATCATGACCGATGAAAACCTATCCACTCAAAGTTATCATCAAGGGATCATTTGATGATGGATACTAAGGGAATGAAAGAATCATTTAGAATTCATGTGGTTGTGCAATAAATGATTCACCACATGAAGAATACCAATTCATAAATTTAAAGACCCGTAATTTCCATGTAATTTTTTTTTAATATATGGGAATTTTATGAGTCCGCAAAAATTGACGGCGCGTGATTCCGAGGCCCGGTGTGCCTGGAATGAATTTCTGAACTTTTTTCAGGTACGTTCAGTAAACGTATGAGCGGGTTTTTGTAACTTTTGAACTGGTGCTTAGAATTGAAATCTGAGGACACCATTGAACACACAGTGTCGATATTTTCTTAAGGAGACTTTCACCTTAATGACAGTTGGTTGAGGGTGAAAGTTAATTTTTGGGTTTTTCGTGAAAGAATAAAATAAAATAAAAATTGTGTAACATTTTTATTTTATTTGTTTGAGCTTCCATGTGGATGTTTCATAGGTGGGGACCACCTAAACTAAACCTCCCATGAGAGGTTATGGTGGTGGGGACCACCTGAACTAACCTCCCATGAGAGGTTATGGTGGTGGGGACCACCCAAGGCTTGAAACCTCTTGAACTCCCTATTAAGTGGGGAGAAAACTCTTGAGTTTACCCCCTTAATTGTGACACCCCCCTTTAATTAATACACCAACTCAATTAATTAATTATTCCAATTTGAAATTATGCCAACATATTTTATTATATTGGATACCTTTTCTTTTTGGTGGGTTGGGGGGAAAATTAATCATTGGCATAGGTGGGAGCTTGGGAGAACTTGGAGGAACACATCCTCCAACTAAGAATTCCATCGAAGATGTTCTTCGGAAATCAAGGAAGAGGACGATAAGAAATCCTGACATCAAATCATGGTTTTGGAAGCGACGAACATTGGACCTCTCTTTGCCTTCTTCGACTTCCTTCTTGCGCCAACGTCAATGAACAATCCAAGGTAGGGGTTTATTTATGTATGATTATTTTTAGGAAGTTGTAGGGAGGGTGTGAATTATTTTCCTTTACCCGTTCTTGATTTTCAAGTCTTATAGTCGCTTACTACCACTCTAATGTGGAGATTGTGGGCCAAACAAACATGGCTCTTCCTCTCCGAATTTCTTGGGATAATTCTTGTGATCTTCGTGATGGAGGAGGATGACTATCAACCGCGATTAAGGTAACGAAGGCAACGGTGCTGCCCCGTGGTTTCCACCGCCCACGGCCTCCACGCCCCACAGCGCTCCACCGTCGCGGCCTGCTGCACCGCCCCGACAAGCCGCCCCACGGCCTCGCCCCTCACAGCACCCCATGGTCAAGCCGTTCCGGCTGATCCACTCTAGCCGAGCCACCCCGCGGCCAAGCCCTCACAGCACCCCACGGCCGAGCCACTCCGGCCAAGCTGCCATGCGCCCTCACGACACCCATGCGGTTGTAAGAACCTGGTTCTTCTTCTTGAGGTACGAGTTTCTTCCTTTCCTTTTTCCTTAAGTGTTTTTGAGAAAATAAGGAAAATGGGGAAAATACCAAATTTTATTGGTACACACCATGTACTTTTCTACACGTCGTGTACTTTGGCCATATGGGATGAGTACATAGGGCATGTTGGCATGTCGGCGATAAAGGGTGTAAAAACTGACTACACACCGTGTACTGGGTATTTACACGCCATGTAATTAGTCGGCAGGTGAATAGTAAGGTAGTGGGAGTAGCCACTAGCTGAGTGACAGTATACACCATGTATTCCAAAATACACGTCATGTACTCATGTCAACAGATGAACAGTGTGGCGGTGAAAAGTAGCTGCTAGAGGAATAGTTAAATGATGGAAAGTACACACCGTGTACTTGAGAGTACACACCGTGTAGTTTGTTTTTTAATCTTAAAATGGTTAGTATCCTCTTCATTCAGTAGAGGAGGGTTTGGATATGTTTGGAACTCGGGAGGAGAGGCCAGATCTTGGAGGAGCTCCTGATCGCACGTCGGGAATCCATTTCTTCCGCCTTCGATCTTGTTTGAACAGTACGGGTAAAACCTTCCTTTTACTTGAGCCTTTATTTCCAATTATTCCTCTAAGGGAAGTTATTTACATTTGAATGGGAAATCTCTTATCCCAGATCTATGCCATTATTGGGCATTTTTAGAGGTGTTGTTCGCGTATATTGATCAGTAGAGATCGAGGTAGGTGGTCTGGTGTTTAATTCCAACTGTTGAGTGTTTTTGTGTACCATTGTGCTACGCGCCCATGTTTGGGGTGTCGTATGGATGAGGCCTTGGCTGTTTAGATATCTATAACTACATAGATAATCTAATGATAAATATAAAATGTTGATTGGGATCATTTCTTGGATCTAGGGTCACCTCGTGGGTGTGTTTTCCTTGTTTAGCCGTTTGTCCAGGATACCTGTGGGTATATCATGATTTTTAGCATGTTTTGAATTGACTTGAGAGGAATTGTGTATAAATCATTTGATTATGTGTTGGTCTCACCCCGGTTACTTGCTTAGCCTGAGGGAAGTGTTCATTTAGCTTGCAGGCAACTTTTCACATGCCTGTGGGAAGTAGTTTATGTGTCTGTGGGTGACACCTCGTACGCCTGCAGGCAATATTCGTTATGCCTGTGGGCAGTCACCTATGGGTTTTGATTCTGATTACCTGAGGGTAAGGATTTTCATGTCTGTGGACAACGTTTACTTTGTATATTCACTATGTTGATTTATTATGTTGTACCTACCAAGCTAAAGCACAAGCTTGGTATTGATAAATAATTAATAACATGGCAATGTAATTGGTAGAGATAGTTACTTTTGAGTACTACCTAGTTTACTACATTTTATTACTGTACACTGACAGTTGGGCACGGGCCTTTGGTGGTTGCCTACTGGGATTTATTTCTCACACCCTGTTTGGGTCATGTCTTCGGCCCAAATAGATTATATTGTTGCAGGTTTAGATAAGGGAAAGATTCCCTATACAGGTACTTGATTGTTGCAGAGGAGTAGGAGAGCATGGGACCGAGCTTAGGCTTGCGATGTTGCTGAGTTCCTGTTGTACTGTTTTGTTTTTACTTTGTTTTACTTGTACTTTGTATTGGATTGTTTCAGATTGCAGTGTATCTTGTTTTGGTTGCTTTCCTAGACTTAGAGACATATTGCATCATCATCTATATATATGATTGTTGTTATATTTTACTTTTGTACTGTTGTCCATTTTCATTGGGTATTGTTTACTACTTCTGCATTTTGTATGTTTATATCTATTTCTGTTGTGATACACTTTGAAAAATGAGGGCATAGTTTCCCCACTATCAGACCTAGGTCCTCGCTGCTAGTTGGAAGCCTCTGGCATTTGGGGAAATGCACTTGAGGTCATGTGACCAACCGGGTTCGAGGCACCCGTTGAGTGGCACCCGGATCCCGGACGTTACAAAGTGGTATCAGAGGAGGTTATTTTCTTTGACTTATTATTTGGAGCCTATAGTCAGAGATAGGACGGAACAGGTACTTGGTAATAAGCTATGCCCAGAAGTAGCTAACCCGAGTACAGGGAAAATCCAATTTACCTCGTGTTGCAATTTTTTTGATTTTTCAATTTTATAGTTGATTTGATTTTCACCATTAGGTGACGCACTTGTTGTGTGTTGTTTATATTTTATACTAAGGTTCTATTTAGTTGCAACCCGATGAGATGAGGGTATTCCACCTCATGCATCATTTAGGCACATGTTAGAATCACATGTCATGTACAGTTTCCATGTCATATAGGTGCATTAGAAATTGCATGTTTTTGTGATAGATGTCGTGCTAGAAAATGCATGTTTTTGTGATAGATGCCTTGATAAAATACCTGCTATTTGATAGGGTATTGTTATGAAAGGTTTTGTATAATGAACGCCAAACTTTGGTTCCTGAGGAGTATGGGCCCTCATTGACTGGAATTTGGTGCATCATTGACTTTTTACCTTGTTTATAACATGTAAAAGATGCCAAGATTTGATTCGTGGGAAGTATGGGCCTTCACGGATCGGAATTTGGCACTTAGGTGTTGGTTTCAGTGTTTTATGGGCTCCAGAGTAGTTTCTGAGGCTTACTGTCTGGAAAAACCTAGAAGACACGCCGTGTAATTATGATTATGCACCGTTTACTCTTTTGTTTGGGAAGAAAAGAAAAAAAAATAAGTAAACGCTGTGCACCGTATGTACACGCTGTGTAGTTTCTACCCATGTCATAGGACGTGTAGGCGGAAACATGGGATAGTGAAACTTTGAAGGCACACGCCGTGTAGTTATTATACACCTCGTGTTGTGTTGAACCTATATCTTCCATGTAACTAACAACACAGGAGGAGAAATATGACCATATACATGTCGTGTCAATAACGAACACGCCGTGTAGTTTGACCTAGGGATCCGGTCATGTACTAACAAACATGAATTGGTGTTACCTCTTCTTAAAACACACCGTGTACCTGAGGTACATGTCATGTAGTCTTGAGAGGTGAGAGACCGTGTGGACTTGGTCATGTGGTTGGGGAAACGGGGTGGTGTACACGCCGTGTGCAGGTGTAACACGCCGTGTAGAGTCTGCTGAGTATCTGGCCGTGTCACTAACAACACGGGTAGTTGGAATACAATCCATACACGTCGTGTCTATCTGGAACACGTCGTGTAGTGTGAGCTACGTACCCGGCCGTGTAACGGACAACACAGGTCAGTGAAGCTCATCTAGTACATGTCGTGTAGTTATTATACACACCGTGTAGTATTGTTTAAAGGAGAGTCGTGTGGCTAAGTCATGTAGAGGGACTTGGGCAGGGGAGAAAAATCAATTACACGTCATGTGTGTTGACAACACGTCGTGTGTTTTGGGGTGTTACACGACCAGTTTTGGCAGAAGTATACGCCCATGTAGAAGACTTAAGGGAACACGCCGTGTAGTTATTATACACGTCGTGTAGTCTTGTTTTGTAAAACTTAAATGTTTTCTTCCTCCTATTCCCTTCTTACACTCCTTGTTTTCAGTCCTTGATAATCTTGATATAAGGCATGTGTTTGACCTTGTAGAGTCATGTTGTCGAGATGACCTCGAGTTGTTCGTCAGGAGAGAAGCAACGAGTATACTCCAAAGATAGTAGGCCAAAGGCTACCGATGGATCCTCCAGTAGAGCCATATGTGGAGCTGACTGTTATACTGGGCATAGGCGTTGATGCGTAGTTCTGTGAAGGCTTCATGCGGTTTATGCAGACCTTCCAAGGAGCACCGTCGGCTGCCACATCTATGGCAGAGCTGATGTGCATATTTCAGCAGCAGCATCCGCCTACATTTTCAGGGGATGGCGGACCACAGGTTGTGGAGTCTTGGCTTGGTTCTGTGCAGACTATCTTTGAGCATCTAAAGACGCCTCCAGGGCGGAGGGTCAATCTCGCTACATACATGTTGTGTGATTCTTCCAAGAGGTGGTGGGATGTTACCACCCAGACTGAGCATCATCGAGACATGGAGTGAGAAGATTTTCAGGCAGTATTCTATGACTTTTTCTTCCTGGAGACGCTGAGGGCAGATCTAGCTCAAGAGTTCATGAATCTACAGCAGAGCGCCATGTTAGTGATGGATTATTCTGCCCACTTCACCGAGCTACAACATTTTGCACCTGTTCTGGTGGGATATGAGACGTTGAGGGCTTGATGCTTTGAGGATGGTCTTCGATATGACATCTGAGCATTGGTGAATGTTTTCAGGTTGCCTATAGTGCATGCTATTGTGAACTAGGCACTGATTACTGAGCGGAACCTGTGGGAGGCTAGTGGTGTAGGCCAGGGCAGTTCAACATCAGTTTCTGGTACTATTTCTACCGGTAAGAGGAAGAGATAGATGGGTTTCTCTCATGGTGGTAGTACTAGTCAGCAGAATTCTTCAGGTGGCCAGGTCATGTGCTGCCAGTGTGGTAGATAGGGGCACAAGAGACCTCAGTGTCCACGTGACCCAGTGGAGTGTCGAGCTTGCGGTAGTATGGGTCACCTGTAGTGATTTTGCAGGGCGTTTCCACTGGTGGCTAGTGAGAGGGGTTCTGTGTAGACACCACGTGCGGGAGCAAGGCCAGAAGCTTCTTACTAGTCAGGGAATTGGGATACGTCGGGGCGTTCAGGCCGAGGTGGTGGTCGTGGTCATGGTCTCTAGACACCAGGATCTCAGAGACAGTAGGGCGGGTCAGCTCAGGGTATCCAGGCTGTGTCGCAGGATCGCAGCACTGGGCAGACATATGTAGTGCAACAGACCCAACAAAAGCAGGATCTCGGACCTTCCACTGTCAGAGGTACTATTCTAGTTGCTTCTATTTTGTCTTTAGTACTTTTTGATACTAGTTCTACACATAGCTTTATATTTGTGCCCACTGTGGAAAGCCTTGGGCTCTGTGTTTCTTCTTCTTCTGATGTTATGATGCTAGACACTCCGTTGGGGATTAGAACAGCAGGTGTGTGTCAGTGTAGGGAGTGCCCCCTAGAGGTTGGTGGGTGTCACTTTCTATGGGATCTCTGTGTCTTAGAGATGACGAGCTATGACGACATTCTCGAGATGGACTGGTTGGTACCTTTTTGAGCCTTTGTAGATTACTACCATCGCAGGGTGAGTTTCACGTCACCAGAGGGTGGAGAGTTTCTATACAAGGGCGAATGGGATGTTCAGGAGATCCGAGCTGGACCCAAGCATCGTGGGCGAGGTGGAGTGATAGCCTAGATTCTGAGATTATATTTGGATGACCAGGGAATGTGTCAGAAGGATTTCCCTCTAGTAGTTGATCGTTTCAGGTATATCTTCCTGGATGACTTTTTAGGTCTTCCTCCAGAGCAGGAGGTGGATTTCTCTATTGAGCTAGTGCCAGGAGCAGCATCAGTGTCCATTCCTCCTTAGAGAATGGTTACACCAGAGTTACAGGAACTCAAGAGGCAGTTAGAGGAGTTGCAGGCAAAGGGTTTCATCCAACCCAGTACTTCTCCTTGGGGTTCGCCTATCCTGTTTGTGAAGAAGGCGGATGGTACCCTCTGACTTTGTGTGGATTATTGGAAGCTGAACCAGTTGACGGTCAAGAACCGACATCCCTTTCCAAGGATTTATGATCTTTTTGATCAACTTCGAGGAGCATGAGTGTTCTCGAAGATTGACTTGAGGTCCGGATATCATCAGTTACGCGTTAGACCATCCGACATACCGCTTACAGCTTTTTGAAGCAGATATGGTCTATACGAGTACTTGGTCATGTCGTTCGGACTCACGAACGTGCTAGCAGTTTTCATGGCTCTGATGAATCGTGTGTTCCACCCATATCTAGATTCTTTTGTGGTAGTCTCCGTGGATGATATCTTGGTGTACTCTCATACTCGACACGACCATGCTACCCATCTTGAGATAATTCAGAGTACACTAAGAGAGCATCAGCTATATGTTAAGCTCTCAAAGTTCCACTTTTGGATGGACCAAATACACTTCCTGGGTCATATTATCTCAGAGGAAGGAGTTGTAGTAGACCCAAAGAAAGTGAGAGCAGTAGTTTCCTGGGAGCATCCTAAGAACATATTTGAGATACGAAGTTTATTGGGGATGGCTGGTTACTATAGGCATGTTATAAAGGACTTCTCCCGCTTAGTAGCATCATTTATGGGTTTGACTAAGAAGGTTGTGAAGTTTGTTTGGTCAGAAGCTTGCGAGACAGCCTTTTAGGAGCTGAAGGGAAGGTTGACATCAGCACCAGTACTGATACTTCCAGAGTAAGGGAAGAGCTATACAATTTACTGTGATGCATCAGGTATTAGGCTGGGAGCAGTGTTGATGAAGGGCGATCGAGTAGTTGCGTACGGGTCTCGGCAGTTGAGGCCACATGAGAGGAATTACGTGACACATGATCTCAAGTTGTATGTAGTTGTTCATGCATTACATTGTTGGAGACATTACCTCTTGGGAGAACATTTTGTGGTATTTACGAATCACAAAAGTCTTAAATATATCTTTACCCAGTGTGACCTGAATCTGAGACAGTGAAGGTGGGTTGAATACCTTCAGTCATTCGACTTCAAGCTTGCCTATATGCCTGGTAAGGGTAACGCAGTTGCTGATGTACTGAGTAGGAGGACACAAATACAGGAAGTACATGAGGCCAGTGGTGAGTGGCAGCTCATGGATTTGTTCTTTAAGATGCATCTGGAGGTGCACAATAGTTAGGGGTGAGCTTATCTTTCTTTCTTAGTTGTGACTTCTACCCTCCTGGATAGAGTGAGGATGAGACATATATCAGATTTGGAAGGCCTAGTTCTACAGGATTAGGTGGCAAGTGAGGACCCTCCTCCTGGTTGGACGATAGGCAATGATGAGGTATTGTGTATCCATGGATGAGTATGGGTTCTATGGGATATATGCGAGGAGTTGATGCGGGATTTTCATGCTTCAGCTTGGGCAGTGCATCCCGAAGTTACCAAAATGTACCATGACTTGAGACATCAGTATTGGTGGCTGGGTATGAAATGAGAAGTAGTTGGTTTTGTTGTGAGATGTTCCACCTGTCAGCAGGTGAAGGCGGAGCATCAGAATCCATTTGTACTATTACAACAGTTACCCATTCCGGAGTGGAAATGGGATGATGTTACGATGGATTTCGTGACCGGGTTTCCGAGGTCACCTCGAGGTAGTGATGTCATGTGGGTTGTTGTGGACAGACTTACGAAGGTAGCTCACTTTTTTCCGATCAAGGAGACATTCAGTGTTGACGAGCGCATAAGGTTATATATCTGAGAGGTGGTACGTCTTCATGGGTCCCTCATTCTATCATTTCATATAGGGATGCTCACTTTACGTCTCGTTTCTGGAAGGGTTTTTATAGGGAATTGGGTACAAAGGTGTTTCTGAGCATAGCCTACTACCCTCAAACCGATGGCCAGTCAGAGCGTACGATACAGGTGTTAGAGGACATGTTGCGTGTATGCATCCTGGACTTTGGGGGCTCTTGGGAGAAGCACATACCCCTGATCGAGTTTGCCTACAATAACAGTTTTCAGGCAACTATTGAGATGGAACCTTACGAGGCTTTATATGGTAGGTCATGTCGATCATCTTTGTGATGGTTAGAGGCAGGTGAAGCAGCTTTGTTGGGACCACGTCTCGTGCAGGAGACTTTAGAGCATGTCCAGTTGATTCAAAAGCGGATGGCTATTGCACAGTCTCGTTAGAATTCTTATGTTGATCGCCGCAGACGACCCATGGAGTTCGTGGTCAGTGATCAGGTTTTCCTGCGTGTTTCACCGAGGTTGGGACACAGGTGGATCAGAAGATAGGGTAAACTTTCACTGAGGTATGTGGGGTCGTTTGATATTCTGGAGAGAGTTGGGTCGATTGCCTATTGGTTGAAGTTACCATAGAGGTACTAGGTCATGCACAACGTCTTCCATGTATCTTAGTTGCACCGTTATCACACAGACCCGTCTCACGTCTTTCAGCCCGAGGAGGTTGAGCTTCAGGCCGATGTGTCCTTTGAGGAGCATCTGATTCGTATTGTTGATAGGAGTACGAAGGTTCTCCAAGGTCGGTCAGTTCCTCTCGTACGAGTTTTATGGCAGCATGGTCGAGTGTAGGATGAAACTTGGGAGCGGGAGACTGACGTACATGCTCAGTGGCCAGAACTGTTCTGAGCTTTATCTTCGCCACCCTTAGAAGGGAAATTCGGGGACAAATTGCTTTAAGGGGGGAAGTTTGTAAGAACCCGGTTATTCTTCTTGAGGTACGGGTTTCTTCCTTTCCTTTTTCCTTAAGTGTTTTTGAGAAAATAAGGAAAATGGGGAAAATCCAAAATTTTATGGGTACACAACGTGTACTTTTCCACACACCGTGTACTTTGGTCATGTGGGATGAGTACACAGGGCGTGTAGGCCTGTCGGCGATGAAGGGTGTAAAAACTGACTACATGCCGTGTACTGGGTATTTACACGCCGTGTAATCAGTCGGCAGGTGAACAGTAAGGCGGTGGGAGTAGCCACCAGCTGAGCGATAGTACACGCCGTGTATTCTGAAATACACGTCGTGTACTCATGTAGACAAATGAACAATGTGGCGGTGAAAAGTAGCCGCCAGAGGAACAGTTAAATGATGAAAAGTACACGTCATGTACTTGAGAGCACACGCCGTGTAGTTTTTTTTTCTTAAAATGGGTAGTAGCCTCCTCATTCGGCAGAGGAGGCTTTGGATGCATTTGGAGCTCAGGAGGAGAGGTCAAAACTTGGAGGATCTCTTGATTGCATGCTGAGAATTCTTTTCTTCCGCCGTTGATCTTGTTTGAACCGTGCGGGTAAGACCTTTCTTCTTCTTGAATCGTTCTTGCCAATTCTTCCTCTAAGGGAAGTTATTTACGTTTGGATGGAAAATCTCTTATCCTAGATCTACGCCATTCTCGGGCATTTCGAGAGGCATCGTTCGCGTATATTGATCAGTAGAGATCGAGGTAGGTGGTCTGGTGGTTAATTCCAACTGTTGAGTGTTTTTGTGTACCATTGTGTTATGCGCCCATGTTTGGGGTGTTGTATGGCTGAGGCCTTGGATATTTAGATATCTAGAACTGCATAAATAATCTAATGATAAATATAAAATGTTTATTTGGGTCATTTCTTGGATCCAGGGCCACCCCATGGGTGTGTTTCCCTTGTTTAGCCATTTGGCCAGGATACTTGTGGGTATACTGTGATTTTTAGCATGTTTTGAATTTCCTTGAGAGGAATTATGTATAAATTGTTTTCTTATGTGTTGGGTTTGGCCCGTTTACTTGCTTAGCTTGAGGGAATTGTTCGTTTTGCCTGTGGGAAAATTTTCACATGCCTGTGGGCAGTAATTTCTGTACCTGTGGGTGACACCTCATACGCCTGCAGGCAATATTCGTTATGCCTATGGGTAGTCACCTGCGGGTTTCGATTCTGATTACCTGATGGTAAGGATTTGCATGTCTACGGACAACGTTTACTTTGTATATTCACTATGGTGATTTATTATGTTGTACCTACTAAGCTAAAGCACAAGATTGAGATTGATAAATAATTAATAACATGGCAATGTAATTGGTAGAGATGTTACTTTTGAGTACTGCCTAGTTTACTGCATTTTATTATTGTACACTGACAGTTGGGCACGAGCCTTTGGTGGTTGCCTACTGGGATTTATTTCTCACACCCTGTTTGGGTCATGTCTTCGGCCCAAACATATTATATTGTTGTAGGTGTAGATAAGGTCAAGAGTCCCTATACAAGAACTTGATTGTTGCAGAGGAGTAGGAGAGCATGAGACTGATCTTAGGCTTGCGATGCTGCTGAGTTCCTGTTATACTGTTTTGTTTTTCCTTTGTTGTACTTGTACTTTGTATTGGATTGTTTCATATTGCAGTGTATCTTGTTTTAGCTGCTTTCCTAGACTTAGAGACATATTTCATCATCATATATATATATTACTGTTGTTATATTTTACTTTTGTACTGTTATCCATTTTCGTTGGGTATTGTTTACTGCTTCCGCATTTTGTATGTTTATATCTATTTCCGCTGCGCTACACTTTGAAAAATGAGAAAATAGTTTCCCCACTATCAGATTTAGGCCCTCACTATTAGTCGGCAGCCTCTGGCGTTTGGAGAAATGCGCTTGAGGTCATGTGACCAACCGGGTTCAGGGAACCTGTTGAGTGGCACCCTGATCTGGGACGTTACAGCGGTCGAGCCGCCCCGCGCCCTCGCGACACCCCCGCGGCCGAGCCGCCCTGTGCCCCTGCGGCACCCCCATGGCCTCGCGGCCCTCGCGGCCTTTCGAGCCGCCCAGTGGTCCGGGCCGACCCGAACTGGGTCGACCCAGGCCAGGTCGGTCTGACCGAGTCAGACCGAACCTGGACCATATACGACCCTATACTTTACTTGGGCCATAACTTTGGCACCGAACGTCCGTTTGACGAACCGTCAGCGGTGCCGGAAACCTTGGAGTGAGAAATTCCCTTTGGTATACCCCACTGGAGTTTTGTATAAAGTTGGAGAACGGTCGGGTTGGATCAAGCATGAATCCAATCGGGCCCTCGGGACAAAAAGACTAATAACTTATAGACTGGGCGTCCGAATGACGCGTCATTTGTTGCGTTGAGACACCTATGACGTGGAGGTCTTTTGAGATACTTCTTCGTGATACTTAATGGTAGTTAGAGAATCAACCAGTGACTTGTGAAGCAGATCCTCCCGAAGACGAGCAGGCTTAGTGCGGGAACCCAGTAGCTAGCTGTGACAGGAAGAATGAAGAGCGATCTTGTGTGGGTCAGCACATAGCAATCCTGTGTGGGTGAGCACCTAGAGATCCTGTGTGGGTCAGCTCCTAGCGATCCTGTGTGGGTTATCACCTAGCGATACTGTGTGGGTCATCTCCTAGTGATCCTGTGTGGGTCACCACCTAGCGATCTTGTGTGGGTCAGCTCCTAGCGATCATGTGTGGGTCAGCTCCTAGCGATCCTGTGTGGGTCAGCTCCTAGCGATCCTGTGTGGGTCAGCTTCTTTATAGAGTAAGATGATTCAGTAGTTACATCCAATCATCTCTACTACTGTACTTAAGTTATACCTGATGTGAGCTGAGTTTGTACCTATGTGGTGTTTTCCTTTGTGTTAATACCTTGGTGGTATTCTTCTGTGTGGAGTACCTGTGTGGTACTTTCCTTTGTGGTTTTCCTTCCTTTATGGAACAGTTGAGCTTTGGACTTTTGGGTTGGACCCTGTGTTTCCTCATGATTGAGATGTGTATACTTGATAACTTAGGTATATGTATGAGCATATACCTAAGTAGGGTTATTAGTTGTTTACTTCTTCTATGGTTTATCCTTTGTGGATTTGTGAGACCTTGAGGGTCTCGAGGTCCCTACTGAGTATCGTTATACTCACCCCTACACGGGCTATGCCCGTACTTCGTTGTGTTTGGTGCGGACGACGGACAACGATGACTGAGGACGAGAGTACTAGGATTGGAGGTAGCTTGGAGGTGGACGTTAGACGAGGTGAACCATAGAGATGGTCATTTGTGATCTGTACCTACCCTTCAGGTAGGATCTGTGGTGGATGATCCAGGAGCTGCTTTTCACCTATCAGTTGTCTTGTACTTTCCAGTTTTCCTTGTACTTTTCAATTGGGCTTGTATTCTGGCCCCTTTTACTTACTGCACATACTCTGATTGCTATTCATTTTACTTGAGTTTGTATCTTTTTGTGTGATTGGTTGCGTGTGCTTACAAGTTATAAAGGTAATGTCTTCCCAGTTATAGGTAATACGCCTTTGGTGCTAGTCGTCAGCCCCTGACCTATGAAAGGTGGTCTTGGGGTAGTCACGACACGGGCCCCGGGGGACGGGTTGTGACAATAAAGTTCATTGGAAAAATACAAATTATGAGGTACAAATCAAAATAAAATTCATACCACAATACGAATTCAGTTCACGACGACGGAGGAGTCAGCGACTGAGGAGTAGGAGGAGGCAGAAGAGGAGGGAGGAGAGAAGGGAGGAGAGGAGGCGGTGGTGGTGGCATCAGAGACAGCGACAACAGTAGGAAATGAGGGAGGAGAGGAGACGACGATGGCAATGGAGACAACAGTGATAGCGGCAACGACAGGGATCAACTTCCGCAAGAGCTTAAGGGTGTGAGGAATGAGGGGAAAGTTAGGATTAATTTATAAAACCCGATGACACTTTTATCAGTGCTAGATAAAAAGCACTGATAAAAGCATGTTTTATCCATGCTATAATTGAAAGCGCTGATAAAACATTCCTTCATTGGTGCTTTTTATCTAGTGCTGATAAAAGTCGATCATTATCAGTGCTAGAAAAACGTTGATAAATGGATGTTTTATCAGTGCTTTTTAATTAGTACTGATAAAACATACCATTTATCCATAATTATAAAATTATAACCAATATATTTATTACATTTATAATTTTATAAATATATATAATTAATATATTTATTATAATTTAATAAATTAAATTATAATTAAATATATATATATATATAATTTTATAATTTGAATTATAATTAAATATATATAAATATAAATTGATATATTATTTTTATTTTTATTTTCATAAGCATTTAAATATGTGTGTGTGTGTGTGTATTCATTAAAGACGTATATTTATAAAGTAAATAATTATATATAACTAAGTATTTATATTTTTAAATATAATAAATACATTTATTGTTTATTTAAATATATTTATCGTGAATTTAAGTATTTATGAGAAGATAAAGCTTCATATATATAGAAAATGAATGAATACACCAAGTATATATAGTATCATAGTATATATGGCCAACATTAAGCTAAACAATGAACATATATTCATGAGAATAACGTAAGCACCAATTGACACATTTATTTGGAAACATAAATTTATTTAAATATATATATATATATGTATATATGTATGTATGTATGTATGTATGTATGTATATATTTATTTAATAAGTATTTGTATACACACACACACACACACACACACACACACACACACACACACACACATATATATATATTAAAAAGTATTTATATATAATATTATAAACATATAGTATAATAAATATATAATAAATATATAATTAAAACTAATAAACATAATAAACATAAATAAAACATAAACATAATAAACATGCGTTTTTTATTTAATGTATACATATAAACATTATTTTTGAATATAATTAAAATATTTTTATATAAATTAATAGTATTTTCTTTTAAAAACTTTTATCAGTACTATTATTAGCGCTGATAAATGGTAGATTTATCAGGGTTTTTTTCTAGCACTAATAAAAGTATCCCTTTTATTAGCGTTTTTGATTAGCGCTGATAAAACTCGAGCACTTGCCTTACCCACATTTGTGGTAGTGACTTCTGATTTAAAACAGTGTTGATCGTTATTGAAATTTTAGAATGCAACATTCAAAATCATCATCAATCGTGTGACCAAAATACATTCAAGGTTCTCTTCATTATAGACAATCACTTTAATTCCTTTGAAACATTCTTGATAGAATTACACTAAGTCATTATTTCTCACCTTTTCCCTTTATCCCCTTATAGGGTGTTTGTTTTGATGCAAATTCCTCGATGAGTGACTTTAGCAACGGATCATCATCGTCAGTTTACCCAACGAAACGTAAATATGTTCCCCACTGTATTATAAACCTTTGTATTGTAAGGAAAATTCATGAATCGTCTTTTATTATTCATTTGTCTTAATATATAATTACAATGATATCAACATTGACAGTGCCCATCTCCAATTTTGAAATTACTACAACCTCTACTAGAGTTTATAAAACAAAATCACATTAGCTATTTGCAAGGCTTCAATTCTTAATTGACCATAAAAACACATGAAATTTCATTCCCATTGTTTAACTGCAAATGTATTTTCAGTAGACATTTTGATGATTTGGCAGGCACGTGACAATGCAAAACATGTCAAAATGATTACCCCTATTAGTAAAGATAACGTCCTCTCCCTTTCACTCATCTTTGCTATCAATTCTTTCATCCATTCCAACAATATTAACTTTGTCCATGTTTAGAGGAGTTGTCTGATTAGCATTTTCTAGCAAACCTTCGCCATAATCAATACTATTTTTTATTTAAATATTTTTGTTGGACTTCTTAGGTTTCTTCGGTTGAATCCTATAGTTTTACACAATGTGACCCGTTCTATGATGTTCATTTGATCTCAAATCGTTAAATTTATCTCCTCATCAAGGATAAGTTACATTCATAAATTTGTTATAATCTAAACAAAAGATTGATAACTTTACATGCTAGCTAACTCAATCTGAACATCAATTGATGATGTATACATAAGTGTAAAATTGAGTTTAGCTTCAACAAAAAACATGGGCAAGATGTCCACATCTGGAACTTTTTGTCTCCTTGTCCATTTTAATGTGGGTACCATCTGTAAAAGAAATGTCCTACGGAATTTTGGAATGCTAATAAATCCAATCAAGCCCTTTAATATAGATCTAAACTTACACTCATGAATTATTTTCTTCATGGGGATTGAAATGTGGTTCCTAGTCCTGTATTATCATCATCCCCAACTTTGGATATGTAGATCCAAATAACCAACCTTCAAATAATGATAATGATGATTTGACATACATGTGACTATAACATCCCGTCTTCTTATAACATAAACTTTCATTACATTACACAAAACTGAGGATCTTTAAGGTTTAGTGTCTTGGAAACCAGGAACATAGTACATGAAAACAACATAAAGCATTCTTCTTAAACACTTGAAAGGCTTCTCCTTAAGTTCATCCTAGGTTCATTACTGCATCTCATAACCTGGGGACATACATCAAAAGAAAGGGTGAGCAGGAGGCCCAGTAAGGGAAACAAGAGGAACATTTTACATGTGAACTTGATATACTTCAATAAGAACAAGAAAAGAACTTTAAGGCATGAGAAAGAAATCACGAGGCATTTCATAATAAAAATAACATTTTTCATAACTTGAAGATGTGGCTACATCATTTAACATAGACAATCATGAACATATCACCAAGGTCCATCCCCAAGGTGTCATTTGAAAATTACCAAGGTTAATCACCAAGGTATCGTGAAAATTGTAATCTCTAGTGGTTACATCATTACCCAATGCATTGGAGCACTATCAGGGCGCACCCTTAAATTTGACTTTATTATCATGTGAGCCACATATATCATCATCAAACATTTCATAAATAACCCACATAGCATAAAATAAATGGGTTTCATTTCATAATCATAACGTTTTAAAAACTGCTTTAAAGACATGATCTTTACGTCACTTTAAACCCACGGAAAGGGAAAGCGGGTCTCATGTATGTAAATCCCAGAATTTAAAATAGAACATTTTTGATATATATGTGAATACCCTTGTAGAAATAATAGCTTTGTGTATTCACTTTATAACATAAAATAATTTTTGAGAAAAGAGAGAGGCATTTTGAGACGAAAATTCTGCAGCATAACGGCTATGTTACAAGGTTTTAGAAAACATTGAAAAGAGAGGGGACATGGGTCACCCACTCATAAATGATCCATAAAACAGTAGGGGAACGGAATAAGAAGGATATATGGACATGGTAATGAAATTTGGAGGACATACCATTTGAAATGAAAAACATGGAAGACAAAAATTAGATTTCTCTTATGAAAATTCGGCAGCCTAACGACGTCACTTAAACTTCAATAAAAATGAATTGACAAGATCAAATAGGGTCTCTCATCATATGATCATAAGAGATCAGTATGATAGATATAGAGATCATACCCCAACATAATAAAAAAGGAACTTGAAATACTTGATATGAAAATCGAACTTGAAAAATGAGAAGGGTGAAAGGATCCCTTAAAAATTCGGCAGCCTAACAACGTCACTTAAACTTTCATAAAATGAAATGATGAGAGTAAGAGTGGATCTCTCATCATATAAACATGAAAAGGGAAGTAAGAGGAATATAAAAGAACATCCTCTCACATAAGAACATGTAGCATAAAAGGAATGACATAAAAGAGATTACATGAAAAGAAAGAAAGAGGTCAGATCTCTTACCTTAAAACGTGACTCTTGAAACTCAAAGTTTTGGACCTTGAGGGCTTGGGGGCACATTGGGAGGACTCCTTGGAAGGTAAGGAGACCAGAACTTCGTTGGGGGAGAGTTGGGAGTGAAAACTAAAGGAGGAAAGGGTGGGTATTTATAGGGAAAGTGAGGGGACAAGGCATTAATGGCCAAGGGACACCTCACAAGTGCTTTTCTCAAACCCATGTGCTCTCTCGTGATATTTTTCATAAAGTTAGGCCACATGGGGCCCCCAAAACAATAATTCATCACCCTTGGCCGTCCAACCCTTGAAATATCTCATGACATCATCATGACACAGTTATGATGTCATTAAACATACCGAAACCCTAAAACTGTATTTTTACTATTCACTGAAAATTCAACTTTCTCAGAATAATCCCAAAATTTCACCTTAACCAAATATCAATGCTCTGATTTCAAAAATGAAATCCATTTTATAAAAATAATTTTCTAAATATTTTTAATTTAATTTTTAAATAAAAACACTATTCATCGAAAATTCATTTTTTTCAGAAAAATCCCCAAAAATTACCTTAACATAATATCGATGCTCTGAGTTCAAAAATAAAGTCCTTTTTATAAAAATAATTTTCTAATTATTTTTAATTAAATTTTTAATTAAAAAACACTATTCATCCGAAAAAACTAATACTTGACTAATAATTTATGAAACCGTTATTTACCCATTTTATTGAATCACATTACTTAATCTAGGTGTCTAAATTATATTAAAACTTTCTTTGAGTTAAATTACTAATCCATTTGGTCACATTACTAATCCTAAGCATAAAATCATTATTCATAAATTATTATTCATCAAAAATTAAGTTGATCTTATTAGACTCCAAATTCCTTACTGAACACTTTTGTAGAAGACCATTTTTTGAAAATCATTACACATCATTAGTTATTTAGGGTTTTCATAAATATTTTAAAATATCCTTTTTTTCAAAATTCATCAATAAAATACATTCTAAAATTATCTGTACATTTGAAATTTCACAAACATCATTAAAGGAAGAAATCTCAATTTATTCACTCGAAAGGATTACACAAGGAAGCTAGGGTCTCGTCACATAGCCCCTTATAACACCGGCATAAGACCTAAGTGTAAGGTGTGCTATGGTGAGAGAATCTGAGGGAGGCTCAGATAACATTGCCCTAGTAGTAATCTCTACTAACTTGAACTTCTCCCGTAGGCGTTTCCGTTCAAGCTTGACACGCTGAAGTTCGGCTTGGGCTTGGTCCAAAGCGAAGCCCACAGATGCTACCTCCTTCCCAAACTCTGATAAGTGGGCTTCATAAGGGTCGAGTCTACTGGATGAAGCCATCGACTCCTCTTTCTGCATTGACCATTAACATCTTATTAAATCATTAAGAGTAAGTTAATATACTACTCAAAAAGATTGGGTCGTTACAGTGACACTACAAAAGCTACCTCACATTTTATAAATTAAAATATCTTGCAAACATGTTTAAGTCAAACAGTACGAAGCTTCATAATCTCTAGAGCAACGACCGCTTATTTTTATATATACCGTTTTATGATTTCTTAGCATAAAAAACTCACTATTTACTGCATCGACACTCACAAATCGTTTGCTTAATATATTCTCTAAATTTAAGAATAAGATTTTGATGATTAAACTTTTCAAAACAGCGATGAAGACAATTTAACACATGAAACTTCAAGATGCGATGACATTTCAAATCGAATGACTTATAATAGGAAGAAAATAAAAACCGAAAAGAATGTCTAAATTACATTTCACATGTTTATGTATTTTTTAAGACTTTATTTTATCACTTGAAAAACCACTTTTATATTTAATTTAAACTCAATCATCCTTGTTGCATTTCATTCTGAAAATGTCTTTTATGGTCCAGTTGAAGCCACTCACGCCACAACACGTGGTAAAACACCGGATAGACGCGGAGCTTCCCCAGTGGCCGATCCGGAGGTGGTAAGTTGGTCGCAGACCTGCTGTTTTGTTCATGCTGGTTCGCTTGCCTCTCTGACTTCAGTCAGGCGCACTGAAAGTATAGCTCGACGGTCCGAGTTTTCGTTCGGTTGCTCCGTTTCTGGCCGGAGTTTCTCCGATGGCTTATCCTTTTCGGTGAGTCTGCATCCCCCCGCCCCCCCCCCTCCGGTTTTCCTGTCCTGTTTGCAGCACGTGAAAAGAAAACCCTGATGTCGTGTTTTATTGTCATACGAACTGATAATTCAGTTCGAGATACGATCTGATCGACTGTGCATGTAATCCGTGCAATCTAATTGCATGACCTGTGATCGATAGACACCTAAGCTGTCAGTGTGAAGATGAAGAAAATGGTTTGACTTGAACTGGAGAGTTATAATTTTTGAAGGACCCTAATCATGCTTTTTCTTATTTCTAAGAGATTCACAAATTTCGTTTCAACCCTTGGGCGGGGTGGGGGGTGGTCTTGCAAGGCGTTTTTTTCACCGTCTGCAATGTTGATATTTCTAAAGACAATTGTTTTGTTAAATTTTTGGTTGTTTTAGTCTTTTTTCTGTCACATTTAGCAATGGGCACTCAGCGATGGGTATTCATGGACAGCATAAGAAAATGGCGACGGCTTTACCGCGAGAATATTAATAATAAAACTTATCCTTGTCCATGCTTGAAATTTAATCGAAACATTTGTTTACTAATTAAGCAATCCATTTAAATTAAAACATGTGCATTGAAATTAGAAAGTATAAATTTCAATAATCATAATTCGAACACAATTAAAACTTAAAAACTTCCTAATTGTTATCACACACAAATATATATCTTTCAATATATTTTAATTAAATAGGTAGATTAGTTGATACTTGTTCATCCTCATATTTATTGCTAGGCGGATCAAATATGTTTACCCTCCTTAGTTACTAATAGCCTGCCATGGTGCTATGGCGCGCGCCATTGCATGCCTTCTTCTTTTCCTCAATTTTTCTTCTTTTTAGCCCTACCCAACCTCGCGGCCCCTGATGCCCTTTCCTGTTTGTTTCTTTCTCCTTCTCTGGCTCACAACGTTGCTACCTTGCCAACGACGACACCCCCCCCCCTACATATTGTTTGCTTACCTCTCCTCTGGACCGCAGGGTTGCTATCCAGCCGATGACGACACCCCCCCCCCCCCAACACGCTGATGAAGATTCATGACGAGTCAACTAGGGTGGTTGATGGTGCTACCTTGCCCATGCTACCTTGCCAGCTGTTTCTCCCCAGCATTTGATGCGCCGCTAGCCCTCCTTTTTAAATTTTGTTTTTTGTTTTTATTTTATTTTATGCGTGTTTCATTTGCATTATGCAACCCCCTTTTAGTTTTTTCCTTTTATTATTTTATATTTTTTGTTCCGTATTATATTTTATTTATCATATTTGTAATTTATTATTTTTATATATCATATTGGCGCTATAAATTAAATTTCCATGCGCAACGCCGTGCGCCATGCCCCATAGTGCCAAGGGTCTTCATCACCATTTTGTGCCGTGCGCCATAAACAACTATGACCCCCATCCTTGCCTTACACTAGGCTATACAAGTCAAGAGTTTTTTGTCCCTTTACCCATCAATGCTGCTTGTGTAAGTTTTTAATCATAATAAAGTGAATTGCAATTAAAAGGGGCTTAGCTCGGAAGCCCGTGAGGAATAGAAAGAGAAGAAAATCACAAGAAATGGTTACAATGCTTATAATTGCATTTTTCAAATCCTTTTTTGGGTGAGAATTTTAGATCGAGAGTTTGGGTAAAGTGATATGTGTTGGCAAGAGAGAATGACAGTGATAGGAATGTTGGTAGTGGGCTGTCTGTGTGAGGGTATGGGTAAGCTGCCAACTGCTAGAGGCAGTATTGTGCATTGATGTAGATGGTATGTTGGTCTGACTGTAATGGGCAGGAGTTGTTGGCAGTGGTTGGGGTTGATAAATAGAGGGGGATGTTGTAGGGTGGGTGGATACAAATATTTTGGTTGGCATTCAGAGCTGTTGACTGGGAGGCTTTGGCCTTGGCTTCGGGGAGCGTCGTCCTTAGGGAGCACCCTCTTCTCCATTTTCTTCTTCTGGTCTGTTCAGTTTATGTTGCAACCTTGTGCAGTGCTAATAGAAATATGTAGCAATTTTTCATTCAAGAACTCTTCCATCCTATAATTTGGTGCTTTCATTGTGTGTCACGCGACGCTTGAGGATCACGGTGAGTTCCGACCAGAATGGAGTCAAAAGTTGCATTGGTGGAAACGATGATGCAAGCTCAGGCACAGAGGAAACAAAACCAGGAAGGACGTTCGCAGGAGGTTCAAATGTCTTTGGTGGAGCTCTTGAGGGAGCAATGAGAGATAAAGAGTGTACTGCAGGAATTCTCAACACGACAGACTACTCTGGAACAGTCAATGCGTGCGGAAGATGAGGTAGAAGGCCAATTTTTTTTTTTCAGTTTGGACATGAAAGGAACGACAAGGAGGAGCAGCTTGTTCCTGGTTTGTGTTCAAAACCTTTTGTTGTGGAAGTAGCGAGTCTGAAAGTTTCGTCAGCTGCACAGGAATGGCGAGGAACAGAGATGATCGCCTCACCTTCTACTCACCGTGAAAAGAAATTTTCCGATCCTAGTTTGAGTCGTGAAGAATGTAGTGTGGCAGAAGATGTTTTGGCACAGGATATTTGACCACCTGGAGCACGGAGCGAGATGAGAGCAGGGAACGATGCCCGCAACGCAAGTTGAGGGAGTTTAACAAACTAGTTCTGCCATACTGTTGTTCACACATCGGAGCCTGCCATTTCTCTGATTCATTTGATGGAGCCTGGCGAGGCGATGATGCAAGGGGTGCCCGTTCGAGCAATGCTAGGGCTTCCTCCACAGGCTATGCGAACACCGGTTGAGCTGCCCTTTGTTGCTGAGACGGTGGAGATAGGCTACAACAGGGACGCCGATGCAGTTGGGTTACCAAAGCTGTGCGGTTTATCTGCAGGATCGGTGCACAACACTCGCAGTCAATGTAATGATTCTTCATACAAGGCAGCGACACTTCCTCGGGATGGTCAAGAAAGAGTCAGGCAAGGAGCAGATTGATTCCTATCCAGTTTGGCCAGATGAGGAAATCACCAATCCTAATTCTAGTATAGATAATTCTAGTATAGACAAGGGGAACAGAGAAAAAGAAATTCCTGGATTGAGTTTTCAATTAGAAGGAGAAGCTTCTTGTGATAACAAAGGTGCATCGAGTGGTCACAAACTGTCCGAAGGAGGGATTCTTTTAGCGACTGGAAGTGCACTGTTTCCAGGGCCGCCGCCATGGCCATGTCCTTTGAGGAGTTGTCAGGATGCTCCATGCTCTGGCAGTAATAGGAAGTCTAGGTCTACATCTCAAGTAGTTGACCATCCAATGGCTCATGTGTGGAATGTAAAAATGAAGAGTGACAATGCTGGTCAAGGGGCACTTAACCTGAATCTTCTTTCAAAAATCTCTGAAGAATTTTCAGCAATGTTAGAAGGGAAAAAAAAAGAAATGTTAAAATCTGGGCTTTCTTTTCAACTTTGCAAAGATGCCGGTGTTAAGGTACGCATGGTCACTGGGGACAATCTTCAAATTGAAAAAGCTATTGCTTTGGAATGTGGCATACTTGATTCCGCTGTTGAAGCTAGCAAGCATACTATCCTTGGGCATCATTTATTCCATGCATCACAAGATGGGGAAAGAGAGCAAGTAGCCAGAAATATCTCAGTGATGGGTAGATCTTCTCCCAGTGATAAGCTTTTACTGGTGCAAACACTACGTAAAACAGGGGATGTTGTTGCTGTATCTGGAGATGGCACTAACGATGCCCCTGCTTTGCATGAGGCAGATATAGGACTTGCTATGGGTATTCAAGGGACTGAAGCTGCAAAGGAAAGTTCAGACATTATCATTTTGGATGATAATTTAGCTTTAGTTGTAAAGGTTGTCCACTGGGGCGTTCAGTGTATGAAAATATTAAAAAATTCATCCAGTTTCATCTCACAATTAGTATTTCTGCTCTTGTGACCAATGACGTGGCTGCAATTCCCTTTGATGATGTCCCCCCTAATGCCGTTCAACTCCTTTGGCCGAGCTTGCCGCAGTGCTGGCAGAGGGGGCGAGGTCGGCCGTCTCCACGGCCGCGCCCTCGAGGGCCAGTAGGGCGACCACCGCCACGTCCGAGGAGCGCAGTGTGATCAGGGATGGGGACGGGTGGTGCCAGGGCCCGATGAGCCTTCTGCAGGCGATGATAGACCTGCGGGATATCCAGTGTAGACGGGCTGGCTAGCATCTCAGTGGCCGTCGTGGCGTAGTCCGGTGCGAGGCCATTCAGGAGATTGAATAGGCAGAGCTGGTCCCGTTGAGTCTGCGCTTCGGCCGGAGTTTGAGGAATAGGCCAGAGTTCCTGCAGTTCGTCGCGGAGACCCTTCCATTCCATGAAGTAGGTTGGGAAGGTTCGATCCTACTGGCGGATATGGGAGAGACGCTGTAGAACGTCGGAGACCCGAACCAAGTTATTGGTCTCGGAGAACATGACAATCAAGGAATCCCATAGCTCTTTGACGGTGTTGGCAGTCCTGGTGACATCTTTCACGGATCGGTCCATGGAGTTGACCAGTAAGGCGAAGATTTTGCTGTCCGCCAGTTGCCAAGAGTCGAACTTGGGGTCAGTGATTTCGGGTGGGGGTTTCTCAAGATGAGAATGAAGCCCCATGCCGCGGAGGGACATCAAGACCGTCTTCCGCCAGACGGAGAAATTAGTGGCATCCAGCCGGTCATCAACAAGCCGGGAGGAGGCCGTGATCTGGGACGGCAGAACGGAGGACGCGTCCATGGAGGGCGGGCGCTGGACCTGTTCGTCGGGAGTCGTGCGGTGGAAGGGAGGCGGCCTGGAGATGTCGCCGGAGGGAGCAGCGACAGGGGGTCACGCTCAGGATGGTGCGGCTGGGCAGGGGTGGCGCGGGTGCTAGGGCGCGGGTGCTGGGCAGGAGCGCCGCGGGGCCGAGGGCGGTGCGGGACCTGGGCGCGCCGTGCGCCGGAAGCCGGGGCCGGGAGCAACGCCGGGAGAGGGCGCCGGGAGGGGAGCCGCCGGGAGAGGGCGCTGGGAGGGGAGCCGCTGGGAGAGGGCGAGGGCGCCGGGGCGAGGCGTCGGGGCGAGGCACCGGGGCGAGGCGCGCCGAGGGCGAGGCGTCGGGGCGAGGCGCCGGGGTGAGGGCGCTGCGGCGCGAAGGGAGGGCCGCCGTGAGGGAGTGCCGCCGGGAGGGAGGGCTGCCGGGAGAGTAGGGCAGAGCCAGAGGGGGGGAGAGAGGCGGGGCCGGTCAGAACCGGGAATCCGCTGGGAGGGTCGGGATGAAGATCCCTCTGATACCATGTTGATGGTGAATTCCCCTTACCTCAATGTGAGGTGGGGATACTCTTTTATAGATGAATAAATCTAATTACAAGGCGGGTAAGTCCAATGTGGGACTCATAAATACCCATTTAAACTTAAATGGGGTCCAGCAATAGGCATGTAAGATAGGAGGTCTAGGCAGCCCAACCAGAACAAGCATCCCATCGCTAACAATTCTCCCCTCCTTAAACAGCCATCTTGTCCCCAAGGTGAAAATTTGAAAACTATTCCAAAATACTTTCCCCATCCTCCCAAGTAGATTCTTCAGCTGGCAACCCCTACCACTTGATGAGCCGCAGGCCACATGGCTGACCATGCTTCAACTTGGCCGCTGAGATCTTATCCAGTTCAACCCATTTATTAGACTCATTGTCCCATATTTCAGGTAGTTTTTCCAGCATTGGAAGGTCCCCAACAACCCGTTGGGAAACATGGAATACAGGATGCATCTAGGTAGTTTTTGGCAGAGAATGTTTCTAAGCTGTAGCCCCCAATCGGTCTAGTATTTTGAAGGTTCATAATATCTAGCAGCCAGCTTGGGACACAATTTCTTGGATTTTGACGTCCCGATATTGGGCCTTAGCTTAACAAACACATATTCACAACTTCAAAATTCTCATCCCTCCTATGCATCTTGGAAAATTTAGTCACCAACTGTTGAGCTCTTTGTAGATTTCTTCTGAGTTGGACTAACACCGCATCCCACTCCACAAGTGCATTCGCAAAAGACTCAACTTGGTTTCCCCGTTAATATAATTTAGAATTGTAGGTGGTTTCTGGCCATAGACAACTTCAAAAGGTGTCGTCTTAGTAGAAGAACGAGAAGCTGTATTATAACAATACTTAGCCCATGGTAACTGTTGGAGTCTGCATCCCACATCGGACTTGTGGTCCGATGTGGTCTTTATCATTCATTATAAAAGAACCTCAGGGGCTCCTTTAGAGAGCACCTTGGGGATTCGGGTCTTACCTCAGTGCGTCAGCCCTCTTGCACGAGCCTTCCCCATCCGGTGCTCCCTTCATGTCGGCCTCCCCCCTCCCAGATTGGCCAGATCCGGCCAGATCTAGTCGCCGGTGCATCCTGTTACGCGTGCGCCTCCTTCAGACAGCTCCCGGCTCCTGTCTCTCCCAGCAGTTGCCCTACTTCCAGATCTGGATCTCCGACACCTCCCGCGGAATCCCTGCCTCCCTTCGCCGGCATCTTCCGACGACTCCCGGCAGCCGCCTCCTTGTCTGCCGGCACGCTCTCACGCTTCCTCCACAGTGGCGCAGCACTTCGACCACCTAGGATCCGGGCCCTTTGGCGCCGCCAGATCCCATAACGACTTTGCGGAATCACCATCTCCCGTCGCCGACACCACTAGTGCGGCATTCCTGGCGCTCTGTTAACCGACCCGGTCTGTGTGGTTCCTGGTTCCTCTCTTGCACCTGCAAGAACTTCATCCATCCATCAACCTGCGGGGGAGCTGCGATCGTGAGGGGGAGCAGCAGCCTTGAAGTTTTTTCTTTTATTTCGTTTTGTTTTGTCATCAAACTGGGTATGTCTAGCTTGAGAGGGAGTGTATGCAGTCTGTCGATTACTTTGTCTTTTCTTTGTGTGTCCAAGCTAGGTACACCTAGTTTGAGGGGGAGTGTTGAAGTCTTCATCCCACATCGGACTTGTGGTTCGATGTGGTCTTTATCATTCATTATAAAAGAATCTCAGGGGTTCCTTTAGAGAGCACCTTAGGGATTCGGGTCTTACCTCATTTTATCATTCAACAGTAACCATAGAACCCACGTAAGAGGTTGTTTAGAAGCAAAACTTCACAAGCATGTCTCTAAGCATTTGTTGACGATCTCAGTTTGTCTTTTCGTTTGTGGATGGTGGGATGAACTCATTTTCAAAGCTGCGATCTCCATCCTAAAGAGCTCTTTTCAGAAATTACTGATTAATAAATGATCCTTGTCATTGAGAATTGAACTGGGAATGCCACGTAATCGTACTATATCCTTAATGTTGAGTCATAAATTCTATTTTTTACTTTTCCATTCCTTTAGTTTTGGAAATCACAAACACCTTCTTAAAATATGTTTACTAATTTTTTATATTCTAAAGTGTTTTAGAATGTTTTTGTAGAAAACATATTCTTTCACCATACTTAGAATAAGTTCTAATGAATTACGAAAATAAACTTATATTCTTCATTATGATTATCGTAATGAGTATGAATATGATAAACATCGGACTCATCCTTATCAGATTAGATGTTAGACTTTCTGTCTTGTCTATCATACTGACAAAGTCTTAAACATCGAACTGGTACCGATATCAATAAACATCAAATTGATACTCATAAAGGTTATCGTAATGACAATCATAAGGAAGTCCATCAGACTGACTTAAGTTTATAATCATATTCAGAAGACTTGTTTCTAATGTAAGGAATACTTTGTACACTGTAATGGTGTAAACCAATACGACGTCAGACAATTAGTTACGCCAGATCATTATGAGCTGTCAAATGCCAGGTGTCTAAGTCGTTGTGACAAGCTCGGAGAAATATGACCGTTGGGAGATCAAGATGACTGTTGGGAAGATGCCTATAAATACTAGGTCATTCAAAGAGTTTGGAGCTTGCTGATTTTGCTGGTTGATTTTGAGAGAGTTCTGGAGATTGCATAGCGTAGACATCTTGTTCCTAGTCTTTTGTTTAGAGTTTTGTAGTTTTAAGGAATTATCGTAAGGGTTGTTTCTTAAGAACTCTTTGCATTGTAATCTGCGTCCGATCATCGTAACGATCGAGGGCTTTTGGGGATAGGAAGACAGAGAATCCGATCTATCGGGGCGAGGGCTACCGGGATAAGTTGACAGCGAATCCGACATCGTATCGAGGGCTTCCGGGGATAGGAAGATAGAGCCATTTCGATCTTCGTATCGAGCGCTTCCCTGTTAAGGGAATACAAACTTTCTTGTAAGTTTAAAACAAGGGATACCTTTAGTCTGGGTTATAGATTACCTTACTCATAAGGTTAAAAGAAGTTATTCTTTTTAAATAGCTAGCAAGCCATTCTTATTTTTGTTAGCTATTGTTTACTTGTTGTTTACAAGTTTTTATTCCGTTGCACATTTAATAGAAAGTGAAACATTGTATTCATTTTTCTATTCTGACTTGTTTTATCGTATTAACTCTGTTTACGATACATACTCTGATTAATTGGATCCATCTTGAATATGATCTTTTAACTCTGATAAATCGGATCCATTATGATTGCGATTTTCGTTTTGATTTAATTGTATTATATCTGATTATGATTCTGTAAATCAGACTAAGGGCCGAGTCCGATAATCCAACTTAAAGAGGCTTTGGGTTTGTTTAGTTCAATACTGTTAAACTAAGTTTTTAGAAGTACAATTCACCCCCCCTCTTATAAGTTGGTCTTCTGTGCATACTCTTACGATTCTAATCAGTATTATAGATATACTGATCCTTCAATTGGTATCAGAGTGAGATTCCATTGCTCATATACTTACTGTGTTTTTACTTTACTACCGCAAGTTTGTTAAAGTTTTTAATATAAACTCTTTGTTTATAAAATTTTTGTTACACCAACGTGTACTTGTGGAAAGAGTATTTGTTTTTGTTTTAAAGATGGCATGAATGAATATCGGTTCAATAGACAATCTTAATCCCAACAGACCACCTATATTTAATGGTGCTGACTATGAGTACTGGAGGGATAAAATGGAGACTTTTGTAATCAACACAGGAGTGACAATTTCGTTATGTTGACCAGAGATTATAAAATTCCTGATAAGGATGTTACTGCCGTTACTCATCAAGAAAAACAGGAATATCAGCTAAACTGCAGAGTAAGGAACACTTTGTTATGCTCCATGACAAAAAGCATTTATAGTCAAATATAATCTTGTGAAGCTGCTAACAATATCTGTACACACGAGCGACGTTATCGTATTTTAAACGGAATGAAACGTAAAAAGTTTTATGTGATATTAAAATTTCAAAAGTATAATAATATCATAAATATCATATTCATATGTTAAATCCATCATTATATCCGGCTTTGAAAGGTGGTGATGGAAAATGAATTACATCGGTTTGCGAGGCGTTAGTCCATCGTACACACGATCAACAGTTTCGTTTCCCATTTAATGGAAGAAGAGATGAATATAGATTATGTCATTAACATAATATCTCAGTATATGAGAGATAATGGTGCTATTATATTACCATGATTAAACAAGAAATAAAATGAAAACGCTCGTTTAAGAACGTTACCTCTTCTTTGGGAAACTTCTTTTGGTTTGCATCAAAAGCTTTCCTAGGATGACTTTCTGATCAAACCAAGGGCTCTAGGATGTTGGGAGGGGAGTAAGGAAGTGATTTGGGCAGAGCTTGACCGAAACAAATGACTCTGTAAGTGTGAAGAGGGGAGTAGAGGGGTGACCTTTTATAAGTGGGTGAGAACACACATGAAATTTTTGAAAAGATTCAATTGCAACCACATTTTTATCATGCGACAAGCCTCCAAATTGATCATTCTCGACCCGTAGAGGTGGTAAGGTCGAAATATGGTCAGCCAATGGGTGTTGGATATGTTGATATGTCATTTTAACCCTTATCTTTTTAGTTTACTCCCCCGGTAAATCAATTTTTACCTTAACCGCGGTAATTAATTCACTGCTTTTACCTTTCATATTTGTCAAAAATTAAGTTGACCTTATTAGAAAATAAAAATTATGCTGATTGCAAATATGAAATTCATTTTTCAAAATTCAATAATCAAATTTATAATTATAACCGCAGACGCGAGGAAAAAGGGAGTTGTTTTCAAAGAGAAAATTCTCATAAATATAGACAAGTTTTAATATCAAAATTCTATATGAAATTGATTCCAATGACCTAAAATAGTTAAATTGTAATATAATTTAACTAATGCTAACCAATTTAAAATGTAATTTAACCTTGTGAATTATTTAAACGAAGACACTTCAATAAAAATCAGGATTTTTCACTATTTATCGAAAAATGAAATATTTCAGAAAAATTCCAAAAAATCACCCTAAACTAATTTTGATATGCTGATTTCAAAAATGAAGTTCATTTTATCAAATAAATTTTCTAAGTGGTAAAAATTAATTTTAAATTATGTGCGCAAAGCGCAACTACATCGTCTTATAGAAAAAATACTTTTTTTCAGAAAACATTTGTTTTTCTTTTAAATGATTCTTATTTTATTTCTAATCAATAGATAAACATAATTTTTATAATTTAGTTAGTATTATTGATACTCGTCAATTTAACGACTAGGTTATAACGATATACTATATTACAGCTCATTTAAACTCTGGGCTGCGTGTTCCGCAAGCTATTGAAGAGATTAAATTTAAAGAAATATATTTCGTGGGTTGTTTCGGTGTTGCATGTCGCATACGCTATCGAATACAATGTTCTTTTTGAGAATTTCGGGGTGCCACATTCTCTCCACCTTAAATAAATTGTGTTCTCACAATTTGATCTTGCACTCAGAAATCAAGGGTTTGATATCTGAAAATTCCTTTATTGAAAACTCACATCGTAGAAAGAGTTCATAAAACATCCTCTTAATAAGAAATAAAGAGAAGTACAAAGGTCATATGAAATAACACATAACTATGTTTCTAAGTAGTAGAACATTGGTGTCAAATGAAGATATGAACATGGAAGAAAAACATAAATAATTATAGAGTGATAGAAGTCATTGATTACAATAAAGTGAATGATCAACGGAAAGTTAAAGACCTCAAAACCATAAATCTGTGATGATTTAAAAGACCATTTGATTTATCGGATATGAAGGTAATAAAATAACATTTTTGTTTCAAAATCTTTTTCCTAAAGTTCAAGAATTTTTTTACTGTCTATGGATATAAAGAAACATGATACGTATAAGAATAATTTCATCTTTTGGTTCTGCTTCAATCAATTTCCAATTCATCGCTTACTCCAAGAAATGAATATCCAAAAATGATTTTTTATGCCTGAATTACTAAAATTCACTTTTAACGGATCGTAAGATCCATAAAAGAGTGACAAGTTTTTACGCCAGTCTCTAACTATTTTCCAAAACCAATATGGTTTGCAAAAGTTATCCAATATGATATATTAATCAATAAATCTTAATAGTAACACCACTGGTTCATCATTAATATTCATTTGTCAAATCGTTTAAGTAAAAACAATGACATATTAACCAGAACATCACGTAGACCAGTGGTAGGTGCTAGACCCTTATCGTCCTTAAGCTCTGGGTTTAAAGCCCCACGACTTTGCCGGATGCGACGGGTTGTCACCCAGTATGCGGGTTGTCCTTTTTCTAAAACCATATAATAATAATTCCTACAACGTTTCCAAATTGTGATGACCCATAATTACTATAACATCAAAGATAAGATAATCCTTAAATTTACCAATACCTTTAATCCTAAGTCCAAAAAGAAAAAAAATGCAAAGACATTCTTCCTCAAATAACTTTTTAATATATTAAACCAATGAGTTGTATTCCCATAAATGTTTTCCAAAAGTATTCTTAATCATGTTATATTCCCACCACATAAATTTACAAAAGGGGTGTTTAAGACTTTGAACTTATGATCAACATTAAATTCATAAACCCATGATGATATGCACTTAAGTTAATGAAGACATGTATGCTTATAAAATTTTACACAATCCTTAGATGTTTCATGATTCTTATAACCAAAATATCATTGGTAGAAAAAAAATAATTGTACAATTTAATTATTGAATCCTAATACATAAATACTTCAACTGTTTTATTTCAACATAGACCCTTCCTTGTTTTAGGGGTTGGCCTTTAGAAGAGGGCATTGACTCGGATAATACCCAGGTTCCCCACATTTAAAACAACGAACTATAAATGGATCTATAAGATAAATTTATTTCCTTATATCATATTCTTCAATTTTCCTTGACAATTCATTGTTTTATGCCCGTCTTTTCCACAAGTAAAACATTTTCCGGTTCCTTTGAGGTTCTTTTCTGGGTTTCTCTTTCCACATTTCTGACATGAAGGAAATCGTAACTTCTTTCCTTCATGGTCTCCACCACTCGAGCTCTTAGCGAACTCCATCATTCTCTTCTTTTGTGAGTCCGAGAGTTAGTTAAAGTATAGGTTGTTAATCATTTTTCGGGATAACTGACCAGACATAATCATGATATCTTTCACTCTTGTCATCATCCCATTTGGTTGCTCATAATCACCACATTGTCCTTTCAAGTTCTAGCCATTGACTAAAACCAAAAAGTATAGTGTGAGAAACAATAATCGTAGTGGGAAAACCATATAACCATTTATAGGATGTCTAAATCATGACACCTTTTCAATCTAAGACACTTTAGGTTTAGCCTAGGTAATTCATTTTCATCATCTATTTAAATCATTCATAATGATTTGTAAAGAAAATGTGAATTATCTAAAGCATATCCCTCGTGAGTGTCAAACCAGATGCACAGTAAGGTCCGTTGTCGTGTACCAGGCAACGCTTGAGTCAAGCCCGACGTGCCTTTTTTAGAGTTATTACCCCTAGGTACATCTGTGTCAGAACCACGTCCACTTGTAATATCCAGACAGAGATGTATTGTTAGGAAAAATTACATAATCTCTACCTTACCAAAACTTTAGGATGATTTTCCGTATTTATCAAAGTCTATCATAGGATTATGTTCCCTAATCCATGTTTTCTTAAATCTAGTTCCTAAGGTTTCTACTGAACTTCCTCTGATACCCGAAGCTGATGTCTTACTTTATTACATTGACATAAGATACAAAGAATCGCATCCCGAAGGATCGAATAGTTTAGTAGTCTTGATAAACTAGATATATACATGATTCCCATACTATATTTGAATACACAAATTACAACATAATTTTTTTCGAGAATATCATTATTCCCTCTAGCATATCCTTGTATATCATTCTTAGTACACTTTCTGGGTTCTTGGGAAAAGAAACAAAATAAGGGTGAGCTCAAATGCTCATTAAAGGTTAAGTACAACAAAAGCTATCATGAATCAATAAGCATAATCATGACAAGGTAAATAACTGAACTCACATGTCATTTAAATAATTTGACTTGTATAATCAATATGACAAGGTAAATAACTGAAAACACATGCCATTTAATCAATAACATGACAATCATAACTGGATAAAGTATAATCAATATGTCAAGGTAAATAACTGGAAAAACATGTCATTTAATCAACAAACTGATAATGACTAGAGATAATATCATTGCGAAAATCTCATGGATAATAAGATAAGGCATAATCAATATGACAAGATAAATAATTGAAAACACATGTCATTTAATCACTAAACTGAGAATAAAATGTATCCAGAGATAACATCATTGTGAAAATCTCATGGATAATAATAACTGAATTCTTAATGAAGTAAATGCTTAATCACTGGACGTCATGATCTCAGACATTATGAAAACCTCTACTGTCAAGACCTTCCTGAAGACAGTTTAAAACTGATGGGTAGGTATACATCGGAAACCCATTTAACTAAGGCTGACCAACTGATTCGTAGACTACCGATGCATCGAATCTATAACCGGGCTCCATCCATATCTGCATGTCCAAAGCATTCCTCATATATCAAATAATCGATTTAATTCATGAACAATATGCCTTATCAATAAATTTCCGTATGGAATAAGGAATATGGATTAACAACAATTTTCCCAGTCAACCATATAATTTTCAAAGTAAAATACCACATGTAGAAATGATATACTGTTTAAGTAATAAGTATATCCATGATAAATAATATGGATATTTAGGGGAAATTTAATATTCAATGATCACAGGAAAGTGAATATCTTAAGGGAAAATTAATGACCACTAAAATGAATAAAAAAAGTGAATGCCAATACTTTCCTTGGTCAAAATGATCATAAACTATCTATAGAAAGTTTAATGATGGTATCAATACAACATATCCTTAGTGGACTATAAGTAAAATAAAGGGTTGTTGTCATTGACGAATAAAAATACTATAAAAAGATCATTAAAAACACTCCTAAGGAAAATATTCTTTTCATTTTGGAAGTACTTTTTAAAATTAAAAGTTCACAAAATATTTTGAAAATACTTTTCTTTGAAAATAAACTTCGAAACTTGGTAAGTAAGTGTTTTAAAACATTGAGTGGTCATGACGGTGAAAAATTCCATACATGCCGTATAAGTTAAAAAATGATTCTTTTCACATTTTCGGTAAAATCCAAACGGGTCTTGTTTGGAAAACGACATGAAGATTTCTTTAACATTTTGTAAAAAGTCAAATATGAGTAAAAATGTCTTTAATATATCATTTGGAGAATGTTAAAAATATTTTTGAAAAACATTTTTAGAAAAAAAGGTTTTGGAAGAAAAAAGATTTTCGACCGAATATAGAAATAATGTCGGATTTTATTAAAAACATTTTCTCAATCATTTTAAGTACTAAAGAGTGAAAACATCATAAATAACCAGAGGAGAAGAAAATTAAAGGGGTTTAGTACCCAATGATCAAATAATTTCCTTCAATGGAAATTCAAGTATAAACAATCCCGATTAAAATGAGATTGTGAAATAAACCCTTACAAAGATCATAATGTTGAATTGAGAATTAATCAATGAATCGATTATGTGTATCAAATATAGATCTACATAAAACGAGTAGAAATACAACATAAGATATTCAAAAGTCATTACCCACATAATCTAAGAATATCAAAGACAACGAAAAATTAACATAACCCAATGAAATGAAATTGAGTCATAAAATTCTTTACCACTTGGTAATTTTCAAGTCAAATCCCCTTGGATGAAATAATTCAATTTGAAACTCAAAATACAATCAAGGATGAAGAATTCATGATATTAGATGTAAAAAGGGCAGTATATACACCATATAAAAGAAATCGGGTGCATAACATTACAATATGCCTCAATGAAGGGAAATTGAGACGAAATTCCTTAAAATGATCATAACGTTGAAGTGAGAAGTAATCAATAAATCGATTATGTGTATCAAATGTAAATTCACATAAAACAAGTGGAAATACAATATAAGATAATCAAAGGTCATTACACACATAATCTAAAAATATCAAAGACAATGAAGAAGTAATATAACCCGATGAAAATAAATTGAGTTATGAAATTATTTACCGCTTGGTAATTTTCAAGTTAAGTCCCCTTGGATGAAATAATTCAAATTTAAACTTAAAATACTATGAAGTATGAATTATTCATGATATTACATGAAAAAGGGGGCAGTATATACACAATATAAATGAAATTAGGTGCATAACATTACAATATGTCTCAATGAAGAGAAATTGAGTCGAAGTCCCTTACCACTTTGTAACGTTCAAGTAAAATCTAGATGGATGGAACAATTCAAATTGAAACTTAAAATATCATGAATTATTTAAGAATTATGATATTATATGTCAAATGAGCAGTATGTACATTATATAAAGGAAATTAGATGCATAACATTACAATGTCTCAATGAAGAGAAATTGAGACAGAGTCTCTTACCAATTGGCAACGTTCAAGTAAAATCCCCATGGATAAAATAATTAAAATTGAAACTTAAAATACCTTGAATTATTAAGGAATCAAGATATTACATGTCAAAAGAGCAGTATATACACCATATAAAAGAAATTAAGTGCATAACATTACAATATGCAATTGAGATGAAATCCCTTATGTTTCCTTTTGGTTGAACGTGCTTTAACCTCCTGTATAATGGTTTTAAGCATGTTATTAATTTATACTAGAACTATATTTATATTTATAATATCATATATGATTCTCTTATAACATCTTATTACCCGTTCATTATTAATATTTCATTATTTTCATTGTTTCGGGTGTTAATTGCTTTGTTTTCTCATACATGTTTTGTCATGCAAGTTCTGGTTCTTGGGTATAGGATATAGATTCATCATCTTCACAAAGATATTAATGTTAAAATATCATATTGACTCATTATATACATTTTTAGAATCATTTTTGAAGGTTGGACATGAAAAATGAATCGAATCGCTTCGTGAAGACGGTAGTGCGTACGTACTCATGAACGACGATATTGTTCCATTAATGAGTGAATGGATAAAGAAGTGGGTGATATATTAATCTTCCAGAATTAATATCATCTCATATATATGTGATATTAAAATTCTAGAAGTATAATAATATCATAAATATCATATGCATGTGTTAAATCCATCATTATATCCAGCCTTGAAAGGCGATGATGGAAAACAAGTCGTACACATGATTGATAGTTTCGTTTTCCATTTGATGGAAGAAAAGATGGATATAGGTTATGTCATTAACATAATAACATCTTAATATGTTGGAGTCGATGGTGTTATTATGTTAGCATGATTAAATAAGATTTGTGGTAGGTGGAAAAAGAAATAAAATGAAAATGTTCGTTTAAGAATGTTACCTCTTTTTCGGGTTGGTTTGCACCAAAAGTCTTCCTAAGATGATTTTATGATCAAATCAAGAGCTCTAAGATGTTGGGAGGGGGTAAGGAAGTGATTTGGGTTTGGCTGAAACAAATGGATTTGGAAGTGTGAAGAGAGGAGAGAAAGTGACCTTTTATAAGTGGGGGAGATAACACATGAAATTTTTGAAAAAATTTAATTACACCCCACGTTTTTATCATGCCACAAGCCTCCAAAATGGGTCATTATCGACCCTAAGAGGTGATAAGGTCGAAATATGGCCATCCAATGAGTGTTGGACAAGTTGGTAGGTTATTTTTACCCTTATATTTTTAGTTTAGCCCTCCAGTAAATCAATTTTTACCTTAACTGCACTAATTAATTTTTATTGCCTTTAATATTCATAATGGTCAGAAATTAAGTTGACCTTATTAGATAATATAAATTATGCTGATTCTAAATATGAAATTCATTTTTCTAAATTCAATTTACAGAAGTGACGAAATCCAATTTAAAATTATATTTAGACGCGACAAAAAGGCGCGTTCTCATGGATATAGAAAGTTTTAATGTCAGTTAATATGAAATTGATTCTAATAACCTAAAATAGTTAAATTGTAATATAATTGAATTAATGTTACTTTAAAACCAATTTAAAATGTAATTTAACCTTGTGAATTATTTAAACCAAAATACAGTTTTCAATAAAAATCATTATTTTTCACTATTCATCGAAAAATGAAACATTTCAGAAAAATCTCAAAAATTCACCACAACCTAATTTTGATATGTTGATTTCAAAAATGTTCATTTTATCAAATAATTTTTTTAAAAGTCGTAAACATTAAATTTAAATTATTTGCGCAAAGCGCGATTAAACCGTCTTTTAGAAAAAATACAGTTTTTAGAAAACATTTCCTTTTCTTTTAAATGATTATTATTTTATTTCTAATTGTTGAACTCGGTTTTATTATAAAGGGTATTTCCGAGTCCCACATCGAAATACTCCATTTAATCTATTTTACCCATCTATAAAAGAATGTCTCCACCTCACATTGAGGTAAGGAGAATTCAACACAACATGGTATCAAAGGGAAATTCCCAATAATTTCCTCCCTCTCCTCCCTCGGTGTTTTTCGGCCTCGCTTCCCTGCGGCTCTCCTGGCGCCGCTCCCCCTTCCCTGGCTGTAGCCCTCGCTGCGCACAGCCCACCTCCACCGCAGTTTCCCTCCCTTCCACCCGAGGCCCTCCCTCCCGATCGAGCAGCTTCCCCTGCGCGATTGGCCCCGCCCTCCGCATGACGTCCCGGCTACGCCCGGCCCCGCCCGCCTTTTTTGGCACATCTTGACCCGCCTCCCTCTGGCTTCCTGGCAACGCCCGGCCCTGACTTTCTCCCGCGGCACGTCCTGGCCCGCCCGGCCCCGACTTCCTCCCGCGGCACGTCCTGGCCCGCCTTCGACGCGGACGACCGGCGCCACCTTTCGCGCGGATTCCCGGTGATGATCGGCACCGCCCTCCTGCGGTCTCCCGACGTCGATCAACCCCGCCTCTCTTTAGCGGGTCTCCAGGCCTGCCTCCTCGGTCTCCCGACCCTCCCGCCCTCCTCGGCGCTTCCGACCACCGCCTCCGACGCGGTCGCCTGCCCTCCGTTGCATATTCCTTGGATATTCTTGCACTCAGCACGGATACCGATGCTTCTCTCCCTACTTACGACGGTATATTATCTTTGCTGATGTGTCGTTTGTTGTGAGCTCTCCTTTCACTCTCCCCTCTTTCCATCCAGACACCACCATCGATGATTGTCTTCCTCCCGTCATCCACCCACCTTCGGTGTCCCACTCTGTTGGTCACCGGTTTGACAATGTCTATTCCCGCTGCCTGTCGACTGTATCCCCCGTCCAGGCCGAGGACACCATCGTCCCAGATTCGTCCGATGCTTCTGCCTTGGCACCAGACGACTTGCCCATTGCACTCCGGAAAGGTATTCGTTCTTTTCAGAATACTTTTCTCTATATATCTTCATATCGAGGTCTTTTCGCTTTATAGACGATATTTATTCCCCGCACAGTTGGTGATGCTAAATCTCATCTGGGGTGGCTACAAGCGATGCGAGATGAATTGCAGGCTCTAGACGATAACCATACTTGGGATCTGGTCTCCCTTCCGGCAAGCTAACAGGCGGTCGACAACAAATGGATTTATACGATCTGTCTCAATGCAGATGACACTCTCCATCACCTCAAAGCCCGACTTGTGGTGAACAGCTTTGTTCAGACATATGACATCGACTATTTTGATACATTCTCTCTGGTTGCAAAGATGACATCGGTCCGATTATCCATCTCTCTGGCCGCTCATTATCATTGGTCCTTTCATCAACTGGATGTCAAAAATGTTTTTCTCCATGGCTTTCTTGAAGAAGAGTTGTATCTGCAGCAACCTTCAGGATTTCATGCCTCTGGAGCCGACTCTCATGTCCGTCGACTTCATCGCTCTCTATATGGCCTCAAACAGTCTCCTCGTGCTTGGTTTAGCTGATTCAGCACTGTCGTTACCGCATTTGAGTTCTCTAGAAGTATGAAGGAGCACACCGTTTTCTACCATACGTCGTCATCCAGCTGCATCCTGCTGGTGGTGTATGTTGATGATATCATCATCACTGGGAGCGACTCAACTGAAATCGCCCAACTAAAGGGGCATCTTCACCACCACTTTCACACCAAAGATCTCGGTCCACTTAACACATTTCCTTGGCATTGAGGTTTCTTGTTCTACGGACACCATCTTTATCTGCCAACTGAAATATGCTTTGGATATTTTGCAGGATGCGGGTTTGACTTTGACAATAGCCGTTGACACTCTTGAGCCTGGGGAACGGTCTCTATGACAACACAGAACTCTTCTCTCACCCAGAGAGCTACCGTCATCTTGTGGAAAAACTCAATTATCTCACCATGATACGTCTGGACATTGCCTGCGCTGTTGGCAAAGTGAGCCAATTCATGGAGAATCTGACCAAATCTCAGTGGGATGCTGTCCTCCGCATTGCCAAATACATCAAGAATGACTCTGCCCGTGATCCTCGGTACTCACATCATGATCATCTGAATGTTGAGGCCTTCTGTGATGCTGACTATGCTGGTTGCCTTGCTACCCGAAAGTCTACTTCTGGGTTTACCGTTTTCTTGGCAGGTAACCTCATCTCTTGGCGCAGCAAGAAGCATACTGTCGTCTCCAGATTTAGTGCGGAGTCTGAATACCGTGCCATGGTCATGGTCACCACTGAGATCCTTTGTCTTCGTCATCTCCTCCATGAGCTTGGTTTCCCACCGCAGACGTCTGCTCATGTCTGGCGTGACAATCAGGCAATCATGAAGATTGCTTCTAATCCCGTCTTCCATGAACAAACGAAGCATATCGAGGTGGACTGCCACTTCGCCATCACCTCGAGCAGGACCATATCAGTTTCAGCCACATTCCGACGACAGATCAGCTTGCCGACATCTTCACCAAAGGCCTCCTGGGAGCTCGTCTGAACTCTCTCAGTATCAAGCTGGGTATTCACAACATCAGCGACCTAGCTTGAGGGGGAGTGGGTATGGTCTTGTTTGATGTTGTCTTTCTTTTGTGGGACTCTTGGTCCAAGCTGGGCATGTCCAGCTTGAAGGGGGGTGTTGAACCCAGTTTTATTATAAAGGGTATTTTTCGAGTCCCACATCGGAATACTCCACCATGTAATCTATTTTACCCATCTATAAAAGAATGTCTTCACCTCACATTGAGGTAAAGAGGATTCGACACAACACTAATCAATCGATAAACTTAATTTTCATAATTTAGTTGATACCATTCATACTCGTCAATTTAACGGCTAGGTTATAACGATATACTATATTACGGTTCATTTAGACTCGGGGTTACGTGTTCCGCAAGCTATCGAAGAGATTAGATTTAAAGAAATATATTTCGTTGGTTAATTAAACTCGGTGTTGCGTGTCGCATACGCTATCGAATACAATGTTCTTTTTTTAGAATTTTGGGGTGCTACACCGGAGGCATCACACTCCACTATAAACCTTTTAAAAAAATTCGGCATGCATAACACTGGAGCAGTAGTTAGGCGTTCCTTGAGGTTCTCAAATGCTGTTTGAGTTTCAGACGTCCATTTATACCGTGGTTAGTGGTTTTTGCTATCTTGCCATAGGTTTTAATAAACTTTGGATAGTACCCAATCAGCCTAAAAAAACCCCTTCTTTCACATTCCTCAGCACTCGCCACATTTTTACTGCCTCCAGTTTCTTTGGGTCCATCACAGCACCCTCTGCGGCAATTATGTGTTCCAAATATTCCACCGCCTAACTCCCGAAAGAACACTTCTTTCTGTTTGTAAACAAAGCATTTTCTGTGATTTTTTGTACCATTTCCTGTACCATCTCCAAGTGTTCCTGCCCAGCCCTTTCTGTATATAAGTAAAGCATCGAAGAACACCAAAACACCCTTATCCAAGTCCCGAATACCGCATTCATTGTAGCCTGGAAAGTTGCATTTGCATTCATCAATCTGAATGACATTACAAGATATTCGTAATGCCTTCATGAGTTTTGAATGCCGCCTTCCCAATATCTTTTTCTTTCATCCGGACCTGCTGGAAACCGGATTCCAGATCCACTTTAGTAAAATATTGTGCTCCACATAACTCATCCATTAATTCTTCGATTATGAGAATCAGGTATCTATCTATTCAATGCCCGATAATCCACACATTCTCCATCCTCCATCTTTCTTCCTTACTAAGATTATTGAGCAAGAGTATGGGCTGGTGCTGTTCCTGATAAATCCCTATTCCAAGAGCTCCTATACCTGCTTTTCAATCTCATTCTTCATATAGCAAACGTGCTTATAAGGCCAGATGTTCACTGGATCTGTCCCCTCTTTCAAATTGATAGCGCGGTCAGTCTCCCTCCTCAGCGGTAAACCCCGTGGTGCTTCGAATACCGTCCATTGTCGACTCAACCTTTCTTGCAGCTGATCCTGCTGGTGTACAGTTAATTCTAGCTCCTCTCCAGTCTTTCTTTCTGTCATTGCTCATTGTAGCCCTTGCACCTGCAATTTCTCTCCCCCCAAAAATCCTGTAAAGCTCTTGGTGTTCCCTGTGGATTTTTTACCCCCTGTAAGGTAATTTTTCCTTCCCCTCCATTCCAGATCCATCATCATGTTCTTTCAATGGGTTGTTACATATCCCAAGGGCTCTAGCCAAGTAATTCCCAAAATTAAGTCTGGAATATAGGCATCCATCTCAAACTCTTCTCCCCCCAATACAACCTTTAGGGACTGACATATGCCCTCCGACACCACTCGGTGCCCATCTCCCAAACGGTTACTAAAAGGCTTTGTCTCCGCTACATGCACCGGGAAGTACTTAGTCAACCGTTTGGAAATGAAATTATGGTTGGAACCACTGTCCACAAGTATCAGTAGTGGGACTCCTACACTGCCCTCTATCAACATCAATTTAATACGTCCTGTCTTTGCTTCCTCCAGCCTGTATGTAGTAGTTCCGAGCATTTCCATTTCCAGCATGTCCCCAGCCATTCCTGCCTTCCCCTCAAAGCTTTCAGTTTCCACTTCTATCTTCTCTTGTGGCTCTAAACATTCCCACACCATTAATTTATAGCCCTTTAATTCATTTCTCAAATTCTTCTCGGGACAAGTTTGTGTCTCCCTTCCACCTCGGTGCATTTCTCCCCCTTCTGTCTTTCTCTATCACGTCCCTTGTCGGTACAATTTTCACAAAATTAGTATGCAGCTCCTCACCTGATTTCCAGGAACACCGCTCCTGCTCCGTGCCTTGGGTTTTTTGATTATTCCTTTTACTATCAACTCTCTTTCAACTCTTCGAGATAGTGTTAGCAACTGAGTCTTGCTCTGCGGTTTGTGCGTCATCACTGTGCTCCTGATTTTCGGCTTCACCCTACATATCCACCGCTTCAGTTTGTCGCAGCTGCTTGAGAAATATCATTGGATCCTCCTCCGCCGTGCTTCCATATTGCCCTAGCAACTCTTCTTTGAGTTACCTCCGAGTGAGCTCAGTATTGGTTGTTTTCACGAAGTCATCCAATACAGGACCAAACCTTCCATGCACAACTGAGCCAACAAAATCTTCATTTTTTCATGAGTTTGATGGATGAAAAAATATGTCTTGGCTAGTGATCTATACTGGATCTTCTCCCGAAAAAATAGGCATATATACTTGCCTAGCTACTGCACGCAACTCTTCCTACTCTGCGCCGCGCATCCCTCTGCCTATCTCCAATGTCGTATTCCTCTAATCACTTCCTCTTCCGTTCTCATGCAACTTTCGCCTTCCTCCTCTTCGAAAGATTTTTATTTGTCCGCCCCCGTCTGGAGCTCTCCGATTAGTTCCGCATGAACTGATTGAGTTGGCTCAGAGTCGGCGAGATATCCCGCATTTGCTGCTGAATAGCTGATACCGTCGTTTCTAGTTTTACTTGATGTTGGAGCGCTGTCTTCAACTCTAAGACCGACATTCCAGATATGTGATTCTACTCTCCATTCGTGTGGTCATGCGCGTCCACAGCATCAAGCACACTCAAAGCAGGATGCTTTCTCTAGAAACTCTCCGATCCAAAAAGGTCAATTCCTCTCAATGAAAGTACCGATTGATAGAGATTCTTCCTAGAAGAGAAGGAGATTCGGTAGAAAACTTACTTTCAATGCTCAAATTGACAATTACAGGAGATAGTAGGTGTCCCGACCCCCTCTCTCCAAAGTACCCTTCCTGGACCGGAAATGAAGAAAAAGATAATGACTCCCGAAACTCGCCTTTAACAGGTCATGGGTTGGCGACCAACACCAAAGGTATATAAATCACACTCATGGAAGACATTGCCCTCAATATAGATTTAAGGAGTAAATAAGATCAGAAATCACTGACCAATACCATGCATAAATATAGAAGCAATCTTAATACATGTAATGTCATACATGAACTGATTCAACTAAAAAGAAAATCGCAAGTATCAAAAGTAAATCCTCGGTAGTGACCACGATGCTCCAATAGCCCCTGAACAACTCCTCAAGCTAGTAATGCCCAGCTTGATCATCAACCAGCTTCTGTGGATCTGAAAAACCGTTTATATATACGTAGGGTGAACATAATATGCATACTCAATAGGATCCTCCTTGAAACCTCTCGCGCAAAATGTGAAAGAAACATACTAAAATTCAGTGAATAAACAAATGAAACTAACTTGTCACTTAAACAAGTAAAACTAGTTTTCTTATCCTTACCATGAGTCACTCACCAAGTAATGCACGAAAATGAAACATTCTTTATCAACAATATATATATATATAAATGAAGGTACCCCGCTTCCACTTTCCCACTTGTTTGTCGCTCTCACATCCCAACATCCTGTGCTCATCCCCTTTATAAGTAAAGTCATCCTTGATGTGAGTCGGACCTTTGCCCTTCCTACTTCAGTCCCGCGTAGGGCCCAACATCTCATGTTGGCACTAGTCCGTGTATCCATCTTATCATCCCATCCTCAGTAGTAACCAAGTGTATACCTGAGAGCCACTACAGCCCGTGTAAATGCATTATACCTCAAATCATCACAAGCCCATGCAAGAACACCCATGGGAAGTCGAAACCACCATGTCCGAATACATGTATGCACTATACATTAAGCCGTTACAACTCGTACATAAATATATAGTAAAACCGAGTGCCACCACAGCTCGGGTTGAAACACACCCTATACTATAAACCATTATAACCCAAGATACGCCTACACCAACTACAGTCGAAGGGAGAGTGGGGGAGAGGGAGAATTTAACCATCCGTTCCCTCGCCATCCTGGATGTTGAGGAAAACATTCCTTAAAACATTTGGGCGTCGGTTGCCCTACTGAAGCAGGTGGCGAAGCGTATGAAATCAGAAAATATAAATAGTATCACTCACAACCACACTACGGACAACTACCTAGCCCGGGACTCATCTGCCGCTATCGCTGCATAGGACACCCGGCTGCCACCACTAAGGACTAGGTCTCAAGCGAGCATACAATCAACTAGGTTCAACTTTAAGCAATTAATCAGCCATTAATTAATTATTATCATTCCATATTCGTTTCCAAGTGTTAGCGTTTGTTTTGTTGCTTTCTTTTCATTATGTGTCCAAGCTAGGTACACCTAGCTTGAGGGGGAGTGTTGGAGTCTGCATCCCACATCGGACTTGATGTCCGGTGTGGTCTTTATTATTTGTTATAAAAGAACCCCAATGGCTCCTTTAGAGAGCACACCTTGGAGGTTCGGTCTCTTCTATTTTCCCATTCTACACCAAGATTAATACTTTAATCTTTTAAGCCAAGTGCCGCAACACTACAATTCTTCTGCTTATATTCCCAAGTATGTCATCATCATTTGTGATTACAAAAGAACCAACCCCATTCTTTTATGAACTCATTTATCTTTTTTTAATCATCCAAGAAACTACCACAATAAGGATGCACATGCCATGCATAGAGTCAAACCGCGTGAAGCTGTTGGACATCAATCATATTAATTACATCCGGCCATCCAACCATCAAGCAAGCGTCAAGAAAGGTTAAAGATATCGATGAGCAAGCTCCGCTCTGAACTCGTCCTGACTGCCCCGGTGTCATTCCCACATCATTGTGCATAGTACAATCTGTCCCGCCATCACCGACATCGACCATCACTGCAGCTCCGGGCTCCTAGCTCTTGCTCATCAAAGGTTCCCAACCATATCAAGGTTACCAACACATTAAGTCACAGCAAGACTCTAATCACCCTAGAGCACGCATACATCTTAATTGTATGTTTTCCGCACATAGGCAAAGATACTATGGCTATGGCATCAAGGCTGTCAAGCCCCCCTCAAGCAAGAACGAGCTCGTTCAACCCCAAACATTTATATTTAGTAAACAACCATTTTAATTCCATCTTGAATCAACTGGTTTATTATGCATAGGTTTTCGCATCAAACAACCTATAGGTAATAACTAATAATAGCTAGAAAATACTACCTCCATAACTCATCAATTTTAAGGAAGTACAATAAACAATTAATCATGCCTCTGTTGAATTATAACATCACCCGGCTTTACGCTGTTTAACATGTTCCTGCAAATTAACAGTGCTTAACCCAACAACACAACGAATAAAAGACAGCACACTATCTAGCAAATCAAGAGACAACAATAACAAATCACAAAAACATGTGCGATCACAAGGTCCCAACCTTTTTATTTAAACTCCGTATTATGAAATATTAATTATCCATATCATGTGATAATTTTCATTTCAATTCTTTAATATCCAGAATTATAAAACAAATAATTTTTGTCATAAAATAACGACAAGCAAAGCTGCAACATGCCATTATTCTTTTGATCTTTCTTCAATAATTTTCCAGTTTATAAAACCTAACACTTTAAGCTACAACATGTGGTTAATTCCAACAATTAATTTAAATGACGACATGTGATAAAAATAATTCCTTTGCCCCTTTCCTCTGATAATCCTCAGATTATGAATTAATATTCATTAATCACAGCATGCGAGATTATCTCAATTTCAATCTTGTAATAATAAAAAAAGGAATATATTAAGAATATTCTACAACATGTGTTTTCATCTTCTTTTAAGTTTCCCAGATTATTCGATAATCACTCTTCATGCGACTCTTTCCAGATTATTATTTGATTAAGGTTAATCGTACCCATTTAAACAAAGGAAACTAAAAAACGATTCGATCACACTTGCACATAAAAGAAGTATCAGATTCCCTACCTGGAGAGAAGGCTTTGCTGCTGCTCAAGAACAAGAGAGAGAAGACGATGCGTACAGGCTGAAAAAAAACACAGGAGAGTTCGAACGATTTGCAGAACGTTTTCAGATATCTTCCAGCCGGTTATATCTTCCTATTTAATTTCATATTAAATTTAGTTTCTATTTTAATTCCTCGCACGACCCATTCAAGACTCCTAAATACAAGGAGGTGAAAGATCGGATTCAATCTCCTTACAGATGCAAAATCCTCCCATTTTAATTTAATTTCCCATTAAAAGACGTTACGGGTTGAACTGGAAAGGAAAAAAGGAAATTCTGAACAAAAACTGCTACCTATATGCAAGAAGGGTATGTTGCGGCATGGCAATATCGATGACCCACATGCGAGATTCATAAATCTCAGCTTATCTTGACGTGTGCTTTAGAAGAGCGAGTTGACCTTTACGCAGGTCATGGGAATTAGACTCACCCTCACGTGACCTTGTTGAAAATTTAATTATTTTAAAATTTATTTACCCTTACGTAAATACCCCCTCACGTGTGGGTAAGTTCGATTACCTTTACACAGTTACCCCACCTCGTGTGAAGGTAGGTGCTGTCCCATGTGTAGGTAGACCTCGCCGCACGGGACCTTTAAGGGGATCCTATCGACTTATTGTTTGTTGTTCCGACCTAGGATCATAAGAAGCTCATGAGCTTGGGTCTTACTTCACCATTGAGAAACGAAGGAATACTTCCATCTCTACCAAGTTGAACTCAGACATCGCCCGCTTTTTGAGTGTGAAGCAGTGTCAAACCAAAATACCCAACAAGCATCAGCTCTTCTTGAAAAGGAGGCGATCCAGCCGCACCTCCTAGTACGGCTACCTTGTTACGACTTCACTACAGTCACTAATGGGAGGATCAACTTACCTTCACGTGATCCTTAGAAAACTCGGCTTACCTACACGCGATGAAGGAACTACCCACACACGAGGTCTACCCTACACATGGGACAACACCTACCTTCACGCGAGGTGGGGTAACTGCGTAAGGGTAATCGAGCTTACCCACACGTGAGGGGGTATTTACGTAAGGGTAAATAAATTTTAAATTTATTAAATTTTCAACAATTAAACTTATAAATTAATAAGGAAAAAGGGTCTCAATACCCTTTCGGCACCCCTAAGCCTCAGGAAAACACAAAGGAAGAGTTTTAGAAATCCGAGGCCTTACAGTAGGGATGAACCGGAGGATTGGGACACACTCCTGAGAAGCCCTCTTCTCCAGACCAAGGCTCACGCCCTTACTTCTTACTGTCTGACAGAATACCCCCTCCCCTAATCCCGATCCTCCTAATATATTCCCTCCCCGAATACAATTATTAATATACTGTGTAATTACAACACTACCCCTTGACAGTTGAGAAGTATTCCCTGATTCCCCCTTACGTTCTTCCCTCCTATGGTAAGTAAAATAAACATGTGGCCTGGGCCGAACTCCAGGTGGAGCACTAGTTGGCTCCCCCGAGATCCGATCACAATATACATACTTAATTAAGAAAGCTTAGAGAAATCCTCATGGATTTATGCATAACAGGCTTTAATGTTGTTTCTTGTTCACATAGGGTGGTAGCCATCATCTTTGGGTAGTATTTTGCATCCCTTTCATTGCACTCAAGGTATAGCATCTTTCGTTTTAGCAAATTTTCATAATTTTAAGATTTCTTATATTTTTCGGTTTTTGTTTTTCATTTTTCATTTTTTCTTTGACTAAATGTCTCCAAAATAATGTCTGAACTTCAATGTTCTTAACCCGTGTATTTTCCTAGTGGCATTTTGGATTTTTACCAGTAAGAATTGCAACTTGTGCAGTATGGCTCTCAGAATCTATAATGGTTTTTTTTCCAGGTTATTTTCACTGCTTAGTTTGTGGTGTAAAAGTTTGCAGATCGTTGCTTCTGCCATCCTTATACGAATCTATCCAAGTTAAAATGACCCTGCTTTATGGAACCCAACTTTAGAAAATGAATAGTATATGCTCAACACTAATGCTGTGACTTCCGAATTAAGGCTGCATTTGGTTTTAGAAAACTTTCCTTGTTTTTTATTTTTAAAAAATATATTAAAAATGTATTGAATTATGTAAATGAAAAAAATTATTTAGAAAATGAAAATGGAAATGATAATTTTTTTTAAAATAAAATAAAAGCATGTTCTCAGGTTTCCTGGAGGATGGAAAATGAAAAAATAAATAAATCAAAAACTTCTTATTCTTTCATATCATTCAAAATATTTTCAATGCTTTTTTGAAAAATAAAAATATGAAACATTTTTCAAATTCAAACATGCCCAAAGGTTGCATTTGGTCATGGAAAAAACAGTTACTAGTTTTAAAATGAAAATGATACTGTTTTCATGTTTTCAAGAAAATAAAAACAGTTGAGTAGTCAACTCCTATGATTCCATGCTTTCATTCCACTTTACAAAACATTAACATATATTCTAATGCATATTTGGAAAATGAAAACAGAAAATGTTTTCCAACACCATACACTGCCTAAAACTTGTGTTTTCACTGCCCCTCCTGCATGTGCATTTTTGCAGCAGACGATTATATTTCATGCAAAACATTGCCTTTTTACAAATTTTTGCTCTATACACCATCCTCATTTCTACCTTGGGTGCGAATTCTATTCATCACCACAAATTCAATGGGTTACAGGCACAAAAACCCTTCTGCAGCAACAATTAATTTGAGCAATCATGGTGGAGGATTCCAAAGCGTTCTTGACGTGATGCCTCTCAATAGCATGCCATATGAGGGCCCTCCTTTGCCGCATTGTTCTACTGCTCCATTTCCAGTTGAAGTGAATACCAAGCCTGTTGATGATCCTGGGCCAGCCATGGTATATCTGCCTTCTTGCCCGGCCAGTGAAGATTGGTGTCGGATTGTTGATTTCACCAAACATGGAGTAGGACTTACCGGAAGCGCAGTGGGGGGAAGGGTAGGGCCCATCGTGGGGTTGATGGATATTGGCGAGTGCGCAGATTCTTACCTCTTCCGTGTATCGCTCCCTGGGGTAGCTAGGGAAGAAAGTAAGTTAATTGCAAACACTTCCATAGCATTATAAACTTTGTTTCCTGTACATGGAATGGTTTTGTAGCCTAACTACCATTAATTTAATATAAAATAGAAACCTTGAGAGTTTTCATGGTGAGATGAAATTTAATAGAACAGAATGGAATGAAACAACATGTTATGGAATTGAATTGACTGCTTCATTAGGGAGTTTCATGATTGAAAGGAGTGGTCCTACTTGACAATTATTTAAAATTTGAAATAAAAAGTGAAATGGACTGAGTTTTTATTCACAATTTTTAAAATTACCCTTATTATTTTATCCATTTTTATTTTTCCAAATCTTTGTTGATGTTTTTATTGTAATAACTTATTTTTTTATAAACCGTTTCATCGTCGATCCTTCGACATGAAGGGTCAATGATGACTTGGAAGACCATTACTTGTCATCTTTTCCTTTCTTAATTTTTTTTCTCAACAATGACTTTGTACCATAAGCTATGTCTTCTCATTCCATGTTACTCTAAAAAAGACTCAAACATAGCATTAGGCTACTTTTGGTGTTGGAAAACGTTTCTTATTTTCATTTTCAAAAAATGTTTTAAAAAATATGTTTGACAATACTTTTAATGGTATGAAAAAAGTATTTGATTTACATTTTTTTGCATTTTCATTTTCGGGGAAACTTGATTTTTTTTTGTTTTTTATGAAATGATGTAATTTTTATTTTCATTTTCTAAAAAAAGTTTTTCATTTACATGATCTGATACATTTTCTAATGCATTTTTTGGAAATGAAAAAAAAAACATTCTAAAACTAAATGCACCCTTAAGGTCCCATTTATATTATAGGTGGGGAAGGGGAAATAATTGATATAAAAATGAGAAATAATGGTGGCTATGATCATTTGACTTTATAAATCATCAGGTATCTATTATTCTTTTGATGCTTATGTAGCATGTGTAGGATTGAAGAATTTTCTGCATGTTGCACTTGTTTTGTATTCTTTTTCCAAACATGCATGGTTTAAATATTGGTTGATAAAATCAAAGAGTATTCTGTTGGATGGCTGAAGGTCATTATTAAAAATTAAATATGCAAGTTTATTCATATAATTTGAACCATGAAACGATCCCCTTTTATTTTTATTTTATTTATGTTTTGAACTGGATGTATTATTAGGAAAGATGAATCCAAAATCATGTAGTGGAAGAAGATTGCTGTATGTTACTGTTGTACAGTTTCTCTGTTGGTAATGTTTATTTAAAATTCTAGCCAGTTTTAACATGAACTTGTAGCACATACCAACCTAGCTGCTACTGTCAATCTTATACCCATGTGAATTTGGCATTCATAGTTCACAATTTAAATTTTGCATTTTTTATTATGTTACTCTGGCCTTTCTTGTTTCATTGGGCTGTTACATTTATTTTCTGGGCTTGGTTTTGTTGGGCTGCGATGTTTGTCACATGTGCCAGTTCACGCGGCCTGCCTACATGTTTGATCTGTTCCTTTTCTGGGCTCTACCTCAGCTGTTGATCATCTTGATCGAACAGCTCTCTGCTTGCCTGTTTGTGCTTCTTTGCTGTGTTTCTTAGCCCTAATGTTTGTTTGGATCCATGTCTGTTGCCTATGGTCCAATTGGGACATGCTTTGTGTCCCTGCGGTTTGTTACTTGGCCAAGCTTTGAGATTTTTCCATACTATCCTTGCTGTCCACATACCAATGGATTCGCCTGAGGAAGCCACGTCGCTTGATGCACCATTATTGCCCGTCCGTTTGGTTGAGGTGTTATGATTGATCACCTTTTTGTTGCCCTAGGTGATCTTTGGCGATCATTCTTCTTCCATTCCGTCCTTGCTTGCCTGGTTTTGCCCAGAGAGAAACAGAGAGTGAGTTCAGTTGGTGGAGGTTTTCTTGGAGCTTGAGTTCTCTATCCACGGTGCTTGTTGATCCCCGGTGTACCGTTATGGTGGAGATCGAGGTTCGTACATGGTGAGCTTGAGGAGAACGATGGTTTGTAGCGAGCTGGTGTTCTGCTCATTTCTAAGGCATAACCTGGTTCTTGGTACGAGAGCCTGGCTCTGTAAGCGTTCTTCATCTTTTCTTCGGTTTTGCTTTTGTAATCCGATGTACTTTGTTCTTTCGGGTGCGTTGTTTGAGTCTGTCCTTGATGATAGTATATGCTAATTCCCAGTGGCACAGTTGATCGCTGCAGCCTGGTTTAGCAAGAGCTCGACCTCAGATAGCTTAACTAGTCCTCTTCAGCCTGGTTTTGCAAGAGCTCTACCTCAGATAGCTTATCTGGTCCTCTGCGTGTTATTATTATTATTTTTTTGTTGTATTCTGCTTGCTTGCTTTCTTGATTTCTCGCATAATAATGAGGTTCTAGGTGTGGTGTTTTTGCTGTGCACAAAGGTTCAATGCGGCTGAAACACGTAAAATACTTGTATCTATTTTCCTTTCTGTTTTCTCTTTAAAGTTTGTGCATCTTGATTCTGTTTGTCGACATTTCTTTCTGTTTATGAATTTAATTGGTTTCATCTGTATGAAACGCAAACTGCTTATATATTCAGCGGTTCCTAGGCGTTGCGTGTGGAAGTAATACTGTGAGGGATGGCAACCTCCCGCAATAACTAGCTTGGGTTGTTCCTGTTCTTATCTATGTACAGGAAATTAAAATTTACTGTAGATCAGTTTGGTTTTAAATTTTCATCATACAAGGAATATATCTGTCTATTGAAGGCGAGCCTTGGTCCAATCTACAAAGGTTGCTCCTTTGCAAGTTAGAGAGAGAGAGAAGCAAGTCATGAGCTGGCTGGGCTGGGTCAGTTGGCCCAGCACCATTGTGTGGGCTGGTTTTCTGGCCAGCCTGACCCAGTTGTGGTATTTATTAAATTAAGGTTATTTTTAAATATGGATAGGGTCCGGGTTGGGCCGGTTCAGGCTGTGCCGGCCGGACCAGTCGGGTCCAGATCAGTGCCTAAATCACACTGCTAGTTCATGGGTTAATACCATGGGATGTAGGTATTAGTAGTTTTGTTCCTTGGTGCCATTGAAAAGTGGAGATTTTCTTTGTTCCTGATCTAAACAATTGAATTTTGAACTGCAGACAAGTTCCAGTTTGACATCCAGCCAGATGGTAAAATCCACATCAATGGAGTGACAACAACAGGGGAAAAAATAGTGTGCAGTCATTCCCAAGTGTTCGAGATGTCCACCCGGAACCTGTGCCCGCCAGGCCGCTTCACTGTCACATTTCAGCTCCCCGGCCCAGTTGACAGTCAGCACCTCTTTGCTTCTTTTGGAACTGATGGCATTTTCGAGGGGACGGTGAAGAAGGGGTGACCGGGTATTGTATATTGTGTTGTGTCATGTTAAGTATTGACTGACGAAATGTTTAGTTTAGTTATAGTTATTGTTTGTTTTTAACAAAGCCGAGTAACAAAATCGAATGGAAATACCACGAGACATAATGTCTCCGCCAATGCTGCGAGGAGTAAGTCCAGGGGACACTGAAATTGGTGAAGACCCAGGGTGAGATGCCTAGGCGATCCTCAGCAAGATTGAAGAAAGCTCACTGCCCTTGGTAATTGAAGAAGAAATTTAATGTCCTTAACCATCTCTTGTAAGGAGTCGCGAGTAATTGATTTTTGATTTAAGGATTTGTTGGATGGTGTATTGTTCCTTTACTTGCGGTTTGGATTTACATGAAAGATAGAGATCGATCTGTTACAACTATATATATATGTATGTTACTATTTTAATGGAATGATGAACTTTTGGCTCTTAATATTTTCCAACTTTTTTCTACTTTTTGCATTAAGGTATTTCATTCACCATTTATTACAAAAATGTGACTGTTTCGTCAACGATTTGCTTTGATTACGATTAATTGTGCATTTTTGGTTTTGAAATTTCTCGCGGTTTCAATTGATATTCGATCAGTTTTTCAACATGTTGTCAACGCTGACTTCATTTGTTTGAGGATGTTAGTAATAAAGGGGTAAGTCATATTTTTCATGATGAATATTGTGAATCTTGATTTTCTCTTACATTTTTTAGAAAGAACTATTTGTTCTGGATTTTGGATGTCAATATGCATCTAAACACTAACGACTTTAGCAAGACGATTAAAGTTGACAATCAATATTTCGCTCAAGGTCGTGCTCGACTCTTGATATTCCTTTGTTTCTTGATAAATTCGGAACGGTCTTGGCCCGATGCTCGGTTTTGGGTGTATGAAGGTGTTTGAACAATAGTTTGCGTCAGGTTTTCCATGTCTGTCTCTAACATAAACTCCCACGGTTCCACATAGACCTACTTTCTAAAGCCAACTAGTTCTTTGGGGTTTCAGAACCAATGAAGCTCAAGAACTCACATTGGTCGAGAGGATGAGAGGTCGAACTCATCACACTCTTTTGGGAGGAATTATTACTTACTTCAGGACTCTTAAAAATTTAAGATATGTTCATGAAATCCTTCACAGATCTCGATACAAGGTTGATTACCCCTGTGTCAATGACTCGATTAAGACCATGTATTGATAGAAATAACTGTGTGCATATCACGGGTTCTCCATCATTCTCTTATTTATTTAGGATGCTTTAGTTTATAGCAATGTTCGAGCACTCTGGAGTTTATTGTCGTCCAGGGAGGCGGTTGGTGTCGTGGAGACGGGATTGAACCTCTATAAGGCGTCCTGCGTTTCCTGTGAGAATAGGAATCAAAACCCACGTAGTCCGTCTGACATAGTTTAAGGTCATGTGATTGAATCGATCTATGCAGTTTAACGTTATGTGGTAATGATATAAATATAGGGCTCGAGCCTTGATGAGGTGTCCTATGTATCATATTAAGACATGAATCGGGGTTTTTGTAGTTCATGTTTGTGTCATGAAAGATGTGAAAACAGAGGCCTTGGGCCGAGCTTTATGCATATAAGGCTGCCCTGAATTGCCTCATTAGGAATATGGCCCTTTGAGGGAACATGAGATGTAATCAGACATCCCAATGAAGGCCCACACTGGGGGGGGGATTCTCATCATGTTATTGGTACAATCATCGCTAGTCCCTAAGTCCATGTGAGTCATGCTCGATGTGAGAAACAAGAGATAGCGGGAGATCGAACACATCAGATGAGAGCATATTTGCATGAGGCTTACACACCAAAGTTGCCCTTTGAGAGGTATGATTACCAATCTCATGGAGGATATGATATGAAACTCAAACCTTAGGAAGACGTCTTACATATCCTGTTTATAACAGAATCAGAGTCATCGTAGTTCGATTCGTCCCTAACCCGCTGATGGGTTTGGGGTACTTGAGGGCATGGTCAGGGCTTACACTTAAAATGATGCCCGTGTATGAGCCAATTTCTCATCTGCTGATGGATGAGGAAGGATTATAGACTCATAGGAAGAATTCAGTCCCATGAGTTGAGAATATTTAGGATATAGAGGGACTTACATCGGGGTGGATGCCAATTTTAGCTTGGGCCTTAGGAAGATGTCCTACACATCCTGAGTATGATAGGAATCAAAGTTATCATAGTTCAATTACCCCCTAACCCGCTGATGGGTTGGGGTGGATGATCCCACTCAGAGACATTATGGTTATCCCCGAGGTTTTAGGAATGCTAGGGGCTCACACTAGGATGGATTCCCATTTACATACTCGTTCTTTATCTTCTGACAGATTAAAGGGAGATGATTACCATAAAAGGTCTATTGGATATGCTTGGTATGCCATGGGGGGCCCGTCTGATAGCATGATACAGATAGGGTCGCATGAGGGCGTAACCCTAACCCATTAAGGACACTCCCTTTATAAAGATGGTATGCGGCCGAAGGTTCCTGACTGGGGGTCCATATGGTATAAGTCCGAGTGTGTTTTCCGGACGAAGTTGGCATGTCCTAGGAGTTCTATTCAACATGTCTTGATTGTCTGCTGGATATGTCTTGAGTGTCTGATGGACATGTTTTGGGTGTCAGTCTAACATGGAAGACACGTCCAAGGGTGTTTTCCTGACATGTCCAAGATGCTTTGCATGATTGAAGTCGACATGTCTAAGATCTTCTGCATGATTAAAGCAGACATGTCCATAGTCTTTCACATGGTCAAATGACTTGTCTTGGATGTCTTTTTATGATTAAAGCTGACACGTCCGGGGTCTTTTGCATGATCAATTGACTTGTCCTAGATTCCTTCATATGATCAAAGCGGGCATGTCTGATATGCTTCGTATAATCAAAGCAGACATGTCTATATGCTATCACATGATCAACCAGACTTTTCCTCGGGCTGTCGCATGATAATTCTGGCAAGTCAATAGGAAATCACATGACAATGCTGACATGTTGATAAGTTGTTGTGAGATCAACCTAGCTTGTCCATAGACAATCGCATGACAATGCCGATATGTCAATAAGCTGTCACGTAAGCAATCTGAATTGTCCAAGGCCTATCTTGTGATCAAAGTGACACGTCCAAGGCCGCCCAAGGACATCGCAAGACCAATGAAGAATCTTGCAATTGCATGACCTTAAATTAATTACGCAGCAGGGTCTTGCGAACATGTTTATGACCTTATGACTGTTCGAATGTTCAAGTTGCATGTCCAATGGGATCACGCCTCAAGGCTGCATGGAAAACAATTTTCCAAGGCAGAGGGGTGCATGGCTAAGGGTTTGCTTCATAACCGCACCTCCTAGGGTCTTTATGGTGACAGAAGGGCCTTTCCATGGGTTCTCTTGTACGCTAAGGCCTTGCATGGGTTAAGGAATGCCCATATGATGGAGTCGCATGAAGATCCATTGTTCATGCGACATGACCTCTAAGAGGTCTCGTGATGGGTTCTATGATTATGCATAGGGGCTATATATTCAATTTGTCGCATGCATGGATGACGGTACACACTACATGGCGAGGAGGAGTGCATGGCATATGGGGGCGCATGTCCTCGGTGTTTGCCTTGCATGGACATGGTGTTGGGATTTTTTGATTTAAAATTTAAATATTGAGGAGAGAGAAAATTATTAATTGGAGGGATTTATCTCAACATTAATGGAGGATTTTCTCCCAACATCAACGAAGAGTTATTCTCAATATCAATTGATGGAATAATGAATGTTGACTGCATTAATTGGAGATATGGACATGATGTCTATATAAGAGGATGAAGTAGCATGTTTTGGAATGTGGGATGACAAAGATGTAACCGCCAAGAGAGAACAACAAAGGGGTTGATGCGTTTGCGGTAACTGGTGCCAAGCGAAGACGATGATTATGTCAACGATGGCATGTCAACGACGATAATTGAAGGCGTCAAAGATGACGTGCAATGATGAAGGTGCCATGTATTGAAATTTCTCTTGGTTGCAGAGATCAAGTGGCGTGTCCCAGTTGTGATGATCGACGGTACAACAAAAATGGTACGTTCATGGGTGTCGGTGTGTTGAGAGAGAAATCCTTTGGGTGAGTTGTAGAAATCCTTTAGGTGATGTTAAAATCCTTCAGGTGATGTAAAATTCCTTCGGGTGATAAAATGACTTTGGGTGATAAAAGGCCTTTGGGTGAATCTTCTCTTCTGTGTTTTTTGAAATGACTTCCGCTGCGGCGTCGGGCTCTGAGCCCCAACACATGGATCCATGGAGATTCTATGTATTGTGGAAACCACCTCCAAGGATACGTGCGAGCATCATGAGACCGAGGGTCCGTGACATCACATGTCCACTGGTGTATATCTGTGGACACCAGTATGGGAACGTGATATGTCTTAGGGCCTGTACTATTGCATCACATGAGGTTATATTACTCATGCAATTGCGTGACCTAAAGGGAGGTCTTGTGAGAGATATTTCGAACATGCACAGGGGGTTCATGGACGAGTGGAGATTCTATTTCGCAGGAGGTCCATATGATATTATTCTGTTATGCGATCATGTGATCTTAAGATGATCACACGATGGGTTCTTATTGTGGCATCCCTCCCCTGTTTCCCTTATTCTCCTCCGCTACTCTCCCTCCCCTCTCTCGCATGTGGTTTTTTATGGGGGAGGCAGGGTTTATATAGGCAAGGGAGGCCGAGGTTGACGTCGCTTTATACAGGGAGGGCACCGCGTGCACCAAATTGAGGCAGTGGGTGGCCTCGTGTGATCAACATCATGCGATCTTAAGAACCATGATTCATCTTTTGACGACCTCTCGTGATTGCATGTCCGATTTCATGTGAAGGCTCTATTTCTTGGACATCACATGTATGCAATGCATGCATCACCTTGGCTTGGATACTCTTTATGCGACGGGGTAGCAGATAGCTGATGATGGCCACACATTATTGCCTCAGGGGTTCCACATGATCCTGCGGTGTACCAGTGGAAATCTGTTTGAAGTCTTCATGCAAGGAAATAATGAAAATTCCAAAATATGGGAGCTTCTTGCATTGTTGTTTTTCATGCGATGCTTCTGTGGTGTCCGTGTTGCTTCACTTGATCGCCATCATTCGATTGTGAAACCCCTCTTACAATGACCTCTCGTGGTTTGCATGAATGGATTCATACCGTGGTATCTCACAGCTCATCCCTTCGAAGCACCGCATACATGCAAACTATGTTGAATGCATGCCTTATATAACAACCCCGGACTCTCACTCCTGGATTTGGTGCTGATATTGTAAAATTTACATTTTTAGTTTTGATATCGATAAGGGTGACCCATTTTTTTCCGTACAAACCTTACAACATCAAAAGAAAAAGTTGAATCACTTACGTCCTAGAGGACCTTTTAGGTTTCAAGTTTTAGGGAATTAGAAAAAACTCATACATAAAAAATTCACATGACTTTAAACGATCATTTTCCCACTTAACCCATCTTTCCCTTTTCACTTTAAGATATCATCATCATCTATATGAAATCCCTTCAAGACATAGTTCGTTCAACCTCTTTCTTTATAACTCGGGGAAAGGGAAATATAAGAGGGGTGAGCTCAAATGCCGAGTAAAGGAAAGTGTAAGTATTAACAAATGAATGTCATCTGTGAGTATAAGAAGAGCATAAAGGTATGATGAAATAATCAAAGTGCATGAGTATAACATATGAATATTCATACCCATCAATACCTAGATAATTAAACATGAAAACATGGAATATGACATTAACAAAGGAAAAAGTCATAAGAATCAACAATCACATTCCATGTGATATCAATATTGATCAAATGAAACATAATAAACCCATAGTAATCATAGATAAAACATATTGGTATCTTGGAACATCATCTCATAGAACCCTTATAGAACCTTTAAAATTGGAAGAACCATGCGACCAACTTCCAATATAATTATCTTGAGAACATAATCATTACCCAATGCATTAGAGCACTATCTGAGTGCACCCATCATTTATAATGTCCAAGAATTGAATAATGAATAAATCACATAGAGAATTCATTTCATCATAACTCATTGAAACAACTTTTATTCTTTTTAGAACATGATTAACATGTAAAAAATAAACGGGTTCCATAATAATGATTAACCCATGGAAAATAAATGGGTTCCATGACAATCTCTTTGAGACATGATTAACACATAGAAAATAAAGAGCTTCCATAAAAATCTATTTGAAACAATTATAACCCATCCCGATAAAGAATACGAATGATATCAATAAAAAATATCCCTAGTGGAGGATAAGTAACAGCAAGGGATATTAAAGTTGATCAATGGAAATACTATTATAATATCATTAAATACATTTTGAGGAAAATGACCTTTTCATTTTGAAAATCACTTTTTAAAACATAAAACATTTAGAAAATAATTTTATTTGAAAATAACCTTGAAATATTATAAAGTAAGATTTTAAAAATAATTTAAAACATTTATTGAGGAAAATATCCTTTCAAATTTGAAAAATTCTTTTTAAAATATTTTTGAAAACATTTTTATAAAACATGGATTTGGAAGAAAAATAGTTTTCGACTGAAAATATGATTTTTCATAAAAACATTTCTTTGAACTCTTGAGTACATAAAGAGAGGAAAATGAAGGGAAAAAATATATTCTCATTACATAAACAGAGGATAATAAAATTCATGATAATTATTTAGAGGTAGATCATAAGATTTCAACATTGGAGACTTGATCACAAACAATCCTAATAATCGATGAGATTGTAACATGAAACTCTTACCACTTTGGTAACATTGAATCGTAAGCTCCATAAGAGAATAAAATTAAAGAAAACATAGAATATCATAAAAATAAGGATATTCATGATATATCATGTAAAAGGGGTAGTATATACACATCATAAAAGAATATATGTGTATAATATGACAAATGTCTCAAAGAAGGCAATTGAGACAAAACCCCTTACCACTTTGGTAACTTTGAAACCATAAACCCCAAGAAATATAGATCCTAAAATGGATATTTAAATCCATATAAATTTAAGTATAAAAATAATATAATACATTAATGGGTATTATATTCACCACACAACAAAAATAAGAGGTGAATATGACATGTATCTCAGAGAAATAAAAGTGAGACGGGAAAAACCCTTACCTTGAGTCCGACTCATCATTATTGTTCTTTATCTTCTATAATAATAAACTTATGTAAATTATTTAATTTCTTGAGAAATTTTTACAAGTTTATTATTACTTTTATATCACTTATAAACAATTTATATATAATTACTTAATCAATTAAGTTTACATCATATGTTTTGATGATATTTGGCTTATGTGTCAAAATGACTTTGGTAGGTCGACTATGTTCAAAGGGGTATTTATTTAATCATATCTAGAATAATAATAATGAAATAATTATCATATTTATATATCATTTATTTTTTTAAAACCAATCATTGAATATGATTATGAAAAATGAACTAACGTTACAATCATGGAGACAGTAGGTCATACGTATGCATGAATAACGTTTCTATTTTTTCAATGATCATTATGGAAAGAAGGTATGTAATATTTTAACTTTAAATAATGATAATTATATCATAAATACCATTATATTTAATTATATATATCATTCTTGTGATTTGGTGATGAAAAAAGAAAAATCACATCGCTTCGAGGAGGCTGTAGTCCACACATCCACGAATGACGTTATCACTTTTTCAGTGTATGAAATGGTAAGAAGAAAATGATATATTATATTTCAAGAAAGGTAATTATGTAATTAATTTCATAATTATTTCATTTATATAATATATATTCATTATATTTACCCTTATAACCTTCCACGTAACACGTTAGTGAAAAATGCTTCACATCGCTTCGTGAGGCGGCAGTCTGCCGCACATACGAGTGATGTTATCGTATCCCCTACGATAAAGAATGTAAAAAAGGGAGTATATTATATAATGAATTATGAGGTATTATTATGTTACATATATAATAAATATCATATATAAATATTATGTCCATCATTATGGCCAACCATGAGAGGTGGTAATGGAAAAATGAATGACATTGTTTCGCGAGGCGGTAGTCCACCGTACACATGA